>CAWUFW010002795.1:1092500-1692500 GCA_963921515.1 Calotriton arnoldi
TCAGTGTGTGTCCGTCAGTGTGTGTCCGTCAGTGTGTGTCCGTCAGTGTGTGTCCGTCAGTGTGTGTCCGTCAGTGTGTGTCCGTCAGTGTGTGTCCGTCAGTGTGTGTCCGTCAGTGTGTGTCCGTCAGTGTGTGTCTGTCAGTGTGTGTCTGTCAGTGTGTGTCTGTCAGTGTGTGTCTGTCAGTGTGTGTCTGTCAGTGTGTGTCTGTCAGTGTGTGTCTGTCAGTGTGTGTCTGTCAGTGTGTGTCTGTCAGTGTGTGTGTGTCTGTCAGAGTGTGTGTGTCTGTCAGAGTGTGTGTGTCTGTCAGAGTGTGTGTGTCTGTCAGAGTGTGTGTGTCTGTCAGAGTGTGTGTGTCTGTCAGTGTGTGTGTGTCTGTCAGTGTGTGTGTGTCTGTCAGTGTGTGTGTGTCTGTCAGTGTGTGTGTGTGTCTGTCAGTGTGTGTGTGTCTGTCAGTGTGTGTGTGTGTCTGTCAGTGTGTGTGTGTGTCTGTGTGTGTGTGTGTGTGTGTCTGTCAGTGTGTGTGTGTGTGTGTCTGTCAGTGTGTGTGTGTGTGTGTCTGTCAGTGTGTGTGTGTGTGTGTCTGTCAGTGTGTGTGTGTGTGTGTCTGTCAGTGTGTGTGTGTGTCTGTCAGTGTGTGTGTGTGTGTGTGTCTGTCAGTGTGTGTGTCTGTCAGTGTGTGTGTCTGTCAGTGTGTGTGTCTGTCAGTGTGTGTGTCTGTCAGTGTGTGTGTCTGTCAGTGTGTGTGTCTGTCAGTGTGTGTGTCTGTCAGTGTGTGTGTCTGTCAGTGTGTGTGTCTGTCAGTGTGTGTGTCTGTCAGTGTGTGTGTCTGTCAGTGTGTGTGTCTGTCAGTGTGTGTGTCTGTCAGTGTGTGTGTCTGTCAGTGTGTGTGTCTGTCAGTGTGTGTCTGTCAGTGTGTGTGTCTGTCAGTGTGTGTGTCTGTCAGTGTGTGTGTCTGTCAGTGTGTGTGTCTGTCAGTGTGTGTGTCTGTCAGTGTGTGTGTCTGTCAGTGTGTGTGTCTGTCAGTGTGTGTGTCTGTCAGTGTGTGTGTCTGTCAGTGTGTGTGTCTGTCAGTGTGTGTGTCTGTCAGTGTGTGTGTGTGTCTGTCAGTGTGTGTGTGTGTCTGTCAGTGTCTGTGTGTGTCTGTCAGTGTCTGTGTGTGTCTGTGTGTCTGTGTGTGTGTCTGTGTGTGTGTGTGTGTGTGTGTGTGTGTGTGTGTGTGTGTGTGTCTGTGTGTGTGTGTGTCTGTGTGTGTCGGTCAGTGTGTGTGTGTCGGTCAGTGTGTGTGTGTCGGTCAGTGTGTGTGTGTGTGTGTCTGTCAGTGTGTGTGTCTGTCAGTGTGTGTGTCTGTCAGTGTGTGTGTCTGTCAGTGTGTGTGTGTGTGTCTGTCAGTGTGTGTGTGTGTCTGTCAGTGTGTGTGTGTGTCTGTCAGTGTGTGTGTGTCTGTGTGTGTGTGTCTGTGTGTGTGTGTCTGTGTGTGTGTCTGTGTGTGTGTGTGTGTGTGTGTCTGTGTCTGTGTGTGTCTGTGTGTGTCTGTGTCTGTGTGTGTCGGTCAGTGTGTGTGTGTGTCGGTCAGTGTGTGTGTGTCGGTCAGTGTGTGTGTGTCGGTCAGTGTGTGTGTGTGTGTGTGTCTGTCAGTGTGTGTGTGTCTGTCAGTGTGTGTGTGTGTCTGTCAGTGTGTGTGTGTGTCTGTCAGTGTGTGTGTCTGTCAGTGTGTGTGTGTCTGTCAGTGTGTGTGTGTCTGTCAGTGTGTGTGTGTCTGTCAGTGTGTGTGTGTCGGTCAGTGTGTGTGTGTCGGTCAGTGTGTGTGTGTCTGTCAGTGTGTGTGTCTGTCAGTGTGTGTGTGTGTCTGTCAGTGTGTGTGTGTCTGTCAGTGTGTGTGTGTGTGTCTGTCAGTGTGTGTGTGTGTCTGTCAGTGTGTGTGTGTGTCTGTCAGTGTGTGTGTCTGTCAGTGTGTGTGTCTGTCAGTGTGTGTGTCTGTCAGTGTGTGTGTCTGTCAGTGTGTGTGTCTGTCAGTGTGTGTGTCTGTCAGTGTGCGTGTGTGTCTGTCAGTGTGCGTGCGTGTCTGTCAGTGTGCGTGTCCGTCAGTCTGTCTGTCAGTGTGCGTGTGTGTCTGTCTGTCAGTGTGTGTGTCTGTCAGTGTGTGTGTCTGTCAGTGTGTGTGTCTGTCAGTGTGTGTGTCTGTCAGTGTGTGTGTCTGTCAGTGTGTGTGTCTGTCAGTGTGTGTGTCTGTCAGTGTGTGTGTCTGTCAGTGTGCGTGTGTGTCTGTCAGTGTGCGTGCGTGTCTGTCAGTGTGCGTGCGTGTCTGTCAGTGTGCGTGTCCGTCAGTCTGTCTGTCAGTGTGCGTGTGTGTCTGTCTGTGTGTGTGTGTGTCTGTCTGTCTGTGTGTGTGTGTGTCTGTCTGTCTGTCAGTGTGTGTGTGTGTGTGTGTGTCTGTCAGTGTGTGTCCGTCAGTCAGTCAGTGTGTGTCCGTCAGTCAGTCAGTGTGTGTCCGTCAGTCAGTCAGTGTGTGTCCGTCAGTCAGTCAGTGTGTGTCCGTCAGTCAGTCAGTGTGTGTCCGTCAGTCAGTCAGTCAGTCAGTGTGTGTCCGTCTGTCAGTGTGTGTCCGTCTGTCAGTGTGTGTCCGTCTGTCAGTGTGTGTCCGTCTGTCAGTGTGTGTCCGTCTGTCAGTGTGTGTCCGTCAGTCAGTCAGTGTGTGTCCGTCAGTCAGTCAGTCAGTCAGTGTGTGTCCGTCTGTCAGTCAGTCAGTGTGTCCGTCTGTCAGTCAGTGTGTGTCCGTCTGTCAGTCAGTGTGTGTCCGTCTGTCAGTCAGTGTGTGTCCGTCTGTCAGTCAGTGTGTGTGTGTCGGTCAGTGTGTGTGTGTCTGTCAGTGTGTGTGTCTGTCAGTGTGTGTGTCTGTCAGTGTGTGTGTGTGTCTGTCAGTGTGTGTGTGTGTCTGTCAGTGTGTGTGTGTGTCTGTCAGTGTGTGTGTGTGTCTGTCAGTGTGTGTGTGTGTCTGTCAGTGTGTGTGTCTGTCAGTGTGTGTGTCTGTCAGTGTGTGTGTCTGTCAGTGTGTGTGTCTGTCAGTGTGTGTGTCTGTCAGTGTGCGTGTGTGTCTGTCAGTGTGCGTGCGTGTCTGTCAGTGTGCGTGTCCGTCAGTCTGTCTGTCAGTGTGCGTGTGTGTCTGTCTGTCAGTGTGTGTGTCTGTCAGTGTGTGTGTCTGTCAGTGTGTGTGTCTGTCAGTGTGTGTGTCTGTCAGTGTGTGTGTCTGTCAGTGTGTGTGTCTGTCAGTGTGTGTGTCTGTCAGTGTGCGTGTGTCTGTCAGTGTGCGTGCGTGTCTGTCAGTGTGCGTGTCCGTCAGTCTGTCTGTCAGTGTGCGTGTGTGTCTGTCTGTGTGTGTGTGTGTCTGTCTGTCAGTGTGTGTGTGTGTGTGTCTGTCAGTGTGTGTCCGTCAGTCAGTCAGTGTGTGTCCGTCAGTCAGTCAGTGTGTGTCCGTCAGTCAGTCAGTGTGTGTCCGTCAGTCAGTCAGTGTGTGTCCGTCAGTCAGTCAGTCAGTCAGTGTGTGTCCGTCTGTCAGTGTGTGTCCGTCTGTCAGTGTGTGTCCGTCTGTCAGTGTGTGTCCGTCTGTCAGTGTGTGTCCGTCTGTCAGTGTGTGTCCGTCAGTCAGTCAGTGTGTGTCCGTCAGTCAGTCAGTCAGTCAGTGTGTGTCCGTCAGTCAGTCAGTGTGTGTCCGTCAGTCAGTCAGTGTGTGTCCGTCAGTCAGTGTGTGTCCGTCAGTCAGTGTGTGTCCGTCAGTCAGTCAGTGTGTGTCCGTCTGTCAGTCAGTCAGTGTGTGTCCGTCTGTCAGTCAGTCAGTGTGTGTCCGTCTGTCAGTCAGTCAGTGTGTCCGTCTGTCAGTCAGTGTGTGTCCGTCTGTCAGTCAGTGTGTGTCCGTCTGTCAGTCAGTGTGTGTGTGTGTCCGTCTGTCAGTCAGTGTGTGTGTGTGTGTCCGTCAGTCAGTGTGTGTGTGTGTGTCCGTCAGTCAGTGTGTGTGTGTGTCCGTCAGTCAGTGTGTGTGTGTCCGTCAGTCAGTGTGTGTGTGTGTCCGTCAGTCAGTCAGTGTGTGTCCGTCAGTCAGTCAGTGTGTCCGTCAGTCAGTGTGTGTCCGTCTGTCAGTGTGTGTCCGTCTGTCAGTGTGTGTCCGTCTGTCAGTGTGTGTCCGTCTGTCAGTGTGTGTCCGTCTGTCAGTGTGTGTCCGTCTGTCAGTGTGTGTCCGTCTGTCAGTGTGTGTCCGTCTGTCAGTGTGTGTCCGTCTGTCAGTGTGTGAAGGTACAGGGCCTCTAAGGGCGGCACAACAAGTGCTGCAGCCCTTCCCTGGCCACAGTGCCCTTGGTACCTATAGTATCATTTACAAGGGACTGACATGTGGCCAAAGAGTGCCAATTGGGTTTTGTTTTGATGCAGTTTAGTGAAAAAACATAGGCCCTGGGTACCTGGTTGGCAGGGACCCAGGGCACACTCAGTCAAAGTACATCAACAGTTTGGCAAAAACTGGGGGCAACCATGCAAAAAGGGGCACTTTCCTACACAGACTTAATAGATTGTAGGGCATCATCCACATGCTTTCCAAAAAGATTTTCCCCATCAAAAGGCATGTCCAGAATTTTTGCCTGAACCTTCAGATGGAACAAGGGGCTTTCACCCAATTTTGGCGACGTAACAGCGCAGCACCAGCCATATGTCAAAAGCCTGTCGAGCCAACATCCATTGCAGTATCAATTATGTCTGAGGAGGCCCTTTCTCCTTCTTGTAGAATTTCCATAGCCTCCTTCCGTTTGTCCTCAGGTAACAGCTCGAGAAACGAGCTGTATCCGACCTAATTTGCCTGTCATATCTCCCCAATATGGCCAGTGCATTCGATGCCCTTATTGTTGTGGCTGCCATAGTCGAGAATCTCTTCCAAACATTATTCAAACGTCTCCCTTCTTTATCTGGTGGAGCCGAACAGGCAGTCAAAGGGTCTCTAGATCTCCTCTGGGCAGCCTGCATTACTACTAGTCTGGACAAGGATGCCCAATGTGACATGAAGGCAAATTCTCTGGTGCTTTGTATTTGTCAAGCTGAGGGTTAACAGTTGCTACTGAAGCTGGAGTTCTCATCAACTTCAGACCTTCATCCCAAATATGATTGACTATGGGAAGGGAATCTATGGATTTCCTGGCTGAGTCTTTAAAGTCATACAAAACACAATCCATTTGTTTAACTACTATTGGCAGGTCAAAATGCTTCGAGGGTCTCTCTAATAGCTCAAGAAATCCTCCCATATCCTCAGGAGGAGAACTAGCAGGTTGTGGCGTGGGAGAGGCCGACGGGGAGGGGGGGGGGGCTATATAATCATCTCATTCATGTCCTGAGACGAAATGATCCGGAAAGATCTCACCCTCTTTGGGTTGTTCTTCACCATCACTTTCTATATAATCGTTATGAATCGTGATCGGTGGAAAGACTAGAGTATCTGAGCAAGGCTGATCACATTTGTTTTTTCTTTCCTGCAACTGCTGTAACCTGGAGCCACCAGGAGAATCTGTACGTGCTGGAGTAACCAGAGGATTTGATATTGCAAAGGCACTTGCTTCCAAAAATCTCTTATAATAATTGTCAAGCATGTGACTAAGATAGCTCACCAAAGAGATTGGTACTCCAATGGAATCCCCAACATACTCAGGTTGTTCCTCAAATGCTTCCTCATAGGGATAATGTTCTTGAAACTAATCATAATGACAACTTTCTGTTTACTTTGGAATGAGAAATCCCCTTCACAGTAGAAGGATGTGTCTTTAGCTTGATCCTCCTCTTTGTCATCATCCTCCTGACACTTTACAAGTAGCTGTGTGGGGCTATACGCACGACCGCAAGGAACAGCATCATCTGAATCCTCTGCTTCTAGCAGGTGTACAGGTGGAAGCGGTGACGCTTTACTTGGGGAAGTCTGATGCCATTGAATAATCACAGGAATCCTCTCCCAAGTTATCAAGATTGATGTTTCCTGCACCATCGACAGTACCATCGAAGAAGGATTTTCTTCATCGACAAGGATGAAACTACCATCGTCGAAGTCTTTGTTGTGGATGTGCTCGAAGCAGTCATCGTCGTGGTTGTAGAGCTGTCAACTGTTTTCTCGTCGACGTGATGGTCATCAACGCCGGGTCCGTCGTCTGTTTTGATTTTTGAGAAGACGACGACTGCTTGAAAGGAGTAGCTGGCTCAGGTCTTTTTTTTATATTCTTTTTATTGAACAGGTGTGACAGTACAGTGATACAGAGTGCGAGGTCACATAACATCTAGATACAACAATAGTACAGCAATGGTTTATTGAAGCTTACAGATTGAAGCGCATTTTCCTTACATCATTAACTCGAGTTAAGATCAATTCCCACTCTTGCCCTTCGCAATTCCTCTGCTGGGGAAACACATAAATCACCTCTCGATACATTCCATTTCGCCCATTTTTGATCCCATTTCTTAGGACAGCCCCTGTGTTTAAATACCTCTTTCTCCGAAATCATCGCACTGTCCATATCGTTCGCCCATCTCCGGTATGTAGGCAAATCCCCAGTCCCCCAAGTCTGAGCAATGTTTCTCTTAGCAAGGGTGAATCCCAGTGAGACCCATGTTCGTTCGGTCTGGGTTAGGTCGGTGGCCTCCCATATATTTAGTAGGCAGAGTCGTGGGGAATTGGTGATGTCTTTCCCACCCACCTATTTAAGTGTGGAGATAATCCTCTCCCAGTATGGGCGGATGTTTGGACAATCCCAGAGTGTGTGGAAAAATGTGCATTCCTCGGCGCACCTCCTAAGGCACCCAGGGTCAGGTCTTCGCCCCATTTTAACCAGCGTGCTTGCAGAGAGATATGTCCTGTGTAGGATTTTTAGCTGGATTAACCGTAGCCTCATAGGAATGGCGACTTCTCTGGGGGAAGAAAGTGCCTCCTGCCAGTCGTCGTCCTCCAGATTCCCAATATCTGTTTCCCACAGTTGCCGGAGACGTATTAACGGGTCCGGCTTATTGTTTATTAATTTACGGTATGTAAGGGATATTGCTTTACGTGACATGGGTTCCGTTAGGAGTCTATCCTCCAGTGGGGATGCCTCAGGCAAAGCTTCACCGCTCATTACAGTGGTAGTTATAGCGTGGCTTATTTGTAAAAATCGGAAAGTGTCCGACCCAGCCAGTTGATATTCTACTTGTAGGTCTCTAAATGAAACTATCTCGTTTCGCTTCCAAAGATCACCAATTGAAGAGATGCCAATTATATCCCATTTATCGAAACCCAGGCATTTACTCAACGTGCCGAGTAGCTCTGTATCCCATAGAGGAGTGGTCAGTGTTATTTTCTTGTGCCACCCCAGTGTTTTTGTTGCTCGGTGCTAGATTGCGACTGTTTGGGCCGTGGGACCTGTAAGACGTTGGCGTTTGGGGTTAGAGTAGAGTGCTCTCCGATAACCACCAGGGCTCATTATCCATTTGTCCGTTCGGACGGTGAGGCGTAGACCCATTGGTTAATAACTGCAAGCTGGGAGGCCCAATAATATTGTTTAAGGACGGGCAAGGCGATTCCTCCATCGTACCACCCTCTCATCAGTTTATGCGTCGCAATACGTGGGTTTTTGCCATCCCATAAAAGAGTCCTAACCTCACTCTCTATGCTGGTGAAGTATGTATCCGGGACTTTGTAGGGGGTATTCTGCAACACATACAGAAATCGGGCAATGCCAACATTTTAAACAGTGCTGCCCTGCCCAGGAGAGTCAGGGGTAGGGACCTCCAGTGGAGCATATCATTATGGAGTCTAGTCAGTGGGGCCTTAAGATTGATGTCATAAAATTGGGAGGGCTGCGGGGTTATATATATGCCAAGGTATCGAAATCCCTCCGTCGCAACCGTAACGTTTGTATCTTTGGGCATCCGTGGTAAGGGACCCTGAAGCATATATAGTACGGATTTTGTCCAATTAATAGTATATCCTGAGGTTTACTAAAAATTGCGAAAATATGAAGGATCCTATGGATCGAGGCTGATGGGGCCGCGACATATAGTAAGACATCGTCGGCATAGAGGGAGATTCTGTCTACGTGGTGTTCAGTCCATTTCAGCCCCCTGATCATGGGGTCGCCCCTAACCCAAGTCGCTAATGGTTCCAATATCAGGGCAAACATAAGGGGCGACAAGGGGCAGCCCTGTCTAGTTCCCCGCTCTAATCGGAATCGTCGGGATGTGTGTTGAATGACGACTATTTGGGCAGTCGGTTCTGTATAAAGCAATTTTACCCATTTTATGAATGTGGGGCCGAAACCCATGCGCTCGAGAAGAGCAAATAGGTAAGGCCATTCGATTGTATCGAATGCCATTTTTGCAACCAATGACAGCATGGCGGCATCTTCTTGGATTGTGCTAATCCTCCCCATTACCCCATGCAATCTCCTAAGATTGAGGGCCGTATTCCGGCCAGGCATGAAGCCTGATTGATCTGGGTGTACAAGCTTACAGATGACAGGGATTAACCGGTTGGCCAACACCTTGGCGAGGATTTTAACTTCAGCAGATAACAGTGAGATTGGACGATAGGAGTCGCAACTCGTCGCTGGTTTACCTTGCTTATGTATAACGTTCTCAGGTCTTTTTTGAGAACAAGGGGAGCTTAAACTTATTTTTTTTAACAGAAGAATCAGCCTCTGCTGACTTTCTATGATGTTTAGCCGTTTAAGAAGACTTTTCATATGAGGAATATCGCTTATGTTTGTTTTCTGATGGGTGAAGATGGTTCCGGCTTTCCTCAACAGATGCAGGATCCACGGAGGCATTTTTCTTCTGAAGCCACAAAAGTAACCTCGCCTCTCCGGCTTTTAAGGTCTTCGATGAAGTCCTGCAACGTTTGAAGTCCTTCGGCTTTTGTTGAGGATATAAACAGTATAGGAATTCTTTGTGTGAGTCTTCAGAGAATAACCTTGGTTCGCCACAAAAAGTATCTTCTTAGACACTTCTGGCATGACTGATAGCCAGCAACCCACTCAGTAGTTACCTAACTGATACTTGAAGAACAAATCTGAAGTCAAAAGATAAAAAGTTGACTGGATCCACTTTAAAACTGAGCAGAGCTCAGGGAGACTCCCTCACACACAACGTGTGGTTAGAAACGAATAGTTTACCTGTCGGTGTAGTTTTGCAGCTTGAAGACTTTCTGGATTCACTATGCTGTGCATTATTCCGCCATCTCGTGGTTGGGTCCGGATTCGTAGTCTTTTCTTTCTTTTTTTTTTGTTGTTGGCCCAGGTGGGCGGCGACGCCCCCACCATTTGGTGTCCTCGGTGACGTCGTCGCGCTTCCTGCGGAAGCTCCCACCTTTGGTCGCCATCTTCGGATTCTTTTTTCTTTCTTTTCGTTTTATCCTTCTATTTTTCTTTTGATCCCTCTAAACCTTTTATGTAGTCTAGTTTTACCCTTAACCTCCTATGTTATCTTCCTGGCGGAGGCGGGTGGGATCGCTAGTGAATCCAGAAAGTCTTCAAGCTGCAAAACTACACCGACAGGTAAGAAACTATTCGTTTTGCAGCGTGAATCTTTCTGGATTCACTATGCTGTGCATAGACTTTGTAGCGGTATTGTTATTGCGGTGGTTGGGTGGAAGATGAGCATTGGTTGCTGAAAATGTGCTGTAAGACCTTCTGTCCTACTTGTGCCTCCTTGTTCCTCTGGATATCCACACAGTAGTGTTTGGTGAACGTGTGCACGGAAGACCATGTTGCTGCTTGGCAAATGTCTTGGATAGGTGTGTTCGCTAGGAACGCAACCGTTGCTCCTTTCTTCCTTGTTGAATGAGCCTGGGCGGCTCCCTCTAATTGTTGTCCTGCCTGCTTGTGGCAGAGTTGTATTGCCTGTGCAATCCATCGTGCTATGGTATTTTTAGTTACTGGTCGTCCCAGGAACCTGCTTGCGAAGGAAACGAAGAGTTGTTTTGTTTTCCTGCATTCCTTTGTCCTTTCTATGTAGTGCATCACTGCCCTTCTGGCGTCCAGCGTGTGTAGCGCCTTTTCTGTGGGCGTTGATGGTTTCTGGAAGAAACTTGGTATCTGTATTGTCTGGTTAATATGGAACTGCGACACCACCTTTGGCAGGAAGTGTGGGTCCGTTCTCATGACAATTCTGTCCTTGTGTATTTGCAAGTAGGGCTCTTGTAGTGTAAGAGCCTGCAGTTCACTGACCCTTCGCAGTGACGTGATAGCCATCAAGAATGCCGTTTTTAGTGTGAGCATGTGCAGTGTGGTCTTGTGTATGGGCTCAAATGGTGATTTCATCAACTGTGTTAGCACAGTGTTGAGGTTCCAGCTTGGGGCTGGCATCCTTTTTGGGGGGGCTATTCTTTTAGCCCCCTCCAGGAATCTTTTGACCACCTGGGAGGTGAAGAAACTTTTCCCCGCTTCTCCCCTGGTGTAGGCCACTATGGCTGCTAAGTGAACCCTTAGTGACGAGTAGCTCAGCCCGCTGTGTAGTAGGTGCGTTAAGTATTGTAGTACCGTTGATTCTTTTGTGACCTTTCAATGCAGTCCCTCTGTAAGGCACCATAGTGAGAACCTTTTCCACTTTGCAATGTAGCACTTCCTTGTAGTGGGTCTCCTTGCTTCTCGGAGTACTGCCATAGTGCTTGGTGGTAGCTTGAGGTGTGCAAATTCTAGGTCCTCAGGAGCCATGCTGCTAGGCTGAGGCTCTCTGGTTCTGGGTGGAGCACTTTTCCGTCTTGCATTGTCAGGAGGTCTTTCCTTCTGCTGAACCTGTGCGCTGGTTCCTGTGCCATTTCCATTATTTGTGAGAACCATGACTGTCTGGCCCACTGAGGTGCCACCAGTATGAGTGTCATGCTGCTGCTCCTGCATTTGCTGAGTACCTTGTGTAACAGTGGTATCGGGGGAAAAGCGTATGCAAATTCGTTCGACCAACTTATCCATAGCGCATTCCCTAGGGACCTTTGGTCCGGTTGTCTGGATGCGTAATGTTGGCATTTTGCATTCTGGGGTGTTGCAAACAGGTCTATCCGTGGTGTACCCCATTTTTGGAACAGCCGCTGCACTATCTGTTGGTTGAGCTCCCATTCGTGGGATGCAGACGTCTGCCTGCTGAGTCGGTCTGCTTCTACATTGTCTATTCCTGGCAGGTGTATCGCCAGTAGGTCTATCCTTAGAGGGATGGCCCATCTCCAAATCTCTTGTGCCAGGCTTGATAGCGGTGCTGACTGTGTTCCACCTTGTTTGTTGATGTAGAACATGGTGGTTGTGTTGTCTGTTTGTATCAGCACTCTGTGGCCGTAAAGCTGCTTCTGAAAGGCTCTTAAGGCTAGGAACACAGTTTTTAGTTCTAGGTAGTTGATGTGTTTCACTGCATCTTGCTGTGACCACAGCCCCTGACGCGGAGTCTCTCCATGTGCGCGCCCCAGCCCTGCTGTGAGGCGTCTGTTGTGATGGTCACTGTTGGAGTTGGCTGTGTGAATGGCTTCCCCTGTAATATGTTCTCTTCCTTCCACCACGCTATTTCTTGCTGCACTGCGTGTGTGACAACCACTAGATCTTCCCAACTCCCTGTTGCTTGTGACCACTGTTGCTGTATCCATTCCTGGAACGGTCTCATGTGCAGCTTGATATTTGGGACTAGGTGGATGCATGATGCCATCATCCCCATTAGTCTGCTCACCGTCCTCGCTGTCAGAACTTGCCCCTTGCGGTAATGACATGTTTCCCTCAGGAGCGCTATAGTTCTCTTGTCGCTGGGGAACACTTTGGACTGTGTGCTGTCGATTTTTGCCCCTAAGAATATTTTGATCTGCTGCGGTTCTGTTGACGATTTCTCCCAATGTATTGAGAAACCTAGTCTGGACAGTGTTTGTATGACTTGTTTGATGTGATCTTTGCAGTGTCTGTATGATCCTGCTTTTACAAGCCAGTCGTCGAGGTAGGGGTATACATGTATGCCCTTTCTCCGTAGGTGCGCTGCCACTGCTGCTAGGCATTTTGTGAACACCCTTGGTGCGGACTTGAGCCCGAAGGCTAGCACTGTGAACTGGTATTGATTCTGGCCTATCACGAATCTTAGTAGACGTTTGTGGTTGACGGGTATGTGCAGATATGCGTCTTTCATGTCTATGGTCGCCATGTAGTCCCCTTCTTGGATTTGGGGTATTACTTCCTGAAGTGACGTCATTTTGAATTTTTGAGTTCTTACGAACTTGGTTCAGGGATCTGAGGTCCAGTATTGGCCTTAGTGTTTCGTCTACCTTTGGCACTAGGAAGTACGTTGAGTATACTCCCTGTTCCTTTCGTTAATTGGAACTGGTTCTATTGCTCTTTTTTTTAGCAGCTCCTCTGCTTCTAGGCGTAGGAGTGCGAGCTCCCTTGCGGGCAGTGGCCGGTGTCTTGGTTTTCTGCCCGGGGGGTGTTTTTGGAGTTCTATGCAGTATCCGTGCTGTATGATGTTCAGTATCCACTTGTCCGTGGTAATCTTTCTCCATTGTGTGAGGAAGTTTCCTATTCGGCCCCCCACCGGGGTTGTATGCTCGGTGGTTATTTGTTTGCTGTGTGTGTTTCTTATTTTTTCCTTTTGTTGACTTCTCCTCTCCCTTGGTGTTGATAGGGGAGGGTTTGGTTTCTTTGCAGAGTCACTTTGAGGTGGGCTGCTGACCCCCTCTTCGGGACTGTCCCCGTCCGTACCCGCGTCCTCGAAAGGACCGTCCTCTGGGTTGATACTGCCAATTATGCTGTTGTTGTCCCTGTTGGCTTTGGCCCTGGTTGTTCCCCTGGTATCCTTGTTGGGGAGATTGGTGGGAAGTGGCGGGCGCATTGCCTCCTCTACCATTGGGCCGCCTTGAGGGGGTTCCTCTTCTCATCCCCCTGAACTGCAGTGCTCCCATGGACCTCGCAGTTTCGTTGTCTTTTTAAGCTGCGTCAGCTTTCGTCGACTGGGGCTCCAAACAGTTTCTGGCCGTCGAATGGCGTGTTCAGGATATTGCTTTGTACCTCAGGTTTGAAACCCGAGATCCTGAGCCATGCGTGTCTCCTTTCAGTCACCCCTATCATCATCTGCCTGCTTGAGTTATCTGCTGCGTCCAAGGCTGAGTTTAGGCAAGTGTTTGCGATAGCCTTGCCCTCTTCCACTAGGTGATTAGCCCTTTGTTGGTGTTGTTGTGGCAGGTGTGTTACGAGCTGGCTCATTTCATCCCAATGCTGGTATGCATGCCTGCTGATGAGGGCGTTGGAGTTGGCGATGCGCCAGTGTATGGCTGCGTTCCTCTCCACCTTTCGTCCTGTGAGGTCTATTCGTTTGCTCTCCTTGTCTGGAGGTGGACCTGTGTTAGTGGGTACATTGGCCCTTTTCCTGGCCGTTGCCGTGATAATGGAGTCTGCTGGCACTGACCCCTGGATGTACGCAGGGTCTTTTGAGGAGTGTTTGTACTTTTTCGCTCCTTGGTGTAACAGCCTTGCAGACTGCCGGTTCTTTGAAGGCCTCCCTTCCCTGGTCCAGGACGCTTGGAAGCATGGGTAGGAACTGGGACCTGGTTTGTTGAGGAAGTAGGGTTTCCAAAAGGAAACATGCCTTCGCCTTCTCTTGCATTTCGACGCCATACGTTGCTGCAGCCTTTTGGACGACCACATTGTAGGCTCCAATGTCGTCTGGCGGCGAAGGCCTCGAGAGGTAAGAGTCTACCCCTTCTTCTGGTGAATCTGCGTCGAGGTCTTGCCAGTCTAAGTCTTGTGCTTCCGAGGGCGTCGAGTCCCGGTAAGACTGGAACTCTTCTTCGCCTTCGGCTTCGAAGTAGTCGTCCTCTTCGCCCTGTTCGTCGAGCGGTTCGGGTGTTTTCGGGGGTTCGATGTCTTCGGTGTCGCCCTCCCCGAGTGCTTCGCTTGATGGCTTCGACGGAATGGCGTATAGCTTCATTTTTTCGTCGGTCTTTTTTCCGTTGCAGGATGCTCGCCATCTCTGCTTCGAGCCTTCTCCTTTTTTTCTCCATCTCGTGGGCCTTTTCGGCGTAGATGGCTGAAGCGCTCCTCTTCGCGGTCTCGGACGTCGAGGATGACGCCGGGCCTTCTTTTCTGGGCGTCGAGGCTTCCTTTTCGGAGGTTACCTTCGACGCCCTTGGTTTTTCGGAGGCTTTTGCCGATTGGGAGTCCTTCCCGAAGGATCCGCTCGGCTGTTTGTCCCTGGATGCTGTTGCTTTCGTCGAGGGTTTCGGCGGCAACGCTCCCTTCGAGGACTTGGCTTCACTTCTAAGAGTGTCGCTCGGGGCCTTGGCTTCACTCTTTCGAGCGTCGCTTGGGTGCTTCGGGGTCGACGCCTCCCTTACCTCCTTCGAAGTTTTCTTGTGGACCTCGACGACTGAGCAGTCCTCCGGTTCCCTCTGCGATGTTGTCTTCCTCTCCACTCGAGAGGCCCAGGTCTCGGAGCGATGGAGGTGCTCCCTGGCCCTGCATGTTGTAGTTAGCCCTTCTTTGCCTCTCTCTCACCCGGAGGGTTTTCGGGGTGAAGGCCGAACACGCGTTGCAGTTTTCGCTGATGTGGTCGAGCGGCAAGCAGAGGTTGCAGACTGGGTGCTGGTCCTTCTGGGCGTACTTGTGGTGACAGTTTTGGCAAAACTTAAACGGTGTCTTGTCCATACCCGCGCTCAGGGGCCCCCTGTGAGCGCATTCTCTGTAGGCGTCGAGATTTTGGTCGTGGACCTTCTACCTCGTCGTCCTTCTCGTCGCCTCCTGTACTCGTCTCCTCGTCCGGTGTCTTCAGGAAACGATCCTTTGGTGATTGTCAAATTTGAGATTCTTCGTCCAACTTTCTAGAACTTCTCGTCGACGATCCAGACCCCACGGCGGAAAAAAGAATCTGAAGATGGCGACCAAAGGTGGGAGCTTCCGCAGGAAGCGCGACGACGTCACAGAGGACACCAAATGGTGGGGGCGTCGCCGCCCACCTGGGCCAACAAAAAAAAAAAAAAAAGAAAAGACTACGAATCCGGACCCAACCGCGAGATGGCGGAATAATGCACAGCATAGTGAGTCCAGAAAGATTCACGCTGCAAAATCTGAGTGTTGGAAACGGGGTTACCGAGTCCGTTGCGGTAGCATGGCGCGAGGCGGGAAAGCACGCGAAGGCAATGTGGAAGGCAGTTGTGCAGCACACTCTTACTTTGACTCACGAATGCGGACGCAATAACAGGACACCACACCAGGCTTGTGTATTTAAAATCAAGATCTTTTATATAAATCAAGGTAGCATCAGATGAGGCAGATTAATTCAGATCTACATTTAAAATCATTGCATTACTCCACTGGTGCACATTCTTATTAAAGCATCATAGCTCATCAACATTGTAGGCCACTAAAAGGCCGCAGGAATCATCTCCTAAACGTAGCACCAATAATGATCACAAGGTGCATTAATAAAACATGGGCCTAAACATGCAGTTCACTTCAGGAATATTCAATTACTTAAAAGAAGGCTTTTCACGTTACATTTCAACCAGGGCCTGCATTAATCTAGGCGCACCCACATTCAGTACAGTGGGCGTCGCAACTCCAGTACACCTGTAACATAAAACACTTCAACTCTTGGCGGTGTACACTTCAGCTCAATTCAATTAATCACTTTCCCCCTAGGTAAAGACTTTGCAGTTATAAGCATAGGCCTAGGCAATAATTACAGTAGGCGTCATCATTAAATTAATAAACAATGTGGGGAACCCCTCAACATGTCCTGTATTCTGGGGCTTCTGTGTCCCTCAGGGGTTAATTCAGGCCAGGCCCACTCCTCTCCGGGGCCTCGCCTCATGGGGAAAGTTACACGGGTCAATTCAGGGGTTAATGGTGGCCCCCAGTGGCGTCTCTGCGGGCCCTAGGGGCCTCCTGGGCTCACCTGATGTGTGGGTCGTTGGTCGCGCTTCACGGCGACTGTCGATCTCCCGGGCCGGCCCGTGTTCTGAAGGGCAGGGCCCGGTCGGGGTGCCTCGGCCTTCTGGCCGGAATTGCGGGTCGTTGCGGGGGCCGGTATCACCCTACTCCGGCCCCCGGGATCAAGTAAGTGGATGCGGGATTGCGGGAAGGGGAGCGGGAGCCGGCAGTCCTTTCCGGCCGGTCCCCATCTCCCTCTGCGGGTCCGGAGCTCTTCCTCGGCCTCCGTCGGCGCTGGGGGCGTGGCGGGAGCCGGCACCCAATCGCTGCGCGTCCTTCCCGGGGCGCGGCCGGCGTCCCCGGTTGACCAGCAACGGCGGGGCCTGGAGGCCTCGCTGGTCGCGCTAGGCCGCGGATTCTTCACGCGGCCCCCTTTGGCTGTGGCGGTGATTCCTTCGGCCGCGACTTCGGCGGTGGGGCCCCGGGCCCGGCGGTGATCTTTGGGGGCAATTTGTAGGCTTCGGTGAGGGCGCGGACGGCGCACCTCACCACACGCCCTCGAGGGGGGCCTCCCTCACCACAGCACTTCCTTCGGTGAGGGCGCGGACGGCGCACCTCACCACAGCACTTCTCTTCACGCGGCGGCGGCGCGCGGTGATTCAGTCACGAGGTCAGTGACTTGAGGGGGGCAGTTTCTCCCTCGTGGAGACATAACGCGGGGCGCACCAGCAGCCTGTGGGCAGGGCTGACTGGAAAGGTTCTTGGGGGGCAGCCCAGCAGCAGGCAGGAATAGATAGGGGGTGATGGTCTAGCGCTTCAGGGCACGGCGCTTTACCTGGTGATCCCCAGTTTGGCAGTTTAGGTTTCAGGCCTTGCTGGCCGGTCAGGCCTCCCAAATTAAGGTTTCTTGCGGCTGTTCCAGATTGGTTGCTTCTTAGGAGTTTCTTGTCAGGAGTTTCTTGTCAGAAGTTTCTTCTTATGAGGGGGGGAATGAGTTGGTGGGTCTGGGAGTGCTTGATGTTACTTCCCAGCACGCTGAAGGTGGTTCCCTGGGTCCCCTCACGCTGGGCAAGGTCAGTGGGTGGTGGGCGTTCCTCAGCTAACTTACTACAGCAGGGCCTAAGCCTTGTCAGCAGCAGTAGTGTAGGTCTCCCCCCTAGGCCCTAAAGCCTGTACTCCGGCAGAGGTTCTCCCAGGATCAGTGGTGCCCCAACTGACTAAAAGATTTCCCTCCAAGCCTCTTATACCCCTAGGTCAGGTGACCCTCCCAAAGGCGGCAAAACATAACTCCTCCCACAGCCCGGAAGGTTCTGGAACCTTCCACATGTCTGGCTATGTGGCACAGAGGCGGGGACGGAATGGATACTGTATCCCTATGTCCCAGCCTGACCCTGGCTACTAGTGTGTATGTGTGTAAGGCCCCTCTGCAGTAGCAGGGGCCTGTGGCAGCCATCTTGAGTGAGAGAGCACCTGCACCTCAGCACTGGTTAGCAGTGGTAAGGCGCCCGGAGACCTAGGTCCAGTAAAAATACGGTGGCAAAAATGAGGCGCAAAAGGAAAAAAAACAGGGCAAGACCACCCTAGGGCTGACAGGTCTAACACGCGTCCCCCCCCAGCCGAAAGAGGGGAGAGCTTCCCAACCTCTAGGGAGTTCTCGTCGCTAAGGCGGAAAAACTGGGAGAGACCGTCAGCGTTGGCGTGGTCTACACCGGGTCGATGTTCCAACCGAAAGTCCATCCCCTGGAGAGAAATGGACCACCTCAACAATTTGGGGTTTTCGCCTCATCTGCATGAGCCAGCGAAGGGGTCTGTGGTCGGTCTGGATCAGGAAGTGACAACCAAAAAGGTATGGCCTCAACTTCTTTACAGCCCAAACCACGGCAAAGGCTTCTCGTTCGATGGTACTCCACCGCTGTTCCCGGGGAGTAGTCTTCGGGAAATGAAGGCCACTGGCTGGTCTTGGCCATCGTCATTCAGCTGCGAGAGCACAGCTCCTATGCCATGCTCAGAAGCGTCTGTCTGCACGATAAATTCCCGTCCAAAGTCTTGAGTCCTGAGCACCGGTGCGATGCACATTGCACGTTTGAGGGTCTCAAAGGCTTCCTGGCAGGCAGCCGCCCAGATGACTCTGCGTGGCTGCTTCTTTGAAGTCAATTCCGTCAATGGGCCCACGATGGTTCCATATCCCTTGACGAACCGGCGGTAGTATCCCGTGAGGCCGAGAAAAGCTCGGACCTCGGTTTGGGTCTTGGGGGGCTCCCAGGCCAAGATGGTCTCGATCTTGGCTTGGAGGGGTTGCACCTTACCTCCGCCCACCAGATGTCCCAGGTACACGACAGATCCCTGTCCAATCTGGTACTTGCTGGCCTTGATGGTTAGACCAGCCCGTTGCAGAGCCTGTAGCACCTCCTGGAGATGCTCCAGATGGTCCTCCCAGCTGCTACTGAAGACAGCTATGTCATCCAGGTAGGCAGCAGAGAAGGCCTCTAGGCCAGACAGCACCTGGTTCACCAACCGCTGGAAAGTGGCTGGAGCATTTTTCAACCCGAAGGGCATCACCCGAAATTGAAAGTGGCCCTCGGGGGTGGAGAACGCAGTCTTCTCCCTTGCTCCTTCCGCCATGGCGATCTGCCAATAGCCCGACGTCAAATCAATGGTACTCAGATACCGGGCTGCTCCCAGCCGGTCAATGAGCTCATCCGCCCGAGGGATCGGGTGAGCGTCGGTCTTGGTTACTGAGTTGAGTCCGCGGTAATCCACACAGAACCGAAGTTCTGGTGTGGTGCCCGGTGGGGCCGCTTTCGGCACCAACACCACCGGACTAGCCCAAGGGCTACTGGAAGGCTCAATCACTCCCAGTTCTAGCATCTTGGTAACCTCACCCTGGATACTAGCCTTGACTTTATCGGACAGCCGGTAAGACTTGGTTTTCACTGGCGGACTGTCCCCTGTGTCCACATCATGGGTACACAGGTGCGTGATCCCAGGCGTGAGGGAGAACAACGAGGCGTACTGCCCCAAGACCTGGCGGCAGTCCCTCCGTTGCTCTGGGGTCAAGGATGGGGCGAGGACCACTCCCTCCACCGAACTATCCTTCTCATGGGCCGCCAGAAGGTCTGGAATAGGCTCACTCTCTTCCTCCTCACTTCCATCTGTTATCATCAGGAGAGTGAGCTCTGAACGCTCCTGGTGTGGCTTCAGGCGGTTGACGTGGAACACCCTGTGGGGTTGCCGGGGGGTCTTCACATCGACGACATACGTGGTCTGGCCTTTCCTTTCCAAGATCTCAAACGGTCCGGTCCAGTCCACCGGTCCTGGAGGGCGCTAAGCTCTCCTGGCTCCATGACCCACACCTTCTGTAGCAGCGTCCAACTCTACCGTCCGAGCGTTCCGGTCATACCATTTCTTCATGACGGCCTGACTAGCCTCTAGGTTGTCCGAGGCCTCCTTCCACAGCTTGGCCACTTGGCTGCGGAATGCCAGCATATAGCTGACCACATCACGGGGAAGCTTCGAGGAAGACTTCTCCCACCCCTCCTTAACAAGACTGAGGGGCCCCGAACGGGGTGGCCATAGAGCAGCTCAAAGGGGCTGAAACCGACCCCCTTCTGCGGCACCTCTCGGTAGGAGAAGAGCAGACAGGGTAAGAGGACGTCCCACTTCCTTCTCAAGTCCTCGGGTAGGCTCCGGATCATCCCCTTCAAGGTCTTATTAAAACGCTCCACGAGCCCGTTCGTCTGGGGGTGGTAAGGAGTGGAGAACCGGTAGGTCACTCCACACTCCTTCCACATGGCCTGCATGTAGGCCGACATGAAATTCGTGCCCCTATCTGACACCACGACCTTGGGGAATCCCACTCGGGTAAAAATCCCCATCAGGGCCCGCGCCACCACCGGTGCAGTGATGGTCCTCAGAGGGATCGCCTCTGGGTACCGGGTGGCGTGGTCTACCAGCACCAAAATGAACCTATGTCCTGCAGAAGTCGGCGGGTCCAATGGCCCGACAATGTCAATCCCTACCCGCTCAAAAGGGGTATCGACAACTGGGAGAGGTTCTAGAGGGACCTTCACTTTAGTCCCTGTCTTGCCGCTCGCCTGGCAAGTGGTGCAGGTCTTGCAGAAAGTGTCAGAAGTGACGCGCATCCTGGGCCAGTAAAAATGTGGGACCAAACGCGCAAACGTCTTGTCCTGGCCCAGGTGTCCTGCTAGTGGTATTTCGTGTGCCAACTCTAGCAGAAAGGTTCGGTAGCATTGGGGGACCACTAAGGCCCTTGATGACCCATGCACCGGAGCCTTAGGCTCACTGTAGAGGAGACCATCCTCCCAGTAGACATGGTAGTTACCAGTCTCTGTTCCAGTTGCTTGGGCTTCGGCCTGTTGCTGCATGCCTTCAAGCGTAGGGCACTCCTTCTGCGCCCGGCAAAATTCCTCCCGGGTAGGCCCTCCTTCCACCTGCCACTCTGCAGGGGTCGGCAGGTCCCCCACGGGAACACCAACCACCTCAGCGGACTCCGGGGTCACCTCCGCGGGCTCCCCATCCATCTCACCGGGTGTCTCCTCCTGGACATCTCCTCGTCCAGCAGTGGGCTGGGCCATTATTTCAGGCTCCAACCCGGGCTGAGTTCCTTGTCGGGCAGCCATGGACCACGTGACGACGCAAGTCCATCCTGGTAATCCCAACATCTCAACATGGGCATTGAACTCTACCTCCCTCCAGGCAGTATGTTCCAAGTCGTTACCCAGCAGACAGTCAACTGGCATGGCAGGGCTCACCGCAACCTTCAACAGACCTGATACTCCTCCCCACTCAAAGGGAACATGGGCCACGGGGTAATGACCCAGGCTATTATCAGCCATAACAACCGGGTGAAATACCTCAGGAATCACCTGCTCTGGGGACACCAGCTGACGTCTCACCATCGTCATGCTGGCACCTGTGTCCCTCAGAGCCTCCACCTCCTCCCCGTTCACCAGGACCCTCTGCCGATACTTGGCAGTGTTCGCGGGTACCTGAACCCGTGGGATGATCTCTCTATCCCGCAGGGAAACTAAGGTCAAGCCTGTCCACTCACCTCCCCTACCTAGGGACAACTCCTCCCCAAGCGCTACACTGGCCACCCCGGGGCTCTTACCTCCTGTGGGGGCTGGGGTTCTCTTGCGACACTGGGGATCCCCCTTGTAATGTCCAACCTCCCCGCACTCGTAGCACCGGACAGTTCTGGGCTGCTGACTCCTGTCAGGATAAGTGGGTTTCTGGTATCCAGATTGGGATGGGGAACCTACCCCTCTCCCAGGCGGTCTATTTTGGGGGCCTTTAAAGAACTCCCTCTTTTTATCTCCCCCTCTTTCTTCTGGGGGAACCCCTGTCCACCTTTCGGGGGTCCGCCCCGGCTCCCTTGTGGGACACCAGAGTGCTGACCCACGTGTCTGCCTCCTCTGCAAGCTCCCTAGGATTGGTCAGCTTGCGGTCCACCAAGTACTGGCGCAGCTCCGGAAAACATTTCTCTAGGAGGTGCTCTCTCAAGAACAGGTCGTACAGCCCTTTGTAATTATCAACGTTGCTGCCACGCACCCAACCCTCCAATGCCTTCCGGGCATAATCAAAAAAATCCACCCAGTTTTGTGTGTGAAGCTTGTGGCTGTTGCGGAACTTTTGGCGGTACTTCTCTGGGGTGAGGCCAAACTTCTTGAGCAGGGCCTCCTTCATGATAGGGTAGTTGGTCTGATCCCCCTTATCCAAGGTTAAAAGTGTGTCCCTTACTGGTGGAGGTATGTACCTGTAGAGACCTCCCCCCAGTAGCTCTCAGGAACTCTATGGGCCACCAAAGCCACCTCGTACGCCTCCAACCACTTATCGATGTCATCTCCTACACTAAAACTGGCTATCACCTCTCTTGGTAGATAAAATTTGGGCTCCTGTGGAACCCCAGCAGGTACGCTGCCACCATTCACTTTGCCCTGCATCTTCATCTGCAAGGCTCGGAGCTCTAGTTCCTTCAGGCTAAGCTCATGCGCAAGCTTCCTTTCTTCCAGGGCTAGCCTTGCCTGTTCTCGCTCCCTTTCCATCCTAGCAAGTTCTAATGTTAATTGCCTCTCCTCCCTCCTGTCCTCAAATTCCTCTGCCGACAAACTCCCCCCTGACGCACTACTGCCTGCCCTGGAACGTCTTCCTGGCAACACATTCTCGCTAACATCAATGTGCAGTAGGTCCAGTTCTCCTGGGTTGTCTGCCTCCCTCTGCTCCTCGTCCCCTCTTCCCTCCGGGTGGGCCATTACCCATGCCCTCAAAGCTTTCTGAAGCACCTCCTTCCTGGTGCCTCGCTTGACGGCCACCCCCCTCTCTAGGCAGAACTCCTTGAGCTGTGTCACCGTATACCTTTCTAGGTTGGCCAACTCAAACTCCATCCTCCTAGGTGGGGCCCCAGACAATTTAGGGAAAGGGTTCTAGACTGTAGGTAGCAGGTCTAACGCAGGAATGTACACAATCGGCAATCATAAAAGAATTCCTAGCACTTGCATTACAATAGGTGTCCAATTGCGGCGCACACTGAGTCACTGTAGGGTGCTGCACAAACACCAGTCCTTATCCCACCGCTGAACACCAATGTTGGAAACGGGGTTACCGAGTCCGTCGCTGTAGCATGGCGCGAGGCGGGAAAGCACGCGAAGGCAATGTGTAAGGCAGTTGTGCAGCACACTCTTACTTTGACTCAGGAATGCGGACGCAATAACAGGACACCACACCAGGCTTGTGTATTTAAAATCAAGATCTTTTATATAAATCAAGGTAGCATCAGATGAGGCAGATTAATTCAGATCTACATTTAAAATCATTGCATTACTCCACTGGTGCACATTCTTATTAAAGCATCATAGCTCATCAACATTGTAGGCCACTAAAAGGCCGCAGGAATCATCTCCTAAACGTAGCACCAATAATGATCACAAGGTGCATTAATAAAACATGGGCCTAAACATGCAGTTCACTTCAGGAATATTCAATTACTTAAAAGCAGGCTTTTCACGTTACATTTCAACCAGGGCCTGCATTAATCTAGGCGCACCCACATTCAGTACAGTGGGCGTCGCAACTCCAGTACACCTGTAACATAAAACACTTCAACTCTTGGCGGTGTACACTTCAGCTCAATTCAATTAATCACTTTCCCCCTAGGTAAAGACTTTGCAGTTATAAGCATAGGCCTAGGCAGTAATTACAGTAGGCGTCATCATTAAATTAATAAACAATGTGGGGAACCCCTCAACATGTCCTGTATTCTGGGGCTTCTGTGTCCCTCAGGGGTTAATTCAGGCCAGGCCCACTCCTCTCCGGGGCCTCGCCTCATGGGGAAAGTTACACAGGTCAATTCAGGGGTTAATGGTGGCCCCCGGCCCCCAGTGGCGTCTCTGCGGGCCCTAGGGGCCTCCTGGGCTCACCTGATGTGTGGGTCGTTGGTCGCGCTTCACGGCGACTGTCGATCTCCCGGGCCGGCCCTTGTTCTGAAGGGCGGGGCCCGGTCGGGGTGCCTCGGCCTTCTGGCCGGAATTGCGGGTCGTTGCGGGGGCCGGTATCACCCTCCTCCGGCCCCCGGGATCAAGTAAGTGGATGCGGGATTGCGGGAAGGGGAGCGGGAGCCGGCAGTCCTCTCCGGCCGGCTCCCCGTCTCCCTCTGCGGGTCCGGAGCTCTTCCTCGGCCTCCGTCGGCGCTGGGGGCGTGGCGGGAGCCGGCGCCCAATCGCTGCGCGGCCTTCCCGGGGCGTGGCCGGCGTCCCCGGTTGCCCAGCAACGGCGTCGGCGAGGCCTCGCTGGTCGCGCTAGGCCGCGGCTTCTTCACGCGGCCCCCTTTGGCTGCGGCGGTGATTCCTTCGGCCGCGACTTCGGCGGTGGGGCCCCGGGCCCGGCGGTGATCTTTGGGGGCAATTTGTAGGCTTCGGTGAGGGCAGTTTCTCCCTCGTGGAGACATAACGCGGGGCGCACCAGCAGCCTGTGGGCAGGGCTGACCGGAAAGGTTCTTGGGGGGCAGCCCAGCAGCAGGCAGGAATAGATAGGGGGTGAAGGTCTAGCGCTTCAGGGCACGGCGCTGTACCTGGTGATCCCCAGTTTGGCAGTTTAGGTTTCAGGCCTTGCTGGCCGGTCAGGCCTCCCAAATTAAGGTTTCTTGCGGCTGTTCCAGATTGGTTGCTTCTTAGGAGTTTCTTGTCAGGAGTTTCTTGTCAGAAGTTTCTTGTTATGAGTTTCTTGTCAAAAGTTTCTTCTTATGAGGGGGGGAATGAGTTGGTGGGTCTGGGAGTGCTTGATGTTACTTCCCAGCACGCTGAAGGTGGTTCCCTGGGTCCCCTCACGCTGGGCAAGGTCAGTGGGTGGTGGGCGTTCCTCAGCTAACTTACTACAGCAGGGCCTAAGCCTTGTCAGCAGCAGTAGTGTAGGTCTCCCCCCTAGGCCCTAAAGCCTGTACTCCGGCAGAGGTTCTCCCAGGATCAGTGGTGCCCCAACTGACTAAAAGATTTCCCTCCAAGCCTCTTATACCCCTAGGTCAGGTGACCCTCCCAAAGGCGGCAAAACATTACTCCTCCCACAGCCCGGAAGGTTCTGGAACCTTCCACATGTCTGGCTATGTGGCCCAGAGGCGGGGACGGAATGGATACTGTATCCCTATGTCCCAGCCTGACCCTGGCTACTAGTGTGTATGTGTGTAAGGCCCCTCTGCAGTAGCAGGGGCCTGTGGCAGCCATCTTGAGTGAGAGAGCACCTGCACCTCAGCACTGGTTAGCAGTGGTAAGGCGCCCGGAGACCTAGGTCCAGTAAAAATACGGTGGCAAAAATGAGGCGCAAAAGGAAAAAAAACAGGGCAAGACCACCCTAGGGCTGACAGGTCTAACACTGAGGTATGGGGGTCTTGCATGGCTGCGCTCTGATTGGCTGAATTTTGGTTCTAGCAAAACAATGTGAATTGGTTAACAATGTCACTTAATTTTGGTGTTGCTTTCAGTGTTTCCCTATGCACTATTTGTCTTTATTACCGTGGGACTCCCACCATGACGACAGGGAAGATTCAAGCATGTTAATCTATGAAAGAATCAATACTGGATAATCATGCTACGTCATCTGAGGGAGACCATTGTCAGTTGGGGTGGGAATCACGGATTACTCGAATCATCACGAAATATACAATATTTATTAATTTGGATCATAAAATTCATAAAACATACAGTACAAAAACACATAATCCAGAATAACCTACAACAAAAATTGAATAAATCTTTTCATAAATATTTTCCACCACACTTTCCATCACATATCAAAGTTTGAATTTCATAAATATTTTTTTTATATTCCAAAACTCAAGTTTGGCAGGGAATGTGCAAATGATGGATGTACTAACACTTGCAGTTCACGGACACTGCAAGGAGATGTAATCAAAATGTAAAATACTGTCTTGATGGCGAGTAGTCACAGAGAACAGCTGTGCATGGGTTCGAATGACGTATGCATTAGAAACACAAGGACCAAGTTAAAGTTTCACTAACCATAACGGAAAATGTTGATGGGAACATGTACGTCAGTCCTTTGAGAAAGCGCTTCACAACTAGGGACTTCAATAACAACGCTTGATCGGGCAAACGGAAAAGAGGCGGAAAGGGTAACATTTAAACTTAAATTGGGAGTACTGAAAATGTACCCATGGCATGGCCCACACAGTCTGTTGTGTCAAGACCTACATATTTTGCAGCATCTGACCTATCCTGAATCGTTTGGGCAAGGGCATTCCTGAACTTGCCAGGGACAGTAAGATCTTGGATGCCATGTCCCAAAAGGCAAGAGTATATAAGCCCAGAACCAAACGGCATTCAACGACCGGAAGGCATGGTGGTAGAAAAGCACACCCTTTTGCCAAATGCATCAATGTGATTTCCCTCCCCATCTGGCATTACAGAAGGGAACTCATTAGAGCTGACCTTACTGGTGGAAGCCTGAACCAAAAAGCTCTCGGAGTTGGGGGCCGAGTCAGAAAGGCTGGGTTTCCAGGTGCTGCACCCCTATAATGCCTGGCAACTTGATGAATGGCCAATGAAGCCAAACAAACTTTGCCCATTATGCCATCAGGGTGTCTAGTCAAAACCTCATTAAATATTAACAAGGAACCAGACTACAAGATCTCTATCAATAAACCAGCTTTTGCCTCAATAGATGGAACGTGTATATCTAGTTCTTCAGACGCTCTGTGGACACCCACTCAAAAGAGACTTTCCCTTGGTGAGCTCGGAGACGGGCAACATTTACGGAGTTGGATCTTTAAAGCGTCAACTGCAATGCTTCTTCCTGGGTGAACGCAATAAGATGGAGATGACTCCCGCTTGGCCTTCTTTCACTTACAGTGCGACTAGGACTTTGACTTGCTTGAAGACTTGTTTCGAGATCGGGACTTGGCATGGCCCCGTGACTGGGAGTGGAAACATGTGTCGATTCAAGAGTGATCTGTCCCGCTTTTTATGTTCCGCAACAGAGTTTTACTTCACACTCCCATATAACCTTCGGGCGAAACAGGAAGCACTTGTCCCATGACTTCAAGTCATGACCAGAACACAGACACCATAGGCAAAAGTCATGGAGATCAGGGACCCACATAGGATTATTTCAGTCGTGGAATAGCTTAAAGTATGTGGTCTTGGGGGAAAATAAAGTTAGGATTGGGGCTCTGGTTCCGCATCGAAGGGCATGCAAATAAAGGAGCTAAATTCAGAGCACAGGAACGCCATCTACATACAGATCTGCAACTTCACTTCTTGAGGGTGTGCAAAGCTGCCGCTGAGCCTACTGGCACACAGGAGGAATTGCTTGAAACGTCTGGATCCAGTGAGGCACCTGGGCTTACTCAAAAGGTGAGGATTCTTCAGTTAGAAGTGTCTATCAGAAACCAATCACTGTTTTGTATACTTCTTGTGTTGCCCTAAGTGGGACGGGTATGCCCAGACGTGGGTCCCCTGCACACTGTCACTGGAACCAAACTGTACCTGGCTAATGAGCCCATAACTAGGGCGAAACTGGTCATGAGTTACTGGCCTTCCGGTTCCTGGAGGACCTGGTTTGGCAATTATGGCCTGACTGATCCTATCCATCACTGTTTTGAATACTTATGTTGATCTATGGCAGATATGAGTTTAATTTTCTTAGCTGTGATGAAGTTCGGGGAAAGATATTTCAGGAACAAAACACATGTTGGAAGCAAAGAATTTTATGTGGCTGCTTGTAGATCAATAAAAAAAAAATGCTAGAGTAAACCATGAGAGGAAACGGTGCAGTTGGACTTAGTTATCTTTATTGCTTGAATATACATTCAGGTTTTGGATATTGAGCCATTCAGTATCCTTCCTATCGCTGCACCCATTACATTATATGTGCGGGATGCATCTTGTTCAACACTGCACTAGTGTATCCTCCGGGATGGATTGCTATCCTGGCATTGCTGGTTTCTGGATATATATCAACTGCAGATAATATTAGAAAAAATGCACCTGCATAACTGGAACATTCCGCTATCCACAAATAATTTAAAGTCATTACCCTAAACAAACTATGAGAAGTTATAATATAAACACAAAGGAAAATTATGTGACAAAAAAGCAAACCTGAAATTTAGTTACGCAACTGGAGCTACAAAAATTGTAGACTTTTCCATCAGGCATTGTGGCTTGAAATTGAGGTAAAGAGTTTCGTTTACAAAAGTGACAATTTATTCCCAAACCTAAAAAAAGAAACAAAGAAAAAAAAAAATTAACCACTGTAAACATTTTTAGAAATTACAAGAATTCATACACTATCATTATATGGTATGCTCAAATATGTATGTATCCTGAGAACAAACAAGCTACTAGGGTACAGTTAAAACTTTACAAAAGAAAAGACAAAGTGCTTACCATAGCAACCCTTGCCACTGGTAGTACCGAATCTTCATTTTTCAGACTCATGGGCATTCTCGCTGCAAGTCATGATATAGTAACATCTTTTGCACAGCAAAAATCTAAAAAGTGCATGGGAGCCGCAGGGGCATGTACATTATCCTACAGCGCATGCCCCTAATCACCAGCTCTTTACCCACACCCTAGTCCTTCACTATCTACCCCAATGGGTAGAAACTGAGAAGTATGCAAGCCATTCAAATTTTGCAAGGAAGTGCCCACAAGCTATTCATTTAAAAAAATAAAAATACAGTTGACATGTTTCTGGATGCTATAATTCTTGCTTTTTTTGCTTTAAGAAGGATTACATGAAAGGCTTCAATAAATGGCCAGAGTAGCAACAAAATAACGCTGTAAATTTACTTTATATACTGCACCATTTGAACGTACCAGGTTTTCCCGTTTTTGTCTTGTGGTTGTTCATGCAGGTCGTCGAACAATAAGGCTCCATATGCCCATTGGCTCCAATGCACTGAGTCATATCAAAAAATTTGCACTGCGCCCTGCATCCAGTACAACCTGTCAGTTTGCCATGTTTCTGAAACACAAATTAAACAATAATTAATAGTGTCCTAAAGAAAATCATGTCTAGAATATCTGCCAAGACCAAACCAGAAATAGGTGGTTGGATGAGTTGCATGTGACTACAGAAGATATGCGTACTGGTAATTAATTTTCCTTTCTTCTCAAACAAGAGATCATTTACAGCTACATTTATAATGACCCTTGGCTAAAAGCTGAATAGCATTTTATATAAATGTTACTTGACAACACAATGTAATAACACATTGAATGAGATAGCTGAGTATGGAACAGACTTTACCTTTCAAAAAAGGTGCATCAGAGGGTACAAACTTCTGACAAACTATACAACCAGCAGTCGTTTTCTCAATATTGAAGACATTTATTGTTTAATTTATTCTGTTAATCAACATCAAAAAAAGTCGAAAGAAAGCAAGGCACACTCATTTTAAATACCTTCTAAGCAAAACAAAAACAGTTTTAACATGATCAAAGTTACAACTTTTCTAAATCTTGGTTGATCTAGTTCGTAGGCTTGGTATATAAGCATTGGCATAGCCAATAGGTCTCGCCTTTGGGACCTTATAAGTATTTAGTTATGCAGCACAATATCCTTGGTGCAACAACATCAACTGTTGCATGGCTAAACACTTATAAGGTCCCAAAGGCGAGACCTATTGGCTATGCCAATGCTTGTCTTTAACTGTAAGCCAGCATAGGAATTTCAGGGCTGGTGTGATGCTACTGTATCATTTCACACCAAACAAGGTGCGAGCTGCATGGTTTTTCAGTCTCTCTAGCTGTGACAGAGATATACAGTGGAGACCAGGGTATCATCCACACTTCACATAGCCACAGCTACAATTAATGCGATTTTCTGAGGGTAATGGAGTAGCGGCAGTACAACTTTTAGCAGGCAAAGATGGTGGAATGCTGATTTGAAGAACGACTTGATCTGGGGGAAATGTTGAGCCCCTGTTCGAGTGCCCTCCCCACTTGCAGGCCTCATTCCCAGAGACGGGTCAGAGGGAGCAATGCCCAATTCTTCCGGCCAAAGTAAGAGCTCCGAAGTTTCCCAGGCCGTGCACCGGTAACTCACCCAGCCAGGCCCAGGCCCCTCCCCCATTGCATTGTGGAACTTGTAGTTCTGTTTCCCATTATAAAATAGGATCTAGAAGCCCCAGAATGAAAAGCAGAAACCTGGACAAGTTGAGCTAATCACGCACAGACATGGGAAACTTGAAAGGTCTATCGGAGCAGAGGAACGAGTGGCTGGACTGTCAGAGTCCGGGAGCAGGATTTAAGGAAAATTATTACAGTAAAATGGTACTCGATCCAATAATTTAAATCAAATACATTTTTCAAGGAGATACGCATTTGCTTAGATGTCATTTTTTTTAAAATCTAATTTGGTAGTGTTCTTTTTGGGGGAGAAGGGGCTGGCTCTCTTTCGGTATAGATTGGAGGGAGGGGTGTCACGCTATGATGGTCACTTGAGTAGGGGTGTCTGAGTTGAAGCAAGTTGGGGAATCGGTTTAAAAATTGTTCGGGTTTGTGTGGGCTTTCTGTGCCTCACCCTCAGAGAGTGGGGTCTCTGACTGCCTCTCGCTCTGAATGCCATTATGGAAAGTGGCGTTCAGTGCAGGTTTGAAACATGATTGGGGGTGTCGGTTTAGAGAGAGTGTCGGGGTGGGCTTTTCTGCGGGGGTTGACTCGCGCGGTCTCTCTCTGAGGGTCTCTCGCCTTCGATAGTTTAGCGGCAAGTGGTCTGCAATGGGCTGAAACATGACTGGGGGGTTGTTTAGAGGTGAGCCCGTTTGTGTGGGAGTGGGTGGCTTGCTGTGCGCAGGCTCTGGTCTCGCTGTCAGAGTGGGGAGTCTCTTGCTGGGGGTCTCTCGCTTGGGGTGGTTAAGTAAGAAGTGGTCTGTCTCTTCTGGGTTAAAATGTTTGGGGAGTTCTGTTAGGAGAGGTGCGTGCCGAGGTGGCTGTGAGTCTCGCGTTCTGTCTTGAAGGGGGGCGGGAGGGTCTCTTACCCTGCACGTCCAAGGCGAGCTTCTTCCAGATGGGGGCGAATTTCTGACAGTGTCCGCACCAGGACGCGTAGAACTCGGCGAACCAGGCGCTGCTGGAGTTGAGGAGGTGATAGCGGGCCGAGTCGGAGTCCAAGATGACCAGGGGGTCTTCCCGGGAGTACATGCCGGCCCAGCCGGGGGCCCACAGGGCCCAGAGGAGACACAGCACACGCATCTCGGGCATCATTCTACGGGGACCAGCGCTGCAGGGCCGGCCGGAGAGAAGACATGGAGAAGGCGGAGCGTGGGCGGGACAACGGGCCTCTGGATGGACCTGCCGCGAGGAGAGAGGGAGGGGGAGCGCGAGCCTGAGTGACAGGCCGTATGACAGGCTCGTAGGCAGGAGCACTGGTGGTTGAGGGCCGACGACGAGTACACGGGCACTGGTTAAACAAGCACGCGAGTGGTGCGCACGCCCGAGGAGACGCAGCCGGCAGCTGGGCTAAACAAGTGCTGCGCGCGCGCCACAGCGAGACATCTGTTTTGCATTATCGGGCACGATAATGCAAAACAGATGTCGGCCGCGCGGGTAACCGCCCGAAAAAGGCCATGACGCACGAGCGTCTGGTCAGCTTTTCGAATCCCCTACATAATGCTTCGCCAGAAGCAGCGCTTGCGCGCTACTCTAGGCTCAACCTAATAAAAACACTCCTAACCAAGGAGGGCATAAATAGCTTAGAACAGAAAAAGACGCTAAGGATCTTCAGTAGCCATGATACTGACTGCATTTCACTGTATATTTTGGAACTGTGACATATCCTTTGCAAGCAGGCTGGGAAGCCTCGTCTGTGTGATTATTTCAAGTAGGTATAGAACTAACCAAAGATCGTTCTCAATTGTTTCCGCTATGTAGCCTATCTTCTACATTTAAAGGGTGAGAAGGAAACTGTGTTATCCATTTGTACTCAGTCACAGAATTCTTGTGCCATACCTTAAATTGCCTGTCTGCTCGTTACACGGCCTATTTATCACTAAGATCCCTTTCGAGTGCTTTTTTTACTCATTATTTCAAGTCCGAAATTGATTTAAATGTGTTTTCTTCTTTTACGTCTTTGTGTCTCGGCACCTTTTACAACTTTTGTTTCTTGTTCTTACATGGGTTTGATTCTTTTTGCTTGCCATTAAAGAAAATATTTACTATTCATTTTAGCACAAACCATACAGCATCACTGCACACCCCCAAGGATATAAATCAGCCCATGCATTTCTTTAGCAATTTTCCTTCACTACTCTCCTTCCACTGGCATATGACAATCCTCTTCTGAACCAGCTATTGCTCTGCTACTATTAAAGAATTTTTTTTTAAAAGTACTTGAACCTTTTGAACGTACTAATGTCCATCCTATCTCACTCCTTCGAAAATCAATTGTTGTGGACTTTATTGTACACTGCCAGCTTTTACCATTTCTCCATTACTATGATTTTACTTTTCCTCTTGTGAGAAAGCAGGGTCTGAACCATAAACACCTTCAGTATTTTTTTTCTCTGCTTTTGGACCCCTAGTTTTTGGACCCCTGTTATTAGCGAGTCTACCTAATGGAGTCTCACTTGAACATTGACTTGAGCTAAAATGGCCAGTTACCTATTTTTAAAATGTGGTCAGCTGCTGTGTACTAGTAGGTAAAGGGCTCCAAGAAGGCTGTGCCCAACACCGGTTTATACATGTGTAGAGGCTAAGAGGGCAAAGAGAATGTCCAGCTAAGTCGACATGGTATCTGTGCACAGGGAGCATTGCTGCAGATAAGACTCAGATTTAAATGATAATAGTGTGCTACGGTTTTATAATTCAATTGCAGGTGACATTTCCCTTCCAGAATGAAATTTCAAGTCTGCAGACTTTAAAAATGTGGACACTTGGGGAAAAATATCACTAAAGAAAAACATTACTTAAAGCCAACTATCTGTTTGAAGCTTGTAGCGATGTAGATTTACATGCTTTGCACACACCTGCCATCTCGTGTTGTGTGAATGCTTTGCAAATTGTTTTTCTTCAAAGTATACGTTTAGGTTTTAAGAGGACTTCCTTCATGTCATACTTAAGCAGATAGGGTGTCTCAAACTTCACAGCTATCACTATGCGGACACACAACTGGGTAGAAATATAAAGATTTTACAGTCTGTTATATTGATGCTCCACAGACTCGGTCTTGCTCCAACCCTGGGGTCTGGAGGCCAAGAAGGGAGACCGGGATAAAGTCTACCATTGGAGCATTTTATTGTTGTGGCTTTGCTGTTCTACTCATTTGCCACTATTTAACTAACAGGCCAGGGCACTCCATTGTGGTCACTGTGAGACATTCCATTTCAATGCATTTTTTAGGTGGGCAGTAAATGCCATTTTGATGCCTCGCTTTTGCTGAAGATTTCACAAAGGTCTGCCTGAAACCAATGGGCTGATTCTCAGCCCCCCGTTTGGCGCAATATGTGTTGGCCCTGGGATGAGGTATACAGACTTTTCCAGAGCATATCTGGAGCTTCCAAAGACATCGCTGTCTATCATCAGGTTAGGTCAAGGTCATCGAAATGCATCTCACCAGGACACCATTGGAAAGGATGCAGACTCGGGCTTTTACCAGTCTGAACATTGGCAATATACCTTCTTTCATCCCTCCAACTCGGCTTTGCTTTCCTCAGTCGGCAGTCAGTCCTGTTCTGGAACCTATTTTACTCCAACAGTAATCTGAGTTATGATTCTCATTGACGCCTGAATATATATGTTCTCTGCGCAATAAATATTACTCAGCCTTTCCTTTGGCTCAGTCCTAGGCTTTTTAGCTACGTGCTACTTTCCAGTTTTTCCTCATCACCCACATCCTACTTTTCCCCACTCAGTACCAGCCTTTGGTAATCTCCTATCGCTCTATGAGAACTAGCTCCTTTGTTTTCTTAATTCTTTTTCCCCATCTCTTTATAAATCTCTATCTACTTTAAGGCTAAACTCATTTCATTGTATTTCTCAATTTCAGATGGCTGATTAAGACTAAAAAAACACACAGCATGGCAAACCAGGATGATACATTACCCAGAGAAGGCCTCAACAATTTCAGGTAAACAAAGGAAAGCTCCCATATCTTTTAACCATGAGCAAGCTAACAGGCAGCTCCATGTTTCCCGCTACACGACCAGACCTCTTATATCCTCAAATAAATCTAAATCGTTGGCCATATTACAACCACACAATTCTGTAATGAAACATACAGGACTCTCGTAACAGAAATTGCCAGTTTCATCCTAGACAAGCAGACCATAACAGATTCTGATTTTCATCAGTCCTTATTAATCCCCCCATCAGTTTTTTTTTTCCTCGGAGTTTTATATAGCGCAAACTTGACCCCAAGGTATCACGTATCAGAGCGCTTTACATGAGCACCAGTTGCGTTACACAAGGACACATTCATTTTTGTTAAGCACGGGGAGATTAAGTGATTTGCCCAGAATCACAGGATGTTGAGCGTCATTGTTGACTCGAACCCGGTTCCCCAGATTTGAGCTCGACCGCCCTAGCCGTTAGGACACATCCTCTTCCCTCTCTTGAAATCGTCTTAAATTAATGCGTTTAATTTTCTTCACCAGTAAGCCATAAAGTGAGCTTGTGGCCGAGGTCGGCTTACCCACTACCCGATGCTGTATGATGCAGTGGGAAGAAGAAAAATGTTAACAACAAGAAATCAACAGATGATGAAGGCCAGCTAAAAGTCCGTGTAAATATAGTATACAAATATTTTGTCAAAATCAAAAGGTCTCGGCTAAAACCAGAATTAAATATGGCGAGCAACTATCAACAGGATACTGGAAAAGAACTATTGCATCAAAATACAGACAATGTAATACAACATTTGGGGTAAGCCCTTCTAGCCCAGACAGACCGCCAAGGAGAACACCTCATCAGGTGCACTCCCTAGGGCAAAAGAGGAAGTATTTAAACCCTGGTCAGATCTGAATGATGCTCCCCAACTGAGACAAGTGAGCTACACTGGCTGCTCGCAGGAAGAGAGAGACTGCACACTTTTCCAAGAAGATGAGGAGGTTGTCAACATTTAAGAACCTGAACACTGCATGGGAGGGTGAGTGGTAATGGCAGACTGTGCACTGTGGTCAGGGCGCAAGAATAAAGTAGGAGCATAACAGCGCGGAGATGAGTATCTAGGTTACTAAACCAAGCCGACCTGTGTGATAATATTCAAAATGTATTTAAAATGGCTGGAGGCCATAAGGCTAACTAAAATGTACACTGTCTTGAAGCAAACAGAACAATCACTACCCGGTTTACGTAACCAAAGCAGTATAAAACGACCTTAAACTGACTATTAGACTTGTAAAATGAGGTGTACTTCTCAAGGTCGCTGCCTAATATAGTAATCAAAGTACACCACATTAAAACGCCTTGTGCTGCTTTATGGCATGGAAGCCTTGTAAACCCAATACCAATTTCATGGCAGTTATTAAAAAGAATTCCGATTAAGATCGTAGGATTAGGTTTGGAACTGTGAATGTTGCTAAGTATCAAGAAATGACCCTCTTCCTTCAAACCACTCAATCGCCTGTAACATCAGAACATCAGGCGATAGACAGACCGATAATACTGGTTTATATGTAGAAACAACAGTTTACCACTACCCGGGAATCAAAACCTCTAGAGCAATAGACGGTTTCATTAATTTGCAAGACATTTTGTTTTTCTTTAAGTAAGTCTTCAAAAATTAATTGAGGTTCTTCCTTTGCATTTTACACCATTCGTCAACCTCAACCTCATACCTGCTCATCTTTATCAAGCTGTTTAAGAGGACTTACACTCAACCATGATATCCACCCGTTGCAGTGCCTGTTAGAGAGTCAAACATGATGAAGGCTCAAGCATTTTGTGTTCTTTTAGATAAGAACCCCATGAGATTTATGCACCACACTTCTGTAAGAGGTCTGTTAATTTGCAGAGATTTGCATATTTGAGCTTGGTCTTTAAACTGATCCTAAGCCACAAAGGGTGCCTAGCATGTCAGCTCACCTTCTATCAGGACAATACTCATTTATTACACTGCTATAAAGGTAATAAAATGACCATGTCAAGCAAAGCAAAGAGCATACAGGGCTTGAAGAGAGAAAAATAACTCATGGATGTTTATCAATTTTAATTGCAACTGTGGAGTGGTTATAGATTCCAATATAAACAAGTGGGCCTGCCAATGTTTTTTGCTGCTTGAGAGTCCAGCACTGGCATTAATCAGGTCTGAAAGTTTATAGTCTCTTTTCTGAGGGTGTGGATTATTCCTCACTGACAAGTCCATGTGTAGAAAATATGACTCTTACACCAGTACTGTTCTTAATGCAGTACTTGTTAACATGGGATTAGGTGCCTAACTTTGCATATGGCTGGGTTCAAACTGGAATGGCATGGTGAGCAAAAAAACGATGGATTTAGGCCCAGATCTCTGTACTGGGGTGAATGTATGACATTGTTCTGCATTCTGTCCATCAACTGTTGTTTTAACTTTGTGTAGGCGCATTTGTAGCCAAATTATACTGGCTCAACCACAGATCATGTGAGGAATTAATTGCAGCGCTTTAGCATTCTCTGTTTGCTTACTAGCTAGTATCAACATTGTTATCCAACTTACTTTCTTATTCCAATTACTTTTAGTCGTGTTAACACTCACTTGCTTCTCAGCCTACAACATGCCTACAGAGACTTTAAAGTAAACAAGCATTGGCAAAGCGAACAGGCCTCGCCTTTGCAAACTATTGCCAAGGGTTTTTAGCAATATTGTGCAGTATAGTGAAAGAGGACACCAAAAAAAGGTGCTGTGACGCATACACATCAGCCTTGTCATTTTGTAGGTCTGTGCCCCACGCATGCACGTGCCTACATAATGCGTTGGGGGGGTGGGGGGGCAGTTCTTTTTAATTTCTGATCCAAGTTGGATTTGAAAAAGGTAGTGTCATAGGGTTTATTTTTAACTAAAAGGTAGGTGGAGGGGCAACAAGAAGGGCACGGTGGGGGAAAGGATCAAAGGGGAGAGGGGTCAGAAGCAACACTGAGGAAGGCGGTAGAAGTAAACAATACAGAAGAGAGAGCAAAGTGAATCAAGAGGAACAGAAGCACAAGGGTGAAAGAAAGTACAACGTAGAATGGTGGAGAAGCACACAGGCGAGAAAGCAATGCGGGGTGAGAAGCACACGAGGGCAAGCACAACATGTAGGGGGAATGGGGAGAAGCACACTGGCAAGAGTAGCATGGAGCACTGTGGAGGGACTAAGAGAAATACATGAGGGAGTCAGCTGGAAAACACACGAACACTCATGGAGTGCTTAAGAAAAAGAATAAAGGAGCATCGGCAAAGTAAGCAGTGGAAGGACAAGTAATTAGACCATGCTCCAGGTGAGGGACAAACACAAGAGGAAGGAAAGCCCACACAACCAATCTTCGCAGCAGGATTGACTGCATTTGTGGATTGTTCGATTGAAAGCATGCCACGCGATTCGATGAACACTACATTTTCTTATTCCACCTGCACAGCAATTAAAAGGTACACAGCATTCATATATGAAGTTTACGCAAATGTGAATCTGCCCGGTAAGCACTCTCCCTAGAGTTTACAGCACAATCCTACCACAGATTCCTTTTCAACTTTCACATATTGCTTTGCATTGATACGGCTGACCGCTCTATAGATCGCTATGGACGATGTGTAAATCTTTCTTAATCTTTGATAGGACTTTGCTTTACTGGATACCTGGATGCATAATCAGGTGAGAACAAGTTACTCAAGAGTAAACCAACTCAAAAGTAGGACAACTTGCACAGCACTTTACAGATATCAAAGAGAACAAGCTCTCAAAATAGACAAGTACATTTAAAAATAAAAACAATACCACCACATTCCTGGGTAAGAGAGAATATAAGAAATGTAGACCAAACCAATTTAAAACATGCTTTTTTTTTTTCCCCCTTTTTTGACGGAATTTTATATAGCGCGAACTTGACCCGAAGGTATCGGGTATCGGAGCGCTTTACATAGCACCAGTTGCGTTACATGAGGACACATTCATTTTTTTTTTGTTAGGCACGGGGAGATTAAGTGATTTGCCCAGAATCACAGGATGTTCAGCGTCAATGCCGAGACTCGAACCCAGTTCCCCAGATTCGAGGTCGACCGCACTAGCCGTTAGGCCAAGATGCTGAGGGGAGTAGGGAGGAAATAAGGTCAAGACAAGGAACAGGTATAACAAGCATTTGCAATGCAATCGGTCTCGCATTTGTGAAAGTTACACCTACTGGCGTTGCAAATGACAATGTTTTTTATTTTGTTTTTTGTTTGCAGTGGAGTGATCATATTTGCATAGCGCTGTGACCTCATGGTGCTGGAGAACCAGAAAATGGGAAATAGGTTAGGAGGGTGGGGAGGTGGGAAATAAATGACACCAATGGTACCTGCTACAACATTGTACTGTTAATATGTGCAGAGGTATGCTTAGGCAAGAATGACTCTTACAATGTTCCGAAACACACACATACATTTTACAGCTGTAACTCTGACAGGCCTGTTTGAGATTGTGTGTGCATTTGCCAGATTACCCACATTGTAAATTAACACAATGGTGCATTTTGGTCTTTTGTGAACTTGCTTTCCAAGACACAGTGGGCACTAAACAAAGGATAAGGCAACAGTAGGGTGATGATAGTCACGATGTTTTAGATTGTAATATATTCTTGTATGACAAATTGCTGTTTCTTTTCAGGTGCATGGACTGGTTACACTGGTCGTTTCCAGCTTAGGGAGTCAGATGAAAATATTTGCTTCGTACTTATCAACACTTCGTATTTAAAATTAAAAACAAACAAAATGTTGTGCCCACAGCCTGCGCGTGTGAATCTCAAGTTTCCTGTTCCTTTGCTCTGCAAACTGCCTTAAGAGCTGCGGATTACCAACTGAAGGCATCATAGTTTGTCATCACCTTTCTCTCTATCTTTAAGCAGGTTATAGCTGAGATTCGCGCAACTTGTTTATTTTATTGTTAAAATATACATTGTTAGCACGTTGTACAACCACTGCAAAGAGACCCGATGTGGTCAGTTGTGGGTTCATGTGCATTGTCTGTCAGTTTCCTGATAATGCCAGGCATCAAGTTGGCGTGTCCATGGCATTCTGGCGATTTGTATTTGATCATTGGGAGTATTGTTTGTAAAACAGAAATAAATATATCGATGGAGTACATGGGCAGGGGAGAAACGTCTCACATAGTGATGGTTAAAATGCCTGCAAGCCTGTGAGCATTAGATGAGGCAGATGTTAGACCTTTGAGTGTTTATCTAAATTCCTTTCCCCTCCATAGTCTTGCTATTGCTGAAGCAGCTAGTTACCAGAAAAAAAGCTTTGGCATTTCTCTTTAAGTAAATCCTTAAGCAGCACAGTCTCGACCGTGGAACCCGCAACAGCCTTTGTGAATTTCAGCTCTACCTCCATTATGGCATTGCTGGCAGCCTTTACAATAAGAATTTAGTATGCCGCTTAAAAGGTCTGAAATGTGAATCGTTTTAACTTTGTGGTGTTACATGTGTTCCAGGCACACCTAAATTAATTGAAGAGTTAATAAATGCCCCGACATTGTATTTGCAGTAGACTGTACACAGTCATAAAAAGAGCTTCGTACATAAGTGTCAGGAGTCACCCCTCACCCCGCCCCCACTTTTTCACCAGAAGAGACCGCACAACTGAAAGGCTTGTTACGAAGAAAAAAATGAACAGGAAAGCAGTTCCCCAGCGCGTACACAGCCGCGAGCGTTACCTGGGGTTCAAGAGGCAAGGCTGGCACCGGCCTGGGGCTCCTCCGGTCTTCGGGACACTAGGCTCCTGGTGAAGCTGCACGGAGAAGGAGCGGGGCAGCCTCATGTTTTGCGGCTGGCGAGGACGAAAGGGGGACAGGAGATGTGCACATCGCGTGTCTGTACGTGCGTGTTCACGGGCACGTTCATAATTGCAGTCCGTCCTGCGCGTGCACATCTCCTGTCTCCCTTCCGAAGCAAGTCGGTAACAATACATCTCGCTAGCGACAGCGCTTTCGCGCTGCGTCGCTAGGCGAGACCTAAAAAAAGGAACACACAGGTGGCTAAATATCAAAGGATGCCTTGGACAGCGTGGGGGGACTCCAGGCCCCACAATTCACTGCACCTGTGAGGCGTTGACGCGGGGAGGAGTCAGACCCCCATAGCCCTACTTAGCACCACACCGATACCCACTGCACAGGAAGCCTTGTACTGCGTGGGCAGGACACTCCGGGCCCCACAATTCACTGTGCCTTTGAGTCGCAGATGCAAGGAGGGGAGGGGGAGCAACTCCCCCTCCCCCACCCCCTGCGCAACATCAATAGTCAATGCGATGGCAGCAGTCTTCGCCCTCAGGAGGCTGGGCCACCGCTCTTTGGTTTTACATTTCAAGCCTCCCCTACTTTTAACTTGGGCATTATTTATGCATTCTTTGCCTACTTTTCTTTTTTGCCTGGAGTACCTTTTCCTAAAAATCCAAAGACAGTTTCGACTGAAATGCGGTTGGACACGTTACGGTTTCTAATTTTTTCCTAATTTCATGTTACTTTTGATAACTATGATTTTAAAGTACTGGCTGTGTCTTGTATATAGCTGTCATTTATCCTGAAGCTCTTGTCTACAGTACTTATGGGGTAGAGCCAGGCAGAGGAGGTCCCCTCTGGATCACATAACCTTAATAAACCACAGAGATATTCAGCTGAAAATTGTAATATTAAGGAAATTGATACTCTTATCAAAGAGGTTGAATCATTTATTTATGATGGCAGGACCCAAGAAGGGCATTACGGCTGCATAATAGATAACTCCCTTTTTTACACAATCTTAAAATGCACTTCACACCTTCTCCGCCCATTCCACTCACCCTTTCGTCCCTAACCCTTAAGCCGAAACCGGATAAACCTCTCCCTCCCAACACTTCAATGCCCACATGAAAAATTAAACATTAAAACATCTTTTTCTTTGTAGCAACAGCTTCACTATGTTAGAGAATCATGTGGACACAGAGAGCGAATTCCCAAACTCCTACAGTTTCTCTCTCTACCCAAGAATCTGTCTGTAAAGATATGCCCTTTATGAAAAAATACATTCTTTCTGCCACTAGCAAACTTAAAGACGAGATAGGGCAGCTCAAATCTGTAGTTGTACAATTGTCCCGGAAGGTCCAGGACCTTTTATTAAGGGGTCCTCCCTCTGGGGTGTGCCACTGTGCTTCGAGACCCCAAGTGGAACAGTCCACTGTGACGGACGTCCCACTCGTGCCTTTAACCAGCAAGTATACAAACCCTGCTCTACCATCCATTGAGCCTCAGCCACCTATTAACCAATTCCGTTATAGGACGACTGGGACTGAAGCCACTAATACATGCCCCTGAGCTCCCAATGGCAACAACATTGAATAGAGCTCCCAATGGGGAATGGCCAGTGAATAGGCACCCTTCAACCCCTCTCCCTGATGTGAGACAGACCAAAGTCAGGAAACACAACTGGGACATTAACCCATATAAATCTAAGAATGCTTGTCAACATACTGCTCCCCTCCATAATCATACTTTGCATAGATGGAACAGTTTCACTCTTCATTACGTTAATGTCCCAAAACTTAGGGAAAAGGCTTGAGAGAACACAGATTACCTGAACAATACGTCAACCACTGGATTAGGGTTGTCTATCTCTTATCGATCGGACATTCATTTTGCCCAACGTATAACGCGAAGCTCTAACTCTTTAGATTACATTAGATTAGAATTTATCCACCAAAACTTGACTGACTGTTTAATGAACCTGGATGTTAGATCTATGGCAGCTTCAGGCTCTACCATCCAGTTCAACTACAATATTCATCAATACACTCTACAGGACCTTACCCCAGCCCTCTAGTACGCTTTCTGTTGTGGGATATTCATACGTGCAAAAAAGATCTCTCTTGTCCCATCCTCAATCTAACTTCCCACTGTAGGAAGCTGGCTCTGTATATACTATACCAAAGTGAGGTATAGTGTGCACAGAGTCCAGTGGAACCCCAAAGGTAGGCAGAGGTAAAAGTAGATAGCACCTTACTCTCTATTTGCGTTAATGTAGGCGAGCAGTAAGGCTTTATCAGAGGGTAGTGTTAAGCATTTGTTGTACACACTCAGTCAGCAAATGAATTCGCACACTCAAAGACTAAACTTCAGACCAATTTGGTTTTGTATAAAACTATTCTTTAGGTTATTTTATTTTCTAGAACCAAGCAAGCCTGGCACAGGTAAGCAATAAGTACTTTAAAGTAGTAATGCAGTTCATAAACAGTTTGAATTGCAATTGTATATGCACTTTGGTTTGATTACAGTAGAGCTACTAGTAATGCAATGCTTTTGAAATACTGTACATATACTTTGTATTGGCTTTTTAGTAGAATGTCAAGTAGATTACTTTACAGATTACTTTTCTTACACAGTGCAGTATACCTGGATACTGCACTGGGATATTTCCTGTAAACAGGTAAGTAAAAGCGTTTTGGTTACAGATTTAGAGGGTTTCTTAGATTTTTCCAACTCCACACTTAAAAACTTTTCACAGAAAAACAGTCAATGGTATCCTATGGAGGAAAATAGGGTTATCGGTTCAAAGGTAAGTATTCGGTTGTGGGAGTTGGTATTCTGGGGTTAGACTCAGGGGTCCCCCAGGGTCGAGGGTGCACTCTTGTTACACCCTCAGTGCACTAGGACGGCCGGGAGCTGAGGCCCAATGTTATCCAATGGGGGATAGGGGGCCTCCGGTTGGTGGCTGCTTGCAAGGGCCACTGGGTTGTGGGAGCAAAGCTCCTGGACTTAAGCTCAGGGCAAATGGGGGTTCCAGCCAGCACAAAAGGCGCACCCTCAGCGGCACTGAGGAGGCCATGTGCAGAGTGCTGTTTTGGCGTCGGGCGCCTGTAGCTTTCAATGGGGAGTCTCCGGTTTGCAAACAGACTGCAGGCTCGGGGACGAAGGTCTTCTGGGTGCGACCACCACTTGGAGAGGTAAGTTGGGATGCTGGGGGTTGGTTAGGCACTGTCGGTTGGGCCACCCAAGGCCGTGGGGCGTCAGGTGCAGGGATGCCTTTTAGGGATGGATCTTCATACCAGCTCCTGGTCGCGGTTGGGGGAACCTTCCGGTTTGAGGCTGCAGGCGTCGACTGGAGGCTTGAGGCAGGTCAGGGATATCCAGATCTCGGGTCAGGATCGCCGGGGAGACCTCATTGTGGTGTTGGGCCACTCGAACTCAGGCCGGGGGCATCGGGTGCAAAGTGGTGCAGACTCGCAGATCCTGCCAGAGCTGGAGTCTGCCTCCCGTGAACACCGGATTTGTTCACCAACAGAGTCTTTTCTTTTGAAGACAGGGCAGGTCCTCGGAGTTCTTGAGGCTGCTGGCTGCAGGACACACCGGGGTTTTGCTTCTGCAGGTTCGAGGTGGGGACAGGCCGGTAGGGCTGGGGCCAAGTCAGTAGGCGTCCTCCTCTTGTTAGCTTCGGCACGGCTGTTCGGTCCTTCTTCTTCTGGTTTCTTGTCTGAAGAAGCAAGGTTCAGGGGTGCCCCTAAATACTAGATTTAGGGGTGTTACAGGTAGGTAACAGGTTGGGACCAATGGGTCCCTTCCCTGGGGTGGGTACACCCCCTATTATGCCACCCTCCAGTGGGAGGGGGGCATATGCCTCACCCGGATTGGCTGGGTCCCCCCCATCTGCAAGATGGCGGGGACTGAGAGTTGTGCTTCACCTCGCCTCCCCCACCTGAGGGGTGGAGTTGTCAGAGGTGGGCACACCTCTCTTCCTCACTTGTTTTTACCGCCGGTTCTCCCACCCAAAGTGGGGGTCAGAACCAGTGGGGACCAGTTGCTGAAAGCAGCAAGTGGCCTGGGGAAGCTCACAAAGGCGGCAAGCCTTTGAAGCTACCCCTTAGTGAACCCTGCCCATCCTGGGGGAGGAGGTTTGGCACCTCGTCCCAGGATGTCCATTGTTTCAGGCCCCAGAGAGCAGCAGGCTCTCGACCCAGGGGTCCAGAAACATGTCCGGTGGTGGCAGCTGAAAGCAGCCACTCAGCCTGGACACTAGTGGTAGGTCGTTTTTCAAGGGGCATCTCCAAGATGCCCTCCGTGTGCATTTTTCATTAAATCCCACACTGGCATCAGTGTGGGTTTAATGTGCTGAGAAGTTTGATACCAAACTTCTCAGTTTTCAGTGTAGCCATTATGGTGCTGTGGAGTTCATAATGACAAACTCCCAGCACCATATACTCTTAATGGCAGCACTGCACTTACAGTGCCCAGGAATGGACTTGGGCACTGTAGGGGTACAGGGCTCATGCACCTGTACCCTCACCACTGGTATAGTGCACCCAGCTAGAGGGGTGACTGATCTATGCCAGGGCAGTGGGTTGTAGGCATGGCACACAGGGATGTGTGCCATGTCGACTCTTCACTTTGTTCAGCACCAAGACATGCAGAGTGCATGGGATGGGGGGGCGGAGGGGGGGGTGTGGTGTGTGGTGTTTGGTGTGTGTGTGTCAATCAATCAGGGAATTGTAAGCGCGCTACTCATCCGTGAGGGTCTCAAGGCGCCGGGGGGGAGGGAGGGGGGGGGGGTCTGCAGATCTGTTTAGCCGAAGAGCCAGGTCTTGAGGGTCTTCCTGAAGGTGTTCAGGGAGGGGGCGCGTCTGATGTCTGCCGGTAGCTCGTTCCAGGTGTGTAAAGGTACAGGGCCTCTAAGGGTAGCACAATCAGTGCTGCAGCCCTTAGAGGTCTTCCCTGGTCACAGTGCCCTGGGTACCTGTGGTACCATTTACTAGGGGCTGACCTATGGCCAGAGATGCCAATTGGGTTTGGGTTTCAATGCAGTTTTAGGCAAAGAACCTAGGCCCAGGGTACCTGATTAGCAGGAGCCCAGGGCACACTCAGTCAAAGCACATCAGCAGTTCAGCAAAAAGTGGGGGCAACCTTGCAGAAAGAGGGCACTTTCTCACACCCACTTGACTGCTCACAGTCTTCCACAACACACTTTGATGAAGGTCATCTAACGGTGTCAGAAAGCTTACCAGTTCCCTAGTCTCATCTTAGCAGTCCACTAAAAGATTTAGATTAACTGCATTTATCTGGGATTGCCTGTATTACAAACACTGGCACAAATGCTTCTTTCTAATCTGTTGCCTAATACATACTTTGTTCTTAATGAGGACTCTTAATGAGAATTTGCTTCTAATATCCGTATCCTTTCATGAAATACTGCTGGAACACACAGCAACATCGCTGACCCTGCATGGAATAATTTCATGGGCACATTCCATATTGCATTAATTCAGGAATATTGGGCTATGCCCCCAGTTCATAGAGTAGGGTACATCTCTACTACACTGACGCTACACCCTCCACTAATGGCAGGCCCTCTGGTTGTTTGAATATTTGAGTAACAATTTCTCTTCACTGTAGTACTACAAAATTTGACATCTCTTCCTCTGATAGCTGGGGGATAAATATTAGGTCCCCCAAAGGGCTTTCAATTAACATCTTTAACATCCACAGTCGCTCAGTAACTAAAAACAGAGTCCCGACCGTAACTATCCTTGAAAATTATCCTTTTTTTGTAAGAAACCTCCTCCTATAATTTTATCTCGAGACTTTAATACTTATGAACCTCTCGACTGTATTACCAGCATAACCCAATGGGAAGACAAGACCTCAGGAATGTCTACCTAAAAGGCCGAGCCAATCGAAAACTGGCACACAGCTGCATTACAGCTAGCATCTTCAACTTTGACATATGGCCGTAGGGTCTGCAATGGAAGGCCTAAATCTGATAGAGGTAAGGATTTTACATTTGAAAGGGGCAACCAGAAAAGCCAATTTGATTTGATTGTTGCATCTTGGACATTAGGCTTGGGGGGGGGGGGGGGGTGGAGGGGAGGGGGGGGGACTAAGACTCCAAGGTGATATCTAGATGGGATAGTGACCATAATGCCCTGAAACTAACACTCTCTGCTGAAAGTTTTGAAGATCAGTCTACCCTAAGAAGGGGCCCCCAAACTCTACCCGCTCTTACAAACAGTAGAAGAGGTATAAAATGGCCAAGTACAGCCAGTAATTCTGTATTATTGACTAAAATCTATACTATATGCTCAACTATCTTGGCCCCGTTAGAAGATCCATCTAGCAAAAATGTAGGGTGTTAGATATGCATAAGAAACTTTTTTCTTCCCTAAAAGATCTCATTAGGCCTACCAAGCGAACCTCTAATACGACACATAAAATTACTCCATAGTACGACAGAGTATTGTCAGGCCAAAGCCAATCTCATCCTGGCTATTAAATCTCATAATTCAGTCGCTGTAAGAGAAACTAGGCTAACTTATAAGCATATCTTGAATACAAAAAAAGATGCTGGGACAAAGCTCCCTGATAGGACTTCTAGTGGCAGTCAAGAACAGAAATGATACTGTGTTCTGGCAAATAATAGCCTGAGGTTCTCTGGGTGCTAGTACCCAACCTGATCATTTAGTGCCACCGTCTATTAAGGTGAAGCACCTTTTGCAGATCTATTCTGGTAAAGTCTTAGATCTTACATACCCAGCTGATAACTTAAATGCTATGACTCAAGCAATTCTCGAAGTTGATCGTCTAACTCTCATTGGCTGATACAAGGAAGTCTATAGAATCTCTCCACTCGGGGAAGGCGATGGGTCCCAACGCAATCCCAGGCGACCTCTACAAATCTGAAGTTGACATCTGGGCTCCCTCCGTTGATCTATCAAACAAGGTATTAAATGGAGCTAAATTACCTGCTACCTGAGCCGGGGCCAAAATCTTTCTTATCTTCAAGAAAGTTGATAGGAACGATTCAAGGAACTATACACCTATTAGCTTTCTTGATCATCTTCAAAAAAACTTTTGTTCCCAGCTACTTGACAAACTGCAGGACTGGATTTATGACTCTAAAATCCTTTCTCCATTTCAAGCAGGCTTTCCTCAGAAGATCAGTATTAGTGATCAAATCTTTAGATTTCCTCTTATCACTTGGAAATATATCACCCTGCAAAAATATCATTTGTATGTGGCCTTCATAGATTTGAGAGCAGTCTTCGATATGGTACCCAGGAATATTTTACGGAAAGTTCCTAGAACAATGGGAGTCCTTGGCCATGTAGTAGACATTCTTATTAGGCTCCAGCAATCTAATTATGACCAAGTAAGATGGGTTAGTTTAGGAGAACGGACCAACCTAATATCGATCCGAAAAAGCGCTCGCCAAGGTTACATCTTGGCCCCCACTTATTTTCATTATATATGAACTGGGTTATTGATTATCTCAACTATGATAGTATTGACACTGCGAAATTGGGAGGCAAAAAGTTACAAGCACTTGTTTTTGAAGATGATAATTTGCTTGTCAAGGACACCTTCAGGCCTCCAAAATCTTTTGAGCAAGTTCCAGAAATGTTGTAGTGATAGAGGGTTAGAAATCAATATCCAAAAGACTAAACATATGGTATATAGATTACATAAAAAGAGACAAAGCAAACCTTCTCTGGGAAACACTCCCCTTCAATCAGTTAAGATCTTTGGTTATTTAGGTTTAAGGGTCACTAACTCACTTAAGTAGACTCTGCAGATATTAAAAAGAAACCTAATAATTTATCATAGAGCCGCTGCTATTCTAAAATGCACAGATCTTCACAGGTTAAGGCAGTTTCTCCAGCTCTACAGGTATATAGGACTAAAGCAGTTAGCTGCCCTGTATGGGGCAGAGTTATGGGGCATTACTAATGTAGGTACCTTGGTGACAAAGGATATTAGTTTCCTTAAATCATTACTCAACCTTCCTTCTAGTTCGCCTACCCTACCCATAATTCTTTATAATGGTCTCAAAAGTGCTGATCACCTAGCTGCCATTAAGCCTCTTCTATACTGGGTCACACTATGATCCCACCAAGAACTAGACTCTTACAGAACAGAATTACTCGAAGTGAAAAGTCTAGATATTAAAAATAAAATTAAGTGGTTCTCCCACTTAAAGGCATGGTTTACCAAATTGGGCCTCCAGACACTATACACTACCCTGTCTTCTGTTAGGTGTTAATTAAAATGTCATTGGTATTGTGTCTATTGGGATTATGCTGTGGCCCAATGGCACTGTTTCTCTAGCATTGGGTCACTTTCTGAATTATTTTTATCCCACAAACCGCTCCCAAAATTTGAAGTGTTTCTAGATGAAATCTTTCCACCCTTGGCAAAATCCTTTTCTATCAAATTTAGATTTGGCATATTAACTTTAAATGCTTTTAATTTAAATGGTCTACTGTGACTCTAGGTTCTCCGTTTTGTAAAAACTTCCCTAACAAAACAGAGCATTGAACATTTCTTATTTTTCTGTCCCAGTTGTATTAAATGTAGACACAAATGGATTCAGCCTTTATGTCTTAACCTTGGTTTAACATGCTATCCAATCGCCCTCAGGGTTTTTAAATCAGACACCTCATGGAGTTTTGTGTTTGCCCCAAGTAAATACTTGTTTTCTGCATGGATTATTAGAAACAGATCTCCCTAATTCTCTCTGAAGATTCACCTTTAAGAAATGTAACTTTTCCTATACTGGGTCCTGCTTTATTTTTAGTCTTTTATTGTTGCTATTATGGAGCTTCATTTTATACGTATCGTAGTTTTACTGCGACAGTACAATTTTATTCTCCAAAATGTTATGTGCACTTGATGCATTGCTTGCATACATTCTCTATGAATGTATTTGATGCTGTTTGGAAACTTATCACAAAGGGGGTAATGGTCAACTTACAAATCACTGAGATACCAAAAGTTATTTACCCTAGTCTATTTTTAATCGATCCAATTTAGGAGTGGGCTTAGACTATTTGAGACATTCAAGCGGATTTCAATATTGTCCAATCCGAGGATATGATTTAAAATTGTCCATTCATTAACAACATTTGCACTATGGTTTTGTTAGCATCATAATCTTTTTTGCACATTTATTCTGTAAAGCACTTTAGATCATATTTATATAATGTGTTAATGATTGCGGTGTGTTTTATTGTGCGTTTCTGGTCAATTGACCGAAATAATGTAATCATTTAGTTAAAAAATAAATGTCAAATTCTTCCCCAAAAAAATTTATTATAAAACTGGAAGTTTTCTTTGCATTTCAGATCTTCAGAGAGTTCCACTGCGAGGGAGCAGTTACTGTGAAAAAATGTAGCTGCACCAGAGCGAGATTAGATTTTTTTTTTGTTTAGGTAAATTATTTCTTTCATACTGAGATTTTCTTTATGCTAGCAGATATTTTTTGGATAAAAAGCTTGTAAGTGAGTGGATTAAAGACTGAAGATTGTGGAGGCAATATTTAATTTTATTCTAGCCTGCAGTGTAAACAATGAGCTTACGTGGTCACATTCACCGCAGCCAGAAAGCTGAGCCCTGAATGGATTAGCAGAGGTTCCAGGGAGTGTTTAGATGTTCCGATGAGTACGGTATATACATTATCGATTTTCTAACCACATTGACTAAAATACAGAGCAGAAGGAGATGTGTTGGAGTGTTCACACAGAGAGCAGTTCAACAATTATGCAGTATGCTCAATGTATACCTTCATGGAGAGGGATGAGATGCAATCTGGAAGCCAAACAACTGAGTTCTTGGGCAACAGAGTTAGATAATTGGTCAAATTGTAATCTGGTTAAAATGTTTATATTCAGTATTGGGTGCCAATACTGTGCATTGAGAAAGAACTTAGGGGGTGATTAGGATGGCGGGCGGATCGCCATCGCCGGCCAGACGGTGGCAATCCGCCCGCCATCTCCACCCGATTTACCCCCATCATATTATAATGGCGGGGGTACCGCGGCGGACGCAAACTGCGTCCGCCGCTTTTCCGCCGGTCGGCAATCGTTCAGATTGCCGGCCAGGCGGAGCCTAATATAGTGGCAGTGCCTAGCTGGCACCGCCAGCCATATTAGGATGTGTGCTTTTGAAAGCCTTTCCCTGGCGGCGATGCCGCCATGGAAAGGCTGGCGGGGAATTGCTTTGGGGGCCCATTGCGGGCCCCCAGGGGGGGTGGGAGGGCTGGCGGGCTGCACTTGGGGGGTACCTATGGTACCCCCCTACATTGCCATAAACAAGGTGGCAGGCACGGCGCGGTGCCTGCCACGTTGTGCATGGCAATGCACAACATGCCAATTTGGCATTGCGGCGGGTGCGGCTTACAGCAGCACCCGCCGCAATGTCATAATTGCGAAATGCGGCCGCCAGGGTGGCGGTCGCATCCTAATCAGCGGTGCGGGACCGCCGCACATCTGGCAGCCGGTCCCAGCACCGCTAGGGTGGCGGGCGGACTAAACTCCGCCCGCCATCCTAATAACCCCCTAACTCTTTTTGGGTTGACTATTAAGAAGCTTGAGGGCATCCATTTTTGGCAATTTAAAAAACAAAAAGTTCACGAACGAGAATATCAGTGACAGAAGGGAATCACACGTATAACTGCATATCACAGGGAAGCTGGACCATTCATAATGGATCTCATTGGCCCCATGTACAAACTTAACTGCAATGGGTCCAGTATTGAGCCCCGAGGGAATCCCCATGTAATGTTGTCAGGGTAGTTACTTACTTCATGCTAACCAGCTGTTTTTGATTAAAGTAAGAGTATAAGGCCTTACTCTTGAGAACCACATAGGTTTTGTGTGTTGTGCTTATGGCAGGAATAAAATACAAATTGTTGTTTAACAGTAAAATGTCAGCATATGCCTACGTCTAGGCATATGCTGCATGAAACCTTTGACCTTTGTAAAAATTGTGTTTTTACTTGCTTTCTAGTTGGGGAAACAAAGGCGAGAGATTGACTTGACTGAACATTTTATCAACCTCTGAAACCTTGCAGAAATTGTAAGTAATGAATTTAGGGTGCAACTTCCCCTTTAAAAAGTCACCATAAAGAGGGTGGCTTTGTCAGACTTAATTGCTCATCTGTTCTTACAGACGTCATTTTGAGACTATGACATTTTGTTTGTGGGTGGATTATTAAAAAGATGCAATGTTAAAACCCTGAAATTGTACTGTTAAACAACAATGGGTATTGTATTTATTTTTTCTGCTATGAGCACTTTAGAATAACTCCATTTTGAATTCTCAAGGGGTACCATATTAGCATGAGTATCTGTTCGTATATTTCACTTTCATCTAATCTTGTGCTTAAGTTTCCAACAGATTCTCAGGGCAAAGTTTCTCTGGGTAACGGTTGTTTCTTCATTTCACGGTGTCACTTCAAATTACTCACCATATCTTTTTGCATAGCAACATAGCTATGGGTATTTATCTTTTTAAAAATAAAAGTGGACATAGTTATCTTCTCCCTCGCAGGCTCCTTTGTCACAAGATCACTATAGCTTAAATACTATGGTATGGGTTTCTTTTGACTGGGACGTATGGGTCTATCTTTCGTCCATTACTGCTAATGTGGATAGTCGTCGGGTCTTGAATTTTAGAAATTAAATTTCCTATGAAGTTACTCACTAGTAATTCTGATGTTTGGATTTTCTTGTATGATTGTTTTGTTTATGACCTTTTCTTTACCTTTCTTGTATATGGTTAAGTTCATTGACTGTTTTGACATTCATTTTTTATTCTGTAAGGTTTTTCTTTATACACTTTGTTTTATTGGTTTATCGTATGAACAATAATACAAGCAGTACAAAAGAGCCAAGTACACAGGCTTCACAGCATAAGAAAGCATCATATCAGTTTCTATTGGCAAAAATCTTCATACATCATGGAGTGAAACATCAGGAGGGCACAGAAGAGGACACAAAGCATAACATGCCAAGACACAGAGCTAGACTAACACACAGGGATCAAAACTACTCTTGGCAGCCACGACTCCTGTACAAAAACCCACAGATATCACCTCTCCTCACCGGATCCAGTGCCAGAGTCGGAGTACTCATTGCTATTAAATTTATCCAACAGTAACCTCCAGACAATCACATCATCGGCAGCCCTTTCATCTGTATGGGACTGACGCAAGTGATGCTCTTCCGCTATCCCCCACTCAAGGACATGTTTAAGCCAAAACAATACCTGTGAACAACTTCAGCTACGAATCATCAAGGTGCAGGAACAAGGATCACAGATACACAAAGATGTAGTGTAACCATCAACATCACTTTTGAAAAGTCTTGAGGTGCATCTGTTAATCCAAACAGTAGGGCTGCTAACGGATAGTGGGTAGACCCCACCACCAAGTGCAGGTATCTCCTATGTGACCGCAGGACCAATATGTGAAGATACATATCCTACAAGTTGTGGGATACTATTCAGTTTTTCAGCTCCAGAGCAAAGAGAACCTGCACCAGACAGAGCATTTTGAATTTTCCATGTGGAGGAGTGCGTTCAGTACATGAAGGAACAGACCAGAATGAAGACTACCTCTCTTCTTTGGAGCAAGAAAGTAACATCAGAGGCAGTCCTGCCCTATCTTGTTCACCAGACCCAGCTCCATGGCCTCTTTGTTCAGAATAGCCAGAACCACAGCCTGTTTGCAAAATGCGAGTATTGCCAGAGGGGACCGCTGGAAAAAGGGTAGATGTGATGGGTCCAGTCCTGAAAGGGAAGAGAGTAGCCCTGCTCTACAATCTGCAGTACCCAGCAGTGCAAAGGGGACTGCCAGTTTTCCACCCTCACTCCAATAGGCCTAATACCCCAAAGTTTATACTAAAGAGGTTTCAACTTGAGGGGTGGGTTCAGGGAGGACAAGAGGACGTGGAATGCAGCTGCTTTTAACAATGGCCAAAGGCTCCTTTGAGAAGAAAGCTTTAATTGCCTGGGTAAAAGCTGTGATCCCGAGCAGGAGCAGCGCCATCAGCTAGGAAAGCTGGAAGCGAATCAGAACAATCAACACCCTGATCAGTGGCAGACACTGGCACCAGCACCTCCACCAAGTCAACCTCCGAAGCACAGGCCAGAGAACGGAGCCAAAAACTAGAGATACCCCTAGAATAGAATATTGGTGAGGTGAGGGTTCCTTCCAATACCTCTTGTGCACACAGAGGATCTGCCTTTCTCAGTCTGGAAGAGGGGCACACTGAGTATTTGTCCATCAAGTGTGAACCAGAGCAAGACCTCATGTAGGAGCTGTAGTGGCACAGTTTACCTTGGTGCTCCTCCTGGGACTGCACTATGAAAGGTGCAGCCTTCTGCTTGTTGACATCCTTTGTATGCATGGGGCTGCACTTTTTGCATGATGTGGAGCTCTGGCTTGGGTGAGGTACCACAGCCAGACCATGTGCAGGTCTGAGAGCGACATCGGCCTGCCACCAGAATAGCACTGCTTAAATAGACAACTTCAAGAAAGACATTTCTCTATTTTACATTAACGTTTTTGGGGTAGAACAACACTGAACCGCCTCACATTACATGGATAGATGCGGACGAAAATAAACTAACTGATGCACTGGGAGGGTTGCTTTGGACAAGGCTGTGGTGTACAGTCCGGGGAGGTTCCTGAGATAGAGGAGGCACGACCTACCAGCGCAGGATATCTATTGGAAAGTTTCCAGAACTAGTTTGGCACCCGGAAAGATTAAAGCGGTGAGGAATCGAAGAAGAAATAAACAGAAAGGAAAATGCTACTTACCAGTATGCATCTGTTCTTGGCATGTAGAGCTGCAGAGTTGTACACTGTGCATAGATCGCCATCTGGTGTTGGGCTCGGATGCTTGCACTTTGTTGTTGTCTTGGAAGAGTCTTTTGTAGTCACGAGATAGGTGACTCCTCCTTTGGACGATAGTGCGCATGGGCATCGACTCCATCCTCAGATTGTTTTTCGCCATGATGGGAAAAGATGGAGTCAGTAAGAAGAAAGAGATGTCCATGTGAATGTATCTAATTAAGATAATACTGGAACAGATACAGGTTCCGGGGAGGCGGGTGGGCGTGTACAACTCTGCAGCTCTACATGCCAAGAACAGATGCATACTGGTAAGTAGCATTTTCCGTTCGAGGCATATGAGCTGCAGATTGTACACTGTGCATAGACTGTATAGCAGTGTCTCCCTTAGCGGTGGTCACCTGTATCGGTTGCAGTAGTTTGAAAAAGTGTCTTAAGAACAGCTTGGCCCACAGCAGCTTGTTGCTTTGCCTGTACATCAACACAATAGTGTTTGGTAAAGGTATGTGGTGTAGACCATGTTGCTGCCTTACATATGTCATTTAAGGGAATGTTCCCTAAAAATGCCATAGAAGCCCCTAGCTTACGTGTGGAATGTGCTCTAGGGGAATTATTAATGTGCGTTAAGCCTTTTGGTAGCATATTTGAATGCATTTGACTATCCATCTAGCAATACCAGCTTTTGAGATGGGGTTACCTTTATGTGGTGGGGAGAAAGCTACAAACAATTGTTTTGTCTTTCTGAAAGGTTTGGTCCTGTCAATGTAATAAAGTAGAGCTCTTCTGACATCTAGTGTGTGTAGAGCTCTCTCTGCTACAGAGTCTGGGTCTTGGAAAAAGACAGGTAACTCTATTGATTGGTTGAGATGAAAAGCAGAGACTACTTTGGGTAGGAATTTGGGGTTTGGTCTGAGAACCACCTTGTTACGATGTATTTGTAAAAATGGTTCTTGTATGGTTAAAGCCTGAATCTCACCGACTCTCCTGAGAGAGGTGATTGCAATTAGGAAGGCTACTTTCCATGTAAGAAATTGTAACTCACATTTGTGTAGAGGTTCAAATGGGGGACCCATGAGCCTGGTGAGGACAATATTTAGATTCCATATTGGAGAGGGTGGCAATCTAGGGGGAATGATTATTTTAAGGCCTTCCATAAAGGCTTTGATTGCAGGTACTCTAAACAGTGACAAGTGTTGTCTGTTTTGTAAGTATGCGGCTAGAGCAGCAAGATGTAATCTTATGGATGAGTATGCTAGGTTACATCTTTGTAAATGCAGCAAGTAACAGATGATGTTTTGTATTGAAGCATCTAGTGGGTCGATATTGTTGTTATTACAGTAAATAACAAACCTCTTCCATTTTGCTGCATAACAAGCCCTGGTAGAAGGACGTCTGGCTTCTTTAATAACATGCATACAGTCTGGTGGAAGGTTAAGGTAACCGAACTCTAGGACTTCAGGAGCCATATCGCCAGATTTAGTTGACCTGGATCGGGGTGTCTGATCTCTCCATGGTTCTGGGTTAAGAGGGTTGGAGAGAGGCACAGTTTGTGGTGGGGAACCACTGAGAGTTCGAGAAGTGTTGTGAACCATGGTTGTCTTGCCCATGTGGGAGCAACTAGGATCATGGTTAGAGACTGCTGCCTGAGTTTGCGTACTACTAGGGGAATGAGTGGGAGAGGCGGAAAAGCGTACGCAAATCTGCCTGACCAATTCATCCATATTGCATTGCCCTTGGACGACGGGTGTGGGAACCTGGCGGCGAAGGTTGGGCATTTTGTGTTTTCTTGTGTGGCGAACAGGTCTATCTCTGGATGACCCCACATTTGGAAAAAGGGTTGAAGAACTTGCGGATGCAGTTCCCATTCGTGAATCTGTTGTGTGTCGACTCAACAGATCCGCAATTTGATTGTGAACACCTGGAAGATGTTCTGCAAGGAGGTATATGCTTTGAGGAATGGCCCATCTCCATAGGTCTTGCGCTAGTTGAGATAGCTGCAGAGAGTGTCCCCCCCCCCCTGTTTTTGTATATAATACATTGCTGTCATGTTGTCTGTTTGGACTAGGACAGGCTTGTGAATGAGATGCGGTTGGAATGACTTTAACGCTAGAAATATTGCTAGTAATTCTAGGTGGTTGATGTGGAGCAGTTTTTGTGGAGTGGTCCACTTGCCCTGCATTGTATGACTGAGGAGGTGAGCTCCCCACCCAGTGAGAGATGCGTCTGTTGTTAGTACTATGTGTGGAATTGGCTCTAGGAACGGCCGCCCTTTGGAAAGGTTTTGTGTATTCCACCACTGCAGAGAGCGATGTGTGCGGCTGTCCACCAACACCAGATCTGTAAGCTGGCCTTGAGCTTGGTTCCACTGACGTGCTAAGCATTCCTGCAAGGGACGCATTTGAAGTGGTGCGTGAGGGACAATGAAGATGCACGAGGCCATCATTCCTACTAGCTGCATAAACACCCGAGCTGGAAGGGAGTGTTGAGGCAGGAATTTTTTGATGAGGGCTTGCATACTGGTTATCCTGGAAGGATTGGGGTATGCTAGGGCTTTGGAGGTGTCTATTGTGGCCCCTAGATACTGATGTATGTAGGAGGGATGGAGATGAGATTTGGTGTGGTTTATTGTGAACCCCAAATTGTGTAGTAGCTGAATTGTTTGGAAGGTGTGCTGTACACACTGCTTGAGTGACTTGGCCTTTATTAGCCAGTCGTCTAGATACGGAAACACATGAATGTCTTGCCTTCGTAAGTGTGCAGCCACTACTGCTAGGCACTTTGTGAAAACCCTTGGTGCTGTTGCTACTGCAAATGGCAGGACTTTGAACTGATAATGTTGTCCGTCCACTGTGAACCTTAGGTATTTCCTGTGCGCAGGGTGTATAGGAATATGGAAGTAGGCATCCTTGAGATCTAATGTGGCAAGGAAGTCTCCTTGTTGGAGGAGTGGAAGTATTTGCTGAAGAGTGATCATGTGAAAATTATCTGAGTGAATGTAATAGTTGAGGGGTCTGAGGTCCAATATTGGTCTGAGGGAACCGTCCTTTTTGGGGATTAGAAAATAGAGTGAGTAAACCCCTGTACCCTGATGTTCTAGAGGGACTGGTTCTATTGCTTGCTTTTGGAGCATGGAGAGAACCTCTTGTTTGAGGAGCGTCAGATGTTGTGTGGACATGGGACGCTGTCTGGGTGGTATGTTGGGGGAGTAGAAGTGAGTTCCAGGCAGTAACCATACTGGATAATTTGTATTACCCACCTGTCCGTGGTGATGGAATTCCATGCAGGTAGGAACTGTGATAGTCTTCCCCCGACTGGAGTGGAATGATCGGGGGAAGCGGAGGGAAGTCACTGTTTTGTGGTAGGGGAGCTGCGTGTGTAAACCCACGTCCTATACCCCTGTTGTTGTTACCTCTGTAATTACCTCTTGAGTAACCTCTATTAGAGGAGGTTTGGGTGGGATTTTTATAAGTGGCAGAGGTAGTGTCTGTCGCAGTGGTCTTGGAGCCGCCTCTATAGGAGGAGCGACGAAAGGAACCTCTACTAGTTGTTGCTTGTAGAGCCCCCATAGATTTTGCTCTGTCTGTGTCTTTTTTCATCTTCTCTAGAGAAGTGTCCACAGTGGGCCCAAACAAGTGTTCCTGGTCTAAGGGTTGATTGAGGATGGTAGACTGCACCTCCTGCTTAAAACCAGATATGCGTAACCACGCGTGTCTGCGTAGCAAAACGCTTGAATTTATTGTGCGTGATGCTGTATCTGCTGCATCAAGGGCGCATTTTATTGAGGTGTTTGTAATTAACTTGCCCTCTTGTATTAGATCATTTGCTTTGGTCTTATGCTGATCTGGAAGGTACTGAATGAGCTTTTCTAGCTCATCGTAATGAGCCCTGTCATACCTTGCTAGTAAGGCTTGTGAATTGGCGATGCGCCACATGTTTGCTGCTTGAGACGCAACCCTCTTGCCTGATGCGTCGAGCAATTTAGACTCTGTCTGGTGGTGGTGCCTCACCAGTAGTTTGTGAGTTTGCTCGTTTACGTGCATTAGCTACTACTAATGAATCAAGAGGGAGCTGACCTTTAATATAAGCTGGGTCAGAAGGGGCAGGCTTATATTTCTTTTCAATTCTTGGATTAATAACCCTAGCTCTAACTGGGTCTTTGAAGACCTCAGGGGCATGTTTAATAATCCCTTTAAGCATAGGGAGAGTGTGTAGTTTTTTGAGGCTGAGCAAAAGTCTCTAATAAAAAGTCCTCCTCCAGGGGGTCTGAGTGTAATTTGACTCCATGGAATTGTGCTGCTCTGTTTATAACCTGTGCAAACCCTATAGCGTCATCTGGGGGGGATGGTTTGGATGGGTATGGCTCAGGGACGGGTATATCTGGGAGATCACAATTGTCCCAGTGGTCCTGAGGTGGGATACTGTGAAGGTCGTCATCAGTATCTGTTTTATGAGGTGACTGTAGGTCATCATCATTATCATCATCCCCTGTATCCCCTTGTGGTGAAAAGAAAGGTACAGGAGAGTGAGGTGGAGACTGTATAGGGCTGGAAGGTTGTGGAGGTGGAGAGAAAGGCCTTATGGGTGATGTAGAAGAGTCTTTGTTTTTGGGAGGTGGCTCAGGTGTGGTTGGTGCGTACAACTTCCTCTTGTCAGACCGTATGGATTGGACCTGTCCAGTAATGGGGTCAATATGCAGAGTTTTCTGCTTTGGATCCATCGTAATAGAAAGTTCTTTAGAGCTAGTGTCTTTTTTCGGCACCGAAGATTTCGGTTCCGAGTGGTGCTCCTTATGTTTACGAGGTTGCTTGGTCTCCTTTCGGGGTGGTGGAGTTTTCGACCCCGACGGTTTAGCTTGTTTTGTCGGCTCCGAAGGTTTGGTAGGCTTCAGTGTCGAAGTGTCGTAGACCTTGGTTTTCGGTGCCGAAGATTCTGATGTCGACGGGACCTTAGTTTTGGGCTTGGGTGCCGACGAGTGTTTTTCGGCACCGGGATGTGGCTGGCTCGATCCCGAGCTGCCAGAAGGCTTTGGATGCTTCGGAGCCGAGCTGGAAGGCGGGGCTTCTGAAGTCTTGTCTTGGTGCCGACCTAGACCCGAAGGTGAAGGTGTGCCCGTAGCCTTTTGTTTTTTCGGGGCAGGGGCGTCGACGTCAGTACTTACAGTACGTTGACCTGGCGTGATGGTGTGGTCGTCCGACCCAGAGTCTTCGGCTCCGGAGGTGTCGGGTTGTTGATCTCCGGTGTCTGGGTTGTCGGAGCCTGTGTCGAAGATGTTGTCCGGTGCGGGAACGGTTGATCTGGACATTTCGCGTCATCTGGCCCGGCGATCACGTATAGTCTTTTTCGACCTGAAGGATTCACAGGCCCGGCAGTGTCGACTCTCGTGGTCTGGCGAGAGACAAAGGTTACAGACCTCGTGGAGATCTGTGTGTGGGAATTTAGCCCCACACTTGCATTTTTTAAATGGAGTCCTTTCCATTTGCTGGTTAATGGCGCAGATCGGCCCACGTCGACGACCGGACTCGAAAATGTCTTGGAGAGTAGATACGCGATGAGAGGGGATCGCGATCGAAACAATACGATCGAACGGTGGGAGTTTTTTTGCGCGTCGAAGGGGAACCGATCGATGTCGACCCGGAGCGCAGCAAATTACATCCGAACCCGATGGCGGGAAAAAACAATCTGAGGATGGAGTCGATGCCCATGCGCACTATCGTCCAAAGGAGGTCACCTATCTCGTGACTACAAAAGACTCTTCCAAGACAACAACAAAGTGCAAGCATCCGAGCCCAACACCAGATGGCGATCTATGCACAGTGTACAATCTGCAGCTCATATGCCTCGAACATAATGTTACCATCAAATATATTTAGACCACCAACACAGAAAGCCACCAGTTTTTACTGTAGCATGCGGTTCTATAAGTGGGTTGAGGCATTGACTGCAGAAACCTGTGTACACAGGTTTTCCTCTCAATAGTAGCAAACTATTATTTACAGGTGTCTGAAGGAACAATACTCTGTCTGGCCAGCCAAAATTTAACAACATGCATTGACAAAGCCAAATTCCATAGCATGTGGAAAGGGTGTCTGCACGCTATAAAAATGTTAAACCTATAGGCTTTGCCAGTGCCTGTTGAAAGAGTCGATGCTGGGTGTTTTGTTTTCGTAAGACTTGTGATGGCTTGGAATAAGAAAACGATCAGACTACTCAATTTCCAATGGCTTTTGATAGAAGATGTCATGTTGAACAGAGGCTAAGCCACGTATTGGTATTTTTAAGTTTTGGAAATGAGGCGAGTTATTTCTGGTTGCTGCTAATCAATAGTTTCACGAATGATTGGAAAAAAGCACTTTTGGTAAGTCCAATAACAGACCTGTATTAAGAGGAGCAAATTAGTAGGTAGTCCATGATTTCTTCACTTAAATATTATCCCAGTTTAGGGGGATGACATGTTACAGTAAACTTTCATTAGCGGTAGCACAAGCTACTTTTTATTCTATGCGGTATTTGTATTTTTGTCAAGCAAAAGAATGCCAGAAAATGAGTGGCTGACCACCGAGGGAGTTCATGGTTTCTATTCGGATGGTGAAGTATTAAGATAGGACACGGAGCTAATGATTGAAAGTTCATACTGTGCCAGTATATTATAAGAAAAAAATCATATGTAGATGAGAATTTGCTAACGCACAAGTTACTAACTTGTGTAACGATATATCTGTAAGAGACAGTAGTTAGTGACAGATTCCTTACCTTAGAATATCCCCAGGCGTCAGGCTGGATCCGGAAAGTTTTTTGCGTAGCAGTACCCTTGCGTGTCGGTAGGCGGCGTCGTGCGGCTCCGCGTCCGTCGTCGACGTCGTGATCGCCGGGATGACGTCGCGGGCAGTACTTAGGCGCCGCCCCTGCGCGCTGACGTCAGTTCTGTACACGACTTTCCGCGCCAGGAACGCAGAGCCATGCAAGAAGCTGACATAGGTGTCTGAAAAATACTAGGGCCCTGAAAGGGATGTCCTTAACCCTAGAAATCAGTTCGCAGAACGGGGAGGATGGGTGGGGCGGTAGGAATCTGTCACTAACTACTGTCTCTTACAGATATATCGTTACACAAGTTAGTAACTTGTGCATCTGAAAGAGACACGTTAGTGACAGATTCCTTACCTTAGAATAGATACCCCAGCAATACCAACCCCGGTGGTGGGTCTGCGAACAAAGATCAGACAAGGAAGTCCTGGAGGACAGAACGGCCAAAGAAGCCGTCCCTCCGGACCTGACTGTCAAGGCAGTAATGTTTTGTAAACGTGTGCAGCGAGGCCCACGTAGCTGCCTGACAGATAACCGGCAGCGGAACACCGCGGCCCAAGGCCGTGGTAGCAGCCGTTGCCCTGGTGGAATGGGCACGCAGCCCAACAGGAGGCTCCTTCTTAGCCAAAGAATAGCAGGTCTTGATGCACAAGGTAACCCAGCGGGAGATGGTCCTCTTGTGCACCGCCCGACCTTTTTGGCGCCCACGTAGCCAACAAAGAGCTGGTCATCCACCCGGAAGTGTTTTGTGCGGTCAATATAGAAGGAGAGCGCACGTTTTGGGTCCAGACGGTGGAGCCTCTCTTCCTCTCTGGAAGGATGCGGAGGCGGAAAGAAGGTGGGCAAAGTGATGGTCTGCCCAATGTGGAAAGCAGTAACCACCTTTGGCAAGAAGGACGGACGCGTCCGAAGAACAACCTTGTCTGGATGAACAGACAGAAAGGGAGGTTTGCAAGATAGAGCCTGGAGCTCACTCACCCGCCGAGCGGAGGTGATGGCCACCAGAAAGGCTGTCTTCAGAGTCAGAAGACGAAGAGGACAGTTATGTAGAGGCTCAAAGGGAGCGCACATTAAAAAGGTAAGAACCAAGTTCAAGTCCCACTGAGGCATCACAAATGGAACAGGAGGAAAGAGGTGAGTAATGCCTTTTAAGAACCTGTTAACAACAGGGGACTTGAAAAGGGAGGGCTGATCAGGGAGCCTGAGGAAGGCCGAGATAGCACAAAGATAACCCTTGATGGTACCCAGGGCAGAACCCTGTTGGGCCAGAGAGAGAAGGAACAGAAGGACCTCAGAAAGAGGGGCAGAAAGGGGATTCACAGCCTTTGCTGTGCACCATGCCACAAATTTGTTCCACCTGCAGGCGTATACCACCTTAGTGGAGGGACGCCTGGCTGCCAGAATCACATCACAAACTTCGGGAGGCAAGTCGAAAGGAATCAACTGCCGCCGCTCAATCTCCACGCAAGCATGTGTAGACTGGACGGGTTCGGGTGGAGGACCGTCCCCTGCTGCTGCGACAGAAGATCCTCCCGAAGAGGCAGACGGATCGGGGGATCTACGCTCATATTGAGTAGCTCGGGATACCAAACTCTTCGAGCCCAGTTCGGAGCCACAAGAATGACTTGGGCCCGGTCGTGCCGAATCTTCTTCAACACTCTGGGTAGAAGTGGTATAGGCGGAAAGGCGTACAATAGACCGCAACTCCACTCGTGACGAAAGCGTCGCCGAGCGAGTGCCGCCTTGGAAATTCCAACGCGCAGAACTGATGACATTGCGCGTTCTCTTCGGTGGCGAATAGATCTAACCAAGGCTCTCCCCACTGTAGAAAGAGTCCTTGCGCCACTTCCGAGTGAAGACGCCATTCGTGATCCATCATGCACCTGCGGCTGAGTTCGTCCGCCCTGGCGTTCAGGGAACCTGCCAGGTGTTGAACCATCAGGAACATGCCCTGATGTTCCAACCATGTCCAGAGGCGCAGAGCCTCCTGACAAAGGGTCCACGACCCCACCCCGCCTTGTTTGTTGCAGTACCACATGGCGGTGGTGTTGTCTGTGAACACCTGCACTACCTTCCCTTTGACAGAGGGAAGGAATGCCTTGAGTGCAAGCCGGATCGCCCGGAGCTCCAGAATGTTGATATGGAGCCGGGACTCCGCCGGAGACCAGAGGCCTCTGATCTCCGCCTCTCCCATGTGACCGCCCCATCCCAGAAGGGACGCGTCCGTCACAACTGTGTGCTCTGGCTGGGGAAGGGAGAGGGATCTGCCCATGACCCATTGCCGGTTCGAGAGCCACCACTGCAACTGTTTTGCAGTCCCCTCCGAGATCTGGACGTGATCGGACAGGTTGCCCTGGTGCTGCGCCCACTGGAACTTCAGGTCCCACTGCAGAGCCCGCATATGCCATCTGGCATGATTGACCAGCAGGATGCAGGAGGCCATGAGGCCCAGCAGCCTCAGGGTCATCCGTACCGAAACCCAGGATAAAGGCTGAAAGATCGGAATCATAGCCTGAATATCCCAGACTCGCCGTTCGGGAGGATAGGCCCGAAACTGCGTCGTGTCCAGAACTGCTCCGATGAAAAGGAGCTGTGGAGAAGGAATCAGATGCGACTTCGGCACATTGATGGAGAACCCCAGCGAGTGCAGGAGTTCGGCCGTAGTCTGGAGGTGGGAGACGACTGCCTGGGGCGAGCCCGCCTTCAGCAGCCAGTCGTCGAGGTAGGGGAAGACTGAAACCCCTGCCCGGCGCAGATGAGCTGCGACCACCGCCAACACTTTCGTGAACACCCGAGGGGCACTGGTAAGGCCAAAGGGAGCACGGTGAACTGAAAATGCTCGGGGCCTACCGTGAACCGAAGGTAACGCCGGTGGGCCGGCAGGACGGGGATGTGGAAATATGCGTCCTGCAAGTCCAACGCTACCAACCAGTCTCCAGGGTCGAGGGCAGTCAAGACCTGAGCTAGGGTGAGCATCTTGAACTTCTCCTTCCGGAGGAAGCGATTGACGTTCCGGAGGTCCAAGATAGGACGCATGTCCTCCTTGTCCTTTTTGGGCACCAGGAAGTAGTGGGAGTAGCAACCACGCCCTACTTCTGGGGCCGGAACATGCTCGATGGCCCTCTTGGCCAAGAGGGCCGTGACTTCCTTCTGCAGAAGTACCAAGTGATCCCCTGACATGCGGCGGAATTGAGGTGGCATGGCTGGGGGGGTGGACTCGAAGGGGAGGGAGTAGCCCCTTCGGACAATGTCCAAGACCCACCTGTCCGAGGTGATGGTACGCCAGTGGGGAAGGTGATGGCGGACCCTGCCCCTACTGGCGTGCTGTGCACCTGAAAGGAGGGACTAGGAGGGTTTGGAGGCCGCGGACGGGTTGGAGGTGGTGGCCTGACCCGCACGCTGGTTGCCCGATCCGCCACGGCGGAATCCACGTCCTCGGCCACGCGAAGACGCCTACTGCGCGGGCCGGTGGCTGGGCTGCTGACGTTAAGGGCGCCCCTACCGTGGCCACGATAGGGGCGAAAAGCAGAAGTCAGCGGAGGGCGTGTAGCAGAAAGGCCCAGGGACTTGGCAGTAGCCCGTGAGTCCTTAAAGCGCTCCAACGCATGGTCTGCTTTGGATCCAAAAAGACCGACTCCATCAAAGGGCATGTCCATGAGAGTATTCTGGACATCCCCTGAAAAACCAGTGGTTCTCAGACAGGCGTGGCGTCGCAGCGCCACCGTCGTTGCAATAGACCTGCCCAGCGAGTCGGCGGTATCAAGGCGTATCGTGTATTTGGCCGCATCCCTTCCTTCCGCAATGGCGCGGGAAAGCAGTGTCTGGACCTCCTCAGAACACTGGGGCAAAACATTCGCCACCGAATCCCACAAGGAGTGGGTATATCGGCCCAAAAGACAAGCGGTGTTGATGGACCGCAAGCCAGCACTGGAGGAAGAAAAACCTTTCTTCCCAAATTCATCCAGGCGTTTGGATTCCCTATCCGGAGGGCGGTAGGGAAGGCGGTTTGGGAAGCGGAGGCTTGGACAACCAAGCTCTCAGGAGTGGGGTGGACAGAGAGAAACAGGGGGTCGCCCGGAGCTGGGCGATGGCGTCGGGACACGTTCCTATCCACAGGAGCCCCTGTGTTGGGGTTGGACCAGGCGCCCAAAGAACGTCAGTGAGGGCGTCGTTAAACGGCAGCACAGTCTCCGTAGAGGAGGCTGCCGGCTGAAGCACCTCTGTCAAGAGATTAGTCTTGACCGCCACAGTAGGGAGTTGGAGATGTAAGGCTCCAGCCGCCCTACGCAACACCGTTGCAAAATTGGCTCCCTCCTCCGTAGCCACGGGAGGAGACAGCATGCCAGTGTCAGGGGAAGTATCTAGACCACTGGCATCCCCTAGACCCTCTGTCCAGTCCTCATCGTACTGACACTGTAGTGCCAGAGGGTCATCAGACCCCTCCCAGTCCTCCTGGTCCTCCTCTGGTTCAAAATAAGGGGAGGAGGGACATTTGGGACCCAAGGTCTCATCGGCGCCGGAACCGGCGTCGAGCGGCGTCGGTCCGGGTCCATGTCCGGAGCCGGAAGGAACTGGGGGACGACGCCGCCCGGAGCCCCAGGCGGCGTCGAGAACGGCACCGGAGACATCGGCGCCGGCGGAGGTGTCGTTAGGTCGACCGGCGTCGATGGGGGTTGCAGAGCCGGGATCAAGGCCGGAGCCGGGATCGAGGCTGGAGGCACGGGCGACGCCGGGGCCGGAGCCGCCGGAGCAACCCTATCAGGGCCCGCGGGGCCCGAAGGCGCACCGGAGGGGCCTGGAGGCCCGAAGAGGCGGGCCATGGCCGACAGGAATTCCTGTACTTGGGCCGGATCCGCCCCCGAACCCGGGAAGGACGGGTATTGCGGGGGCGACTCCACAGGCATGTCCGGGGCCGCGGGGACGGTGCCGGGAGGGGCCTCAGCCGAGTCTCGAGACCGGCGAGGCGAAGTCCTAGAGCGACGATGCTTTTTGGACTTTTTGTGTTTGGACTTACCGGACGAAGAAGACTTCAATGCCGACGACCGGTGTGGACTCCGCGATCGACCCCTGGACCTCTCACGCGACCGGGGCTTGCGCGGAGCCGAATGCCGGGCCTCCAGGAGCTTTCGAGACCGCTCTCGCAAAGCTTTCGGGTTGAGGGCCCGGCAGTCGGAACAAGACTCCGTGTCGTGGCCTCGGCCGAGGCAGAAGAGATACTCCCGATGCGGGTCTGTGATGGACATCATCCGAGCACAGGCGCCGCAACGTTTAAACCCGGGCAACCCTACGACACCTTGAAGTCGATGAAAGAAAAACAGTGAAAAATTCACCAAAAAGATTGGTCAAAAAATGACCAGGGCACTGCTCTTCCCGGATCTGCGCTTGCTGGCGCGGAAAAAGAAGAACTGACGTCAGCGCGCAGGGCGGCGCCTAAGTACTGCCCGCGACGTCATCCCGACGATCACGACGCCCGACGACGGACGCGGAGCCGCACAACGCCGCCTACCGACGCGCAAGGGTACTGCTACGCAAAAAACTTTCCGGATCCAGCCTGACGCCTGGGGATATTCTAAGGTAAGGAATCTGTCACTAACGTGTCTCTTTCAGATATGTAGTTTAAGTATTTACTTGCATGTACTGACAATGTAATGGTAAGGTCTTAAATAAAGTGCTTTGAAGTTATGAATTTGCATTTTGGGAAAATATTTCAGCTATAACTTCAGGGTAGAATGTGTCGGAGTTTTTTTTTGTGATGCTTGGAGTAATCCTAGTGAACCAGAATGTCCTGTTGTGCGGAAATAATTTAAAGAAGGTATATAGCTTAAGTCTTATTACGTGCTTTAATGAGATTGTTCTAGTTCCAGCATATAGAATTTAGTTTAAAAAGATGAGGTGTTCGCTTCTTCAGCTGTTTAGGCAATGAACTGGATTGTGGAACACTTTTTAGTTGCAAGTTTAGTCTGACTTGAAATAGGCAAGTCTTTTGGGCAGACATGAAAAACGTAGTGAGATATGAAAAGGAGTTGTTATGCAGGAGTATAAAACAGCATGTAATTGCAGTCTATGAACATACTGAGCATTGACTAATTATTGATCACAGATTTTGCTCACACGTTCCACATAAATTTTCATAACATAAGTAGTGCAGAATTTGAATGCAACAGGGCCGAGGGAGATGTTGTACTGCCTAAGACTGGTTCTTTTTATTGACAATGGTTATGAGCTGAAACTGTAAATCATAACTTGTCTTTCCAAATACAGGTTTGGTGGATAAAAATAGTGTTGGACGATGCTGAATCAGTGTATGTGGCACATCTTTGCTTTTGTCTGAATGCAAAGTTCACGTAATATTATTTGAAGTAAGTGTGGTAAGTAATATTATGATAAATACTTATGGTGTTAGAGTTCTTGTCTTATTGATGGCTTGAGTTGGGAAGGTGCCAATGGACTGAAATCACACCAGAGGTTTGTAGAAGGCTCAGTGAAAAGCAACTGCGATGGAGTTAAAAAGTGAATTAGAATGGGGTTCCATGAAAATTTGCCATCAACAAAGTGAGTCGAAGCAGAGAGGTCAGAGCATTCATTCGCAGTGGATTTGGCATGCAGAATTGTTGCACCAGCATACGATAAGGACTAAGCAGTGACAATGGTTCATGCTCTAGTGTTTGGAAAGGGCTACTTTACACTGGTCTCTCCAAAACGTAAACAAAAAATTGGCTGGTATTGCCACTGACCTATGATCTCCTCAAGGTTCGAAATATGTGGACCTGGATTCTGCTTCCAACTGCTCTGTTTTCTTAAATGAACGGCCATAATCTGGACCAACATGCAAATACAGGACCCTGCAGGCGAAGCATGAGGAAGCATGATAACACAAGTTTAATTTACATTTCTTTTTTTACATCAGGAGGAATAATCATGTCTAAATGTGATGTCATTTACTCAGTTAACCTGTTGATGTGGGTTCTTGGGCAGCCAAACAAATAAATAGCAGGGAAGATGTCTTTTCAGGAGGTCCTGTGGGAGTCTAAGGAACAAGGAGTAGGAAAACGTGTTATGAATTGCCTGAATCCACCTCTATAAGACCTTCCTAGGAACTATGTGGCTATCCTCTTTGCCCATGAACTAACCTTTGCATAGGATAGACTGTTTCAGCTAAAGAGGCAGGCGGTTACTGGTTGAAAAGGTCAGGGTTACTTTGTCTTTAGGCGTGACAAAAAAACAGACACAGGAATCTTTCCAAGCAAAGACTTTTTGCTAGCTTGAATTTTTACAATTTATTATTTGCAAATACGCCACAATTTATTAAAAGCTAAACTACGGAGCTACGATCCCAGTGGGAGTGTTCCATCATCAAGATGAATTCTGCTAATACCTTCACTTTCGGTGATGGATAATTTGATGCTTAATTTGTTCCTTTAGGTTCCACAGTGGACAATTTGTCCACCGTCTAGAACCTAATTACGTCTGCCTGTCACCCAAGATAGACTTGAAAACATTGATCCTAGACTAGTTGTCCCCCGAACAGTGATAGCTGTAGACAGCATTACAAATAGACAGATCCACAATAAGGCTTTCTGAAGACTGCTGTGTTTGATAATGCTTTGAGTAAATTGCCATTCCTCTACAGCAGTAAGCAGGGACAGAACTGATTTTAGCAGTGCAACTGAAACTCAAAGGTTTTCAGGAGGTTGCAGAAGTACTGGGCAGACTTCAATATAGCCATGTCACTGGAGCTAGCTAGATTGGATATATCTGGGTCATTAAATCGGACCGAGCAAGATACAGCCACAAGCAGTTTTTTCCCCAGAGAGCATAGCAAATGACTGAAGTAGAGGAGAGAAAGCAATCCCAGAGACCACAGGTCCAAAGGATTATTCTGTGATATTACCCTTTCTGGCAGAGGTGCCAGACAAAACGATAATAAGTGTTCACATGCTTGAGCAAGAAGCTAGCGTACCCCTGCCAAGAGGAAGGACCTGATCCCAAGTCCTGAGAAAGGGTCAGATGACTGGAGACTATTTGAAGGACACTGGCAGACTGAGGTCACCCAGGAGCTATAAGATTATCTACATTAGAGCTGGCCAAGAACAGAGGAGCATTATCTGTGTACTCTATTTACACACACCCATCATCAAAAGAGCTGGTGAGCCTATGCTTTCCCCGTATAGTTTCAGTTTCTCCTCACTCTAGGCCCAGAAGGATCAGAAAGAATTAGACCCTCCCTCCGCTGTTGAACCGGTCAGCAAGATCTCAACCGGATACCAGAACATGTACCATGTGCATTTCCAAAGCTGCTATTGTTTAAACTGGCAGTCAAGCACCAGTGGAAACAAGCACTGGCAAAAACAATTGGTTTTGCCTTTAGGGCCTACTGGCTTTGCCAATGGTTTTAGACTTCTAGCACAGCATCCCTGATGCTGTACAGCATAGCTAATACAGAGAGCAGGGCAATTTTGTAGGCGCACACACACCAAGCACGCTTTCAAAAAGATGCAAGCATTTCTTTTAAATGTCTGCTTCCTGATCAGAGTTGGAATGGTAAACAAAAAAAACAAAAAAAGTACTGCAAGTGGGTGGGGGGGGGGCAGAACATGGGTGAAGGAAGAGCTTATGTGGGGAGAAGCAACATCCAGGGAATCATGGAGGACGTGGAAGCAATAGGGGGCTGGGGGGCAAGCCACAGGGAGGGCGGGCTGAAGCCACAGGGAGGGAGCGGGCCGAAGCCACAGGGAAGGCGGGCCGAAGCCACAGGGAGTTTCCAGTAGAATAGCAGTTAACTTTTAGTCACTGTGTTGGTATTACGTCCTGTGGTGTAAAGAAGTCCTTTAGGTATATTGGTAAACTAGGATGGAAGCTTTGTGAGTTTTGAAGGCTATTTTCATTCAAACACTTTTCTCCAGGGGGGAGTTTGTGATTTATTTTTTGTTCCCCCAAGAAGGGTCTGATTTCTTACTGCACGACTAATTGGACTGCCACATGTAGGATGGCTTTTAAGAGGTGCATCTGTTGATTTGGAAATTTCTTCAAGTAGACTGTCGATAAGTGAGTATCAAAGCTTGCACAGCTGTCATGGCATTGAAGTGTTAGAGTTCAGTCGATAAATGGAGTTTAAAAAACAACCAAAAACTATAGTTTAGCAAGGTGCTCTGCCATTTTAAGTTTTTGGTCAATAATAAAACAGGCATATGGGACCAGAGAAGTGGAGATGCCAAAAGGGTATATGCTTTCAAGTCTTTTTTGAAGTGGAGGTGGTGAGTCACTAAGGGTTTAATGCTCTTGTTTTGGTAGAACTATTTTAGGAAGATTTTGGTTCATCCAATTAATGATGAGATTTATATTAAATCTAGATATAAATAGCACAAACAGTTGACAGTGTACCCTGTAACGGCCTAGCACCCGACCTGCTATCCCTAGTTAATATATGTTGAATGGGAATCCCCCATCACTTGTGTGCACACTGTTAATGCACCCACTGCCGCGGTGCAATCCAATACAGGATTATAACCGATTTCAAACAAAACGCAAAGGTGCACCACTTGACAATAACACAAGAAATAACTGGTCTGTATCCATAGAGTTTTTTAGTCTCTTCTTTTATTCAAAAATTCTTGTTTAAAACACACAGCCGTCGCGTTTCGTCCAGTAAAGGACTTCTTCAGGGCAAGAAAGCAGGGAATCAGGCACTCTCTGCAAGTATCTGCGACGGAGTTGCCACGGTGGGTAGATAAAATTAGCACATAATGGTTTCAGCAAAAAATAAATATCGCAGAGAGAGTGCTTCTCTGTGAACAGTATAGAGAATCAGAAATATGATGACACTGTTGATCCAATTCTGTGGCCACACCACAATAAGGTGTGCCAGGGATAACGGGATAATAACCCAATCAGCCTAAATACGGCTCCGGTCCGATTCGAAAAACGCTTCCTGTAGAGCAAGGATGGTCTGGGGACAAGTTATTTCTTGTGTTATTGTCAAGTGGTGCACCTTTGCGTTTTGTTTGAAATTAAATCTAGATATGTTGGCTAGATGAGGAACTCGGGTACAGCTATGTATAATCATCATACTGATGTACAGACAGTAGCGGCCCGTGGTGGGAGTGCTGCCGGGCGCTGACGTAGGGCGGGGGAGGGGCAGGTTGGGGGGTAGTAAACTACGGATTACGGCCGATTAGAGGTAAGTAAACATATAAATAAATAAAACTAATTTCGTTGCGCGCGCTGCATCGCATTTGGCGATGCAGCGCGCAGCGAAATTAGTTTTATTTATTTATATGTTTACCTCCCTAATCGGCCGTAATCCGTAGTTTACTACCCCCACCCTGCCCTCCCGCCCCACGTCAGCGCCCGGCTACTCCCACCACGAGCCGCTACTGTGTACAGATATGTATTAGTCTCATAACATCGTGCCCAGAGATCCTACATAGATACCGAATATGGAAAGTGATAAACTTAAGCCTTGTGAGAAACCTTAGTTTAGTATAAGTGCAGAAGATTTTGTTTTTAACACAGACTGATCCAAGGAATAGATGGAACCATGTCCAAAGCTTTTCACATATCCCCACCCTGGATAAGAGGGTATATAGTATCAATTTAGGATCAAGGATATCAAATGCTATCGGTGTCAAACACAGTAAGTAGACAGGCGTCACCTTTATCAAGAATTCTTAGTATGTTAACTAGTAAATGGAGTTTTGAAGTCTTTGCACTTCATTTAGGACTGAATCAAGATTGGAAGGTGTTCAATACGATGTTGGAAATGTGGTCCAGGAGGCAGATTTATTTTTACTTTAGGGGTTAATTAAGCATCCATTCACTCTCCTCCACTTTCTTGGTATGGAGGAATATGATGAAGTCTCTTTGGGAATCTGAACTAAGAATATGTCAGATAATTTATGTGTTTTTGAAAGGTTTTTTTGGGAAGATTTGAAGGGTTGGATCTTGCCAAAATTGTATTGGGATGTAGTTACACAGTTGGGCAGCTACTGTGCCCAAGGCTTTGCCACTCCATTTCTTCAGTTAACTTTCAGGGTTAGTAAGAAGCATCACTGATATTGCTTTTTATAGTTGGTTGATATTTAGCAAATGTTTGATGAAGCAGTCTTGGTACTTTGCTAGGATAAACACAGCAGAACATAAATGCGGTCTTAAACTACTCTTATTTTAACGAGCAACAGTGTATTTTACGCAAGGAGACACATGATCAAACTTTCCATCTGAGCAGAACCCTTGTAGCTGCATTCTGTAAGAGTTACAGAGGTTGCTGAGGTTCGGATATGCCTAGGAAAACGGCACACCCATAGTTTTGTAAAGTAACTCAAAAGTAGCATGTGATTGATGGTATCAAAGGCTGCACAAAAGGACTAATATTTTTGGCCAAGGAAGGGAAGCTTATTGCAGATTAAAATTCTGTAGGTTAAAAGGATCAAGGTTTGGTTTAAAGAAGTACAGCTTGTTCAGGCTGGATTTAAATAAGGGAAATATGCCTTGCATGACTGAAGGCAATAGGGCCAATATGATAATGGAATAGCAGATAATATAACCTGTACTAAGGATTGTGAATCAAATTATTAAAAAGATGGCCATTTGGTGGGCGTGCTTTCCAGTAAATCAGAGGGTGGTAATAAATAAGAGTTTGATTGAATATTTTCATGGATTTTCCCCTCTGGTGTAGAAGCTGGCTCTACTGTGAGATTCAGTGTTTATCCAGAGCATGGTGGTCTGAAGTGAGGAATACGTTGGTATGTAGCTTCCTTGATATTACAATAAGCTTGTTTAACCAGAAGTATTTATGCATTTCATTAGTTCCTCTAGAGCTTGGAGCATGCATGGATTTTTTCCAGTTTTTTCTTTAAGTCATTTAGTTTACTTGTGTATCAGAGGATGCAGAGTTAATTTCTTATGTTTTTTTAGTGTGCCGTTTAAGTTCCATTTATGATATCCTGGGAGGACTGATTGTTAGAGATTCAGTGGAATTGATTTTTTTGTGGGAGCAACGGATCAAAGAAATCTGAGAAATGGTATGTTGCAATGTCTTTTAATGATTACCTCCACATTTTCTTGGGCTCCCTTAATTGCTTGATTTACTAAAATTAATTTGGGAGCTGAAGAACTTTTTGGTGAGTTAGCAATGTCTCCTCCCAGCATTATACCTGGTTTATTACCTTTCTTATGAGAAGGAAGGGGGTGAATCCGATCTTGCCATGCGCCATACCTTTTAGTTATAGCTGGTTTTTATTGATATTTCATGGAATTAATAAATAGTTCCCTCAAATATGTTGGTGGAATTGTAGGTTTTCTTTCTTATGAGACGTTCATAAAAGCATTCCTTGAAGGATTTCACTAAGCTTCAGTTTCATTGTGATCAAAAGAAGTTTGATGGAGGACAATGTAGATGTGTCAATAGTGGTGCACTTCAAGCTAATTATGCATGATTGCAATGCTGCCACTGTTTTTAGATGGTCTGTCTTTATGTACAAGGATGCAGTTATTGGGTATTAGATTATCTATTGACAGTGGTTCATAGAACCAGATCTAACTGGTGAAAAACAATTCTTGGTCATGTGCAGTAAGGTGGTTTGCAACTATGAGAGCGCAAGAGACAGTGGAAGACTAAGTGAATCAACTAAAGATGGTGGTACAACTAATATTGATGCCATATTGCAGTGGTAGCATAAGTCGAAAGGAAGGATTCAGTGATCTATTCTGATGGGTTAAGCATAGATTACTGAAGCATGGATTACAATTCTGAAAGGGCTTGAGCCCAAACTACTGTAGACTTGCCTTAAAGGGCCTGCAACAAGTCACAGCCATTTTAATTAGAGTTCAGTACACGGGCTGCTGCAGGTAGTGAATAGACTGGGTGAAGACACCGATAGGATCCTAGTTTTGTTGCACCGGAGATCTGGAAAGGGAGCCCAGCTGGTAGATGGGAGGCAAGCCAGCAAAGGGGATGATAAAAGGGCCGCTGCATGCTGAAATCAGGCAAAGAAAAAAAGAGCTCAGCCTTGCAGACTCAGACTCACACCCCAATCGAAATCTGAAGAGGCATGCATCAAGTGGAGGCACTGCAGATGAGAGGCACGCCAGCTGGGTCAACAACCGAGGAAATCTAGCAGAACAGACGACCACACAGTTTGCTGCAGAGTAGGCAGATTAATGACAGGGTACAGGCTGCCATGTGGGTTAACATAAAGCAGTCAGGCCAATTCAGGAATGATGGTGTTGAATGCTGCAGAGGAATTGGAATGCACACAGTGATGTGGGAGCTGACCACCACACAATTCAGAGGGTGTGATCTCTAGTATGCAGTCAAAACCTCTCACTTAACTAGGGTGCAGTAGGATCAGACCTTCAAATCTGGAATTCCAGGAGTGAGACTGCGGAAGAAAAGTGCACCATGTAGTTTATAAAGCAGTTCAAGGAGGGAGCGCCGATGGGTGGTCATAGTCATCAGGTGACAAGTGGTGCCAAGAATCCACCAGACTCTAGGTAAGGGCACACAAATGAGACAATGAGCACAGTGCCACAAAGTTTCAAGGTTAACTGCCCATTGCCATTGTGCTACAAAAGAAGTCACCTTCTGTAATGCTCTTTCTGCTGGATAATCTAACAGCAGATTCCTCACCTACAGAATAATCCCAAGCGCCACACTGAATCCGGAAACGTTTCACAGCAGTGGTCATGTGCACCGATAGGTGGCACTGCGAGGCTTCACACTGAATTTGTTCCGGCCTGGAAGCGGAGCAGATATACCAGCCACCATTACATGCAAACATCAGTTTCTTTCACACGACTGAGGTTTCATTTCACCAAGGGCACCACCAATACGTTGATGTGCAGACTGCCGATTCTGGACATTTTCTGACACATGTGGATTACTCTAAAGGTGAAGAATCTGTAGTTAGAAGTATCCATCAGAAATCTGCCTAAAGTCTTTGCAAAGGGTCTTGGTGGTATTGGCTAACCACAATATTAAGTGAGAGGATTCTTTTCAATTGGATATCTGAAGGCCTCTAAATGGTGTTGCTTACAAGTGGTTGGTTAGCTGGACTCGGGGATACCACAAATCTGCCCAGAGTCTGTAGCTTTGTTGAGGATTAAAGCAATTCTTAGTTGCAGAGACTGCTTTTCTGTGGTTCCTCAAGTAGATCTTGAGTGAACTGTATCAAGCAGCTCCTCGCAGGACTGCCCTTCAAAAAGAACATTTTTTAAATTAAATGTATCAGCATTTTTCCCTCAGACACAAAATTCTAACTCATCTGAGCATGCAATCAGTCTCCATGATGCAGGCACAACCTATGGCAGGTTCTACATAAATTCCAGAAACCACTATACCTCCCAAGCAATTTCATTGAGCAAGGCACATAAAATAAAAGAAAGGGCACTGCAAGCATCCCATTTTAAGAGGAAATGAGAACTCCAAGGTTTCCATATTTTCCCAAGCATCTGTGGGTATACACACCACAGAAGGTGGGTGCGTAAAGCATCATGCACAGGTCCATACATCTAAACAATCGGCTCACAGCTGTAGCCCACCAGCTATAAGCAATTTCTCTTTTGTATAAGACTAGGCCTATTTTAATAATAGGGTGATAGCGGGATTACTGTCTTGTACTTCGCCAAATACACAAGTGACCCATACTCTAGGCACTAGCTTTTCGTACAGGAGTTACACATTTTACAAACATTGGTCCAACATTTTCAGGGGAACCACAAATCAGTAATACCAAATACAAATATTGAACACTCACAATATCTAGAATAACTGTCAATAGGCTCTCAAGCAGGTCAGCCAAGAAAAGAGCTCTCAGGAGACGCTCAGTATTTTGATGGGTGGACTCACGGGCCAAAAGCAACTCTGGTTGGAGTACACCAGGAAGTTAACACCATCTAGCAGTTTGCCACAGCTTTCTCAAATACGTCGGCTTCAATACTGATGACAGTAATAGCCCTGCAGGAGAGCAGTGCTCAGTGGGGGACCATACTTGGGATTCACTGGCACTGCATATCTACTTAGTAAGGAGTAGTGCACTCAGTGCCAGCAAGTCACAGTGAGGCCACGTAGATTTAGAATGGTCTCCTAAGACAGTCTCTTATGGAATTTGACTGGAAAGCCACTGGGGCCCGAGGCATCTGACCAGACTTGAGATGACTAAGCGTCCCCCAAATTCTTCTGCCAAAATGTGCTCTGCCAGTGACTACCTCATTCCGGGGTAAACATTTCACAGGAGGATTGATAGAAGTAGTGATTGATGTGAGCCTTCCAGGAGGACACAAAAAAATACTTTTTTTTTTTTTTTGCAAACGTCCCAGCCATGAATGACAGACTGCACAACGTTCACCAGCCAGATGCAAAACAACGCTGCCCCCTTATGATCGGTTTCCTCCTTCGGCTTGGTCAATTAAACATCAACTCAGACCTGCCAGTGCAGTTGTAAATGTACCAATGGGACGCCACAATCCTAGCCTCAAAGAATGTGGTCCACACCTCAGTTTAAGTACCTCTGAATCAGCAGTGTGTAAATACTAGCTCAATTTCAGTTAGGCCTAATTCATTAGGAAGCGAACATTGACCTTGCAAGGCGGCTAGCTTGTACTTGGACAGTGAAACTGTGACAGGTTCTACATCTTTGAAGACTTGTCAGCAATACGGTTGATCATTAAAAGATACTTCGGACTGACGGTGAAACCAATTATCTGCTGAAATACCACCAGTGGCACAACCTGCGATTATATCAAATCAGTCAAAATCTTGATGGCTAGAAACACTAAGAGAAGACTGCTTTATCTCCTTTATAAACCAATCCCACTTTTTCTGAAATATAAGCTATTACCCTACCCTGTTTGACTGGACTGAGAGCCTCTGAGCCAATTTCATAGACCCCATGTCAGTTTAATATGTTTCAGTCTCCTCCTTGAAGTGCCAAGTGAAGCAGACACCAGTCAGTCACCAGGCATCAAGTTATCACAGCCAGGGACCCTATCGGTAAGACTCACTCCAAGCTAAACAGCAGAGTAGTCAGAAAGGCTATGCACTAAGAGAAGCATTCCCAACACTAGTTGAGCCTTCGCTGTTGGTATGAAAAAAACTGAAAAGATGGAAAAATCATCCATGAACCCCAGAGTTAACAGTCAACTCTTGCTCATTTAAGTGCCAAATACACCAGGCAACTCTTAAACCAACGGATGAGGCAAAGTCTTCACTTGGTTTAGGCCCAATGCACTGTTTTTGGTGTGGGTTAAGACAGACAACCCCCTGCCCACTATAGTCCGCCCTGGACACACTTGGCCCAGACGGTGAGCCATGCAGTCCCTGTAGTATAGAAGCTTGGATTAGCTTGTGGGAGAACACCCAGAGGATGCTGCTGCACCTATGTTCTGTGTGCCTGTCCACTACAAAACAGGTAGGTATATCATCTAACAGGAGACGGGTGCAAAGCCACCTTTTCAAGACCTGTTCATGCCATGTACTCTGTCCCTTCAGAATTCCTATGATGCAAATGTTACTGTACAATGCACGTCCCTCTACGACCCCCATGTGACCTTCAAGGGTTTTGGATTGACCATCAACTGTGCCACAGTGTCTTTATTTCATATACATTATCCTCGGGCGCTGTCACCCCTTTGACTCGCCACAGAATCCACCACTTTGCAGAGGTCCTGGCAAAGCACGCCCACATCCACTTTTCCATTCTACTATCATCTCCAAATCAGACCGGATGTTGTTCATTACCTGTAATATGAAGGACTGATAACTGCACTAATTTTAATTTGTTTGGCTAAAAAACGTTTGGGGGAATTTTTCATGATTGGGAAGCAGACCAGACCACTTATTATTTGCCATTTCAGTCTAAGCTACTGATTATTTGACATCTTATAGATGTACGGCAAAAGCCCAAGAGGACACCACAAGCAGTTGAAAAGCAGTGCACTATGCAGCCATTGCCAAATTGAGGTAAATGCATTATGTTGGATCTAGTCCATCAGTACCAGAGGAGTGACCCAGGACCCAAAAGCATGCTGCAGAGCTCAATAACGTGTGGGCTCAGTGTAATCCAACTCCTTGGCTCTCTCACGAATTACATCCCAACTTCAACCCCTCCTATTGCGTTACGCCCCCCAAACCACTTCCAACCACCCCCCACCCAGTCTCCTGAGACAGCTGAAGCAGTACATACTACAGTATCAACTCAGCCAAATGAAAACCACTTAACTGTGGGGTCACAGCAGCAATACAATCAAGTTTTGGAGCCAGCTGATATGCCCAGCAGTCCAGCAATAATTTAGCCACTACAGTGCATAAGACCAGAGAGGGCAGGTGGTGCATCATCTACCACCTAGCAATGGGCAACACCTGGTCCATTCCGCAGCAGATAACTATAGTTGGGAAGCCAAGCTCTCTGACCCCACAAGGCACCCTCTGTCCCAGTTCTAAGCAGAGCCATTCTGAGCAAAAGGGAACCACAATATCCATCATGGTCACCTGGCGACAGGCAGGCAAAGCAATATCCCAGAAGCATGTGTGCCCCCCCCCCCGTCCCTCCGTCCCTCACTTAAGTGTTGGTGATACCCACCAGGAAGGTCCTGTTCAGGCTTCCACCACCAGTGCTGGGAGCTTTGCAACTTCACTGAACATCAGGCATGGCTGCCAGCTGCTGTGGCATCAGTGGTTGCCCCAGCTTCACCCCTAGTATCTAAAAAGCACATTTCCAAATGCAGGGCTTCCAGCAGGTTAATTTCCTTGCTCCCTTCAGGACACTCACCATAGACACCTAATACATGTATGGTCACACCACTATTTGGTGCTGTTAGCCTGCAGCGTATAGATGTCATGTTTGTCAGTCAAGCCACTTCAAAGTGACCACATCACCAATCATGGCACCGGGGTCAACAAAGCCAAGCCTGCCGCTGAAGTGCAGGGCTATGCTCCACTGTCTGCATCAGAGGACCAGATATATTGTCTTGTGGTTTGTGGCATCCTGGCCCTGGCCTGCCTTGCTAAGTTGTCTTGGGCCTGACTGCCATAATACTTTTCTTTGCACACATTACTCTGAGCCGTTGTTCTATCGACCTCTGCTCTTGCCAAGTTATTTTAGCACTGTCTGCATTTTCTATCTTTCACCTTTTCTCCTGTTCACTTTGGGCTCAGTCTGCACAACATGTACAAGGTCGAATAACAACGTTTCCTTGTTCCTGCTGATTTGGCCAGTCCCTCTCACCTAGACATAACACTAGGTGCAGCTGCCATGGAGAAATTAGTGTGCTTTTAACATTGCGGTTTGCACACTCTAGAGCCACTTGGAGACAACCTTTCCAGGGAGAAGAGCTGTTATTGTCTGCGGATGTAGTTTGGCATCTAGAGACTGAGGTATGGGGGTTCGCTAGTCAAAGCCCAGAGGTCTTCTATTTTTATAATAAACTAGCTTCCAGCACGGGGAGGGTGGCAATGTTAGTTAGACATATATCCACTGCTTTATGAGATGCTTTCCCCGTTTGTATTCTATGGAGTTGTAACCATGCTGATTATGTTATTCATATGCATTATGCTAATAGTACTGACACGTGTACTGTATCTTAGAGCACGTAAGTTGAAATAAACATTTTAACCTATAGTGTCTCTTCTTACGCACGTTGTGGACAGGTACGAGTGTGCCGAAAGAGTGTTCTTGCCTCTGCGAGTCCTGAGAGAGAGAGAGATACCGTGTTCTGGGTTGTCTAATCATTGGTACATTGGTGCTAAGGGGACGCTAAGGCTAGTTGGGTTGGGGTTTTAGGTGCTAAGGTCTATGGTTGGCTCACCACTATATTCCGAGGTCATATTATCCTGTGCATAGCTCTGTGTGTGTGCAGAATCCCTACGACATGGCGCCCAATGTGGGGCTGCTTATCTGCGAGACGCTTGAGTAGTACTTGTGCTTGTCCACGACCCCCTCACATACGCTTCCGGAAGCGTGTGTGACGGCGATACCTCCTATATTGAAGTTTTTGTAGGTTCTTTCAAGCTTGAAGTTGTTAAAAAAGGTTTCTAGATTAAAACCCTAATTGTGCTGCCTCCTATTAGATTGTCGACTATTTCTAGCCATAAATGGCTGTTCAGATTGCGGCACATAGCCGCGGGGCGCTCCGCGATCACTTACGGGTGTATGGAGTGCCAGATACGGGAGTCGAACTGATCTTTGTGGTACAAGCCGATCCAGCTTACCACTTTGAGGTGTTCTACTCATGGATCACTTTTCCTGCAGTGGATGGGACTGATAATTTGTTCCATGAATATACAGCCACCGCAGTTCCTAATCAATATAGACCTTATTCTAGTCTTGAAGTACCGCTCACGGCGTGGCAGCACCGTGTTTGGTTTGATGGCGCCCTCCCCCAACCGACTACCACGGTTCGTTTAGGCCCCTATCTATTGATGGGGCCACTTGGCCTGTTTTGGCCGGGTATACCCCACATCCGCGATATATGCAATTACCAGTCGCGGAACTGCGCAACATGTATTCGGCTTTGGTGCGAGTGCATCGAGCCTTAGTGCAATATGTTACAGGCAACATCCAGGGAGCCCCTCCTGGAGTAGCAGGCCATCCAGCTGGTGCAGGCGGAGTTACCATAAGTCCTGTAATGGTGAACTCAGTGATGGGAAAACGTCCACAAAATAAGGACGACTTTCCTTATTGGCTTGCAGAAAAATTTGACCAGTTGGAGGCAGTTTTTCCACATACAACCCCGGTGGATAAACATCGCATCCTTACGATTAGTTTGCCAAAAGACTTAATTCCCGAGTTGACAGCCTGCGACAACTGGGGTAAGGTATTCGCAGCAGTATATTCTAAATGTTTTGGTACTCCTTCCATGACGGTTCTCCCCTCAGTAATTAAAAAAGTACAGGATGAACATGGCCCTGAAGCAGCTGTGGAATTAGGGATGAGACTGGTGGGAGTGTTTGAAGTAGTAGCTGAGCTGATCCTTGCGAATGTCAAGGGCGATGCAGTGAACTTTCAAGTAGCGAATGCTTTGGTCCCAGAATTGGACAGGCCTCGCGAATTACCGAAAATTATTACCCATGCTTACAAAACTATTGGCAGAAATAGCCTGGGCAACAAGCCTTTTGCAAAACAGCAAACACAATCGCAACAACAACAACAAACCAAATCTCAATCTGAGAAAGATGAGAAACCAGTCTTCACTAAAAAGAGCTGGAGGCTGAAAAAACAGGGTAAGCAACAGAAGAAGCCGGGGTCGAGAGGCGCATCCCCGGTTTCAGTCTCTTCTGAACGCACTTATGATTTACGCGATAGAGCGAGAATTAAATCACCGGATAGGTTTCAAATCCCTGATGCGCGTTCTCCTCGTTCTTCACAGGCACAGACTTCGTCACAGGCCGGTGGAGGAGACCGCCAGGATAGAGGAAGGGACCGAGAGGCTCCCCAGGGACGAGACCAACCTCGACAACAAGTCAGAGGGAAAGCAGAAGACTTTCAACGTTTTCGACCACAGTTTCAGAAGAAGAAAGTAGCCGCTGTAACAGCGAAATATGCCACAGACGGTGAGAACGAGGCTCCTGAATTGGACGTGGGCGGTAACCCTCCTAGACAGCGCCGCGGAAGTTACCATAGTGCGGGAGGCGCTACGTCCTCATATGGAGGCGACAGCAACTGAAACATTCATTACTGTCGAGACAGCTGACACCAGAGTGGCACCCCCTGATAGACTGTTTAATATTGTCATTCAAATTGAAGGTGATATACAGCGTATAATTAAAGGGATTTTTTGGGAAAATCTAACCTCTTCATACGATATTTTGTTAGCGGAGGTGGATTGGCCACCCCCATTCGTTTTTGCTGCGCATAAAGGGGAGGAGGTAATCCTTCCGAGCTTTTCTCGACATGTCCCAAAGGACAAAGCGGAGGCTCTTGCAGCTGAGTGGGCTGTGTCCCTGGCTCCTGCGTTATACCGCAACCACGTGGGTTGGGATGAGGATTCTCCCCCCCATGAAATACCTTTACGGTCACTACCGCAGCCACAACCCCAATATCCCATAAAACGTGAAGCCAAAGGCCCCGTTTACTAAATTCTGACTCAGTTGGAATATCAGGGAGTAATCGAAACCTGCGTATCACCTATGAACAATCCCCTTTTCGCGGTTTCTAAACCCGATGGATCGTACCGCTTAGTTTTGGATTACCGGCATTTGAACTCTCATTGTCGGACCTTTGCGGTGCAAAATACCCATAGTTCTGCGCTTGTAGACAGTCTTCTTCGTAAAAAATATAAAACGACACTTGACCTTTCAAATGGATTCTACACGCACAACTTAGCCCCGGAAAGTGGCCAATGGAGTGCTTTTACTTCCGGTGGTAAAATGTTCAAATTCAAGCGTCTTCCTATGGGCTACAAGAATAGTCCAGGCGTATTCGCCGCTCGTGTTGTCTCTTTGTTAGACGGCATCGATCCAGACGCATGTTCGTACGTAGATGACATTTATCTGACGGACGACAAATTGTTTCCGCATATGACCCGAGTAGACCGCATTATTCTTGAATTTGGGGTTCAGGGTTATAAATTTAACTTTGCCAAATCTCATATTGCTGAATTTACCATTTTGTTCTTGGGCTACGAGCTCAACAATGAAGGTAGGGTCTTAGCCCCCCATTTTCTGGAGAAATGTGCACTGTTGTGCCCTCCTACTAACCTGAAGAAGCTTCAGTCCTTGCTGGGTTTTTTGAACTTCGGACGTACATACATTCCCGAATACGCCCAGCGTATCAAGCCATTGTATGCCTTGATACAACCTACCTTTTCGAAGTTTTGCTGGCTTCCAGAGCATACCTCCATTCTACAGTCTTTACAGACTGACCTTCTAGAGTCTAAATATCTTTTGACACGTGATAACCACACAAACCTGGTGATTAGAATCATTCCAGGGGCAGTGGGTTTCACGTACTTAACCTTTAATGAAGGTGATACGGTACCCATCGCATACAAGTCACATCTATACACCTCCGCAGAAATGCGGTTTTCATCTGTGGAAAAAGTTCTGACAGCAGTGCAAATGGCGATTCCAAAGGAGCGCGCACTGGCACAGGGAAAACGCATTCTGGTGGTAACACCATATCCTGCCCTAGAGGCAGTGACCAAAGCAAGTGTACCGAACTCTAAAGCTTTGCACCCCCGTTGGATTCAATGGGCAACCTCGTTGACGTCTCCGGATGTCACTTTCATATTTGATTCTTCTCTTCAGAGTCAGGAGTTTTTACAGTATGAATTCGTTCATCCTCCTCCTCTGTCTTTACTGCCGCTTGAGGATTACGACTGTATGATCTACACCGATGGTTCGGCACAACCGGCCACGGGGTCCAAGCATGCTTATTCAGCCGCATGTGCTATTGTTGCAGGTACCTTTGTGAACGGAAAGTTCAAATCCACTGTAGTGCACACTCAGGCACTCGGGGATAGTACCGCACAATTGGCCGAGCTGCGCGCTTTGGTGCTTGCACTCGAGTTGGTTAATCCTGATGTGACCACTCTAATTGTGTGCGATTCTTACTACTGTGTTCAATCATACAATGACAATCTGTTCTTTTGGTCGCAAAACGACTATAGAGACACTAAAGGCAGCACAATCAAGCATAAAATGCTTTGGGTTTGAGTGGCAGAATTACAACAACGTCTGCCGCTCACACAGGTGGTTCACACCCTAGGCCATCAGCGGGTGGGCGCACACGCTGTTGGTAACAGTCTGGCAGATGAAGCTGCCAGATCAGCAGTAGTCACGTGTTCAGTAGCAGCAGTTACTAGATCCATGTCTAAATTAGACACCGATATCTTGGCAGCTATTGCTGCGACAAAGGAAGGCGTTAATTACCCTAGGGGTTTTCCTTCCAAATATTCTTATCAGTTAGGTCCCGAACAGGCTCCTTATGTAACAATACCCGACGTTGGTGATCGGCTGATCCCCAACGCGGACCGCAGGCTTTCCTTGATAACGGCAGCGCACGAAGGCATGGCTTCGGCTCATGCTGGTGTGTCTGCGACAGTTTCCATCTTGCAGCAGCGTTACTGGTGGCGTGGTTTATATAAAGACACCCGTACTTATGTGCTTTCCTGTGACGTTTGTCAACAGATCAAGCCTTCCACGGTTACACGACCACCACAGACCTCGCTAGGCATTTCTAACAGACCCTTTGGGTGTGTTTACCTGGATCACTGCGGTCCATTTTCTTCAGACACTGCCTATAAATATATTTTAGTGGCAGTGGACTCTTGCACACGGTTCATCTGGGTCTGGCCACAACGGAGTGCTGACGCTCGAAATGTCATCAGGGATTTGCGTGTCTTTGTGGGAATTTTCGCATGCGGCACCTTCCATTCTGACCAAGGTCCGGCGTTTGCCTCTAAGGCTTACAAGGACGCAATGGGTTCATTGGGGGGTGCGGGTGAAATTTTCGTCTCCGCATAGGCCTGAGGGCAATTGTATCGTTGAACGAATGAACCGTGACTTAAAGCAATCCTTGACAGCTAGAGTTATAGGTAATGGCAGGAACTGGCTGGCCCACTTGTATACCGTACAACGTGCACTTAATAATCTCCTTAGAAGACCTCTGGGTGGGCGGACCCCATACGAAATGCTTTTTGGCATACGAATGTTTGTGCCTGACCTTGATGGTCTAGACATGGCGGCGCAATCCGCCAAGTTTGATGTAGATAACCATTCTACTATGTTACAGGACTTACAAGAAGCCCGAGACAAACTTGCAATTGCACATTTGCCTTCAGCCACAGACCCTGCTCTGCAGATTCCGGTTGCCGGTTGGCTTCCGAAGATTGGCGACCTGGTTCGAGAGAAGGTGGAGAACAAAAAAGAATTCGGCCCCTCTTTTCGTGCACCGGTTCCAGTTCTGGGCTTGAAGGGAACACGTACAGTCATCTTACCACCGCTTCCTGGTCGCAAGGAGAACAGATACATCTCAGTGGAAAATGTCAAGCTACAACATCTGGCCGATCCTGAATAGCGTTACACCAGCGGTCTCTTGTCCTACCATTTATCGGACATGTGTTCGAGGCACTCCTGCCCGAACGGTCACTGATGTTACCATGGAGATGGTTGATTTGCCTGAAAATATACTCGAACCCCCAGTCGCCCCCTGCATCGATGAGGACGAGTATACCTATCCCGCAACAGAGTCAGTGGCACACCAACCAACAAAGCCACTGAGCCTGACCCGCTATTCTTTTGACTCGGATTCCACTTCATCAGTTGTCCCGTCCAAGTTCAGTCTTTTTGTATCCTGGTTTAGAGACAATTTTTGGGTTACACCCTGGACATATATTTGGTTGGTACTTTTCTTGATTTTTTTGTTCATGTCCATTGGCTTTGTCACAGTGTTTTTTCTACTCATCAATGGACACTATTTACCTTAACGCTTTGCTGTGAATAGTGTTGCTGGAACTTTGGCTCCACATTCCTCATCTCACATCATGAAGCGTGACCACACATTTGTGAACATTTCAGCTTTTCCTGTTGCTGACGGCATCGTATGGGATGCGGTAAACTTTCAAATCCATGGTCCGACAGAAATTATTAATGTACCAAATGTCCTTCGAGTTTCGATGGGTGATGTAGTAAAAAGTAATATTCATTCTGACGATTGGGATGTGCATGCCTATGAAGCATTGTTTGCGGATTTAAAATATTATGCTTCTTTTAATGCTGAGGATTTGTATATGAATTCTGCGAATTATGCCGATTTGTATTGCTACCAGCATTGGGGCAACCATTTTCTCCACAAACCGAGTGCACTTCGTAGCCCTGTTAACTACACCCAATGGGAACATTGCCCAAACCCCTTACCAGGTAGCTCCCAGACTCTTAGAAATAAATTCACCTATTTCACTGATTTCAATCTATCAAACCCTGGGTCCTATTTTAAATTGAATGCCCCATTGACTCAAAAAATCATGTTGACCCACACTAAATTGCTTTATTCGGGTTCCTTTTTGAGCGCCTTAGCTGTGGGTGGTTATGAGTACTGGAAGGACACAGTGTATTTAAAATCAATCTGGGGTTCAAAACCATGGCAGGTGCAGGGCATCGAGGCTTTGCACCGTGCTTGCCTTATACCGGCCCAAATTGTGTTTCTGAATGCTTCCATCTATCAGACTACGTGTTGGGGTTTAGCTACCACTAAACAATTGAACGCGCCAGCCATCCCATCCTTGTCGAGCTCTCCCAATGATAGCTTGCGCTTTAATATGTCCCTTGCGACTTTGCAGGCTATGTTCCAAAACAACTCATTTAATGTTTCTGCACTGGTTCAGTCACCCTGGTTAGCATGGCCTATATCGTCTAATGCATGCCAACTGCGTTTTCACGACTCAGTTCCGGGCTACAGACAGGACAAGCCTGATCCGAGATTTGCTGACTCTCGTACTGTCACCACGTATTCAGTTGGTAAATTATGTAAACAATGGCTACAACATTCGTCCCTAGACTCTGTTAAACAACATTTGTCCCTCCTATCAGGCACTATTAATCTGTCCGACTTTATCTTGGGACCTCGTGGTCCACGACCGAAGAGATTCATTTATGAAGCGTATAATGAACTCTGGAAGCTGTCACAAATGGAAGCTGCATCCCGTCTTCGGGAAATAGACCAAGCCAATTTGGAAAAGGTGCTTGCTGTTGTTGACAATAGTATCAATACCTTGTCTTCCCGCATTTACACATTGGAGAATATTGTGTCCTCTGTTGTTGATATTGTTCAAGATGATGTTTCTATATTGTACCATGGTCAGAATCAATTGCGTTCAGTTATGCAGTTTGCGTGGACTTTGCAAACCCTTAAGCTAGGTAAAGTTCCTTGGCATTTCTTGAACACCACTGCCCTATTTCTGCCTTTTAATTTGACTGAAAAACAGCAATTCATGTCCATGAAAGATGCATCTTACACTTTGTTACATATTGAGAAAGTGGATCCTTTACCATTCTCTGTAGCGGAACTAGATTCTGCTGTGTGGCTAGTTCATGGGGTTATCGCTTTACCTTTTTCCTTGTTTGAATTTAGCTTGTGCATGAAACATTATCCTGTGGGCCGTTTCCAGCCTTTGGGTAGTGCCTTCCTGCATGAACTCTGGTCATTGCCTTTCATGTATAAATGCCTTAGAGACGGCAAGGAAGTTTTTCTCACGGGGGAGTCTTGCGATTCAACTGTAGGTCATTCCCTTATTTGTAAACATATTAAGCTGCACGGAGCTTGTAGCGTTTCCGCTCCGAATCTTGCTTGTGTGCTGAAGGGTATTCCTGCTCCTGCTATTTCTCCTACCTTTACTTTGCTTTCTAATGGTAGCTATTTACTTTTGAATAACGAAAACTGTTGTGGCCTACAGGCCGGCATTCCGTATATTGTCACGGTTTCGCATAGAGTTGTCTGCTGCAAGAATGTGCTTTTTCCTTCCCCCTCACGACATCGTTGATAACTCTATTTGGCCTTCCATTCCTACCATGGAGGCAGATTTCAATAAGTTGAGCAGAATAAAGGCCCTATTATTGAATGAGGAGGTTATGCTCACATCCGCCCGGGAGACATTCGTTCTCCAGGTGGCGAGTACCCACAGTGAAATACAGGCCCTTTTGAACACTAACCTCCCCCAACATTTCGGGGAGTTAATTCATCGTATTTTTAACGCATCAAACACTGAGGGTCTGGTGCATTTTTTTAAGATTGTGGGGTCCAGCCTGGTGTCCACCTTCCAAACTATTTTCGGTGTGATACCGGCGTTCATTCATTCTATTTTTTCCAGCGTCTTTGGTGGCTTCCCATTAATCCTCGCCTTGGCAGCTGGTGTCTTGCTGTTGGTCTGTTTTCTGCGCAATGGCTGCTCCCCGATGGGCCCTTCTCGATCCCGGACGCCTCCAGCTGCTCCGTGAGCGGCTACTGGCTGGTTTCGGTGTTCTGCCCTTGGCGACCATCAGTGTATTGTACACCCTTTCTTTTCGCTTTGCGTATTTCACTTGCGTGCAACCCGTGATGTCTTGCATCCGCTGTCCTTTCACCTGGACTATGGATTATTGCCTCTCCAATTCGTCGTAGTCTGTTCCGGATTTTGTTCGGTTGGTGGGTCCCTTAGAGGCCCATGAACAGGACTGTTCCGTTACTGGCTGTATGACGCGTGCGGCTGCACTTGGGATTTTGGCACAATGGGATATCTGGGCGGCTGCTCAGAATCTCCTGCAACAAAGCTATATTGAATATCACGCAAGCTGTCCCACATTGCTTTTGGATGCTCCGTCCTCTGAGGAACATTCCTGCTCGTTTGATCTGATGGACTGGATGGCGTCTATGTTTTCTGACACTTCCAATGATGTCCTCTTGGATGCTAAAGCGTTTTTCTGCACTTGTACGCTTCTGGATTGAAGTGGCCTGCCTCGCTGGCTCTCGTTTTTCATTAGACACTTATGTTTTTTGTCCCTCTCCTGACTGCGTGACCTACAGGCATTTTTGTTCTGCTCGGCCCATTTGAACTCTGTCTCCGTCCTTTGTCTTGACCGATGGACTGTCCAGGGGAGGGTGTCTTGTGGTTTGTGGCATCCTGGCCCTGGCCTGCCTTGCTAAGTTGTCTTGGGCCTGACTGCCATAATACTTTTCTTTGCACACATTACTCTGAGCCGTTGTTCTATCGACCTCTGCTCTTGCCAAGTTATTTTAGCACTGTCTGCATTTTCTATCTTTCACCTTTTCTCCTGTTCACTTTGGGCTTAGTCTGCGCAACATGTACAAGGTCGAATAACAACGTTTCCTTGTTCCTGCTGATTTGGCCAGTCCCTCGCACCTAGACATAACACTAGGTACAGCTGCCATGGAGAAATTAGTGTGCTTTTAACATTGCGGTTTGCCCGCTCTAGAGACACTTGGAGACAACCTTTCCAGGGAGAAGAGCTGTTATTGTCTGCTGATGTAGTTTGGCATCTAGAGACTGAGGTATGGGGGTTCGCTAGTCAAAGCCCAGAGGTCTTCTATTTTTATAATAAACTAGCTTCCAGCACGGGGAGGGTGGTAATGTTAGTTAGACATATATCCACTGCTTTATGAGATGCTTTCCCCGTTTGTATTCTATGGAGTTGTAACCATGCTGATTAGGTTATTCATATGCATTATGCTAATAGTACTGACACGTGTACTGTATCTTAGAGCACGCAAGTTGAAATAAACATTTTAACCTATACAGTGTCTCTTCTTACGCACGTTGTGGACAGGTACGAGTGTGCCGAAAGAGTGTTCTTGCCTCTGCGAGTCCTGAGAGAGAGAGATACCGTGTTCTGGGTTGTCTAATCATTGGTACATTGGTGCTAATGGGACGCTAAGGCTAGTTGGGTTGGGGTTTTAGGTGCTAAGGTCTATGGTTGGCTCACCACTATATTCCGAGGTCCTATTATCCTGTGCATAGCTCTGTTTGTGTGCAGAATCCCTACGACAATATCACAGTTCTTCTAAGCCAACTTTATTATATAAAGATTTATTATACAGGATCAGGTGAAGTGAAGCCACCCCCCCGCCCCTTAGGAGCTTCAGTATGATGTGTCATTGATTTGTACATCATCTTGCCCCACTAGGCCACATCTGACTTCCCAACAGTAAAAGATGGAACATATCCTTAATACCATTTACCACATTAACAATATTTCAAATTACAAGTCATGAATACTGAACACCTACGAATACAAAACACTAGACAATATTAAGAAGATGCTAGACACATCACTAACACCTTATCTGGTAGAGACTATCTAGATGCAGATTCCTTACCTTAGAATTATCCACAGGCGTCAGAATGGATTCAGAAACTTTTTTAGTGAGCAGTACCCCTGTGCACCGGTAGGTGGCGATGTTCGCATCCCCACCAGAATTGCCGCTCGCGGTGCCCATATATGTGCCACTAAGGCACGCTGACGTCAGTTACTTTTCAAGACTTTCCACGCCAGAATACTGAGCTACTAAGTACACTGACCACTGGTGTGGAAAACTAGGGCCCAGAAAGTGGAAAGCCCAGTCCCTAGAAAAGCGTTCGCAGAGCGGGGAGGGTGGGTAGGTCGGTAAGGAATCTGGGGCTAAATTGAGTCTCTACCAGATAAGAGGTTACCAAAGGTAAGCAACTTGTTCATCTGATCAAGACTTCTAGCCGCAGACTCCTTACTTTAGAATAGATATCCAAACAATACCTCCCAAAAGGTGGGTCTGCAGACCAATTTAACACATGGAAGTCCTGCAGGACAGAATGGGCAAAGTGCCTATCCCTACAGACCTGACTGTCTAGACAGCAGTGTTTGGTAAACATGTGCAAGGAAGCCCACGCTGGTGCCTGACAGATGTCCAGGACTGGAACTCCACGCGCTAAAGCAGTTGTTCCAGCTTTAACTTTGGTGGAATGAGAATGCAAGCCCTCAGGGGGATGTTTTTTAGTCAATACACAGCAGATTTTGATACAGAGAACGATTCATTGTGAGAGGGTCTTTTTCTGTATGGCCGTCCCATCTTCACTCCGACATACCCCACGAAGAGTTGGTCGTTCACCCAGAACTATCGTATATGATCAAGGTAAAACGAGAACACTCTTTTTGGGACCAGACTGTGTAGTCGCTCCGCTTCTTTGGAGGGATGAGGCAGAGTGTAAAAAAGCAAACAAAGTGATGGATTGGACTACGTGAAATGGAGTGCCCACTTTCAGAAGAAAGGAAGCTCTCGTACTAAGCATCCAGTTTGTCTAAGAAGATGTTAAGTTAAGGAGGCTTGGATGACAAGGCCTAAAGCTCACTGTCTCGCCGGAAAGATGTTATTGCAACCAGGCAGCACAGTCTTAACGGTCAGGAGTCAGAGCGAACAACTGTGCAGAGGCTCAAAGGGAGCGCACATTAGGAAAGAGGACAAGACTGAGGTCCCACTGGGGCATAATAAAGGGAGAAGGTGGAAACAAATGTTGCAAACCTTTCAGAAACACTGTTACAATAGGGGATTTGAACAGGGCTGGCTGATCAGGCAACTGCAGGAAAGCTGAAATGGTGGCGAGATAGCCCTTCAGAGTGCCCAGAGCAGAGCCCTACTGGACATGGGGAAGGATAAACAGGAGAATCTGAGAAAGGGGGTCAGAAAGGGCATCAATTTGTCTTTCTGTACACCAAACCACAAATTTTGTCCAAGAGCAGGTGTAAACCATCTTCGTGGAGGGACAACTGGCTGCTAAGATAACGTCAGACTTCGGGAGAAAGGTCAAAAGCTGTCATGTCACCTCACGCTGTTCAATCTCCATGCAAGAAGGTAGCGCGATGACCGGTTCGGGTGGAGAACCCTCCCCTGCTGCTACGACAGAAGAGTGGCCCGATCGAAGCACCGGTGGCCATGCTCAACAACTCGGGATACCAGACTCTCCGTGCCCAATCAAGAGCCACAACGATGTCTTGGGGACGGTCGTTCCTGACCTTCTTGAGAACTCTGGGGAGGAGTGGAATGGGCAGAGGCACACAGGAGGCCTGAGCTCCATTCGAGATGAAAAGCTACTCCGAGCAAGACCAAGCTTGGAAACTGCAGCACGCAGAACTGCTGACATTGCACATTCTTGTCGGTGGCAAACACATCTAACCAAGCATCTCCCCAATGGTGAAAGAGACCTTGCACCACCTCTGGATGGAGAGGCCATACATGATCCTAGAGGCATCTTCAGCTGAGTTTGTCCGCACTGGTATTCAGAGAACTCACCAGATGTTGAACCACCAGGGATATGCCCTGCTGTTCCAGCATGGGTCAGAGATACAGGGCCTCCTGACAAAATGTCCACGACCCCACCCCGTACAGTTTGTTACAGTACCACATGGCAGCGGTGTTGTCCGTGAACACCTGCATCAGTCTTCCTTAGATGGTGGTTAGAAAGTCTTTCAATTCCAATCAGATTGCTCGGACCTCCAACAGGTTGATGTGGAGTCCAGATTCCGATAGAGACCGGAGTCTTCTGATCTCCACCTCTCCCATATGGCCACCTCATCCCAGGAATGAAACACTGAGGAAGAGAGAGGGGTCTGCCACTGACCCAATCGCAGTTCATTAACCACCACTGAGGATCTTTCGCAGTCTCCACCGAGATCTGTACCATGTCGAAGAGATTCACCTGATGCTGCGCCCACTGGACCTTCAGATCCCACTGAGGAGTCCACAATATGCCAACAGCCATGTGTCACCAGTAGGATGCAGGAGGCCGTGAGGCCCAGCAGACTCTCACCGAAATCCAGGATGGAGGCTGAAACATCTGATGCGGGCGCGCACGCATGGCAGTTTTCACAAGGATTAGCGAGACGGCGAAGAAGATGAGGAGGGCAACCCGGGGACGCCGCAGTACAGGTAAGTGGTTTTAAATTTATTTTTTAGTAGGGGGCGTGGCCAAGCCGAGCAGCAAGATGGCCGCTTAAATCTGAGGCTCTGCCGGCCGAGCCCATAATCCGGCATTTATCCTGCTCAAATCTGCCAAATATTCTGTCGGTAGCGATCGCCCTGGATCGGCGGCGCGTGCGGCCTCTGTGGCGGTGTTTGCTGGAAGGGAGAGTGGAGCGGACACCGTGAAATCTGTTCTACGTCAGGCAGGCCTGCAGCGGAGCTGCCGCGAGGGGGGGCCTGGCTGCACGGAGGCGGAGCACGGCGTGAAGCGAGGGCGGAAGACGCCTGTGTATGCAGCGACTCCGGTGCCACCCAGAGACCAACTGCGGCTGCCTTGGAAATGCGGCGGAACAATTGCGGTTGTGGACATATGCTGCCTGTCGGCGGAGTGTGCGGGTAGGTGGCGCTTGAGTGGCGGGGGACATGCAGAGGGGAACGGCCGCACCTGCACTTGCACCGGGCACTGACCGCGCTGTGTGCCACTGAAGACATAGGCGGTGGCGGTGAATAGACTCAGCGTGCCCGCTTGTCAAACAGGTCCGGATCATGTAGGGCGGAAAGCGGACACACGACGGTGCGGACTCCCAAGGGCAAAACAGTGACGTAGCACTGTATTTCAGGGAGCTGCGTACAGTGCTGTAGACAGAAGCTCTGCCTGAGTGTCGGTGAGGGCAGACCGTGTTGGCTGTGAGACTGTACAAGACGTGTCATAAGCGAGGGGCAGGCACTGATGGTATGCGGACAGTGTGAAGCTTCAGGACTGTACCTCTGTACGCTGGCTGTGATACCTGCGAGCTGCGGTGCTAGGAGGAGGGGCCCACGGAGGACACGGGGTAGGGGCTGATCCCTCTCTCCGAAAAACCACTTCCATTCCGTTTGCCATAGCTAGCCAGGCCGGGGCAGAAAGCCCAGAAACCTCACAAAATGGGCAAAACAGATAACAAGCAGTCAAAACCAACATTTGATAAGCGTAGCACCAGGCAGATGGATGGTGACCAAGCGACGCAGACACTAGTTCGAGACCCAACTGGAGCAAGATCCAGAGGACGACATAAGAACTATGTTTAGGGAACTGAAGGGCTGCTTAAAAGATATTGATACCAAAATTGACTCCCTTGCGGCGCGGATGGACCAAGTCTCGAACAGGGTGGATAAACATGACTCGCGACTGACTGAACTAGAAACGCGAGTCTCGGACGGGGATGATCGCACCACGGAAACGCATGAACATCTTCTGCGCATGGACAAAGTGCTGGAAGTAATAAAAGCGCGAAACGAGGATTTGGAAGCGAGATCGAGAAGAAACAACATACGCATTATTGGAATACCCGAATCCACAGCAATAAACATGGAAAAATATGTGGAGGCACTCTTTCTGGACCTGTTTGGAACGGACCTGTCCGCCATGTTCCTGGTGGAACGAGCTCATCGCACGCTTGGGCCGAGGCCGCCACCTGGTGCTACGCCACGACCCATACTGGCCAGGCTGCTTAACTATAGGGACATGGACACGGTCCTCCGCCTGGCAAGGGAGAGAGGGTCATTGCAGTATCAGAATAATGCCATTTCGCTATATCCAGACTTTACTCAGGCGGTTCAGAATGCGAGAAGGGAGTTCCTTCCGGCCAAGCGGCTGCTACAACAAGCCGGACTAAAATATGCAATGTTATATCCAGCCAAGCTCAGAGTTCACACTAATGGGAAGCCTACGTTCTTTGTGGAAGCTGGTGCGGCACTGAAATTCGCTAAGCAGCAAACGCGTCAGAGTCGGGACAAAGCACAGGAAAAAGACAGCTCAGCGCAAAGCCAGATGAGTTATAATGACTAAGAGGGCGAAAGGACTTGCACGCTCTGTCACACTGCTGTTGAGGACTCCTGTAATAGACCATATCCTTTACTGGTTTTTGGGCATGCGTTATTATAAAAATATACGTTTGTTATGGTAGAAGGACAAGCTCGGCCACTCCGTTCCATCTGAGACGGAGGAGTTCGCCGGCAACCTCACGCCCCCCTGGGATAATTCCTCATTGTTAAAAATGTTTGGGGTAGTAAGTTTCAAAGGGCGGGACACACGACATCTCAACCTGATTGGGGGGTTGGAGTGGGTGGAGGGAGTGAGGGGGTCGTTTTTTGTTGTTTGTTGTACATTGCATAGCGATAAATGTTTAGATACAGACATGTTGGGATGGAGACAACCAGGTACACACCAGGACAGGGAACGCACGAAGGGGGCAACATTGGTACAAGCACGAAGTAGGTCAAGACTTCTGGGCACACCACTATCTTTCAAGGATTACAACACACACGTCCTAGCCTGCAGTCCCTGATATGCTTGACATGGAATGTTCGGGGATTAAATGACCACAGGAAAATGCGCCTCGTACAAGCACATCTCACGAGACATTCGGCCGCGATATGTCTATTGCAGGAAACCCACCTAAGTGGTAGATCAGGAGACCGGCTGAAATCGGGTAGATGGAGCGAGGTATACACATCAGGTTACGCAAACTATTCACGAGGGGTAGCCACGCTAATTAAAAAAGGCATTCCCTGGCGTACAATACAAGTGAGGAGCGACACAGAGGGACGTTATGTGCTGGTCCGTGGGCTTCTCTTTAATCGTGAGGTCACGGTTGCAAATGTGTATGGCCCCAATACTGACGACCCCTCCTTCTTTCAGGAAGTGTGGCATGCTATTAAATCACTGGGAGATGGCTCCGTACTGTGGGGCGGCGATTTCAATACAGTGATGTCATTAAGCTTGGATAGGGAGGGAGTATCTCGCACACACCACCCGCAGGCAGCCGCGACATTGAAACAACTGATGGAGGATAACTGTCTCATTGATACATGGAGACACTTCCACCCAGACACCAGGGAAGGCACGTGCATTACACACCAACATAGTGCCTGGTCCCGATTGGATTTCTGGCTTACTACTCCTGATCTACATGCATGGGCAACAGATGCGGCTCATAACGCTCGCACGATGTCTGACCATTCCCCAGTCACGCTGACACTGCAGATACCCGAGCCTTTTCGACAGCCTTTTTCATGGCGCCTACCACAGGGGGCATTGCTTGATTCCGCATTCAGGGAGGAACTGCACTCGCACATAAAAGAATATTTTGAAAAAAACACTGGGTCTGTTAATTCGGAGGGGACCCTTTGGGAGGCATTTAAAGTGGTGGTGCGTGGGCACTGTATTGCGGGACAAAGTAGGGTACTTAAGGATATAAGAGGGTCTCTAGCACGTTTGGAACAGGAAATGCAAGCACTAGAGCAGCAATACTATGCCACACCATCAGCTGTACTTCTGGGGCAAATTAGGGGTAAACTGACCTATCAGGAAGATGCAGATAGAGAGCTCAGTTTCTTGCATAAACACGCTACAGCGAGAGTGTATGGAGAGGGGGCTAGACCAGGCAAAACTCTAGCCAATCTCCTGAGGCCGCCACGAGGGGCTGCATATATTGCGTCACACCGCGATGTAGCCGATAACAGTCCATTCGCCACCGGAGATACTGAACGTAATGAGAGATTTTTATGCTGATCTATACACGTCCCGAACGGCCCCATCGGAAGCATTGCTGGAGGACTACTTCGACTCTATAGCATTAGTGTGGTTCAGCAATAACCACAGGGAATATCTAGACGCCCCCTTTACAGTTGAGGAAGTGAAGAGGGTCATTGGTGGTATGCGGGCAGATAAGGCACCCGGGGCGGACGGCCTTACAGCACGATTTTATAAAGAATACTCGGAGGAGTTGGCCCCCCGCCTACTGGCGGTGTTTCAGGAGGCCATGCAGGAGGGCATCCTCCCACAATCCATGAGAGAGGCGATCATAATTACCCTTCTTAAACCCGATAAAAATCCACAATGTAGTGACTCGTACCGCCCACTTTCTTTAATAAACCTGGATGCGAAGATCTTCGCGAAACTACTGGCAAACAGGCTCCAGCCGCTGCTCCCCTTGATAGTCCTACCGGATCAGTCCGGTTTTGTGCCGGGAAGGGCGACCTCCCACAATCTCCGAACACTTTTCGGCCTATTGCACTACCTGGCGCCTCACACCCGCCGCGGCCGCGATGTTAGATGCATCAAAGGCCTTCGACTCGCTGGAGTGGGGGTTTCTCTTTCCCTTGCTCCACCGGATTGGCCTGAGCCCTCTCTTCATTAAATATGTACAACTATTGTACACAAGACCCACTGCGCACTTGCGAGTTAACGGACTGGTGTCCGAGCCATTGAACATAACAAGAGGGACTAGACAGGGCTGCTTCTTATCGCCGTTGCTATTTGCAATAGCGACGGAGCCACTGGCGGCGCAACTGCGTCAACATCACGCGCACAGGGGCATTGGGTTCACAACCAGGGCACTTAATGTGTCCATGTATGCGGACGATATTTCACTTTACATGATCCAGCCCAAGGAGAACTTGACGCCCCTGACGAGGGAAGTAGTGAGATTCGGAGGGCTGTCGGGGGTAAACAAACTGGGGCAAGTCGGTGGTTCTCCCGCTAACGCGCAGCACTCAGCCATTCGACACAGAGTATCCCCTAGTCTGGGCCTCTGGCCCAACTCGGTATCTGGGAGTCTGGATAAGCGCAGATATGCAGGAACTATGGAATGAGAATTATGGGAGGGTGGTGACATGGATTGAAGACAGGGTAAGACGGTGGAGGACTCTTCCCCCTTTCCCTGGTGGGCAGGATTGCGATATAGTAATTTTGGTAATATCACCATTTTCGCTATCTATTTGTAAATATACCTCTGCCACTCCCGGTTCAATTTTTGAAGAAACTCAGATCTCTCATGGTCGATTTGGTGTGGGGACAGCCACGGATCGCATGGGAAGTTGACGCTGCCGCAGAGTCAGGGGGGTATGGCGGCCCCGGACCTGGCCTTATATGCACTCAGCGCTCAGGCGCAATATCTCCATTTCTGGGTACACCCCACACCTTATCAACCACACGTATCTATAGAGACAGACAGAGTGGCCCCATTGCCGGTGTCAACAGCACTGTACCAACCATTTAAGAGACCTCGGGGAGAGATAGACACGGTGCAGGTGCTGAGATGGGCCTGGGAGGGTCTACGTAAACGAGCACACCTTGAAGTGTTATATGCACCCTCAATGCCTCTCCTTAATAATCCCATGTTCCCTACACTAATGGACCGTAGGGCAAGAGAGCGCGCAGGTGCACATGGCCTCCGGCTGGGCGGAGATCTCTACCCAAACGACGCTTACTTAACTATACAGCAGATGTGTAGCCCTGAAGAGCCTACGGCGCTTGATATGCTACTATATTATCAGCTGAGAGCATCATGCAAACGGAACTTTCCTACCTTTCCGGCACCGCCTCCACCCTTGGTCGCGCTTGAAAACATACTGGCGGTAGAATCAGGACGTAAGCTGATTACACGCATATACAGACACACACAGAACACTGCACCGATAGTTCCAAAGTCGAGGGTAGCTTGGGAGGAGGAGCTAGGTGCCCCCCTAACGGACGCACAATGGCAGCTAAGCTGTAGGCAGCTGGAACAATTGTCGCCAACTACCGCCTTAGACTGATCCATTTTAAGTTTCTACATCGTTTGTACAGGACCCCCGTACATTTACACAGAATGGGTCTACGGGCCGATGACTGCTGCTGGAAGTGTGGCGCTCCTAGGGAGACTTTCCTCCACCTGGTATGGTACTGCAGGCATATAGCTAACTACTGGCTGGAGGTGCACCAACACAAAGCAGATTACGGGTTTGGATCTCCCTTGCACACCACAGACGTCCCTGCTTGGGATCCTGGACATGGTAGCCCCTAAAGCACGCAGGCTGCCCACAATACTGCTGTTGCTAGCAAAGCGACAATTGGCGTTACATTGGGGGGTGGCTAGAACTCCGAGGTCCAACGACTGGATAAGAGATGCTACATACTGTAAGCTGCAACTGACAACCTACTGGGAGCTTCAGCCGGCTGGTTCAAGACCAAAAGACATCTGGGAACCTTTTACGAGGTGGCTGGGCACTCGGGTGGGGGAGGATTAAGAGAACGAATGAGGGATTGATACCGGTTCATTGATTATAGCAATGGCGAGAACGACCCTGGGATGTGTGGTGGATCCCCGGAGCAATACTAAGTGTGCATAGAGTCTTACGCCCATGGTCTGACCTGGGGCATTGTTATATGTATGGAGCATACATGCAAAGGATTGTGTCTTATCTGATTGTACCATATGTGCACTGGCAATGTTGGTTTGTTTTTGTTGATATTATGAAATGCAAATAAAAAAAAATAAAAAAAATATTTTTTAGTAATGTTTAATTACTTGTTTTAATAGGGGGGGTGGAGGCGGGTGGCGTAGCGGAGCTCCACGGAGTTTGTTTGCAACTCCGCGGACCTCCGCGTAGCCCCGCTACGCACACTACGCCCGGGGTTAGTGAGGAGGGGCCATGAAATAGGCCCAAGGACCTGCCAGTAGCCCTGCTGTCCTTTAAGCGATCCAGCACCGAATCCGCCATGTCTCCGAAGAGACGGGAGCCATCAAAGGGCATGTCCATAAGTGATGTCTGGACATCCCCATAAAACCGAGCAGTCCTTAACCAAGAGTGGTGTCGCAGGGACACTGTCAAAGAAACCGCCCTGCTTAGTGAGTCACTGGTGTCTAGTCCACATCTCATGGTGAACTTAGCTGCATCCCTCCAGTCAGCAAAGGCCTGGGAGAGCACGGCACGGGCCTCCTCCAGGACTCTTGGCAGCACCTGCGCAACCGTATCCCACAGGGTGTAAGAATAGCGGTCCAAAAGGCATGCTATGTTCACCAACCGCAATGCCAGGCTGGTGGAAGAAAACACTTTGCTGGCCAAATTGTGCAGCCTCTTGGATTCCCGATTCAGCGAGGAAGTTCAGAATGTGCCAGGATTTACATGAGAAGTGGAGGCCTGGCCCACCAAGTTCTCGGAGGTAGGGTGTTCCGTGAGGAATTTGGGGTCCCCAGGAGCAGGGCTGCGACGGGGGCAATTGTCCGGTTTACAGGAGCGCCTGTGTTGGGCTTGGACCAGGTCCCAAGCAGGATATCAGTAAGTGCTTTGCTGAATGGGGGACAAGCAGTTCTGCAGGGGACACTCCTGGTTGAAGCACTTCCGTCAATACATTCGTCTTGACTGCCACCAAGAGCAAACTAAGGTCCAGGACCTCAGCTGCCCTCCGCACCACCATAGCGAATAAAGCTCCTCCCGCCGTAGCCACGGTAGGGGGATAACGCATGGCAATAGCTGGAGAAGTGCCCCGTCCCAGATACTCACACCAGTCCAAGGAGTCATAAGGGTGGTATTCTTCAGGGTCCAGCGATCCCCCTCATTCTTCCCAGAGTCCTAGCACATAGGAATCGGGCTCAGGCCTGGAAGGCTTGGCTCCAGTCGGCACTGGACAACGCCCCTCCGGCTCAGTGTCTGAGTCCGGGATGTAAATGGGGATGGACCGCCAACCTTGGGGCCGGGGAATGTTTGCATGGCCAAACTGGCACCGATCCAGATCCATCTGTGTATCCTTGGGGCCCGACTGGAGCCGGAGCTGCCGGCGTGGATCCAGTAGGCACCCCTCCTGAACCCACGGGGGCCCTAAGGCACGCCAGAGGGAACGGGCCACTCAAATATGAGGCACATGGCCTCTTAAAACTCTTGAATTTGAGCTGAGGTTGTTCCGGCTCCCGGAAACAGGGGGAGGTGCAGGGTCGGGCCAGGAGCTGGCTCAACCGCGGAGCCAGGGCTCGAGGGACAGTCCCTCGTCTCGTCTGCCGACTGTTGAGGTAAAGTCGAAGCACACTTCGACAACCTTTTTTGGGACCTAGACTTAGCCAAACTACTCAACGACTTGGAGTGGGACGACAACCTCTGACTCTGCAACCACTCCAGGGACCGCTCTCTCAAGCGGGAACTCGAGCATCACGCATCGAGCCACCAGGAGCTTGAGGGATCGCTCCCTCAAGGCTTTCGTCTGCATGGTGCAGCAGTCGGGACAGGCCTTTGGGTCATGGTCTCGTTTGAGGCATCAGAGACAAGTGCAGGTCCGTCACGGACATGTTGGTGACAGGCACCACAGGGCTTATAGCTTGCCTTTTCTGAAGACAATTCAGCCACACCATGAGGTAAGACCTCAAAAAGGACTTTGACAAAACACTGAAAAAGGCTTAGTCAAAAAGTGACTACGGGGTAGCTCTTCCTGGATCTGTACTGACTGGCACGGAAAGAAAAGAAGTGACGTCATGGCACCTAGGTGGTGCCTATTTAGACAACGAGAACGACACTTGCAGCACGGACTATGTCAACGAAGCAATGCGGAGCCGAATGGTGCCACCTACCGGCGTGCAGGGGTACTGCTCATGAAAGTAAATTACGGATCCAGTCTGACGCCTGGGGACAATTCTAAGGTAAGGAATCTGCGCTGGAAGTCTCGATCTGATCAAAAGCCTAACAATGAGTTACAACAGCAGACCCAAAGGTTATCCTGGGGTTCCAGATAAGCTATGGGTAAAAAGTTACAATTTTACTTTTTTGGGCTTTCTTCCAAAAGGATCAATGTGGTACACGCTTGGATCTCAAAGGTGTTTGCAGGGAGTTTTTCAGAACTGTATAGCACACACAAGAAATTAGCAACTTACCTGTACACCAGCTCTCCGAGAGGGCATCTTTTATATATTTATATGCTTGAATCATTCGTTATCAGGCTGGGAATCCCCAGTAATCTTAATTGGCAGTAAACAGTGTCAAAATGGCCATACAAGGTGGGAGGCTAGCATGTGAATATATGAAAGATACTAATGCTGAAAAACTGGAAGTACAGGTAAGTAGCTAATTCTTCTCCAGCATTAGATCTTTCATATATTCAAATGCTTGACTCAGATCAGTAAGCAATACAAATTGATACTAAAGCGGAAAGCAGGCTTACCTTTACTGAAACATGGTATGAAGGACAGCCGTCCCACTTTTAAGTTCTCAGTATTCGTTGTAATATTTTGCACACCTCAACATTATAACGAAATAAAGAGGCTCCATCAAACAGCATGTCTAGTATTTTTGCTTGGATTTCAGGACAGAAGGAAGTAGATCACAGCCAAACTTGCAGTCATAGAACTGTTGCACCTGCTGTTGAAAACCTCACTGGAAACATACACAGATGAGTCAACGATAGCTGCTGATGTGGCACCCTCTAATGATGTTCCTGGCCATGTCACTTATCTTCCAGAATTAAGACAATAGCAGTGAGATGTCATGCCACATCTGTCAATTGTGATGGCTCAAAATCGCGAAGGCGTTTGCGGCTTGGATACACGTAGCAGTCATTGAACCTATTTTACAGCCCAAATTATCAAAACTCTTTCTATCTGTAGGTGTGGAAGTTGGAGGGGTTGGGTTTTCTAAACTGCGTTGAGCTTCTGAGGCTATTAAAGAATGTGGCTTAGGATGGCTCCAGCTCCCCCCCACCCCCCCCCCACCCCGACACCTCTACCTTTCTGAGCTCTCTCGCGCTCGAGGTGTTACCCCCTGCAGCTCTCTGCCTTGTTGTTCCTCCTCCCCCTCCCCCACAGGTCCATTCCAGTTTAACCCCCAAAGCATCTGTTCCAGTTTAACCCCCACAGCGCCGCACTTTTTCCCGCAGTTCCACCCCCATTCCCTCCCTCCAACCCCCGACGCCTTCCAGAGCCCCTCTCAACTCCAGGATCTATGCGCTGTGGAGGCCACAGCGCATCCGCACAGCATGCACGCCACAGACAAGCGCGTCAGTGCCTGTCCGCACCCAACGCCAGGAACCCTGGTCCCTCCACCAGCACACCGCCGACGAGCTGCAGTCTCTCAACCCCGGGAGAAACACCAGCTGCTGCAGCACCTCACCGAGAACCACTAAAGGACCTTTCGCCTGCCAACACGGTTGCCACACTTGAGACGTCAAGGGCCCCAGCGACTCCGACCCAGTAGACACCCGTTCACAGGTCAATGCTCCACTGCACGTTGCTCAATGTCCGGTCCTTCTGCAAGCATGGCACAGACATTTAGAACACCATCACCACCCTTACCCCGATGTGATGTTCATCAGAAAAACGTGGTTCGCCACCTCATCAGCGCCAGACATCGCCACTGCAACGCCGACCCCGGCAACAAGAATCTTCACTGTGACAGCCCTGGAAGACGCGGCAGAGGCATCGCCATCATCCACAAGGAAACCCTCCAATGCACCACCACGGAGGACCATAGTACGTCTATCATAGAACATCTCAACTTTCATATCAGAATAGACGCTACAATTACCATCAGAGGAACCCTAGCCTACAGACCCCCAGGCCCCTGTTCAAGCTTCTGCAACGCCATCCCCCTGATCGATTCCAAACACTACATCTCCCTGGAATACCTGAACTTCCACCTCAAAGACGCCAACACCAACTCCACCATTCTCCTGGAGAACATGAACAACATCGGCCTCTCGCAGCTGATCACCACTCCCATGCACATCGCAGGACACACACTGGACTCGATCTCCTCCTCCAGCGACAGAATCCCGGTCTTCCACGCAACTGAGTTAACCTGGACAGACCACAGCATCATCCACATCACCATCGCCGGCTCGCCAGAACACCCGCCCAATCTGCCCACCCAGCCTCGCCGAAACTGGAGCAGAGTCATGGAGCCCATCTGGAGCTCTGCCCTCAAAGAAACCAAGCTCGACCTCTCAGACACCCTCGAACGCAACGTCCAGAGCTTCTCAAATTGGATCTCCAACACTGCAGACTCCATCGCCCCATGAGGAACACCAACAGTAGCAGACTCATCAAGCACACCAGCTGGTTCACTGACCGTCACATGCGACTGCAAGAGACTGGAAAGACCATGGCGCTCCAACAAGAACCCCATTGACCTCAACACCTTCAGGTCCACCGTCAACAACTACCACCACCACCTCCTCAGGGAGGCCAAGAACCCTCACCACTACCTCAGGGACGCCAAGAACCCTCACCAACCGCATCGAGGCGAGCGCGAACCATGCCAAGGAACTCTTCAGCATCGTCAGAGTTCTCCTACCCAGCCGCTACCGAGAACACAATCCATCCCCTCCCAGGCCCTCAGCGACAGCCTGGCAGACTACTTCCACCAGAAGATCACAGACATCTACAGCAACTTCAGCCCACCGACCTCATCCACCTCTGCACACCTACAGATGCTACCCTCAGCCATCGACTGGAAACAGCTATCAATCCAAGACACCACCACCCTCATGAATTCAATCTTCTCCGGGGCTCCCACGGACATCTACCCGCACCATATCTACAACCGAGGAAGGAAAGAATTCAGCAGCAGCCTCACAGAGATCCTCAACTCTTCCATCACCACAGCTACCGTCCCGGCGCATGGAGGCATGCGGAAATCAAGCCGCTCCTCAAGAAACCCTCTGTTGACCCAAATGAGCTTAAGAATTACCGCCCCATCTCGCTACTCCCTTTCCCCGCCAAGGTCCTAGAGAAAGCCATCACAGAGAACCTCAAAGAAAACAACCTGCTCGACACCTCCCAATCCGGCTTCCGATCCAACAACAGCACCACGACCACCCTGATCGCAGTAATTCACAACATCAGACGCCTCCAAGACCAAGGTGAAACAGCAGCACTCATCCTCCTCGACCTCTCAACGGCCTTTGACACTGTCTCCCACCACACCCTCATCACCAGACTCCACCACATCGGCATCCAAGGCAACACCCTCAACTGGATCTCCTCCTTCCTCCCCGGTTTAAAGTGGGAGGATCCATCTACCTGCCTTCTCCTCCGTACACAAAATCATCATCTGCGGCATACCCCAAGGCTCTTCCCTCAGCCCCACCCTCTTCAACACCTACATGACGCTGCTAGCAAACGTCGTCCGCCAACGATACACAGCTCATCCGACCCCTCACAGAAGACCCAGACACCACCAGTGCCTACTTCCAAAACACCATGTCCAATGTCGCTACCTGGATGAAGTCCAACTTCCTAAAGCTCAATTTAAAAAAAACTGAAGTATTCATCTTCAGGAACAAGCCCTCTTCCTGGGAAAGACACCTGGTGGCCCACCGAGCTCAGCCCCACACCAACCACGTACGTAATCTCGGAATCATCCTTGACAGCCAACTGACCATGAAGCAACAGGTCAATGCCGTATCCTCCTCCTGTTCCCACACCCTCCGCAGATTTTTCCAATGGATCCCCACCTCCACAAGGAAACAGTCACCCAAGCCTTCGTATCCAGCCGCCTTGACTAGAGAAACACACTACGCCAGAGCCACCAAACAGCTCCTCAACCGCCTCCAGACTGTCCAGAACACTGCAGCAAGACTCATCCTCAACCTCCCCAGAAGAACCAGCGCCAGCCCCACCTCAAAACCCTACACTGGCTCCCCGTGCAGAAATGATGCGTCTTCAAACTCCTGACATGCATACAAAACCCTCCATAACTCCGGACCTGCCAACATCAACCACCGCTTGACACTCCACCGACCTACCAGGGAGCTCCACTCCGCCGCTCGCCTTGGCACACATACTCCGCTTGGCACGCATACCCCCCCATCCATTGGAGCCGCTGCCGAGGTCTCCTTCTCCTACCTCACTGCCAAGTCCAGGAACGACCTCCACCTGCGAACTGCCCCCTCGCTGGAAGACTTCAGGAAGAAGCTCAAGATATGGCTTTTCAACCAAGGCTCACAGGACCCAAGAACCTGGAGACCCCAAGGGGTGACAAGTCGCGCTATACAAGACTGATTAATTTCTTCTCCAAGTGAGGCACCACAGCTGGAATTGTGGCCAGGGTCTTGATTAACTTCAGACCCTCTGAGTAGATGAAATCTAGTAAAGGAATAGATTTGATAGCCTTAAGTGGTTGCTCTTTAAAATAAAAGAAGCACTGCCGTTCCACAGAGGATATATGCAAGTTTAATTTTAAAGCAGCTGTCTTTATTAATTCATTGACTGAGGCTATGTCGCCCGGTGAACCATCCCGCTGAATGGAGGCCTTGTCACCCTCTTTAGGTGCCATGTAATCATTCAAATCTTCAGTACTCATCATGAGGCAATCAATACGCTAACTTCTTCCACGTCAGAATATTGTGACTCAGAAAAATCTCCTTCTCCCATATCTTCTGGAGTGGGTGACACTGAAGTTGGAGGTCTGTGTTTTGGAAACTGACATCTTGGAGGTGGCCGTGGTGAAGGCCACCACCATGTCCACCGGGCGTGGACATGGTGGTGGTGGCAGAGGTGGAGTGGGGATGGGCTGAGACTGGAGTGGTAGAAGCCTTTGAAATGTATCCATCATCTGTTGAATTGTAATAAAAAATAAAGAATACACCTGAGAGATTTCAGTCTCCAAATAAGCACAAGGTCTGTTATAAGGTTGCCGAGAATTATTGTTTCAAAATCCTGTGACTGAATCATACTTGTGGCAGTGATCATCATCATCTAAGATATCATCTTCAAACTCTGGTACATAGTGGACTTTTAACTACGTGGGACTGTAAGCAGTCTCAGAGGCATATTGGTCACAGCATTCACCTCCAAATTCAGTCCAGAATTCCTGTGGAATATTCACCATCAATTGAATAGGTGATAAGGTGATGGCGGGGAGAAAAGTGTGGTAATAGGGACATTCCTAAGTGTTGCCATCAACGGCAACTGCTTTGTCGATGGGGTTGTCGTAGACCACGACTTCCACCTCATTGGCTGTAGTTAGGGTTGCTTGAAATTAGGTGGATATGCTAGTAAACAAACACTATTGTTGAGGCCTATGGCTATTTTAACACTGCTTACTGCTATTTAAGATTACAGGTGAGCCCCAGCCTGACATGGGGAATGATTCAAGCATGTGAATATATGAAAGATCAAATGCTGGAGAGCATGCATTGTTATAACATCCATAGGGCGTAGTCATGCCTTTTAATACAGGTCTATCCAGGATCAAGATTACATTGTAAGACAAAATACGATTTGACCTTGTTTGGGATTTTCCCAAAGTATTCTTCCGAAAGAAGATTTTCCAGAATGATCAAATGATTCTAATTCCTACTCAGAAATCATTTGCCCAGACATGGATTTTTATAAGTTTCTGTGACATGCAAAATGGCTGCAAAGATTCTAGGGTCTCCTTAAGCTGGAGAAAGAACATTGTTGGAGGGAGAGGGTCTTTCCAGGTTTAGGGCAGTAACTTAGGCCTGTTCTGCTTTTCCTCTGATCAGCATCGCTTCACTTAAAAAAAAAAAAAAAGGCAAATGTTTTAATGTCTTCACAGATTGAACAATGGGATGTTATTGAGCTCATAATGCCCAATAATTTGGAGATGGAACCACTGGGAACAAAGGATAGCCTGATACAGAATGTACACCTACAAATAATGGAACAAACTAAACACGCTCATAGTTTTGGTACTCCTCTTAACACCTAATCCTTTGATATGTCTGTCCTGTATACAAGTGTTGCCGGTTTGTGGCAAATGTAAAAAGAAAGATGGAGTGGGAATGACGTAAAATCTGCTCTAGAATAGAGGGGAAACTCCTTCACAAAATGAGGTTTAAGAGATTAGGCTTTGACAGGGCGGAATGTTGCTAGGAGGAAAGGGTAGAACACTCCTGTTGAGTCAACACTGATGTAAGCCGCATGAAATGCAACAGCCCGTAAAGGTGCCACTCTCTATGTCTGCCTTTGACACTGTAGATTTTCATTGCTATGTATGACACGACAATCTACGTTCATTTTCCGTACATACTGTATGATGAGTAATGTTTAAATAAAAAGTTAAAAAAACAAAAAAGATTAGGCTTGACATTTAAACCTTCAGAGAGCAAACTAACAGAGGTTGTGTTTTCTTGAAGCTAACCATAGAGGTCATGCAAAATGTGACTTAAAGAATAATAACAGAGGTTAGCAGAAAATAATGTCTTGGGAAACTTTGGGAACCTAATGTGCCTAGGTCAGGAGGATGCCAGTAGCATAAATAAATGACTCCCTTACCTAGTATTCTAAAGTGAGAAGTGACAAGGAATTCAACCAAGCCGAAATTAAATTCTGTTGGCATACAGCACTGGATCTTTTTTCTTAGGGTACCGAGCAAGGTTACAAAAAGGCACCAATGAACAAAACAAATGGCCAAAAATATGAATAAGCCAGTAAAGAGACCGCAGATGTGAAGCTCCAAAGAGTAGCCACATTCAAAAACCGTTGCAATAGTGTAAGGTGGTACAGACATGCACAATGGCACAAGTTACTAACTTGTGTAACGATATATCTGTAAGAGACAGTAGTTAGTGACAGATTCCTTACCTTAGAATATCCCCAGGCGTCAGGCTGGATCCGGAAAGTTTTTTGCGTAGCAGTACCCTTGCGCGTCGGTAGGCGGCGTCGTGCGGCTCCGCGTCCGTCGTCGGCGTCGTGATCGCCGGGATGACGTCGCGGGCAGTACTTAGACGCCGCCCCTGCGCGCTGACGTCAGTTCTGTACACGACTTTCCGCGCCAGGAACGCAGAGCCATGCAAGAAGCTGACCTAGGTGTCTGAAAAATACTAGGGCCCTGAAAGGGATGTCCTTAACCCTAGAAATCAGTTCGCAGAACGGGGAGGATGGGTGGGCGGTAAGGAATCTGTCACCAACTACTGTCTCTTACAGATATATCGTTACACAAGTTAGTAACTTGTGCATCTGAAAGAGACACGTTAGTGACAGATTCCTTACCTTAGAATAGATACCCCAGCAATACCAACCCCGGTGGTGGGTCTGCGAACAAAGATCAGACAAGGAAGTCCTGGAGGACAGAACGGCCAAAGAAGCCGTCCCTCCGGACCGGACTGTCAAGGCAGTAATGCTTTGTAAACGTGTGCAGCGAGGCCCACGTAGCTGCCTGACAGATAACCGGCAGCGGAACACCGCGGCCCAAAGCCGTGGTAGCAGCCTTTGCCCTGGTGGAATGGGCACGCAGCCCAACAGGAGGCTCCTTCTTAGCCAAAGAATAGCAGGCCTTGATGCACAAGGTAACCCAGCGGGAGATGGTTCGTTTGTGCACCGCCCGACCTTTTTGGCGCCCACGTAGCCAACAAAGAGCTGGTCATCCACCCGGAAGTGTTTTGTGCGGTCGATATAGAAGGAGAGCGCACGTTTTGGGTCCAGACGGTGGAGCCGCTCTTCCTCTCTGGAAGGATGGGGAGGCGGAAAGAAGGTAGGCAAAGTGATGGTCTGCCCAATGTGGAAGGCAGTAACCACCTTTGGCAAGAAGGACGGACGCGTCCTAAGAACAACCTTGTCTGGATGGACAGACAGAAAGGGAGGTTTGCAGGATAGAGCCTGGAGCTCACTCACCCGCCGAGCGGAGGTGATGGCCACCAGAAAGGCTGTCTTCAGAGTTAGAAGACGAAGAGGACAGTTATGTAGAGGCTCAAAGGGAGCGCACATTAAAAAGGTAAGAACCAAGTTCAAGTCCCACTGAGGCATCACAAACGGAACAGGAGGGAAGAGGTGTGTAATGCCTTTTAAGAACCTGTTAACAGGGGACTTGAAAAGGGAGGGCTGATCAGGGAGCCTGAGGAAGGCCGAGATAGCACAAAGATAACCCTTGATGGTACCCAGGGCAGAACCCTGTTGGGCCAGAGAAAGAAGGAACAGAAGGACCTCAGAAAGAGGGGCAGAAAGGGGATTCACAGCCTTTGCTGTGCACCATGCCACAAATTTGTTCCACCTGTAGGCGTATACCACCTTAGTGGAGGGACGCCTGGCTGCCAGAATCACATCACAAACTTCGGGAGGCAAGTCGAAAGGAATCAACTGCCGCCGCTCAATCTCCACGCAAGCAGGTGTAGACTAGACAGGTTCGGGTGGAGGACCGTCCCCTGCTGCTGCGACAGAAGATCCTCCCGAAGAGGCAGACAGATCGGGGGATCTACGCTCATACTGAGTAGCTCGGGATACCAAACTCTTCGAGCCCAGTCCGGAGCCACAAGGATGACTTGGGCCCGGTCGTGCCGAATCTTCTTCAACACTCTGGGTAGAAGTGGTATAGGCGGAAAGGCGTACAACAGACCGCAACTCCACTCGCGACGAAAAGCGTCGCCGAGCGAGTGCCGCCTTGGAAATTCCAACGCGCAGAACTGATGACATTGCGCGTTCTCTTCGGTGGCGAATAGATCTAACCAAGGCTCTCCCCATTGTTGATAGAGTCCTTGCGCCACTTCCGAGTGAAGACGCCATTCGTGATCCATCATGCACCTGCGGCTGAGTTCGTCCGCCCTGGCGTTCAGGGAACCTGCCAGGTGTTGAACCATCAGGAACATGTCCTGATGTTCCAGCCAAGTCCAGAGGCGCAGAGCCTCCTGACAGAGGGTCCACGACTCCACCCCGCCCGGTTTGTTGCAGTACCACATGGCGGTGGTGGTGTCTGTGAACACCTGCACTACCTTCCCTTTGACAGAGGGAAGGAATGCCTTGAGTGCAAGTCGGATCGCCCGGAGCTCCAGAAGGTTGATATGGAGCCGGGACTCCGCCCGGAGACCAGAGGCCTCTGATCTCCGCCTCTCCCACGTGACCGCCCCATCCCAGAAGGGACGCGTCCGTCACAACTGTGTGCTCTGGCTGGGGAAGGGAGAGGGATCTGCCCATGACCCATTGCCGGTTCGAGAGCCACCACTGCAACTGTTTTGCAGTCCCCACCGAGATCTGGACGTGATCGGACAGGTTGCCCTGGTGCTGCGCCCACTGGAACTTCAGGTCCCACTGCAGAGCCCGCATATGCCATCTGGCATGATCGACCAGCAGGAGGCAGGAGGCCATGAGGCCCAGCAGCCTCAGGGTCATCCGTACCGAAACCCAGGATAAAGGCTGAAAGATCGGAATCATAGCCTGAATATCCCGGACTCGCCGTTCGGGAGGATAGGCCCGAAACTGCGTTGTGTCCAGAACTGCTCCGATGAAAAGGAGCTGTGGAGAAGGAACCAGATGCGACTTCGGCACATTGATGGAGAACCCCAGCGAGTGCAGGAGTTCGGCCGTAGTCTGGAGGTGGGAGACGACTGCCTGGGACGAGCCCGCCTTCAGCAGCCAGTCGTCGAGGTAGGGGAAGACTAAAACCCCTGCCCGGCGCAGATGAGCTGCGACCACCGCCATCACTTTCGTGAACACCCGAGGGGCACTGGTAAGGCCAAAGGGGAGCACGGTGAACTGAAAGTGCTCGAGGCCTACCGTGAACCGTAGGTAACGCCGGTGGGCCGGCAGGACGGGGATGTGGAAATAAGCGTCCTGCAAGTCCAACGCTACCAGCCAGTCTCCAGGGTCGAGGGCAGTCAAGACCTGAGCTAGGGTGAGCATCTTGAACTTCTCCTTCCGGAGGAAGCGATTGACGTTCCGGAGGTCCAAGATAGAACGCATGTCCTCCTTGTCCTTTTTGGGCACCAGAAAGTAGTGGGAGTAGCAACCACGCCCTACTTCTGGGGTCGGAACATGCTCGATGGCCCTCTTGGCCAAGAGGGCCGTGACTTCCTTCTGTAGAAGCACCAAGTGATCCCCTGACATGCGGTGGAATTGAGGTGGCATGGCTGGGGGGGTGGTCTCGAAGGGGAGGGAGTAGCCCCTTCGGACAATGTCCAAGACATTGGTCCGAGGTGATGGCACGCCAGTGGTGAAGGTGATGGCGGACCCTGCCCCCTACTGGCGTGCTGTGCACCTGAAAGGAAGGACTAGGAGGGCTTGGAGGCCGCGGACGGGTTGGAGGTGGTGGCCTGACCCGCACGCTGGTTCCCCGAACCGCCACGGCGGTATCCACGTCCTCGGCCACGCGAAGGCGCTTGCTGCGCGGGCCGTTGGCCGGGCTGTTGACGTGACTGGGCGCCCCTTCCGTGGCCACGAAAGGGGCGAAAAGCAGACGTGAGCGGAGGGCGCACAACAGCAAGGCCCAGGGACTTAGCAGTAGCCCGCGAGTCCTTGAAACGCTCCAGCGCATGGTCTGCCTTCGAACCAAAAAGACCGACTCCATCAAAGGGCATGTCCATGAGTGTATTCTGGACATCCCCTGAAAACCAGTGGTTCTCAGCCAGGCGTGGCGACGCAGCGCCACCGTCGTTGCAAGCGATCTGCCCAGCGAGTCGGCGGTATCAAGGCCACAGCGGATGGTGTATTTAGCCGCATCACGCCCTTCCGCAATGGCGCGGGTAAGCAGTGTCTGGACCTCCTCAGAACACTGCGGCAAAACAGTCGCCACCGAATCCCACAGGGAGTGGGTGTATCGGCCCAAGAGGCAAGCGGTGTTAACGGACCGCAAGCCAGCACTGGAGGAAGAGAAAGCCTTCTTCCCAAAGTGATCCAGGCGCTTGGATTCCCTATCCGGAGGGGCGGGAGGGAAGGCGGTTTGGGAGGCAGAGGCTTGGACAACCAAGCTCTCAGGGGTGGGGTGTTGGGAGAGAAACAGGGGGTCGCCCGGAGCAGGGCGATGGCGTCGGGCCACGTTCCTATCCACAGGAGCCCCTGTGGTGGGTTTGGACCAGGCACCCAAAAGAACGTCAGTGAGTGCATCGTTGAACGGCAGCACAGTCTCCGAAGAGGAGGCCGCCGGCTGAAGCACTTCAGTCAGGAGGTTAGTCCTGACGGCCACTGTAGGCAACTGGAGATTCAAGGCTCCAGCAGCTCTACGCAACACCGTTGCAAAATTAGCCCCCTCCTCCGTAGCCACGGGAGGAGACAGCATGCCAGAGTCAGGGGAGGTGTCCAGAACACTGGCATCCCCAAGTTCCTCAACCCAGTCCGGGTCAAACTCGCACTGTTGTGTGAGAGGGTCCTCAGACCCCTCCCAGCTCTCCTGGTCCTCCTCAGGTTCATAATATGGAGGAGGAGGGACATTAGGGACCCAAGGTCTCATCGGAACCGGCGTCGGGCGACGCCGGTCCGGCTCCATGTCCGGAGCCGGAGAGAACCGGGGAACGACGCCGTCCGGAGCCCCGGACGGCGTCAGGAACGGCACCGGGGACATCGGCGGAGGCGGAGGCGTGGTTAGGTCAACCGGCGTCGATGGGGGTTGCGGCACCACCGGAGCCGGGATCGAGGCCGGGGCCGGAGCCGAGGCCGGGATGAAGGCCGGTGGGACAGGCGACGCCGGGACCGGAGTCGACGGCGACGCCGGAGCAACCCCATCAGGGCCCGCGGGGCCCGAAGGCGCACCGGAGGGACCTTGAGGCCCGAAGAGGCGGGCCATGGCCGACAGGAACTCCTGTATTTGGGCCTGAGTCACCCCCGAACCCGGGAAGGACGGGTAATGCGGGGGTAACTCGACAGGCACGTCCGGGGCCGCGGGGACGGTGCTGACAGGGACCTCAGCCGAGTCGCGAGACCGGCGAGGCGAAGTCTTAGAGCGATGATGCCGCTTAGACTTCTTGTGCTGCGACTTACCGGGGGAGCGCGAAGACTTGGATTCCGACGAACGGCGGGGACTCCGCGTCCGGCCCCTCGACCTCTCCCGGGACCGGGGCTTGGTGCGGCGCGGAGCCGACTGCCGGACTTCGAGGAGCTTTCGAGACCGCTCTCGCAAAGCCTTCGGATTAAGCTTCCGGCAGTCAGGGCACGACTTCGTGTCGTGGTCTCGGCCGAGACAAAAGAGACACTCGAGATGCGGGTCCGTGATCGACATCATGCGACCACATTCCTCGCAGGGCTTAAAGCCGGGCATCCCTACGACACCTTAGGAGTCGTGAAGACTCGTTGAAGAAACAGTGAAAAATTCACAAAAAAGATAGTCAAAAAGTGACTAGGGCACTGCTCTTGCCGGATCTGCGCTTACTGGCGCGGAAAAAGAAGAACTGACGTCAGCGCGCAGGGGCGGCGTCTAAGTACTGCCCGCGACGTCATCCCGGCGATCACGACGCAGACGACGGACGCGGAGCCGCACGACGCCGCCTACCGACGCGCATGGCTACTGCTACGCAAAAAACTTTCCGGATCCAGCCTGACGCCTGGGGATATTCTAAGGTAAGGAATCTGTCACTAACGTGTCTCTTTCAGATACAGGGGTACGGTAGTCCTACCTACATCCAAGAAGGGCGTTGATCGCTAAAATACACCTAACTGGTATAACGCATGAAGCATTTTCTGTATTAATTTTAACAATGAAAATAGGAGGATAAGACTACTGACATCTGGGTGACATCAGAAAAATCTTAATTGACACCGACTAAATTACATGATAGGGAGAGTGCAGATCCCAATTTCTGACAGCCAGAAGGTGGGATATTTGCAATCTTTAAAGTCCCTAAGAATCAGTCTTTTTTTGTCCGAGTTTAGTTTGAGTCAGCTACCACCCATCCAATCTTCAGCGTTCACCATGCATACCTTCAAGTAGTTTGGGCCAGTATGCGTCTTATTTCACCCCACAGCACCTGCAACCATTTACTCCACTCCTAGGCAAACCATAGCTTTCTCAAAGCTTAGACAGAGGCATTCTGAAAAAGGCAAACTTTGAGAACTAGGATGATTGGATTGATTAAATCATTGGCACAACTAAAGAGCGACTTTGGAATTCCAGCACGCAAATTGTGGATTAGCTGATGAATTGTCCGATAAACGATTAGATAAGCTACAAGGCACTTGAAAGAAAAGCAAAGATCTGTTGGCACTAAAGAGATTTAAGAATAAACGTGAATTTAGTAGACCCAATATGTATTTTCAATTATAAATTTCATTTTAAGCGGTTACACCGTCACTACAGGCAACTAATCTTCGAGAAACAGCAAGTAGCTACATATAAGGGTGGGCAATTATAGTTGCCCATTTTTCAGTTCATATGGTGATTAGCTATCTTTCAGATGTAAGCAATACCCTTAGGAGAATTAATTAGATGGCATTCTTTTTCTGTCTACAGTCATTACGTAAAAAAAATTATATTTTAATAGAATGCTTAAGAAGTATTAGTATTACTCAAATGTTTATTCTTTACTGCTACTCTGAATTGCTATTTTGAGCCAAACCAAAATGTTAAATTGCTCCATGGACCCCTCGCATGAGTAAAGGTCAGACTGGACAAAATGATTTGTTGTTGCTAGAGTAGTGAATAATGGGAACCAAGCATGAACTGTATATTGGAGGCCACTATAAAGTTCCCCCCACATAAGTTGGTTGCTTCAGGTGCCAAAGGCTGACCTAGATTGCCTTAATGAGGCAAAACTTACTGGACAAAAGCTTTTTTCTGTCTGTGTTGATATTCAACGCAGTTTTAACATCACTTGCATCTCTTGCTCTCCTTTATATTTGATCAGGTATGCTTTAACTCGCCCCTCTTTAGGTAATTGCGGTTTCAGGATTCAAATTTGTATGTCCTTTCTGTGCATCATTATCTAACCTCCCGCCCCTTACCACCCCTCCAAAAAAAAAACAAAAAAAAAAAAATAATATGATGTTGCCAGGTGTTAGATGTCTTTCCAGGGAAAATAAGTATATAAATGTGGAACTGGGAAAGTGGCGGTGGCACTGTTATAACGGGTGGAGAAATCCATTCAAAACGTGAACTTAAATTATTGCTTTACCTTTGTCTGGCCAGAAAAAATGCATTAAGCTGTAGACCCTGTACTTTTGATATAATTAAATTCTGTGGAGTAAATGTGTATAGCTATACAGGTTTAAAATAGCAAATATGACAAAATAATGCTGTGGGTAAATTAGGATATGAAAAGACGCAAATAAGCAACAGATTTATTTGAAAATGTAAAAGTTGCTAAAACAAAGAAACCCCGGTGTTATTTTAACAATGCAACATACTGCAAGCTGTACAATACATAAAAGATTAACCAAATCTGGGTGACTTTCACAAACGCACAACCAAAAGTTGTGACTAACAATAGGGAAAAAAAAGTTCTCATCAATTATGAATTAACATTAGAGACTAGAACTCACTCAGTAAAACGTGTATAAATTTATATCAATTTATATGCAAAACAAAAATGAAGAGCAAAGCATAATGGAAAGGTTCGCTTAGCGAAGTATTACAACTGTCATTTAACAAAAGTGCTGAACAAGCCAAGTGACATTTATCCAATATGGCTAACACAATGGAACTAAGTACTAAAATATTCTTTAAAACCTAAAACCTCTGACAATATAAGTGTTTGTCATTCGTGCCCTAATCATGTTTGCAAGCATATCACCTGTGATTAAATTGACTAACTATGAACAACTGAAATAATGAAGCAGTATTTTAAAGCCCCCCCGACTTATTCAAGTAACTGCAATGTGTGATTTGACTGCAAGGAATCATTTCACCGTATTTGCTTTAGATAAAGTACAGGCAAAATTTCTAAGGCAGATATCAGTATAAAAATTGTTCATTAGGCATATATTAAAGAAGGTGAGATCGAGAAAACATTAGCATATAGTATTGTCATGAGTCTTTGGATGCAAACATCAAAGTTTTGCAGGAAAAACTTTCATTTAAAAGGCCACTATTCAAGCTAACATATGCTGTAACTGGTCCCCGGCAGAAAATATTTTCAAAAGTGTATGGCAATGTAAACTTCAAAAATACAGGTATTGTAGAAAGATCTGAATTGATGCTCAGCATAAAACAATGATGCGCTTGACAATGTGTCAATGGGGGGCATAATAGGAGATCTCCACTGTGATGTGAAAACTAGACATGCTTCAAATGGGTGCTGGTACAATACAATGTAAAGTAGAACACTGTAAAGTACAATTGTATCTGTTCCTGCATAACAGTCTGTGTGTTTTGAATCCCACATAATAGATGCTTGAAGACAGGGCTGGATTCTGCCCATGTGCATTGTTTTATCGAGGAATCCTCTCAAGGGCCAAATGAGATGCGTCCCAGCATTCAGAGTAAACAGGGCTCATCTGCTCAAATGATATGCTTCCATCATTCATAGTCCCTCACAGGTGAATCCCCTCTGGATGTGTTTGCCTGGTCGGGGTGTGGTCTAACAAGTAGGTATTGAGAATTTCAGAACCATTAGAACGTTTGTTTGGTATTTTCAGAACATTAAAATTGCAAGAAGGAGCACTCTCGACATTAAGACAAAGGCTCCATACTCTATGGAAGTCCTGCTGCCAGCTGCTGACGACGAGCAGATCACACGGAGGCAGAATATGTTAGCTGAACAGTTATCAGTTACGTGAAAGTCTGAAAGGTCCAACTGGCATCACATACTAGAATGAAAACAAATATATAAATATAACCCAGCTTAATGGTAAAATTAATAATTCACAACTAAAACTTTTATATATGGGAAAGCAATAAACATGAAAATTCTGCAGCATCTGGTTATGATTGAAAAATAAAAGACTGCAAAGATTTACTTATTCAAATATCTTGAACACAATCTGCTGTAGACAGATGAAACAATAGAAAGGGGTGAATAAATAAAGATCAGCTGTAACAAATTCTCAACTCAATAATGAATATATGGAGATATGATGAAACATGACGTTCTGGGAGAACACCAATGCTGTGAGGTGCCTTAAATTTAATAAAAAGGGTGAAAAGGCAGAAAAGGTTTCAAACAAGGTTTACACCACACATTTTAAAGGCAACATTTATCGAAAAAAATATCCAAAAGCAAATATAAGGTCAAAATAAATAGATTTGTACCTGTTTAAACTCACTGACACAGGCCGGACTGCAGAATCTTTTCTGCGCACCGTCAATGATGAGAAAATTGTTTCCAGCTCCTTTGCTCGGCAAGTACTCTCCACACTGCTCACAACAATTCATGATTAAGCCATTCGCCATTCTGTATCGATTGAAGCAGTGGTCACTACAAAGCTTGTGGGTCATGCTTTTAAAACTCACTTCATGACGAATCTGGAAAAAAAAAATGAAAATTATTACCAGGTAAGGTAGATGGTTTAATCGGACACTTTACCCAAGTCTTAATTTGAGGACCAAGTATTTAAGTGATAATCTGTTACTCCAAAAAAAGCACTATTGGACCACCCCTCCTAACTCACCCCTGTAGTGACAGAGCGCTCATACAAACCACAGAAAGTTACACAGACTAGGTACTTTATGAAGAAAAAGTCTAGGGTGGCCAATTCAGTGACTGCTTAAGAGATTTCCCCCATCATTTTCTCTAAACAGAAGAAATACAGACAACAGTCCGACTAAAAAAGAAAATGGCAGGAAATCTAGCAAAAACATAAGCAGCACAAAATACAAGCTGCAGAGACTTGCCAGCTTTGATACGAGCAATCACGGCACACAAAAACTAAATACTTAGACCAAGAAGAGTAAAAAAGAGACAGTACTTCGGAGCTACGTAATAATTAGGGATGGGCATAGCTTGCGTAATTTGCTTTAGCGTAATTATGCAAAATTACAAGAGTTATGCAAGATTACACAGAATTACGTGACGAGCGTCACCTAGCATTTAGAGCTATTTTCTTAGTGCAAAACGCAACCTCACATTCAAAAAGCACCAGAGGATGCTTTTTGTGCTAAGAAAATAGTGCTAAATGCAACAGAACACAATGAACAGCAGCCGCCAGTAGCCGCTCCCGCTCCCCAAGTTTGTTGTTCCTGTGCTCCTGCAGAAGGATTTTTGCGCCAAATTACTCAATTACACAACTGGTGTAATCACGTAATTTTCAGTAATTGCGCTTCAAAAGAATAATGCATTATTACTCAGATTACTCTGGCATAATTCAAATTTCGCCAAGGCCTAGTACAAATGAGTTACATGCAAATTAGCTATGCCAAGTACATTAAGGTCAGTGTTTAAAAGCTGAAGTTTACATTAAACAACTGGATATAGGCACATCGCAAAGGTTGTTAACAGTGATGCTTAACTAGTGGCCAAAGATATCGTTTGACCTACCATAAGAGACTAGATTCATTGCCCCAGCCAAGCTTCTAACTTAACACAAACTAGAAGCTACCTGCAAGTTTAAAGTGTTTTTGCCAGTACAAAAAACTGAAAGGCTGAAATTAGTTGGCAGGAAAATTCCTTACTAATAGTCCTACTGCAAACAATATACATGCTCTACAATGTTCCTGCAACACACAACCCAATCCTTCTAGTTTTATTATTGAAATTAATATTGAAAGCAAGGCACGCTCCAAAACTTAACACATCGATATATATTAAGTTACTTAATTTTAACAATAGTTTTGCAGCTCGAGACATGGGAATTTTTGGCCATTTAGTAATATGGTCCGGAATAAAAGCGCAAAAATAAATCTCTTTTGGCAGTAAACCACAACTTATATGTTCGACAATTAGCCTACAATTTTCCACGACAATCACTATGCTTAGATTTTTTCACTTGAATCTGATGTATTAGGACAAGATCTACAATATGCCGCGTTAACTATTACGCACTAATTTTCATCAGGGAAGCGAGAGGGTATAATGAGAATGCATCTACCTTCATAAAACAGGTCATGGAAAGCTTTAAAAAAAACGCAACACACCCTGTAAATTTGCTGAATACACAGAATCTTTGTAATACCATGTAATAATCTGCTTCAGTTTTGTCAAATAAGATGTACACGTTGGTGGCCTGTAGGCTTTATTAAGTATGTCTACACATCTCTGGCAGTTTTAAAGGTCCAAAATCAAACATCTCAGACTGGCAACTTTAGACTTTGCGTCTGGGTGTCCGACCTGTCCCTTCACTGTGGAGGAAGGCAATTTGTGAAGCAGAACACAAGAACAAGGACAGATGATGGCCCATAAATCAAGTGGCTATAGGAAGAGTAAGGCATTCCAGGTAAAATGACAGGTGGCAATAGGAAGCACCCTTATGTGTCCTATCCTGGAATGTAAATGGACTTAGGGTTAAAAGTAGAAGGAGGAAGATCTTGGAATATTTAAGGCAATCAGAGGCTGGGGAAGTTATTCTACAAGAGACTCACTTGATGGAGTGCATGGAAGCCATAAAGGGGCAAAGATGGATTAGGGATTTTGTATGTACAGATCAGATGTGTTGTTCAAAGGGAGAGGTGATCTTGATAAAGAGCTTTGCGAAGGCTACCCTGGGTGAACATATATCAGATCCCGGGGGAAGTTAGTTAATAGCAAAGATTAGGATATATAATACATGGTAAGCAATAGTGGGTTTTTATGGTCCTAATATTGATGATCCTGGCCCTCTCTAGGCATTATACAGTCAGCTGTTGGAATTAACGGTGACAAACGTGATGGGGGTGATTTTAATTTACTACTGGACCCCTTTCTTTGCAAATCTAAGATGAGAAGTAAGGCCAACTCCCGGACATGTTAGCGCAGGTGCGGCAGCTGATGTGACATCTGGAGACAAAGGGCTGGTAATTCTAAAAGCTTCATGTTTCATAATAAGAAATATGGTCACCTTTCTAGAATAGGTTTTTTCCTTTTGGATGTTAGATTGACCAGTAAAGTGAAAGGGATGAGTCACCTTCCTGAGTATTTATTTGATCACTGTGCAGTTAAACTAGATCTGCTTCTGGCAAAGGACCAGGAGTCTCAAAGATGGATATTAGACAGGACATTATTGACAAATCAGACGGTGATCATCCAGCTGAAACAAGACAGTTTTTAAAAAAAATAGAATTAAATTAACGATAGATTGCCCCACCCAGCAAGTAATTTTGGATGCCTTTAAGGCATTTATAAGGAGGAGTATTAGAAGTTTAGCGGGGTATAAGTACAAAGACTAGAAGCGTAAACTTCAGGATCTAGAGGAAAACACTGAAAGATCACAGAGGGATAGGAATGCTAAGTGGGGAGTACAGGAAGCAGTTTTATCAAACAAAATGAGAAAAGCTAGAGAAGAGCTCGCTGAGTATTTAGAAGACATTCTGTGTAAAAAATGGGAAGCAAGTAAGCTAGCCCATGATGAGTATGGGGAAGGATGTGGAAAGCTACTAGTCTGGAAAATAAAGACGGACGTTAAGAATTCCATCGGGGGATTGTAGCTAGGGAGACGAGAAAATGTTGTGTAGATTGTAGAGATATAGAACAGGCCTTTACCAAGTTCTTCCACGATTCCTACACGGATGATCTGGAGGTGGCGGAAATCCAAACAAAGCTGGTTCCAGAAATTCCCACTTCCGAAGCTTTCTTCTGAGTTGAAATCGGGGCTAAACCAGGAGATAAGTCAGGAGAGGGGGGGGGTGGGGACTATGAAACAAAGGGGAAAGCCTCTGGTTCCGATGGTTTATCAAATGAGTTACACATTATTGGAGGAAGAGCTAACTCCGGTGCTAGGCAGACTGTGGCAAGTATTTTTTACATGGGGGGGGGGGGGGGAGTCCTCTGCCGCGAACATGGGATGAGGCCACAATTAGCCCAATATTAAAACCCAACAAGGATCCTAAAATCTGCGAATCCTATAGGCCAAGCTCTTCATTGAATTGCAATTATAAGATCTACATCCATATTTTTGCAGAGATTGGATAGGGTAATTGGGGATCTGGCACATGAGGATTAGAAGGGCTTCACTAGCGGACGGCAGCTATATGAGCTCACACACAATCTAGTGGGAGCAGTAGACATGGCAACAGAAGAGGAGATCCCGCTAGCAATTCTAACATTCAATGCCGCCAAGGTATTTTATAGAGTGAGTTGGTCCTTTCTAAATAGGGCTACTAGATAATATAACTTGGGTGAGGAACTCTCTAGAGCAATCCAGATAATCTACACAGAGCCAACAGCTAGAATTGCGGTGAATGGGAAACTGACTGAACAGGCTATAATAAAGAGGGATCCGGCAAGGATGTCCGTAGTCTCCGTTGATCTTTCATCTATATATTGAACCGTTAATAATAATGATGAGGGGAAACCCCAAGATTACCCCGTTTGAATATAAGGGAAGGAAGAGGAAAGTTACATTGCACGCAGATGACCTGTTGGTTTTTACTTCAGACCTGGCGGGTTCATACTCCGCTATTTCACAAACTTTGGAGGAGTTCGGGAAAATCAAATCCCAGGTTATCTGGTAAATACGCAGAAAACAGAAATGACATGAAATATGTCGAATAACAGTCACCTTGTTAAGAAATTAGGTATCTTGCAGTTATTGTAGTACAAAATTTGGAAAAGATGGCTCAAGTTAATTACAACAAGGTGATGACGGATACCAAAAGACTGCTACGGTCACGGATGGGTCTTTCGTTTACAATCTTTGAAAGAACAAACATGATAAAGATGTTGATACTTCCAAAGTTTAACTTCATCTTTAATGAAATTTCACTGTCATTTAGATCAGAATACTTCAAGAAATTGGAGGGGGAAGTAACTAGTTTTATCTGGGCATTTAGAGGGGGTGGGCTTTGGTTGGAAAAAAATCTGCAGGAAAATGACTGAAGGTGGCATAGCAGTCCCGGACTTTAAATTTGATTGCTAGGCTTTCAGCTGAAGAATTTTAGGGTACTGCTAAAGGGGGAGGGGCAGTTGCAGATGGGGCACATGCTTCAGGCCATGCTGAAAGATTTGCCACACAAGGGGGTAGGCAGTTCTTGTATAAGTTCGGAAAGCCAAGATTCTTCCAACACGTTAGATTGAAGATTTTGAATACAGCCTGTAGTCTACAGGCACAGGTTAGACAGGTTTTTGGTATACCCAACTACACTGAATTTGCTCCAATTTGGAACTCGCCCGATACCCTGGAATGTTTGCAGGATAACCTAGCTAGACCTCTGAAAGAAACAGAACTAAATTGCTGGGGTCAGATTATTAAGGATGGCAGTTTGATAGCCTGGGAAGCTATATCCTGGTTTACGGATGGCTGGTTATCTAGATTTAAGTATTATCGACTACCTAGCTGGGCATGTGGGTTTAGGCAGGAACAAAGCAGGAATACTGAATGGGAGGTACTACTGCAAGGACGTGCCCCTACAGAGAAAGAGGTGGCAAAGTAGCATTGGATAATAGTGCAAGGCAATGACGGAGTCATTTCCTTGCCAAAGAAGGTGTGGAGAAGGAACCTGCCAATTGCTGTGGCAAGTATCTACGTCTATGCTTTGCGAGTCAGTGATGCCTGCATCTCTTAGGAAAAATCATCTATTTACACTACACAGACCTTATTGGACCCAGAAAAAGCCGTCAAATCAGGGAAGCAGAGTAGTGAAGACCTGTCTCAAATAAGGTGTCAAGCTGGCTGATAATGAGCATATGATTGTGCAGTGTCCCGCCATCCAGCTTCTCTGGCAATAAGTGGGTATGGCCACTGGTTTCTGGGTAAAGAAACAAAGGAAAGTCTGGCACTGGTGATTTTTGGCATCTTAAAGGATAAAATGGCCATCACTAAACCACTAAAGAAACCGAGATCATTTCTTTTCCTCTTAATTTTACTGGCGAGAAGAGAGATTTGCACGAAATGGGTATCCTCTTTCCCTCCTACCTTCACGGAGTGCATACTTTTAGTTCAGCGAGTTAGTAAACTTGATTAGAACATTCACACTCAGAAAAGGGTAGAGATGTGGAAACCATTAGAGAGGTGGTGAAAGGAACAGTATGGCGAAGATCTAAACATTTCTGGGGAGCTGCCCAGTGATTAAGACCTAAAAAACAACACACAAAAAACACCAGGGCCACCACGATAAGTCAACAAATGTTGGACAAGGTCTTGCTCTGGATTAAGGCATAACGGGTGAGATATCTTCCCTCGTGCTCAACGAGGACAAAAAAAATGGATTGACTGGCTCTTGTGGTCCTAGGAGTATCAATGTCATGTTTGATCTCCTAAAAGTTGTTCCCAAAACAAAATCCTTTTCATTATTTTGGAAAGTTGCGACACCTTGCGCTTCTATGTTTTGTCTGGACAGACCAGAGTTTTTCCTTCAGTAAGATCAGCAATAATGTGAGCCCAGTGGAGCTGTTCTGTGTGCAAGTTTTTGTCGACATCAGTGACTATCAGGATCTAAGTCGAGGCTATGTGGAGGCAGCAAGATTACATAAGGGGGCTTAGGCTTTTTCACCTGTACCCTTTACCTATACACTCTCCCAATTGAGAGGTCCTGCCAGGGACACACATGAAGGGTGCCTGCTGTGCACATGTTGGACTTGTTCTTGAATAGTACAACTGTGGGATCCACAAGGTGAAAGGAAGGGATAGAGTGGGATTGAGGCCTTGAACTCCTTCCCTCTGTTCTAATTTGGGATTCCCTGCCAGGTAGAAACACCGACATTAATCTTGTTGCAGCCATGTCTCCTGGCAAAGACCGTAGGGTAAGCTTAGACTGAGATAATTCACAACTAGACAAGTCTGACTATAGCCACTAGGTAGAGAAGTTGATGAAATTTGTCTAGCCACCACTGTTTGGGTTAAGAAGCTGCTCTATCGTATTGATCAACTGACTCGCACAATTCAGCGTAATACCTAAACCCATACTGTACTTATGGGGTGCCCTAGTCACCTCTTCGAGCAGTACCAGAGGAGACCACCTGTTCTTACACCCACAGCATGTTGTCTAGATGAGATTCATGAAACGTTTGCAACATTGTTCCAGCCTTTACAGTTCCAGAGTTCACCATTTGACTCTGTAGTCAAGGACTGGGAGATGCTTTGGTTTGCATCAGCTGAGTTTGGGTTCATTCAAACATACAGAATTATAGAAGAAATAGGCATCAATAGAGGTAGTCAGTCGCTGCTTTGATGTGGAAGCCTGTGTTACCCACAGATGCTACTGAATTAAACTAGGGATCCCTAAAAATAGTAGCAATACTCAATTAAAATTTGAGGCAAAAAAAAAAAATTCAAAGCTTTAACACCTAAACTCAAACACCCACTACTCCCCGAAAAATATATCAACTTAAAAAAATTCTTGGGTGCTCTTAGTGGTGGCCTGGCACCACGGTAGCTGGATTCCAGTGCACAGTTGAGGGGGCACAGTCTAGTTAACAGGCGTTCTAAATCCAAGCAAACTCTGTGGAGGACAGTGGTAGAACAAGGAGGTGTTGCTTCCAATATGCCCCTTCTGGTGCCCTGACAGGTCGTGGCCTAAATCTCAGAAAAACCTGCTTGAGGTCCAGTTTCTAAGGTGGTAGGGGAACAGACAGATGGCATCAATGTTTGGCCAGCAGTAGCCACTGGTAACTAGGCCGGATAAGGGGACGCAAGTTTCATTTATTACAATAAAAAGAATTGGGTAAGCCGAAAGGTCTGGTCTAAATGCAGCGGACATATGCTTGGAATAAAAATGTACAATTTGACAATACTAGCCATAGCATACACATTTAATACAACAGTGTGAATGCATACTGGGAGGAAAGTGCATTTAGAAAAGGTATTAAAAAAAACTTACTTTTAATGCATGTCTCAGGTTTTCTGATGCTTACTGGCACAAACATACTATTGGTAGCTCGAAAACAGTTTAAAACAAACAAAGGGATAAATAGAAAAAAAAGCATTGGAAAAGTAAAGTACTGGCCCACTAGACTCATCACTGAAGTACAGTTCTTTAAAAGATTTGAACATGTTATCATAATAAATGCCATGGAACTTAGTGCATGAGAGCCAATGCTAAAGTGGGCTGACATACTGCTCTTTGATGCATGCTGTCGTGGGTAGAAGCACAATGTGTATGGCAGGTGAACAGAACTATGGATGAACAAGACTGACCCAAAATCCTTTTGTGTATATTTATAAATTGCACTTATATTTTTTATTACATTAGACTAGCAAACTAAAGCAATCTCTGGTCAAGACCTAAAAAACAAACAGGATCATTCTCCTGCTCCAGATAAGCGGTTCTACGCCGCAGAGCCCGCTTTGACAATCAGCTCGATTATATTTTAAGGGGAGTAGAAACAGGTTGCCAACAAGCATTAGGCCACATATTTCCAACCATTGGCCCCAGCAAATATTGCTTCTACATAGCTCCCATTGGGCTCATTGCTGTTCTTGTACAATTATAATTATTTGTCACCTGAGCAACCATAGCAGGTGCTTTTGAAGATGTGAGAGTCTGTAGGAGAAGCAGACGCTTCTCCCCTTCCACAAAGAATTGGTGGATGCCATTGATGCATCCCTGGAGAGTGCAGTCTCCTCAGCTCTAGCTTCCCTGAGTCAGAGGATCATCGAATTGACTGTCCAGAGCAGTCTGTTACCCCCTTATGGGGAAGGTCTGAAGCTTGCGCCCCCATCGACATTCAGGAAGTCCCCAAGTGCAAAGGCAAAACCAGACCTGCCGGCAAGGCTAGAGCAGCCTCTCCCCCTTCTGACGCCTTAGAGAGGCTTCGCCAAGCCTTTGTAAAGAGGCGTCTGGATCCCCTGCATGTGCAGGAAGATTCCCAGCCTAGGTATATATACTCCCCCCGCCCCCGCGATGATTCCTGTTCCCATCTGGGAATAGATGACAACGCCGGGGGCATCTGACACCCCTGAAAGGGATTCGGACGACAAACAAAGCCTGAGCAGACCATGGCACCCAGAAGGTGGCACCTAGAGACCCAGATTGGAGGACAAGGGCAAACAAGACTCCCGGGGGTACTGGAAATGCTGAACCCGGAGGACATTTATCACCCCGATCCGGATATTAGGTCCCGGCCACTAAGGTAGCACGTTAAGTGGCCAGCTGTATAAGGAAGCCCATGGATCAGGAGGGGAGGGGACATCTGTGGGACGAATGCCCTAGACCCTCCTTGGCCAGTAAGGTGGCATGCACCCCTGATATAGACCCAAAAATGGCAACATTTATCACAAAGTTCATTAATGACCCGAAGAAGGGCCTTGACCAATGCTGTCGATCCTGTCAGGATAAGGTACAGGACGTCCGGGCCCACTTACAAAAATTCTAGATATGGCCGAAGTCGCCAAAGATTCCGGCCATATGACTGATCCCACTCTTCTTTTAGGCTGGGCCCAATGGGCCCGATGTTTCCTGGACAATGCCAATTGTGCTCTATCGACTGAGCGTTGGCACTCCCTAATAATCACAATCGAACCCAGACTGGGGGAGTTGGCCACCACAGAGGCTGGGCCTGTGGCAAATGGGGGTCTCTTCAGGGAACCATTCATTGAGGAGCTCACGTTTCCTGAACACGTTCTTGTCACTGGATAAAGCGCAGCAATCCATTTGCAAGGTGTTCAACCAACAGGTTTTTGGAGGGGCCAGAAGAGGTAGGGGGGCACTCCTCCAGCCGAGCTTATCCTTCCAACCCCCACAAGCTCCAAACTCAACGATCCATCCAGTGGCAAGACCAAAAAAGGTTTGGAGGGCTCTACCCCCCTCCTGAGGCCATGCCCGGGGAGGTGAAGGAGCCTTCCGCGGAGCAAGCAACACACCAGGTGGTACTATCGTTAAGGAATTTCCCTTCTATCCTACACAGCGTGGGGGCAGACTGCAGTGTTTCAGACAAAATGGGGAGACGGTCACAAGGGGCGCATAGGTGCTTCAGACAGTGACTGGTTCCACATAAAGTACTACTGTTTCCCGCATCAGCGTATCCACCCCAGGCCTCTGGTTTTCTCTCAGGAAGGCATGCAGGTAGTCTCCAAATAGGTGTCCGAACTTCTAGGGAAAGGGACATTTACCCATTCCTCCCTCCAGCGCAGCGGGTTCTTGAGCACCATCTTCCTTGTAGAAAAGAAAGACCAGGACTTCCGACCGTTGATAAATCTAAAAGATTTCAACCAGTGGGTGGTGTATCTCCACTTCAAAATGGAGGGGGATTCACCTCCTCAGGGACATTCTGTTATCCAACTATTGGCTAGTTCAACTCAACCTGAAGGACACCTACCTTACTGTCCCCATCTTCCCGCCCCACAGAGGTTTTCTGCAATTTGAGTGGGGTGGACTGGATCTTCGAATTCACATGCCCTCCGTCCGGTCTGTCCTCCGCACCATGATGCTTTATCAAGGTGGTATGGCTGGAAATGGAATTGTCACAGGCACAGGGAGTCAGGCTGATAATATACCTGGACGACCTACTTCTGATGCACCAGGACAAGTTCCCGCTAGTCACCCAACTCCAGATGACTCGACCCCTCCAAGATCTGGAATTCATTGTGAATACTCCGAAATCAGGATTTGTCCCGGCCCAACAAATGCCCTTTCTGGGGTTCATGATCGATATGGTGACACAATTGCTCTGATAACCCCAAAAGAAGATGCTCCTCATACATCGGGAACTGCGCAAAACGCTAGCGAAGGAGACGTTCTCACTTAGCCATCTGGCCAGGATTGTAAGACTGCTGTCCTCATTCAAGCGATTTTTCCAGGCCCTTTACACTACCGTGCCCTTCAACGGTTGAAGGCACAACATCTCAGGGGGGGCCTGACATATGCACAGGAAATCTCCCTCTCTCCAGGGGCCCATACGGAACTACGATGGTGGCTCGACCATATTCACACCTGGAATGGCAGAGCCATATTCAGGTCAGTGCCGGATCTAGTAATAGAATCTGATGCTAGTCGGCAAGGATGAGGCGTGCGCTGTGGGGATGTTACCACAGGACGACAGTGGTCAGAACACAAGAAGGTTCTCCACATCAATTGTCAAACTCCTCGCAGGGTCCTTCGCAGTGTGCAGCCCAGCGGCCAACAAAGTGTCCTGCTCCATTCTATTAAAGATGGACAACGTATCGGTGGTGTGGTATATCAGCCACCTGGGGGGCAATCGATCCAAGGTCATGGCAGATCTGGCCAGGACTTCTGGAATCACTGCTTGGAGAACAAATTGTCGGTGACAGCGTAGTACCTACCGGAGATTGGCAGTCCAGACACCTGAAAGATTACAGCGCATTGAATCTGGAACTCGCGTTGTTTCAGAAGATTATGGACAGGTGGGGGCCTATGTCAGGTCGACCTATTTGCATCGAGACGGACTCATCAATACTGCGCTTCTTGAGCCCGGATCCGATGGCAGAAGCCACGGATGCATTCCTGCAAGACTGGGGTCAGATTTGGGGGTATGCTTACCCTCCTTTCTCGATGGTCTCACGGCGCTGGTCAGATGACAGAAGGGAGAAGTGATCCTGGTGACGCATCTCTGAAAGTGGCAAGTATGGTTTCCAGTTCATTTGGAACTTTCCATGGATTTTCCAATCCCACTTCCCCAGACTCATCTGCTGACGGATCCCCATGGCAACTTGCGCCAACTGGTGCAGGACGGATGGCTCCGACTGAGGCCTGGAGGGTTACAGGGGATGTTGGGAAGTCCCAGGCCTTTCGATAGAGGATTCTGCTCTCATCAGACAAGCATGGGATGACACTACGGTCAAGAGATACGGCTTGGCGCAGATGGTCACGCTGGTGTCTGATAAGGGACCTTGATCCCATGGGGACAGACATGATGCGTATCGTTAACTTCTTGTCCGAGTTGGCAGGCAAAGGGTTGGCGTAGCGCACAATGCATGTCGGTCAGCAATCTCAGCGGGGCACGTACCTCTCCATGACATTCCGGTGGGGAAACATCCACTGGTCTGTCGTCTTTTATGGGGCATTCGTTTGTCTTTTTCTCTTGTTCCTAAGTACTCTTTCCAATAGGATGTTGACGTAGTACTACGAATGCTTCAGTCTTGGCAGGATAACCAATATCTGTTGCGTAAGGAATTAACACTTGAGTTGGCGATGTTATGCCTCATCTCTTGTGTAGGAAAGTAGAATCTTTCTTTTATTCTTACCCCCACTTTTTGCTTGGTGTCAATATGTTTTGACTGTAGTTTGCTGGGATCCTGCTAACCAGGACCCCAGCATCTGTGCGGTCTCTTCCAAAATGGCTTTGTTAAGTACTTTGGTACCTCCACAATTTGCTACTGGTGTACCCTTATAAGTCCTTGGTACTAAGGTACCCAGGGAATAGGTACACCAGGGGTCTCCCATGGGCTGCCGCATGTATTGTACCACCCATGGGAGTCCCCTTAAACTGTGACTACAGGCCTGCCAATACAGTGTGTGGGATGGTGCTTGCACCTCTCACAACAGACATACGTTTTCTTATCTCAGAGGTCACTACACTTAAAACCTATAAGTCGCCCCTATGATATGCCCTTCAGTCCTGAGGGAAGGGCGCTTGGTTATAAGTGTGAGGGTGCTTCTGCATGAGCAGGACATCCCTACAAACCCCAGAGTTGATTCCCCTGGCTTTGTAAGTGCTGTCAGCCATTTTAAGACATAGTGGACATCAGCCATTACAAGATGTCTAACAATATAATGGCTGCGACGAACCTGGTCATGGTTGGTGTCAAATATGTTGGAATCATACCCCAACACAGATTCCGGTGTTGGGGAGAAGATCCCATGTACTGGGGGGCTTCCTAGAGAAGCCCCCTGTAACCCCGGTTATAGCCTTTCAGGGTCTAACAGCAAGCTAGTGCTGCTGCCGACCACAGACAGTTCTGCCCTTCTGCTGCTGAGGTGAGCTCGAGCAGGGGAAAGTAGAATAGGTTTCCTGTTGCAGGAAGGTGTGACCACCTCCCAGACAGTACTTAGTGTATTGGGTTGGGGGCGCTTTCCAGCGTCACCAGACTGTATTGAAGGGAACATTTGGTGCCATCCTTGCATACACCAGTTTGAGCCAGTTCCGGAACCCTTGGTTCCCGCTTTGGTGTGAAACTGGACAAAGGACAGGGGAGTATGTTCCCCTCTGTCCAGTCCCTCCTCTGTGAGGGATGCCAGAGTTGTTCCAACCCTTTCCTTGGGTATTTAAGGGCACCCCCATGGGTGGGTCCTCGGATTCGTCGTGGAACATGACTCACCTCTAAAAACCAAGACAATCTTCGACCGGCTGGACACTTGGACTTCGACTGGAACCGAGACAGCATCAAGGAAGACTCCTGCTGTTCCTGGTCTCGCTATTCTGTAAGTATTCTGCCTGGTCTGTTTCTCTCAGGCCCTACAGGACCTGTGGGGATCATGGACATCCGAAGTAATCTCCCTCGGAGTGAAGGAGTCACCTCCCTGCATCTGCAGGCACCGCAACGAAGTTGACCGGTCTGCTGCTTTTGTTGTCCTACGGACCTCCCCAGGCTCAGCAACATAGGGGGTGGCTCTTCAACCTTCGGTCCTTTAAAGGGTTTCTTCGGGGTAGTCCCGTTCTCCTTTGGAGTTCGCATTCCACTTATTTAGTATATGGTTTGGGCTCCCCCTGGAGACCAGTGTATGTTTGTGCTACTTACCAGTATACTTGTGTATTATTGATATCTCCGGATAGGAGATACACAAAGTGACCGTGATTGTGTTGTGTTACTAAATATCCTTATTTTTCATAAACACTGTGTGGTACTTTCTCATCTAATCTACACTATTGATTAAATGTGGTAAAATAAGCTACTTTACACTCCTTTAAGATGAGCCTGAAGGACATCTAGTAAGAGGGTATCTGATGTTCACGCACTAGATATTACAGCGCACATGTTTTCTCCGGATGGGGTATCTTTCACCATTTGTAGACGCACCAAGTCCAACACCAGTGTGGTTCACTATCTGGCTTTCCATGGTCACCCCAAATTGTGCGTTGTGCGCTGCCTAAGAGCGTATGAGACCATGACCGGACCAACTTTTTATAACTCTCAAGAAACCATTCAAAGCGATCTCAGCAGCCACTTTCGACCGTTGGGTGAGATGGGTGTTACACGAAGCTGGGGTAAACACATCAACCTTTGGGGCTCACTCCAACAGGTGAGCGATGGCTTAAAAGGGCATTAGGAAGACATTCTCCGAGCGTCTGATTGGTCATCAGACTACGTTTAAGACCTTATATTTTAAGCCCATTGCAGGTATGGCTGCACTGGCTGTGAACCAGCTTTAAACTAGCATAATTTGAGCCACTGGATCGGACATAGAATATAAAATTTCTTAGCTATCGTGAAGTAAAGTTTCAATTCTATTAAGGACGCGGGCAGAGTTATACTATGGCCCTCCCTTAGTCAGATGATGATTACAGTCTTTGGGAGGAGTATAATTTTGATCCATATTGACAAATTATTTCTGAATTGATGTCAATGTTTGCCTATTAATGTTTTATCAGACTTGCTAGATGCCTTGTTGATTAGTATAATACCAATGAAATGCTTCAAATTATGTCATATTTGGAAAAATCAAATATGGAATATAAATTCTTCGAAGGATCAGAGCAAAAGCAATAATTCTGAAAGAAATGCTTGGACCAGGATGCTTCACATGAACAAATAGGAAGTGCTGTTCCTTGATGCCCTTTATATAGGACATTCTCTATGGTTATTCTGTTGACTTGTTGCAATGAATCATTGGATTTGTAGTCTTTGATTACAATGTTAGGTTAAGGCTGCGGAGTAATAAAATGAAAGATAAGCATAATCCTTGCCTCCGCATCCTTCATAGAATTGAAACTTTCCTTCATGATACCTAGGAAATGTTAGTTTCATCTTCTTTTACTAAATTAGAATGTGGTGACCACGGGCAACAGTGACACTGCTAAATATATCAAGCCTCCTACGGCTTGTGCAAACAAAAGGTACTACGAGTTTTACTGTGCTCTTGCTGAGTTGAAAACCTCGGAGTCCAAAACATGCTCTACCTGTATAATTACAGCCTGCTCAACATCTGAGGGTCTCACATGCCAAAACAAACTGTGGTGCGGACCGCAAAACTCTGAGACGCACAAACCTGGTTAAGACACCATGGCAATTAATACTGAGCGTCTCTTTGCTCATTTCAAACTTTTTGGTCAGAAAGCTGCACAAGCCCTACACATTGCATTGTGGAGTTCCCTAAAGACACACAAATTACACACCAAGTGAGAACCTATTCAGAGACAGACAGCAACATTACACACACATCCTGAAAGGAGATTTACAAAACTGAACAAACTAGTCAGCAAAACACCAAAACTATGTATGCCTCATCAGAAATCACAGGCTGTAGGAAGCTGGGTTTCTGTTGCAGTAACCCCCTCCCCCCTTTCTGCCAGATTTCTGATGCACTTGGACTTGATGTGCCCTGGGTCCCTGCCAATCAGGTTCCCAGGGCCTGTATTCTTTCCCAAAACTGTACATTGGTACTCACAATTGGCACCTCTCTGGCCAAATGTAAGCCCCTTATAAAAGGTACCATGGGTACCAAGGGCATTGTGACCAGGGAAGGCCTCTAAGGTCTGCACCATATATCCCTCTCCCCCCTCTCCTCTCCTCTCCCTCGCTCCCTCTCTCCCCCCCTCCCTCCCCATCTCCCCCTCTCCCCCCTCCCCTCCCTCTCCTCCCCTCCCTCTCCTCCCCTCCCTCTCCTCCCCTCTCTCGCTCTCTCCCTTTTGGTGCAGAGAAAAGTTAAGTCAACATGGCACACAGGTTCTGTGTGCCATGCCTGCAACCCACTGCCTATGGTATAGGTAAAGACGCGCCCCTCTAACTGGGTGCACTATACCACTTGTGAGGGTACAGTTGCATGAGCACTGTATCCAGACAGAGTCTAAGTCATTAGCATTACGAACTCCACAGCACCATAATGGCTTTACTGAAATCTGGGCAGTTTGGTAGCAAACTTCCCAGCATTATAAACCCACACTGTTGCCAGTGTGGGATTTAGTATACAATGCACTCAGAGGGCACATTAGAGATGCCTCCTGAAAAACAACCAGCCTTTGGTGGGTTCCCTGACTGGTAAACACAAGCCTGCCACCGAAAGACATGTTTCTGGACCCCTGGGGTGGGAGCCTTCGCTCCCTGGGCCCAGAAACAAAGCCTTTCCTGGGCGGAAGTGTTCACACCTCTCCCGGGTCAAGAAGAGCCATCTGTGGCAGGGTAGGTTTAAAGGCCTTGCTGCCTTTGTAACATGACTCCCAGCCTCTCCTGCTATCAGGAGCAGGCCCCCTTCCTGTCTCACCCACTTTTCGGAGGGAAGACAGGCAGGAAAAATTACAACAGCCCAAAAGGTGTCTCCATCTCTGCCAACCCCACCCCTCAGGTGGGGGAGGCGAGGTGAAACCCACTGTTCAGTACCCGCCATCTTGCAGATGGCAGGCCCTCTCCAATCAGAATTAGGGATTGTGCCCACTCCCACATGGGGTGAGCACACCGAGGGTGTAGTCACCCTAGGGTCAGTAGCCCATTGGCTACTAACCTTGAGACCCCTAAAACACCCCCTAAATACAGTATTTAGGGGGCAGCCCTGAACCAAGTAGGCAGGTTCCCGCAACCTACGAAGAAGGACGAAAGAAGACACCCAGCAAAGGAGACTGCAGAGAAGAACTGACTTGGCCCCAGCCCTACTGGCCAGTCTGCAGTTTCCAGAGATCCTGCGCCAAAAATTGCCTGGTCCTGGAGCCAGCGACCTCCAGAACCCCTAGGTCTGCCTGACCTTCAACAAAGACCGGATCTCCTGTGAACAGCAGCTCTCTTCAAAAGAATCAACAAAAAAGACTGAGCCTTCTGAGGACAAAGAAACCCGATGCCTGGAACCACCAGTGCACCAGACACCTACGGCCTGAGTCAGAGTGGCCCACCAGTCCCAGCGAGGTCCACCAGCACTCCAGAGTCCGAGTTCACTGTGTGTTGACCCCTCCAGGTCTCCCCACTGTCGCCTGCAGCCTCTGCACGGAGACCCCAGTGGCCCGGTAAGGTGAAATCCAACCTCAAAAGACACCCCTGCATCCAGCGCCCTAGAGAAGAGGACCCGAGGTGCACCTAGGTGCCCGAGCCCTCCAACTTACCTGCTCAGCTGTTGGTTCCTCCCGGAAGACTTCCTGGACAGAGTCTGAAGCCAAAATCCAAACCCACCAACTCCCATTAAAAACAGGGCACCCAACCCCAAATCAGCACTGTGAACACGGCCGCCCCTCTGCCGCTGTGGGTGCAGTTTGTGTGCCAACTGGAACCCCCCTTTGCCCTGAGCTTAACCGTAGGGAGCTTTGCTCCCTCAACCTTGTGGCCTGCTCGTGAGCAGCCACCAACCTGAGGCCCCGTATCCCCCATTGGATAACATTGGGCCTCAGTACTCTGCACCTGGCCGCCCTAGTGCTGCTGAGGGTGATTTTTGAGTGCATCCCTGTCCCTGGAGGAACCCTTGTTCTAACCCCAGAAACAACCCGCAAGACAGCTTAATTACCAGCAAAACGATAACCTCATTTTTCTTCATAGGATTGCATTGACTGTTTTCCTCTGAAAAACTTCTAAGTGTTGAGGGTGTTTTGTAGGAAAACCTAAGAAACTGTTTTCATAAAACCTGTTTTACTCACCTTTTATCCAGGAAATGTCCCAGTGTGATATCTAGGCATATCACACTGAGTATGAAAAGTATCTTAGAAAGTAATCAAAGTAATTGCAAAGTAACTGAAAAGTAATTTCAACTGTTTCTGAACATTTGACCTACCTGTATCTACATTCAACTGCATTCAACTGTATTATCAGAAAAGTACAATTTTTACTTACCTGCACCAAGTCTGGCTTGGTTCTAAAAATAAAAAACAACAAAGAAATACTTTTGATACAAACAATTGGTCGGAGTTTAGTCTTTGTGTGCGACATCATTTCTTGCCTGAGTGTGTACAATAAATGCTTAACACTACCCTCTGATAAGGCCTTATTGCTCTCCCACACTACCACAAATAGAGAGTAAGGTATTATCTACTTTAAGCTCGGTAAGCCTTTGGGGATCCCCTGGAGTCTGTGCATACTACACCTCACTTTGTATAGTATATACAGAGCCAGCTTCCTACACCGGCCTAAAATGTACTCATTTACAGATGTCTCAACTTATTTGCAAATGCTGCACTCAAACCAAAGGGAGGATGAAGGTGCCATCAAAAGTGAAGAATTACACTGGCTATATAGAAATAAGGGTTAGAAATTGATAGCCCTGTAGTACAACCAAGTAAGACGTGTGTGGTGTGGGTAACCTATAATTGTTTAAGTTTAAAGACAAAACCAACAGAAAGAAAACCATTTTAAAATTCATGACAGAGCTATATAGGAAGACAACTGGTTACATGCATCCAATGAATCACCATTTGCAAAACAGTAACCTTCTTAAACTAAGAATATTCACATGTAGTTTTATGAAAATATCTAAAAACATGTTACAGTGATGAGAAATTATACCCATTGCAAGACTTTTACGACCAATTTGGTTATTAAATGAGATGTTATCTGAAAATACATTCGAAACTACAAGCAAAAAATGTGCATTTTAACGTGCTGAAAAACAGCACACCTCGAGAAAACCCAGATTTTCAAAGGTATATCTGGCATTTCTTTGTTGACAGTTCATTCAGTTCCTTCTGTTGCCTCTCAATTAGTATGAATGAACATCTTATTTACTGTAAATTCAACTATGTGTAGAGGCCAAAATGTATTTGGCTTTAATGATGAGCTGAACGGTTGTGGGTCTTCCACTGTGGCTTCCTTCATACTCCATGCCACTGCTACCATTAATAAGCCTTTCAAGTTTTGTTTTCAAGGGAGGCCAGTGAAAACATTCTTTCCTAGTTTTAAATTAATTTCTTCAAAATTTCAAGGTACCTGCTTGAGGCAGAAGTTGACCCTTCCCCTTGTAAATGTCACCATTTCAATAAAGCTATTTGCCACAAGTATTTTTTAGCTGATCGTTCTTGTTTTAATTACATGTTTTATGGTAAGAACATGTCCACTTGACTGTTTTATTGTATTGGATCGTGTCAGAAGTTGAATCTTTGCGTAGCTTGAAAAGCCCTGCCTGTACCGTATTGATTGTCCAGGGACAAAGGTCTCTTTGCCTGTACCACTGTACTACCAAGCAGCTCTTAGCTGAATGAAAGTGTGTTTTTAATAAAAGTGAATGGTGGTATCCATCCAGTAGAAGCACTGTGTTCATGTGATGCTGGTCATTCTTATATTGATGATCAACACGACAGCCTGCACTCCCCAATTATAGGGCTCTCTTGTCAACCGCATTCTCTCCTATTCATTTGATTAATGCATCGTTCCCATGCTCCTGGGGTGGCTGCTGCACTGCGATGGTAACCTGCTGCTGCACACTGAGTGCAAAGAATCCCAACTTGAGAAGCTCAAACTAGTATTAACTTTAAAAAAGAATGCTTTGTAAGTACGCACACTTCAAGGGACATAGAGGAAGATGCACTTCTCCAGAACTGGAGAATAGCTTTTACTTTTAAGAAGGACAGCTATTTGGTTGGCTCAGGATTCCTGCCCTGGACAATACCAACACACATAATTCTCGCAAAGTCACATCACTTGGACATGCAGGTGACTGAACGTGCCTGGAGCAAACTCCATATTAGTAACTCAAGCTCTGCAATGTTTTAATTGTAGTTCATATGCAGGGTGGGAACAATCGTAAACTCTTGGAAGAAGATTGACTGCTGTAGTCTGTGAACAAACAAAGACAGCTGATCTGCTCTGCCAGAAGACCTCACTTGTCCCCGATTGAAGAACCTATACTGAACCTGGGAAGGCCCAAATTAATTGGCAAAAATAATTGAAAGATGCCTCAAAGAGCCAAGACCATCCAGGTACAAGTTTCATGCAGTCAAGTTGCCTAGAGAAAGCAAAAACAAGTGTGGAAAGGCAGATATTATTCTTCATCAAGAGAATTAGTGATCCTGCCTAGCCTCTGGTCATCCAGGTCCCTTTAGGGTCCCCTTCTAACCCCTTCGTAAGTCCCAAAAGGCACGCAAAATCTGCTGCTGTCACACCAATGAAAAAGTCCAGTTCTTCTGGCTGACGGAGATAATTCAGATTTCAGGGCAGTTGAATTATCTCTCTTGCTACTGCTGCTATGCACATACCAGTTTGCAATCATGAATGATGCCCAAATCTAAAGTCCAGTTCCCATTAAAAACTAGGGAAGCATTATGATCTTGTGGGACTCAGATACTCTGAGTAAACCACCCACCATACATACCATAGAAAGGGGGCTCAGGGAAAACTAGATGCAGCCCTCCATACTTTACTAGTTTCATGGGAAATGTTCTACAAAATTTAGTAAGCAAGCATTAAAATGTTTGGGGTAAAAATCGTACACCCAGAAGGTGCTAGTACCTACTGTTTTCTCTATGCACAATATTTTAACTATTCTTTGTTTTAATTTTAAATAAAAGTGCTAGGCATCTAAAGTTCTAGTTCTGTCTGACCTCTAGCTTTACAAGTGTGATTTATAGTGTAACGTGGTATGTGAATTTCTAATGCCCATCATCTTAGTAGAGTAAGCCTTGACTTTGCATCCCTAGGAAAATAGCTTGGTTAACCAATGGGTTAGCACTAGTATTGGTGACCTTGTAACAGACATCCGTTGCAGTCACATTACTCACACAAGATGCTGTCCCAGGAACCCATGAACAGACTTCTAGCTGGTATTCAATGTGACAGTGATTCGCAGTGGCAATACAATCACAATTGTGAAGTGAAATTGTCCAAGTAACAAGAGTGCACCTTTTCAGAGAGGGGTTAAACCAATCTATGTTAAATTTGTGTGCACACAAGTATTATTCAGCAAAATTACTCTTCCAGTTTGCATACCTCTGTTAATTTACCACAAATTGTACATCTTGACTTGTTCAAATTCTTTGCAGAATTTTGTTTATCTTCATAGAGTGACAAGCAGGATGTGCTGCAGAACTCCTGAAAGGACTCACTGGAATCAACTTGAGCAACTATGGTACCTTTCATTGTTGTTATGTCCCTAAAAGAGAAGGTGTTATGTTAGATCACTCCAAAGGAAAACGTAAGTTTTTCTATCAGCTTAAACAAAGCAACATTTTGGGAACTAGAGTGAATGCATACATATGCCTCATTTTTCGGTTCTAAATGCACAGGATACAGTAAGATCTATTTCCTAGAAGCCTAATGAATGCTACATAAAAGTATAGCCATTGTGACAAAAATAGTACATAACTTTAGTAATACAAGCAAAAAAGAAGTGGTGAAAGGTATGCAGATACATTTAACTACTGATTGTGAATACATTTTCTTTAATAACGTTACCAAAAAAAAGCAATCGAGTGCCTTGAATTCATAAAATACACTGGAAATCACTCTGATTAGCACTCCATTCAATCATTGTTAAACCTGGTCAGAACAGTTACAGAAGGGGATGAGCCATACGAACAGGAGTCTAGTTTGCCCCAAAAAGAGCTGGTCCAAGCTCAACTGATAGACCACACCCTTCCCTGAATCTGAACAGAAACAGAAGCCTTTCCACATGCATTTTTAGCGCGTTGGTCTTAATTATGTGCAGCAGTTCCTATGGCATAATGAGCTTGGGACAAGTATCTCACAATGTCCCCTTCACTTCTACACAAATGTAATTAGCATGAAACAATTGTTGGGGTGGTGGGCATAAATACCTACACTGCAAATTCCTCTGGGTAGCACATTATTCTTGCCAGAGGGGACATATTACTGGGGTCGAAAGCTGAATGTTAAATTATCAAGTAAATAATAGAATTTCTTAATCAAGAAAGTGATCCTCACCTGCAATACTAGTTCTCCAACAGCAATATCTGTCCAGATGTGCACTTTATTACAATTCTTCACAACTGGTGGCTAGTTCCGAAGACTACTTTAAACAAGCATTGGCATAGCCAATAGGTCTCGCCTTTTAGACCTTATAAGTGTTTAGCCATGCAGCATATTATCCTGGGATAAATACAATATGGCACAAATGTTATGTTATACGTGTGTGTTTATATTTAAGCATATTTTACTTGTGTCTAATAGCACTCTATGTAAAACACAGTATGTAAATTGCTAGGATAACCTGGTTTGGTATTTAAGGAGGGAGGAGTGTTTTGTGGTCCCTAAACATCGGTGTGTGTGGTCTAGGCCTGTGTCTCTCTATGCTCTTTTGTGGAATATGTTATGATTTCAGGTATCTGGGCCTGTGTATGTTGTGCTGCTAACAGGTGGGTTGGTTGGTCTTAAACTGGAAAGCATGGAGCCCATCACTGTTTATGGTAAGAGGTGCACTGCAAGTACTAAACTGTAACCTAAGTAAATACATTTTTCGGGATGTACCATGTGTTGGTCATCGTCTTAGGCCTGTATCCTTGAATATAACAGAGAACAAAGCACAACAGGAAGGACAAGTGAACTTCAGGATTTAACTCCACCTCAGGGGAAGGCACTGGGCACCCCGAATCCCCACTTAACTAGGACTACGGCCCTTGGGATGATGCAGCGTCAAAAAGAGTTGTATTTAGTGACACCTCCTGCTGGCCTCGAATGATCTGCCTGTGCGAGTGAAAGTTGAATGGGGTGTGATGGCCATCGATCTGCCTCCAAACACTGCGATGAACTGCACCTAATGTGTCTAATTCAAGGACCACCCTCTTGTGTAACAGGTGATCAAGGGGGCTCTGCCCGCTGGAACAGGGGTTAGAAAAGGGTCCTGGTTACAGCTGTTAAAGGCGACAGATATGAAGCGCTATTTGAAAAGGAATAAATATAAATTTGTGCTAGCCCGGAGAAAAGTGGCCCGCTGAAGTATTGGACAAGGAGAATGGCTGCAGGGGTGCAAAGAAAGAAAAAAAAAAGGCTGCAGTGCTTCAGAGGATGAGGGGAAAGTCCGCAGTAATGTGAAACAAGTTTCGCTTTCCTGTCAAAGGGCGGGGGCCCAGAGCTGGAAACAGGGCGCCTGAGAGGGAGGACGAGGGTGAGACAGGCAGGGGAGAGAGAGTAGAGCAATGTAAACAAGCGCGCGCGGCCACGATAATGCCACGCTAATTAGAAACAGATGGCCCCTGCTCGCTCCCGCAAGGTGGATGCCGCCACAAGCACGAGTGTTAGGAAAGTGCAGACCGATTCCAAAAGGTCATCTCCTAGAGCAGCGCATGCGCGCTGCGCTAGGCTAGAACTAAAAACGCATACTGTACCCACTGCACTACTAAGCCATATGCCCCCTACAATTCAAACTACATCCGACACCCTGCGCTTAAGGCCTTATTCTCCGCTCCCAAATCCTATTCGACCCAATTTTGAACCCCTCCTTCGAACACCTTCCAGGTTGGGGACTGTAGAGTTATTTTGGAATGGTATACAAGAAATTAGCAAACATTTAGCATTTTTTTTTTTTTCATCACGCATATGAGCTTTTTTACTTTTTCAAGTTGCCATTAGTGGCAAAAAAACAAATCTGTGGCTAGGGCTCCTGTGAGACTCACTAAGATGACTGATCCTGACAGAGGAACAAACAAATTAGATCACCTGTGTGACCCACTAAGATGACTAATCCTGACAGAGGAACAAACAAATTAGATCAGCTAGTGACATCCAGTCTATCATCTCTGACCAATGCCACCTGATAGGCGCAGTGGATGAGTAAGGTCTGACAAACACCAGGAATGCAGAATGCATCCTACATCCGAGGAGACTGCATGGTATGGCAGTTCTAAAACCATCTGCACAAAGCCTGACGATAGAAGCACTGGAGAAGGAATAAACAGAGCTGCGGGCCAATACTCATAAGTAACCAGTGTATGGTGGTGAACTGGATGCTTCTGCGCTATTAGCTGAACATCATGCCACCTGGCGCATCAGCAAACCTTAAAGCCAGCAAGCAAGTATTCACCCCCTTATAACTGTGAACCTGTGAGCGCTGTGCAGAACACCTCGAGGGAAGTGCCAGAAACATGAGGGACTGGCACAGGGGAGGACTCTGCCGTGAGGTGTGGCACCAAGTGCCCTGTAGATGACTCCAGGAGGATTAAGGCTCCGAAAAGAGTTTAGAGGAGCCACAAGCTGAAGGTCCATCAGGGTCTGGGCTATTCTGTGGTCCGCCTTACTGCCAGCTGGCTGTACTGCCACCGGGCACATCTGCAAGTGGCAGATGAGACCCTTTGACCGTGGCTCCTTGTCAGACAACCTGAGGAGCAGAACAGGCTTAAGAGATTGGCACAAGGATGAAGCAGTTACTCCATGGTGAGGAAAGGAGGGATTGGAGCTATGCTCCTAGAGGTGAGGATTACCAACGGGGGCATACATGGACGGCCCAAATGACTGCCTTTTCGTCACAAAAACTCCGGTAAAAGTTTAGACTACAAACCTTCCTTGGGGGAAGGCAGAGATAATAAAGGAGCACTAGTCTAGAGGTATTTTATAGAAGGTGTTGAAGTTGCACATACTAAATCTTTTCTGGACGCTTGGATTCGCACCTGGGTCACAGATGCCGACCTTTCTGCCTTTATTATGACTGAGATGGCTCATCGGACTGGTTTAGAGGTCACCCCTTGGTGTCCCATCACAACCTTTAATGAATTGGATACTAAATTTCAAAAGTACAATTCCATGCACATCATAATTTTCCGGATTACACCAAATGTGCAACAATAAAAACAATTTTGAAAAGTTGAAACAAAAATTGTGTGCCATTAAACTGGATTACAGGTTTCTATATTGCGCTAAACTCAGTCTGCTCTGATAAAGCCTCCTTCGATGATACCTGAGACGCAGCCAGGGACTCCCACAGCACCTCAAGTCAGTGTCCAAAACAAAGAGGGGGGTCAGAGGCATATGTAAAAGACAAAGATGTGGTGAAGATATTCAACCTGACCATTAATACCTCACACTGGACACAGACTGCGACGGACAGTTTAGACCAGTGAGAAGAACTACACTGTCACGACCGTGCATGACCTCCAACACATGATCTCTCTGTCTGCACTGAGGAGGCTAAACGACTTAATAACTTAAATCAGTACCTGTTAAAAAAAAATAAAAAAAAAATAAATAAATAATCGTACTAATTCAGGGCTTGTGAGGAACACTGACTGGCTGGGGATCTGCAGGAGATTTAGTAAGAGATACTGTCTAGCTTAAAACGAAGGCATAGACTAACCCTGCACGATATGGCCTAATACAAAGCATATTTACTCTTTCTTATAACTCGTCTGATAGTTTGAACAGGGCTTCATTTTCCGGGCAGTTTACTGTTCTTAATTCATGATGGAATTCAGTTTCAGATTTTTATTTTTATTTTTTTTTAATCAATGTTAACATTTTCTATGATGTTACTAAAAGGGCACATAGGTTATATAGGCCTAACTTACTGATGATTCAAATTCTGAAATACAGAGAGGGGCGTTGTTTTAAGTGCTCTTTCCTAATGTTTACTGGTGCTAGGAGCTTAACCACGGCATGCACACGTTCTTGCTAAACAATGGGTGGATGCCTGGTGTAAGAAAGTGCCCTCTTTTTGCATGGTTGCCCCCACTTTTTGCCAAACTGTTGATGTACTTTGAATGAGTGTGCCCTGGGTTCCTGCCAAACAGGTACCCAGGGCCTATTTTCTTTACCTAAACTGCATTGATACAAAACCCAATTGGCACTCTTTGGCCACATGCAAGTCCCTTGTAAATGGTACCATAGATGACAAGGGCACTGTGGCCAGGGAAGGCTTCTAAGGGCTGCAGCCCTTATTGTGCCACCCTTAGAGGCCCTGTAAACAAACTAACTAAAACACACACACACACACGCACACCCATTGCAGGCTGCGTGTTTTAGTGCAGAACATAGTGAAGAGTTGACATGGCACACATCCCTGTGTGCCATGTCTAAAACCCACTGCCCTGGCATAGGTCAGCCACCCCTCTAGCTGGATGCACTATACCAGTGGTGAGGGTACGGTGCATGAGCCATCTACCCCTACAGTGTCTAAGCCAATTCTTAGACATTATAAGTGCAGTAATGCCATAAAGAGTATATGGTGCTGGGAGTTTGTCATTAAGAACTCCACAGCACCATGATGGTTTTACTGAAAACAGGAAAGTTTGGTATCAAACTTATCAGCACATTAAACCCACACTGATGTCAGTGTGGGATTTAATGAAAAATGCACTCAAAGTTACTTCGAGATGCCCCCTGAAAAACGACCTGAGTCTAGTGTCCTGGCCGAGTGGCTGCTCACCAGCTGCCACCACCAGACATGTTTCTGGACCCCAGGGTCGAGAGCCTGCCGCTCTCGGGGTCCTGAAACAATGCACATCCTGGGACGAGGTGCCAAGCCTCCACCCCCAGGATGGGCAGGGTCCACGAAGGGGAAGCTTCAAAGGCTTGCTGCCTTTGTGAGCTACTCCAGTCATTTGCTGCTTCCAGCAACTGGGCCCACACCGGTTCGGACCCCACTTTGGGTGGGAGAATCGGCGGGAAAACCAAGTGAGGAAGGGAGGTGTGCCCACCTTTGCCAACCCAACCCCTCAGGTGGGGGAGGCGAGGGGAAGCACAACTCTTAGTCCCCGCCATCTCGCAGATAAGGGGACCCCAGCCAACCAGAGAGAGTCATATGCCCCCCTCCCACTGGAAGGTGGCATAATAGGGGGGTGTACCCACCCCAAGGAACATTGGTCCCGACCTGTACCTACCTGTAACACAAAATTTTGTATTTAGGGCCAACCCTGAATCTTGCCTCCTCAGACAGGAACCGACCAGAAGAAGGACCGAAGAAGTCGTGCTGAACTAAGAAGAGAAGGACGCCCACTGACTTGGCCCTAACAATAACGGCCTGTCCCCACCTTAAACATGCTCCAGCGAAATCCCGGTGTGTCCTGCAGCCAGCAGCCCCCATGAACCCAGAGGACCTGCCCTGCCTTCCCAAACCAAGACTTTGTCTCCCGTGAGCACCGGATTTGCTCACCCACAGACTGGCTCCGGCCAAATACGCGAGTCTGCACCACACGCCCACGGCCCGAGTTAGAGTGGCCCAACACCACGAGTAGGTCTACCCAGCGATCCTGACCTGAGATCTGGTGATCTCTGACCGGCCTCGAATCTCCAATCAAGCCTGCAGCACCTTTCTGGAGGATCCCCCTCGACAGCAGCTGGTAAGAAAAACCAGACGCCTAAAGACACCCCTGCACCCGACGTCCCACGGCCTTGGGTGGCTGAACAGATGGTGTCCTAGCATCCCCAGGCATCCCAACTTACCTCTCCAACCGGTGGTCACCTCCAGGAGATCTTCGTCCCCGAGCCTGCAGTGTTTTTTGCAACCGGAAAATCCCCATTGAAACCAACAGGGCACCCGATGCCAAAACAGCACCCTACACCCAGCCGCCTCTGTGCCGCTGCGGGTGCACCTTGTGTGCCAACTCTGATCCCCCTTTGCCCTAAGCCTAACACCAGAAGCTTTGCTCCCACAACCTTGTGGCCTGCTCGTGAGCAGCCACCAACCGGAGGCCCCCTATTCGCCATTGGATAACACTGGGCCTCAGCACTCTGCACCCGGCCGCCCTAGTGCCACTGAGGGTGCTTTGAGAGTGCCTCCTCGACCCTGGGAGAACCCTGGTTCTAACCCCAGAAACCCAACTTCCACAACCAAGTACTTACCTGTAAACCGATAGCTCCATTTCCTCCCATAGGATTGCATGGACTGCTTTTCTTGAAAATTGTTCCAAGTGTGGGGGTGGTTTGTATGGAACGCTAAGAAAACTGCAAATATATAAAAACGAATAGTTTCTTACCTGTCGGTGTAGTTTTGCAGCTTGAAGACTTTCTGGATTCACTATGCTGTGCATTATTCCGCCATCTCGTGGTTGGGCCCGGATTCGTAGTCTTTTCTTTCTTTTTTTTTTTTTGTTGTTGGCCCAGGTGGGCGGCGACGCCCCCACCATTTGGTGTCCTCGGTGACGTCGTCGCGCTTCCTGCGGAAGCTCCCACCTTTGGTCGCCATCTTCGGATTTTTTTTTTTTTTTTTTGTAGTCTATGTCCTTTTATCCTTCTATTTTTCTTTTGATCCCTCTAAACCTTTTATGTAGTCTAGTTTTACCCTTAACCTCCTATGTTATCTTCCTGGCGGAGGCGGGTGGGATCGCTAGTGAATCCAGAAAGTCTTCAAGCTGCAAAACTACACCGACAGGTAAGAAACTATTCGTTTTGCAGCGCGAATCTTTCTGGATTCACTATGCTGTGCATAGACTTTGTAGCGGTATTGTTATTGCGGTTGTTGGGTGGAAGATGAGCATTGGTTGCTGAAAATGTGCTGTAAGACCTTCTGTCCTACTTGTGCCTCTTTGTTCATCTGGATATCCACACAGTAGTGTTTGGTGAACGTGTGCACGGAAGACCATGTTGCCGCTTGGCAAATGTCTTGGATAGGTGTGTTTGCTAGGAACGCAACCGTTGCTTTCTTCCTTGTTGAGTGAGCCTGGGCGGCTCCCTCTAATTCTTGTCCTGCCTGCTTGTGGCAGAGTTGTATTGCCTGTGCAATCCATCGTGCTATGGTATTTTTAGTTACTGGTCGTCCCAGGAAACTGCTTGCGAAGGAAACGAAGAGTTGTTTTGTTTTCCTGCATTCCTTTGTCCTTTCTATGTAGTGCATCACTGCCCTTCTGGCGTCCAACGTGTGTAGCGCCTTTTCTATGGGCGTAGATGGTTTCTGGAAGAAACTTGGTATATGTATTGTCTGGTTAATATGGAACCGCGACACCACCTTTGGCAGGAAGTGTGGGTCCGTTCTCATGACAATTCTGTCCTTGTGTATTTGCAAGTAGGGCTCTTGTAGTGTAAGAGCCTGCAGTTCACTGACCCTTCGCAGTGACGTGATAGCCACCAAGAATGCCGCTTTTAGTGTGAGCATGTGCAGTGTGGTCTTGTGTATGGGCTCAAATGGTGATTTCATCAACTGTGTTAGCACAGTGTTGAGGTTCCAGCTTGGGGCTGGCATCCTTTTTGGGGGGGGCTATTCTTTTAGCCCCCTCCAGGAATCTTTTGACCACCTGGGAGGTGAAGAAACTTTTCCCCGCTTCTCCCCTGGTGTAGGCCACTATGGCTGCTAAGTGAACCCTTAGTGACGAGTAGCTCAGCCCGCTGTGTAGTAGGTGCGTTAAGTATTGTAGTACCGTTGATTCTTTTGTGACCTTTCAATGCAGTCCCTCTGTAAGGCACCATAGTGAGAACCTTTTCCACTTTGCAATGTAGCACTTCCTTGTAGTGGGTCTCCTTGCTTCTCTGAGTACTGCCATAGTGCTTGGTGGTAGCTTGAGGTGTGCAAATTCTAGGTCCTCAGGAGCCATGCTGCTAGGCTGAGGCTCTCTGGTTCTGGGTGGAGCACTTTTCCGTCTTGCATTGTCAGGAGGTCTTTCCTTCTGCTGAACCTGTGCGCTGGTTCCTGTGCCATTTCCATTATTTGTGAGAACCATGACTGTCTGGCCCACTGAGGTGCCACCAGTATGAGTGTCATGCTGCTGCTCCTGCATTTGCTGAGTACCTTGTGTAACAGTGGTATCGGGGGAAAAGCTTAAGCAAATTCGTTCGACCAACTTATCCATAGCTCATTCCCTAGGGACCTTTGGTCCGGTTGTCTGGATGCGTAATGTTGGCATTTTGCATTCTGGGGTGTTGCAAACAGGTCTATCCGTGGTGTACCCCATTTTTGGAACAGCCGCTGCACTATCTGTTGGTTGAGCTCCCATTCGTGGGATGCCGACGTCTGCCTGCTGAGTCGGTCTGCTTCTACATTGTCTATTCCTGGAAGGTGTATCGCCAGTAGGTCTATCCTTAGAGGGATGGCCCATCTCCAAATCTCTTGTGCCAGGCTTGATAGCGGTGCTGACTGTGTTCCACCTTGTTTGTTGATGTAGAACATGGTGGTTGTGTTGTCTGTTTGTATCAGCACTCTGTGGCCGTAAAGCTGCTTCTGAAAGGCTCTTAAGGCTAGGAACACAGTTTTTAGTTCTAGGTAGTTGATGTGTTTCACTGCATCTTGCTGTGGCCACAGCCCCCTGACGCGGAGTCTGTCCATGTGCGCGCCCCAGCCCTGCTGTGAGGCGTCTGTTGTGATGGTCACTGTTGGAGTTGGCTGTGTGAATGGCTTCCCCTTTAATATGTTCTCTTCCTTCCACCACGCTATTTCTTGCTGCACTGCGTGTGTGACAACCACTAGATCTTCCCAACTCCCTGTTGCTTGTGACCACTGTTGCTGTATCCATTCCTGGAACGGTCTCATGTGCAGCTTGATATTTGGGACTAGGTGGATGCATGATGCCATCATCCCCATTAGTCTGCTCACCGTCCTCGCTGTCAGAACTTGCCCCTTGCGGTAATGACGTGTTTCCCTCAGGAGCGCTATAGTTCTCTTGTCGCTGGGGAACACTTTGGACTGTGTGCTGTCGATTTTTGCCCCTAAGAATATTTTGATCTGCTGCGGTTCTGTTGACGATTTCTCCCAATGTCTGTATGATCCTGCTTTTACAAGCCAGTCGTCGAGATAGGGGTATACATGTATGCCCTTTCTCCGTAGGTGCGCCGCCACTGCTGCTAGGCATTTTGTGAACACCCTTGGTGCGGACTTGAGCCCGAAGGCTAGCACTGTGAACTGGTAGTGATTCTGGCCTATCACGAATCTTAGTAGACGTTTGTGTTTGTGGTTGACGGGTATGTGCAGATATGCGTCTTTCATGTCTATGGTCGCCATGTAGTCCCCTTTTTGGATTTGGGGTATTACCTCCTGAAGTGACGTCATTTTGAATTTTTGAGTTCTTACGAACTTGTTCAGGAATCTGAGGTCCAGTATTGGCCTTAGTGTTTCGTCTACCTTTGGCACTAGGAAGTACGTTGAGTATACTCCCCTGTTCCTTTCGTTGATTGGAACTGGTTCTATTGCTCTTTTTTTAGCAGCTCCTCTGCTTCTAGACGTAGGAGTGCGAGCTCCCTTGCGGGCAGTGGCCGGTGTCTTGGTTTTCTGCCCGGGGGTGTTTTGGAGTTCTATGCAGTATCCGTGCTGTATGATGTTCAGTATCCACTTGTCCGTGGTAATCTCTCTCCATTGTGTGAGGAAGTTTCCTATTCGGCTCCCCACCGGGGTTGTATGCTCGGTGGTTATTTGCTTGCTGTGTGTGTTTCTTATTTTTTCCTTTTGTTGACTTCTCCTCTCCCTTGGTGTTGATAGGGGAGGGTTTGGTTTCTTTGCGGAGTCACTTTGAGGTGGGCTGCTGACCCCCTCTTCGGGACTGTCCCCGTCCGTACCCGCGTCCTCGAAAGGACCGTCCTCTGGGTTGATCCTGCCAATTTTGCTGTTGTTGTCCCTGTTGGCTTTGGCCCTGGTTGTTCCCCTGATATCCTTGTTGGGGAGATTGGTGGGAAGTGGCGGGCACATTGCCTCCTCTACCATTGGGCCGCCTTGAGGGGGTTCCTCTTCTCATCCCCCTGAACTGCAGTGCTCCCATGGACCTTGCAGTTTCGTTGTCTTTTTTAAGCTGCGTCAGCTTTTCGTCGACTGGGGCTCCAAACAGTTTCTGGCCGTCGAATGGCGTGTTCAGGATATTGCTTTGTACCTCAGGTTTGAAACCGGAGATCCTGAGCCATGCGTGTCTCCTTTGTCACCCCTATCATCATCTGCCTGCTGGAGTTTTCTGCTGCGTCCAAGGCTGATTTTAGGCAAGTGTTTGCGATAGCCTTGCCCTCTTCCACTAGGTGATTAGCCCTTTGTTGGTGTTGCTGTGGCAGGTGTGTTACGAGCTGGCTCATTTCATCCCAATGCTGGTATGCATGCCTGCTGATGAGGGCGTTGGAGTTGGCGATGCGCCAGTGTATGGCTGCGTTCCTCTCCACCTTTCGTCCTGTGAGGTCTATTCGTTTGCTCTCCTTGTCTGGAGGTGGACCTGTGTTAGTGGGTACATTGGCCCTTTTCCTGGCCGTTGCCGTGATAATGGAGTCTGCTGGCACTGACCCCTGGATGTACGCAGGGTCTTTTGAGGAGTGTTTGTACTTTTTTTCGCTCCTTGGTGTAACAGCCTTGCAGACTGCCGGTTCTTTGAAGGCCTCCCTTCCCTGGTCCAGGACGCTTGGAAGCATGGGTAGGAACTGGGACCTGGTTTGTTGAGGAAGTAGGGTTTCCAAAAGGAAACATGCCTTCGCCTTCTCTTGCATTTCGACGCCATACGTTGCTGCAGCCTTTTGGACGACCACATTGTAGGCTCCAATGTCGTCTGGCGGCGAAGGCCTCGAGAGGTAAGAGTCTACCCCTTCTTCTGGTGAATCTGCGTCGAGGTCTTGCCAGTCTAAGTCTTGTGCTTCCGAGGGCGTTGAGTCCCGGTAAGACTGGAACTCTTCTTCGCCTTCGGCTTCGAAGTAGTCGTCCTCTTCGCCCTGTTCGTCGAGCGGTTCGGGTGTTTTCGGGGGTTCGATGTCTTCGGTGTCGCCCTCCCCGAGTGCTTCGCTTGATTGCTTCGACGGAATGGCGTATAGCTTCATTTTTTCGTCGAAGTCTTTTTTCCGTTGCAGGATGCTCGCCATCTCTGCTTCGAGCCTTCTCCTTTTCTTCTCCATCTCGTGGGCCTTTTCGGCGTCGATAGCTGAAGCGCTCCTCTTCGCGGTCTGGGACGTCGAGGATGACGCCGGGCCTTCTTTTCTGGGCGTCGAGGCTTCCTTTTCGGAGGTTACCTTCGACGCCCTTGGTTTTTCGGAGGCTTTCGCCGATTGGGAGTCCTTCCCGAAGGATCCGCTCGGCTGTTTGTCCTTGGTTGCTGTTGCTTTCGTCGAGGGTTTCGGCGGCAACGCTCCCTTCGAGGACATGGCTTCACTTCTGAGAGTGTCGCTCGGGGCCTTAGCTTCACTCTTTCGAGCGTCGCTTGGGTGCTTCGGGGTCGGCTTCTCCCTTACCTCCTTCGAAGTTTTCTTGTGGACCTCGACAACTGAGCAGTCCTCTGGTCCCTCTGCGATGTTGTCTTCCTCTCCACTCGAGAGGCCCAGGTCTCGGAGCGATGGAGGTGCTCCCTGGCCCTGCATGTTGTAGTTAGCCCTTCTTTGCCTCTCTCTCACCCGGAGGGTTTTCGGGGTGAAGGCCGAACACGCGTTGCAGTTTTCGCTGATGTGGTCGAGCGGCAAGCAGAGGTTGCAGACTGGGTGCTGGTCCTTCTGGGCGTACTTGTGGTGACAGTTTTGGCAAAACTTAAACGGTGTCTTGTCCATACCCGCGCTCAGGGGGCCCCTGTGAGCGCATTCTCTGTAGGCGTCGAGATTTTGGTCGTGGACCTTCTACCTCGTCGTCCTTCTCGTTGCCTCCTGTACTCGTCTCCTCGTCCGGTGTCTTCAGGAAACGATCCTTTGGTGATTGTCAAATTTGAGATTCTTCGTCCAACTTTCTGGAACTTCTCGTCGACTATCCAGACCCCACGGCGGAAAAAAAAATCTGAAGATGGCGACCAAAGGTGGGAGCTTCCGCAGGAAGCGCGACGACGTCACCGAGGACACCAAATGGTGGGGGCGTCGCCGCCCACCTGGGCCAACAACAAAAAAAAAAAGAAAGAAAGAAAGAAAAGACTACGAATCCGGACCCAACCACGAGATGGCGGAATAATGCACAGCATAGTGAATCCAGAAAGATTCACGCTGCAAAACTGCTTTACTTACCTTTTCTCTAGGAAATGTCCCAGTGTGATATCTAGGCATATCACACGGAGTAGAAAAAGTAATCCATAAAGTAATCTTTAAAGTACTCTAAAGTAATCTAACAGTAATTTCAACTGTATTCAAAGCATTAACAAACCTGTAACAAAGACATTTTCACTCAGCTTGCTTGTATTGTATTGTATTGTTCAACGTGCCTTGAAAAGTACCATTTACACTAGCCTGTGCCAGGCTTGCTTGGTTCTAGGAAATAAATATAGCTAAATATTATTTTTATACAAACAAATTGGTCTGAGTTCAGTCTGAGTGTGTGACACCATTTCTTGCCTCAGTTTGTACAATAAATGCTTAGCACTAGGAGATCCAGTGGTGCACAACACTGCAATCTCTGGATTTTTCTATGTGAAACACACGCTGCTCTTCAATGTATGCCATCCTCCAGTAGCCATTACATTTTTAGAGAAAATTGACTCAGCCTTAGACCAGGCTTCCTCGAGATGGATCATATTGAGCTGAAACTTCAACAGGTTGATGGACTAGACTCTGAACCTATTCCATCCCACCAGACACCCTCACTAAGGAAGTAATCCCCTGGCAGTCTAAGTCTTTGGGCCTTGGAGATGCTTGAAATCACTTTTGCACAAACACTGTAGAGTCCCCTTTTACTCTGGGCACATTAATCTTTGCCAAACGGTGAAAAGAAATTCCCATTTGATGGAATCAGTGTCTTGCGTAAGGGATAGGAGACCCCTGAGGCAGTTCGCAAGAGCATTGCAAATTAGACTTCTACAGTAGCTAGTAAATTGGTTAGCCCAAAGCCATTTTGATAGGTACAAGGGTGATGATTATCTTACTTATCCCTGTATCTCTCTCAACGGGAGACCCTGTTCAGAAAGCACACGTACACAGCAGAAGAGGGACCTTCGAGCCAACCTGTAGTATTTCTCTTCCTCGAGATTTTCCAGATGTCCTCTTGGGCAAATCCCCTCCACGTCTTTTAGAGCTCTGTCATTTCTGTCACAAGTTATCTTCTGGCAAAATTCCTTGCCCGAATGAAGGCAGAGTAAACAGACACACACAGAAATGTGGGTCAGAGACCACCTCCTTCCCACAAGGACACTTTACAAAGAGTTAAGGCATAATGTGCAAAAATCCCTTAAAAGATGGCAGGATAGAAAGGGAAAGCTTCAAACACATCTAAGATGTTGAACGACAAATGATTGAACAACTCTGAGAAAAAAACCGAAAACGAAATGTTCTGAAATAGTCAGGAAGAGCCCAAAACATTTTTATTTAGTCTGAGGCAACTGCCACTACAGTGCATGGTGGAAGCTAGGATCTGCGGACTCCTTAAAGAAGCAGTGCGAGTCTTTCAGCATTGTGCACTTTTGACAACACAGAACCTTTTTCCTTCATGTTTCCATCTCTCACATAGGTGTTTAAAAGAACAAGTTAGTTACCATATCTGGTAGACAATATCTAGCTGCAGATTCCTTACCTTAGAATATTCCCAGGCGTCAGACTGGATCTGGAAATTGTTGAACAATCCCTCCTTGCGCTGGTAGGTGGCACTGTTTGGCTCCGCGTGGCGTCGTTCGGGCCATAAGTAATGTGTGTGGTGCCTATATAGGTGCCAACCCAGTGCGCTGATCTCAGTTCTTGACTATTTTCCCTGCACCAGAAGCAGAGAGCCAAGCTGAGGAGGAATGACTAGTGCGCCTGTGAGGTCCAAAAGGATCGATGAATGTGGGAAGACAGTCCTTACCTTAGACTAGATACCAAAGCAATCTCTTCCCACAGGTGGTTCTGCAGACTGTTTTAATCCAAGAAGTTCTGGAGGACCGGATAGGCTTAATCCGGGCCACTTGAATTATGTGGCACGGTATTGCACGATTTTGCGCAAGAGCAACCCTGCCACATCATTGTTGAGAAGAGCAAAGTACTGCCCCCGAACATGTCCACTCTCCACCTTCATGCGTGGAGATTGAGCGGCGACAGTTTGATCTACCTCCAGAAGTATGTGATGTTATTCTGGCAGTCATGTGTTCTTCCACTAAAATTATTTATGCCTACCGATGAGACAAGTTTGTGGCTTGGGGTACATTTAAATTGATTGATACTCTGTCTGCACCCTTGTCTGAAGTTCTTCTGTTTATTCTCTCCCTGGCTCTGCAGGACTTTGCTTTGGGCACAATTAAAAGATATCTGTCTGCCATTTCTGCCTTTTTATGGTTGCCAGACCAACCTTTTCTGTTCAAGTCATCTTTCGTGACTAGATTCCTTAAAGGTTTGCATCCTATGTTTCCTCCCATGCCCTTCATTGTGCCAAATAGGACTTGAATTTAGTTTTCACCCTCCTCAAGTTTTTTCTTTTGAGCCAAACAGCTTCCCTCTATGGCTCTTCGCTCTCAAAACTGTCTTTTTTTTGTGCAATAACATCTGCCAGGAGGCTAAGCAAATTGCAGGCACTTTCAGTTAACCCTCCTCACACTTCATTCTTCCCAGACAAGCTGGTTCTTAGAACTCGCACATTCTTTTTGGCAAAGATGGTCACATCTTTTCACTTCGGGCAGAACATCACACTGCCCACTTCCCCCTCCCTCTTCCTAAAGAAGAGAGACTGCACTCTTTGTTGGATTTGGAGAGGCAAAGAAATGTAAGGCAATTCAGAAGAGAACCATCTCTTGATAGGACAGCCCCTGTATTAGGATCTGCTACGCAATGGCCAAGCAACATCCTCCTGAGGGCTTACAAGCTCACTCCACCAGAGCTACAACTGCTGCCACTGCGTTTGCTAGAGGGGTCTCAGTCCTGGACATCTGTCAGGCAGCTACGTGGGCCTCGCTGCACACATTTACTAAACATTGCCTTGGACAGTCTGGTCGGGCAAGATGGGCTTTATGCCCAGAGCCAATGGAATTATGCAATTGGGCAGTGATTTTTCTCATAATTATAGATTTGCCGCATTTGCCACACCACATAATCCATCATCTGTTGTATAATCTGCAGATTTTAATTTAAAAAAATGTTTGTTTCTAGAACTCTGTGACATCTGTTGCCGCACTGTGGCAGGCTCTTTGCAAAGGTTGACTGGTCACCTTTCTGTAGCTTATTTTTCAAACATTTTTATTGGTATTTAATTTACTGACAGTGTGACATACATATTATTGCCAGTGCTCTTGACATATTTCGGGAGTCATTTTTTCATTACGGTAGGGGAATACTCCAGACCTATCCTATATCCACAACTCCCTTAGAGATACCCTACACAATGCAGTGACAGTCTTGGGTATTCCCACCTCTTACATCAGAAGTCATGGCATTATGGTATACAATTTGTACCTCATGTACAGTTGCGTTTTCATATTTAATCAACCCAGCTCAGGGAAGGATTCACAAAAGTGCCATCTGTTTGATGCTGAACAAAACCAAGATCAAACAAACAAACAAGGACATGCAGGCGGATAATTATTTTGATAGCTCAGGCGATTAATCGGGAGGGTTAACTCGCAGAGGGTGGGAGGCTGGGGGGTGTTCTAGTGGTTCCCGGCTAGATCTATACCCAGCTCACCATAGACTACCCTTCATGTTGGTCTATGGGGAGGGTAGAAAGGTGACGGGTGTAAATGTATGGCGTTCCATCTCCTTTAGCCATCGTCTCGTCTAACTCTCATACGTCTCGAGTCTTGTCTTCACAGTATGTGGGCCCCACTGCAAGGGTTCATACCCACTAGGTGTTCTTAGGCCTCGTCGGTGTCCTCTCACTGATTAGTCTCAGTCCACATCCCCTTCCTCATCCCCTGGGCCTGCGTCGGGTGCTCCCAACTAGCCAACACTTCGCTCCATTGCTCAGCCATGGGACCACGTCTCAGGGCTCTGGACTCCTCCTGGGCCATGACCCTGCCCTCTGCCCTCTGCCCCAGCCCACTAAGTTATATCTCACTTCCAGAGTCCCACCATGGGCCCATTAGGGGATTTCCAGGACAGGGCTGTTCTTTTAGCTAACGCCATGGCCAAGTCAATAAATCTATTGCCCACCTTCCGTTTAGGTGGTCGGGGAAAGAGTCCCAGCAGACACCTCAATTGTGGAGTTGAGTGTGCGCCCCAATGAGGCGCTTATCGTTAAGACCTCGTCCCAAAATGGGCGCAGCACAGCACAGACCCAGGTCAGGTGTATAAAGTCTGCGTTGCTGTGATTGCTACTTGGGCATCTACGTATCTCACCTCCATAGGTGACCTGAAGCCTGTGGGGAGTCATACAGGTCATATGTACGTAGTTGAACTGAATATTCTTCAGCCTTGCACCTTTCTGTAGCTTATTGTTCTATTTAGATGTTAAACTGGTATTAATGAGGTGCAACTAATGCTCAGACAGTGTGAAGTTTAAAAAAGACAAAATAATGAAGTAATGCTATCACAAAATGTGCTGCATAATGTGCCTTTTCTTGCCGAATATATAGGAGTCCTGACTGCGTGAGGCGAGCCCGCCTTCAACAGCCAATCGTCGAGGTAGAGGAAGATTGGATCCCCTGACCTCAGCTGATGTGCAGCAACCACTGCCATCACCTTGGTGAACACCTATGGGGCACTGGTAAGGCCAAACGGGAGCACAGCTCCTCCAGGCCCACCGTGAACCACAAGTAGCATCTGTGGGCAGGCTGGACGGGAATGTGGAAACAGATGACCTGCAAGTCCAACGCTACCATCCAGTCTCTATATTCAAGAACAGATACCTGAGCGAGGGTGACCATCTTGAAATTTTCCTTTTCAATAAGCAATTGAAAGGCGCAGATCTAAGATAGGATGGAGGCCTCCATCCTTCTTTGGCACCAGAAAGTAGCGGGAATAGCAACCACGACCTACTTCTGATGCTGGCACTCTCAATAGATCCTTTGGTCAGAAGGGCCAGTGCTTCCTGTTGCAAAAGTGCAAGGTGGTCTTCTGTCAGACGATGTAGGGACGGAGGGAGTGGCAGTGAGGTTTGTTGGAACAGGAGGGTGTAACCGCGGTGGACAACCAGGAGCACCCATTTGTCTGTTGTAATCTCCCTCCATTGGTGCAGATGGTATCAGATTCTGCCGCCTGATACGCATGCTGGATTGCGGGCAAACTAAAGAGGCTTTGACTGTGCTGTTGCCATGGTGGGGGGAGTTGCGGACTGGGAAGAACTCTGGCCCCAACGACCTAGCAGTGGTCCTATTGTCCTTGAATCTCTCCAAGGCCGAATCGGCTTTGTCTCCTAAGAAACAGGTTCCATCGAAAGGTATGTCCATGAGTGAGACTTGGACATCCCCCAAAAAGCCAGTATTCCTCAATTAGGTGTGACAGCGAAGCGCCGCTAAAGATGCAATGGCTCTGCCCAGTGAGCTGGTCGTATCCAACCCACATCTGATTGTGAACTTTGCTGTATCTAGCCCGTCAGCAATAGGTTGGGAAAACCTAGCCCGGTCCTCATTCGAGACCATAGGCGGCACTGCCGCAACCGTATCCCACACAGTATGGGAATAACAGCCCAATAAGCATGCGGTGTTCAGGGACCATAGTGTTAGGGTGGCTGAAGAAAAAAAAAAACTCTTTCCGAAGGTATTCAGCCTCTTGCATTCCCCTGTCCGGTGGTGGGGTTGTAAATTCACTGGGATGGATTCAGGAAGTTGAGGCCAGGACTACCAGACTCCCATGGGTAGAGTTATGGGAGAGGAAGGATGGGTCCCAGAGAGAAGGGAGATGGCAGCAAGCAATGGTCCTGTGCACAGGAGTGCCTGTGCAGGGCTTGGCCCAGGCCATGAGCAGAACTTCAGTGAGGACTTTGTTGAAGGGTAGCAACAGTCCTGAAGGGGATACTCCCATTTTAAGCACATCCATCAAAACATTTGTTTTGACTTGAACCATAACTGACAAAAGTGTTATAAATCACAGCGGAAAGGGAACAAAGGAAGGGAGACCACAAAGGGGAGGGTAGAGTAAAAGAGTTATTATTTGTACGTAGTTATATCAGCACTACAGTACAGTTAAGTATACAATGACCATTAACACACAAAGTGAGCACTGGGCGTGCTAGTGATAGTGAACGGCGCAGTGACACAGGGGTGAGGATAACAGCGTGAACGGCGACAAAAATAATGATGTGGTCAAAAGAATATAAATAAGGATTTATATACAGGGTAGATAAATAGCATTCAAGACAAATAAAATCGACCACAACAGCGCCAACGTTTTTAGCTGGGTAGTTGACGGCGTTTCAACCGGATTGATTTAAGGTCATCATCAGGACAAAGAGAGGAGGGAAAATCCAAGGGATTAACAATTACCTCCCTTGGATTTTCCCTCCTCTTTTTCATTTATTCTTGGGCTACTTAGTTACTTACTCTCCTCTCTCTCTCTCCCCCTCCCTCCCTACAGCACTACTCTAAATGTATGGCCATTGTCCTGATGATGACCTGAAATCAATCAGGCTGAAACGCCGTCGACTACCCAGCTAAAAACGTTGGGGGGTGGGGGGGACCAAACCATATACTAAAATAGTGGGATGCGAACCACGACTCAAGTCAAGACTGGACTCAGAAGACTTAGAAGGCTACCCAAGGAAAGGTAAGTACCCAGGAACCCTAAGGAGGACCTGTGCAGAGTAGGACACGACCAAGTGCTCAATACAAGTCAATGGGTAAGTCGCGGTTGCAGTTTTTAAGAAGGCCCCTTTCCAGAGGACCCTGAAGAAACCAGTGGAAGATGGAAGGTTGGAGGGTCAGCCCACCCGTGGATACCCCGGGAACCAGGATACCTACACCAGGGAAGCCGGGTTCATAGGTGTGAAGTGACGTCGGAAACCGCCATAGACCCCAATAGAGGACTTCAGTGAAGATGCTGCTGGCGAAGAAGGCAAAAGAATCCGGTGGAACCCAAAGGTGGATTCAAGATGATGCAAGCAGAGGGGACAGAGTCTATGCCATTCAGGAGTGACCAGGAGGCACAGAAGACAAATGCCCACCGATGTCGGAGATACAGGAGAGTTGACGGTGCCCTTGAAGTTGCAGCTGTGCGTACCAGGCGACTCTGTGGAAGACCAGGAGCCATTCACGAGCTGTCCCACGTCGGATGTAGAGCCAAGGGATCAGTGTCCAGCAGGGACACCAACAAGCAACGGCAACCAACGTAGTTGTAGAAAGAGGTGCAATGGCGGGACCAGCAAAGTCCAAGGGACTCACCGCGAGCAGGTAAGTCAGAGCAGGCCCGAGCAAAAAGGGGAGCCCACTGGAGCCAAAGAAGACCCTCAAGAGGACCCAAGGGCCGAAGACACAGGAGTCACAACAGGACCTCGAGCAGCTCACCAAAGGATGAAGGGCCACGGTGCAGAGGATGTGGTGCAGGCGAAGATCTTGGTTGCAAGAACTGCTTAGGGGTGGAGCTTCTTGGAACCGGAAGATCTCTGGTAAAGAGAGTCAACAAGCCTTGGCAACGGCAAGTCGAAGCAGTGCACAGGGGTACTGCTCTAGCAGTTCCGACGAGGGATACTGGCTTCAAAGTTGCTGTAAAGACAGTCCATGCCTCGAGGGAGTTGCAGAACCACCACCTGTTTTGCTGAACCTTTCGGAGTCCGTAGGAGCAGCAGATCGGTCAGCTTCGCTGCGGTGCCTGCAGATGCAGGGGAGTGACTCCTTCACTTCAGCGGAGATTCCTTCGGGTGTCTTGGATGTCCAAAGGCCTGTAGAAGAACCTGTATGGAGCACAAGTACAAACAACGCAGAAGACTGGCAGGACGACAAGACCAGGAGCAGTCGGAATCTCCCCAGTTGCAGTCTCGGTTCCCAAAGTGAAGTCCAAAGTGCCCAGACGGTTGAAGATGAAGTGGTTTCGGATCTGAATCATGTCCCACAACGAATCTAAGGAACCACCCACAGCTAAGCCCTTAAGTACCCCAAGGAAAGGGTTGAGACTATTCAGGGGTCCCTCCCACATGAGGGGCTGGACAGTAGGAAGGATACTCCCATGTCCTTTGTCCAGTTTCGCACCAGAGCGGGAGCCAACGGCTCCCTAAATTGGTTGCAACTGGAGTATGCAAGGAGGGCACCTAATGTGCCCTTCAAAGCAGTCTAGTGGCACTGGCAAACGCCCCCACCTTTTCCAAATACAGTCCTGTGACAGGAAACCTATTGTCCTGCCTTCCCCTGCTCGAGCTTGGCTCAGCAGCAGGAGGAGAGCAGAATAGAGTCTCTGGTCGGGAGCAGCCCTAGTTTGCTCTCCGTGTCTAGAAGACTGGTACCGGGAGCACGGAGGGCCTCCCGGAGGAGCTTTACAGTGCATGGAATCATACCTCCCACACCATTTACGGTGTTGGTGTTATGATTCCAACATGTTTGATACCAAACACAACAGCCAGTTTAGAGATAGCCATTGCGTAATGACGCATGGCCACTATGTATCGTAATGGCTGATGCACTTACAACCCGGGAGAATGGATTCCGTGGGTTGTAGGGGTGTCCTGCTCATGCAGGGGCACCCTCACACTTATAACCGAGCACCCTACCTACAGGATTGAAAGGCCTGCCTTAGGGGTGACTTATAGGTTTTAAGTGCTGTGACCTCAGACATAGAGACACTTATATCTGTTGTAAGTGGTGCTAGCACCAGCGTACACAGGCTGCAATGGCAGGCCTGTAGTCACCATTTGAGTAGTCTCTCATGGGTGGCATAATACATGCTTCAGCCTATGGGGGACCCCTGGTGTACCTATGTACCATAGTACCATATACTAGGGACTAACAAGGGTACACAAGTAGTCAATATGGGGTGTACCCAAGTACTCACTGTTGGAAATGGCCCTTTTTGCAGGGTCACCCCTAAACTTTTTGCCTGCCTCCTGTATTTTTGCTGACCTGTTTCTGTTGGTTTTATGACTCTGGGCACTTTACCACTGCTGTTCAGTGCTAAAGTGCATATGATCTCCCTTTGTAAATATGTCTATATGAATTGGTATGTCCCTGATTGGCTTATTTGGTTTACCTGTTAGTCCCTAGTAGTGTGGCCTGTGTGTGCCCAGGGCTGGTAAACCAAATGCTGCTGGTGGGCCTGCAGCACTGATGTGTGCCACCCACAGAAGCAGCTTGAACCTTATTCTTGCAACCTTTGAACTATTTGTAACAGCCCTTCAACAGCAATCCTATTTTTGACAGTATTGTGGCTTTTACAGTTATTGGTCTTGTGATAAATCTACCAATATATAAAGATACTTATTTTGTATAACAACTTGTGTGGTGTCCCTTTGTAGTGTTCCTCACTGTATTACTGTGTATGGTCCTAAATGCTTCACACCCTGCCTCTGAGATAAGCCTACCTGCTCGTGCTAGGTTACCACAGGGTTGAGCAGGGGTATCAAGGAGGGTAGCCCTCTTACTCTGACTTGGGAAGAAGGGTCCCTACTTGGACAGTGGCCAGCCATTGCCAACTAGAGACCCCCATTTCTAACACTCACCATGTCCAATTTAGGGAAGAAGCACAGAGACTGGGGTTATGATTAGCAGGATCCCAGTCAGAAAAACAATGACACCAGCAAAAAGTGGGGGGTGACCATGAAAGCAGATCAGAATTTCCTACAGAGCCCTTCAGTGAAATAGAACTATCTCCAATTCAGGCTGTGTGGACATGGTCGGCACAGGAAGAGACGTTTCAGAGTCGAGAATCATGATCAGTTCGGCGGCGGCGATGGGCGGCGGCAACAGCACCATTGGAACAGTCCCCGGAGGTCGCGTCTGGGGCCGATCCAGATCGACCAATGAATTCTAACAGTTCGACTGGTGTAGAGGGAGAACCCGCCAGCGGCGACCCAGTCGAATACTCGACCAAACCTGTGGGACCCAAAGGGGTTTGACCGCCCAAAAATAAACATGGCCTCATAAAACTCTCCAAGCTGGCCAGGGGTAGCACCAGCCCCAGAAAATTCGAAGCAGCGCAGGTCAGACCCACTTTCCTACGCTGGCTGCACAGGGACCATCTACAAGCAAGGTCAAGATTTGTGGCGTTCCCTCTCATTGTTGGAAGAATAGGAGTGACACGGAGAAGTTGAAGAGTGCTTAGATTTCTTGGACTTCTTGTAGGACTTACCCTTCTATTACAGGGCGAAACCCTCCTGGCTGTGGCAAGGGAGGTCATAATAGGGGCTGAGACCATAGCCAATTCAATATGCAGCTATTTATGCTTTCAAACCCTATAATAACCTCCTCGTAGCTTGCCTACAAGTCCAGGCATACCATAAAAGCATATTTAGCTGAATTAACCAGTTAGGACATTAGATCAACTGGGTCTATATTTAACAAGGGAATGAATCATATTTCCGGCCTTGGTGTGGCAAAATACACTTCCTGGAAAAAAATTATTATATAATTATCCAAGCACTCCAAGCTCCATGGCCCTCTGGTGTTTAATTTTCCCATGTCAGCAACCCACCATATGCAAGATGCATCTGTTGTGCTGGGTACAGAGGGAGTCCGTTATTTGAGCAGCCCGCCCACTGTGATTTCTTTGTATACCACTACTGAATATTTTTGCACCCTCTCTGTGACAACCAACTGCAGTGACCATAGACATTGTAGCCATTCCTGAACTAGACCAGTGTAGCGTGGAATGGCGAGTTAGAGGTATGCAGAAAGCCATCATGTCCAATTAGTTTCCCACAGGGCTGAGTGTATGAGGTTTTCCCTTTCTGGAATAGGAACGTTTATTCTATCAATGTCAGGACCCTCTTTATACCGGGAAATCCTTTGGCCTCCCTGGAATTTGTGAGGGTCTCTGTGACTCTAGGTTCAGAGAACGGCTCATTCTGTGGAGCATTTTCATCACCGCATTTATGTTCTCCTGGCATTGTTTGAATGTCTTCGTCTTCACCGAACAATTGTCCAGGTCAGTGTGCCTCATCAAATACGCTGCCACCATTGAGGAATTCTGTGTAAACCCTTGGAGCACACTTAACCCAAAAGAGGAACACCCTGAAGAACAAGTTACTTACCTTCGGTAACGATATATCTGTAAGAAACATTAGTAGTGATAGATTCCTTACCTTAGAATATCCCCAGGCGTCAGTCTGGATCCGGAAAGTTTATCAGCAGTACCCCTGCGCGTCGGAAGGTGGCGTCGTGCGGCTCCGCGTCCGTCGTAGGCGTCGTGATCGCCGGGATGACGTCGCGGCAGCTACTTAGACGCCGCCCTCGCGTGCTGACGTCAGTTCTGTACACGACTTTCCGCGCCAGGAACGCAGAGCCATGCAAGATACTGACCACTGGTGCATTGAAACTAGGGCCCTGAAAGGGATGACCTTAACGCTAGAAATCAGTTCGCAGAACGGGGAGGATGGGTGGGGCGGTAAGGAATCTATCACTACTAATGTTTCTTACAGATATATCGTTACCGAAGGTAAGTAACTTGTTCATCTGAAAGAAACACGTAGTGATAGATTCCTTACCTTAGAATAGATACCCCAGCAATACCAACCCCGGTGGTGGGTCTGCGAACCAAAATCACACCAGAAAGTCACAGAGAACAGAACGGCCAAAGAAGCCGTCTCTCTGGACTTGGCGGTCAAGGCAATAGTGCTTAGTAAAAGTGTGCAGCGAGGCCCACGTGGCTGCCTGACAGATGTCTTGCAGGGGGACACCACGTCCCAATGCAGTAGTAGCTGCAGTCGCCCTGGTAGAATGGGCGCGTAGCCCCACCGGAGGCTCCTTTTTAGCCAGAGAATAACAGGCTTTGATACACAAGACGACCCAGCGGGAGAGAGTCCTCTTGTGCACAGCCCGGCCTTTCTTGGCGCCTACGTAGCCAACAAAGAGCTGGTTGTCAACCTGAAACTGTTGTGTGCGGTTCAGGTAAAATGAGATCGCACGTTTTGGGTCCAGACGGTGGAGCCTCTCTTCCTCTCTGGAAGGGTGCGGAGGCGGAAAGAAAGTGGGCAAGGTGATAGATTGCCCAATATGGAAGGCAGTGACAACCTTAGGCAAGAAGGATGGACGTGTGCGTAGCACAACCTTGTCTGGATGAACCGACAGAAAAGGAGGTTTACAGGAAAGAGCCTGGAGCTCACTCACACGCCTAGCGGAGGTGACAGCAACCAGGAATGCAGTCTTCAAAGTCAAGAGACGAAGAGGACAGTTGTGAAGCGGCTCAAAGGGAGCGCACATCAAATAAGTAAGAACCAGGTTCAAGTCCCACTGTGGCATCACAAACTGAATAGGAGGGGAAAGGTGAGTAATGCCTTTGAGGAATGTATTCACGACAGGGGACTTGAAAAGAGAGGGCTGATCAGGGAGCCTGAGAAAGGCCGAAATTGCAGAAAGGTAGCCCTTGATAGTGCCCAGAGCAGAGCCCTGCTGGGCCAAAGAAAGAAGGAACAGTAGGACCTCAGAAAGAGGGGCAGAAAGGGGATGCACAGCCTTTGCTGTGCACCATGCCACAAATTTGTTCCACCTGCAGGCGTATACCGATTTAGTGGAGGGACGCCTGGCTGCCAGAATGACATCTCAGACTTCGGGAGGCAAGTGAAATGGAATCAACTGTCGCCGCTCAATCTCCACGCAAGGAGGGGGAGGCTGGACAGGTTCGGGTGGAGGACCGTCCCCTGCTGCTGCGACAGAAGATCCTCCCGAAGAGGCAGTCGGATCGGGGGATCCAAGCTCATACTGAGTAGCTCGGGATACCAAACTCTTCGAGCCCAGTCCGGAGCCACAAGGATGACTTGGGCCCGGTCGCGTCTGATCTTCTTCAGCACTCTGGGTAGAAGTGGTATAGGCGGAAAGGCGTACAATAGACCGCAGCTCCACTCGCGACGAAAAGCGTCGCCGAGCGAGTGCCGCCTTGGAAATTCCAACGCGCAGAACTGCTGACATTGGGCGTTCTCTTCGGTGGCGAATAGATCTAACCAAGGCTCTCCCCACTGTTGAAAGAGACCTTGCGCCACGTCCGAGTGAAGACGCCATTCGTGATCCATCATGCGGCTGAGTTCGTCCGCCCTGGCGTTCAGTGAACCTGCCAGGTGTTGAACCACCAAGTAAATGCCCTGATGTTTCAGCCATGTCCAGAGGCGCAGGGCCTCCGGACATAGGGTCCACGACCCCACCCCGCCCTGTTTGTTGCAGTACCACATGGCGGTGGTGTTGTCGGTGAACACCTGCACTACTCTCCACTTGACAGAGGGAAGAAATGCCTTCAGTGCAAGTCGGATCGCCCGAAGCTCCAGAAGGTTGATATGGAGACTGGACTCCGCCGGAGACCAGAGACCTCTGATCTCCGCCTCTCCCATGTGGCCGCCCCATCCCAGGAGGGACGCGTCCGTCACCACTGTGTACTCCGGTTGGGGAAGAGGGAGAGAGATCTGCCGCTGACCCAATGTTGGTCCGTGAGCCACCACTGCAAGAGCTGTGCAGTACCCTCCGAGATCTGGACGTAGTCGGACAGGTTTCCCTGATGCTGCGCCCACTGGAACTTCAGGTCCCACTGCAGAGCCCGCATATGCCACCTGGCATGATCGATCAGCAGGATGCAGGAGGCCATGAGGCCCAGCAGCCTCAGGGTCATCCTGACGGAAACCCAGGATAAGGGCTGAAAGATCGGAATCATAGCCCGAATATCCTGGACTCGCTGTTCGGGAGGATAAACCCGAAACTGCGCTGTGTCCAGAACCGCTCCGATGAAGAGGAGCTTCTGAGAGGGGATCAGGTGTGACTTCGGCACGTTGATGGAGAACCCCAGCAAATGCAGGAGGTCGGCCGTAGTCTGGAGGTGGGAGACGACCGTCTGGGGCGAGCCCGCCTTCAACAATCAGTCGTCGAGATGTACAAGTTACTTACCTTCGGTAACGATGTATCTGGTAGAGACGATTCTAGCCGCAGATTCCTTAACGTAGAATTATCCCCAGGCGTGAGACTGGATCCGGAAAATTTTGCCACAGCATCCTGCGCACCGGGGGGGGAGCGTGGCGTGGCACCACACGACTCCGCCCTGACGCTGTCCGCGGACGTGACGTCAGCGAGGTCACAAGTCCCACCCCGGCGCGCCGACATCAGTTTTCCTTGGAGAACTTTTCCGCGCCACAACGCGGAGCCATCACAAACAAAACTGGAAAAGCCTGGGAACAGTGTGCGAAAAGCAGTGAAACAAAGGGAAGAAGCGAATGGTGAAGGACAGCACCATGAGGGACAGTGCCAGGCACTGTATCACCGAAAGGCATGGAAGGGAAAGAGCAGAGTACCGCCTCAGAGAAGCAACCCTGCAAAGCCAAGCGATATCCACCCTGGAGACAGAAAAAACAGGTGAAAAAAAACACCATAACAGACGACAAAGTCTGCAACCACAAGCCAGTGAAGAGCAACAAGCCGGAACAGAGGAGGAACGACAAATGACTCCAAGACAACACCACCAAGGAGCATCGCATCCCCTGTAAAGAACCAAGGGCTGAGGCACAGCCAAGAGACCCTAACCCAGAGGACTGCAGAGGAGTCAGAAAACCCCAAGCAATGAGAAAGGGAGAAGAGCATGAGTAGACCCCACACTGGAAAAACCAGGGTGGAGGGATGCAGAAAGACATGTAAACCCACCGTCCAAGTACCAGAAAGGAAGGGGTGGAACAAGAAACAGAACGAAGCATCCCGCCAGGGAGGAAGTGAAAGAGGAGACTCGCAAAAGACAAGCCACCCTGAGGGAGGCGATTTCAGAAGACCAAACTGAAGGTCCTCGCAGAACGGGGAGGAAGGGCGGGCCGTGAAGGAATATGCGGCTAGAATCGTCTCTACCAGATACATCGTTACCGAAGGTAAGTAACTTGTACATCTGATAGAGACTACTAGCCGCAGATTCCTTAACGTAGAATAGATACCCTAGCCATACCCAGAGGGGAGGAGGGTCTGCGAGAGAATCTCACCAGCTTGGAAGAACACAGGGCCCCAACAGGGGATGTGTCATGGGGACAGGAAGGACGGCCCAGCCCCCACCAAGCAGAAGTAAGAAGGAGAAGGGAAGGCCAGGATACCACAAGCCTACCCGAGGGGCCAAGGGCGTCCGCCAGAGAACCCGAAGGGACAGACGGCACCAAGGGAGTACCAAAAGAAGAAAAGAACCACCCGCAATCCAAGGAGAAGAGGTGGAAACGGAGGCAAGCCCGCTTCAGGAGCAGGAACGGCCCCACAGCCGAGAAGCGCAGACGTGAGAAGGAAGACAGTCGCGCAAAGCCCCAGCAGAGCGACGGACAGGAGCACACGGGTACATGCCAAGGCCCACAGAGGTGGACCATCACGTCCATGCGTGCGCAGCAGGCAGCCGGCACAGACTATGAAGTAGTGCGCCCAGAACAAGCCGAGCGCAAGACCAGGACCGAGGCAAGGGAACCCCAGAACAAGCCCCAGAGAAGGACCGTCCCAGTGGCACAACCCGGCCCACGAAGAGAGGTGGGACCAGCCAAAAGAAAAAGAGAGTTAAGATGTAGCACAGACCTAAAGCCGTCAACCCGAACACAGGAGAACACCAGGAATATCCTGGCCCCCCTGGAGCACAAGGAAGAGGACCAGGCCGAACGTCGGACAGAAGGAGGAAACACCAAGACAAGACGACGTAGACGGCATGACAAAGTCGGTCTGGCGATCCAGAGGCTGAAGAAGGAAGGTCAAACGCACAGAGGCAGACATCCCGCAGGAGCAAAGGGCAAAACGTACGACAGGCAAGCCCTGTAGAAGAAGGATCGAAACACCATCGGATACCGAGCAGGACCGTACCTGGAGCAGCGGAAGCTGCGGGAGGCTGAAGAAAAAAAGAACCGCACCAAGCGGAATACAGTGACGCCAGGAAGCGCGAGGAAACCGAGAAGGGATCCACGCCCACCCAGCTGAGGACATAGCTATACAATAGCCAACAAGTACCCCACCTAGGGTATGGCACGGCCGGAAACAAAACAGGGGAACACCTCTTAGGGAGAAACCCGCAGCAGAGGCCAAGAACAGAAAGACCTGTGGGTATCACCACAGACGGCTTACCAATCAGCCAAAAAGGGAACACAAATGGTCCAACCTGAGGACCCACACGGCGTCACCAACCGCCCAAAAACACACACCGCAAGCGAAAAGGCCGAACCCGCAGCCAAAAGGACAGAGGGGCCAACTGAAGGACCCGAAAGGCAGTCCCAGCCCCACACAGCACACAGAGGGGCCAACCGAAACACTAGGCCCAAGGAGAAAGGCGGGACCAACGCCTCCCAGAAGACACCCGAGGACCGACAACCCGAAGGTTACGGAGGGGGAGGAGGACGGAGCCTCGCAAGGAGTCGTTGAATAGCGGAGTCCGCGTGAGTGTTAAACAACAGAATCCCATCAAAGGGCAGGTCAACAAGACGCTCCCGAATATTCTCGGGAAAGACGCTATCCCGCAACCAAGCATGGCGGTGGAGGGCCACAGAACTCGCCATAGCGCGGGCGAGAGAATCAGAGACATCCAAGGCCGAACGGAGAATAAAAGCAGCTAACTCTCGACCATTACGCACATGGTGCCGCAGATCGAAGGGACTCCGCGGAATCCCATAGGTCAGAGGTAGCCCTGGCCAACACACAAAGGGTGTTGAGCGCGCGCAGAGCAGCACTAGTGGAAGCGAAGATGTTACGCCCCCAGGAGTCCAACCACCGGGCCTCCTGTGACGGAGGGAGCAACACCGAAGGCAAGGAGGGAAAATCAGACTGCAGGACAGGGCCCTGAGCAGATGGGTGGGAAAAGGCAGACTGGATCGAGCGGGGCAGGACGGTGGTGGTGGTGTAGGAGCGGCTGAGGCACCGGATCCCCCATAGCAGGATGCCCCCAGGCCCCCAGAAGAGAGTTGTGGAGCGAAGCTTCAAATGGAAGAAGCGGATCCCCTCCACCAGAGCCCTGGTGGAGAACCTCCAACAAGCAATCCGTTGGGAGCGGAGCGACCGGATTGCCCATCTGCAAAATGCCAGTGGCCGTGGAGATGGCCCGGACAAAGGCTACACTCGCCTCCGTAGGGCGACGTGGGGAAGAGAGTAACTCTTCCGTGGGCGAAGGCTGCAAACTAAGCCGCCCGTCCCCATGCCCTGCCGGAGGAAGAAACGGCCAGCCCCTGTAGGATGGAGGACCCACGGACGAGTGGGGAGCCTGAGGGGTCTCCGAAGAAGGCGGAGAAGCCTGCGGGGCCACCAACTTCAAGGCGCGGAAGAGCGGGTCCGGGGACTGTGGACGCGGAGACGGCAAAGAATCTGCCCCGGAAGCTGCCGGGGAAAAAGCAACGAAGCGGCGTCCAGTCTCCGGTGAAGAGGAGACAAGGAGATGACAACCCTCCGGAGAGGAGTCGTCGACGCTCCGACGCCGGGACGGCGCCGGAGAGTCAGTCATCGGCACTGGTGTGTCCTTGCACGGCGCCGAAGTGTCCACAAGGGGCGCCGAGTCGACCTCCACCACCACACGCAGTCTAGGAGAAAGGGGCGGGGTTGGAGGCGAAGCGGCCAATGAACGGCGTCGAAAAGGCGCCGGCTCGACTCCCGACGAGGCAGACGCCTGTGCAGGGGTCCGAGAGGGACTCGGGGAGAGACCCCGGGTCCCGGCCTCCACCCGTGGCGCCGCCAGGGCCAGGGAGGAAAGCCGTCGGCGCCGGAAAGGCGCCGGCTCGGCCTCCGGTAAGACAGCCGCCTGCCCAGAGGACCGAGGGGGACTCGGGGATGAGCCACGAGTCCCGGCGACCACCTGCGACACCACAGGGAACCCCGTGGGGCTTTGCGGCGAGGCAGGGACGCCGTGGGCCGAAGAGGGGAACCCCGGAGGGCCGCACCTAGACGACACCACACCTCCGAAACCTGAAGCCCAACACGTCGGCGCCAGGGACGAATCCGCCGGCGAGTCCGCGGAAGGACCCGCGCAGGGCGAGGGATCCGCAGACGTCTCAGGGAGAGGAGGGGAGCCCAAAGAAGCCTGCAGAGCCGAAGCGTAGGCCTTCATTTGGGCCTGTGTCGCCCCAACGCCAGGGAACAGCGGATAGGGTGGCGACGGGCAAGGGCGCACGTCCCGAGAGGAACCCGCGCCCTCATCAGAACGAGGACAGGGCCTCGGTGACAAACTGCAAGACTTACCGGCGGGCGAGCGATGCCCGTGGGTCCTCGGTGAAGGACGATGCCGCAACCGGAATCGGCGGCTCCTGGACCCTTCCGAGGCAGGGGACGGACGTGGTGACGAGACCGATCTGGACAAGCGGGCCGAAAGCAACTTCATCCGGCGCTCCCGCCGGGACTTCGGCTTGAGATGCTGACAGGCGTCGCAGTCCGTAGAGTCATGGTGCTCGCCCAAACACCACATACAAATAGGGTGAGGGTCCGTCGCCGACATCTGACGCGTACAAGAAGCACACGTTTTGAAACCCGAAGGCATTGCACACTGTTCCCAATGCAAAGCATCAAAAGAGGCCTGAAAACAGGCCAAGGGAACTCACTCCGGATCCGCGTTGCACGCGGAAAAGAAGAAACTGATGTCAGCGCGCCGGGGTGGGACTTGTGACATCGCGTCCGCGGACAGCGTCAGGGCGGAGTCGTGTGGTGCCACGCCCCCCCCCCCCCGGCGCGCAGGGATGCTGTGGCAAAATTTTCCGGATCCAGTCTCACGCCTGGGGATAATTCTACGTTAAGGAATCTGCGGCTAGTAGTCTCTATCAGATAGGGGAAGCGTGAAACCCCTGATCTGCGCAGATGAGCTGCGGCCACCGCCATCACTTTCGTGAACACCCGAGGGGCGCTGGTAAGACCAAAAGGGAGCACGGTGAACTGAAAATGCTCGTGGCCTACCGTGAACCGGAGGGAACGCCGGTGGGCCGGCAGGATGGGAATATGAGAGTAAGCATCTTGCAAGTCCAACGCTACCAGCCAGTCTTGTGGGTCTAGAGCAGACAAGACCTGAGCAAGTGTGAGCATCTTGAACTTCTCCTTCCAGAGGAAGAGATTGACGTTACGAACGTCCAAGATAGGACGCAGGCCCTTGCCCTTCTTTGGAATGAGAAAGTAGTGGGAATAACAACCACAACCTACTTCTGGCATCGGAACGCGCTCTATGGCCCCCTTGGCCAAGAGGGCCGCAACCTCCTGCTGGAGAAGTGCCAAGTGATCCCCCGATACGCGGTGGTACTGAGGTGGCATGGCTGGAGGGGTAGCCTCGAAGGGGAGGGAGTAGCCCCTTCGGACTATTTGTAAAACCCACCTGTCCGACGTGATGGTGCGAAAGTGGGGGAGGTGATGGCGGAGCCTGCCACCCACTGGCGTTTGATGGGCCTGAAAGGTCAGACTAGGAAGGTTTGGAGGCAGTGGTGGCGGGGGTGGAGGTGGACTGACCCGGCCGCTGGCCCCCTGAACCGCCGCGGCGGTTCCCACGTCCGCGGCGGCGCGTGGACTGTTGCACTGGCCTGTGGCTCTGTTGCGAACGTGGTGGGTTGCCCCTTCCGCAAGCACGAAAGGCAGTAGGCGGAGGAGGGCACGTGGCCGAAAGGTCCAAGGACTTGGCCGTAGCCCGTGAGTCCTTAAAGCGCTCCAAAGCACTATCTGCCTTATTGCCAAAGAGGCGAATGCCATCGAAGGGCATGTCCATCAAAGTGTTCTGGACATCCCCCGAAAAGCCAGTTGTCCTCAGCCAGGCGTGGCGGCGGAGCGCCACCGTCGTGGAAATCGCCCTGCCTAGCGAGTCGGCAGTGTCAAGGCCACAACGGATTGTGAACTTGGCTGCATCTCTCCCCTCAGCAACAGCCTGAGAGAGTGCCGTCCGGGCCTCCTCCGGACAGCTAGGCAGCACCTGCGCTACCGTATCCCACAAGGAGTGCGAATAACGGCCCAAAAGGCATGCGGTGTTCACAGCCCGCAGCCCGAGGCTGGCGGAAGAAAAAATCTTCTTCCCGTACTGTTCCAGCCTCTTGGATTCCCTATCCAAGGGTGCGGAAGGGAATGCGCTTGGGGAAGCAGAGGCTTGCACAACCATGCTCTCAGGAGTGGGGTGCTGGGAGAGGAAAAGGGGGTCGCCCGGTGCCGGGCGATGGCTTCGGGCCACGTTCCTGTCCACAGGAGCCCCTGTGCTGGGCCTGGACCAGGAGCCCAGAAGAACGTCAGACAGTGCTTCGTTAAAGGGCAGCAGTGGCTCCGCAGAGGAAACTGCTGGCTGAAGCACTTCTGTCAGGAGGTTAGTCCTGACGGCCACAGTAGGTAGCTGCAGGTGGAGTGCCGCAGCAGCCCTACGCAACACCACAGAAAAACTAGCGCCCTCCTCCGTAGCCACGGTAGGAGGAGACATCATGTCAAGGTCTGGAGAGGTGTCCAGACCACTGGCGTCCCCCAGCTCCTCAGCCCAGTCCGGGTTATACTCGCATTGAGCTGTGAGAGGGTCCTCAGACACCTCCCACTCCTTCCCTTCCTCCTCCTGCTGATGCACAGGCTGAAAAGGAGGAGGATGGATATAGGGAAACAGATTCCCAAACGGCGTCGGAATCGGCGTCGGTCGACACCGTTCCGGCAAATCCACGTCGGGGCTGAAGCCGGGGTCGACGTCGTCCGGCGCGCCGTCCAACGTGGTGCCAGTGGGGTCGACGTCGGTGGAGGTGTGACTAGGTCAACCGGCGTCGACCGGGATCCATGGGAGTCCTGCGGTGCCAAGGCCGGAGCCGACGGCGACGCCGGGACCGGAGCCACCGGCGTCAAAGGGCGAGGACTCCCAATCGGACCCCCGGGGCCCGAAGGCGCTCCAGAGGGGCCCGACGGCCCAAATAGGCGAGCCATAGCGGACAGGAATTCCTGTACTTGGGCCGGAGTCGCCGATGAACCCGGGAAGGGCGGGTAGGTCACAGACGACTGCGTAGGCTCCGCCGGAGCCGCGGGGGTGGCACCACCCGCTCCCTCAGCCGCGAGGGGAAGTGGAAGAACGAGGACGTTTCTTCGACTTCTTTTTGTGCTTCGCCTTACCTGACCCAGAGTGCGAAGACTTCGATTCGGACGACTTCCGATGAGGTCGGCTCCGCGACCGGTCCCTCGACCTCCCTCTGGACCGGGACCTCTCACGGCGCGGAGCCGACTGCCGGGCTTCCAGCAACTTTCGGGACCGCTCCCGCAAAGTCTTCGGTGCCATGGCTCGGCAGTCGGGGCACGACTTTGGGTCGTGGTCGCGCCCCAGGCAGAAGAGATACACGCGGTGCGGGTCCGTCACCGACATCATGCGATGACAGTCCTCGCAAGATTTAAACCCGGGCATCCCTAACTGCACCAGGAGTCGATCGACTCAAAAAGGTGAGACAAAAATCTCAAAAACTCAGTCAAAAATTGACTGGGGTACTGCTCTCTCCGGATCTGCGCTTGCTGGCGCGGAAAAAGAAAGAACTGACGTCAGCGCGCGAGGGCGGCGTCTAAGTAGCTGCCGCGACGTCATCCCAGCGATCACGACGCCTACGACGGACGCGGAGCCGCACGACGTCACCTTCCGACGCGCAGGGGTACTGCTGACAAAAACTTTCCGGATCCAGACTGACGCCTGGGGATATTCTAAGGTAAGGAATCTATCACTATGTGTTTCTTTCAGATCTAGTAATATATCCTGTCAACGAAGAATCGCAGGAACTTCTTATGTCCATTGCTCATTGGCACTTACAGGTAAGAGCCTGATGTCTACGGTTGCCATGTTGTACCCTTTTCGCAGTCACGGAATGATTTCTTGCAGTGTGGCATTTGGATTTGTGTGTCTTGATTAACCTGTTCAAATGTGTACGTCTACCATAGGTCTGGGCCTGGTCTGGTTTTTACACAAACTGAGTAGACTCCTTGATTGGTTTTCACCTGTAGTGCCTTCTCTACTGCCTGCGTGCTTAGAAGGTCACTGACATCTTGATGCAGGTGCAGTGATTGCTCCTTCCTGCAGCTTTTTGTTTTTGCCCAGACTATCGAAAGCCTTCTTATCAGTTATGTGCAAAAGCCATGTGGAATTGTGTTCACTGTCCATGTCAAGGGTCACCGACCTATTTTCTACTGAGGTTTGGTGTAAGGGGGCTCCGATGTATACCTCAATGTTGTAGGTCGCAAGGGCCTGGAGACGTTACGTGTTGACCACTTCCTTGGGAGAATCTGTGTCTAAATCCTGCTACCCCTCTTCTGATGGTTCTAGGTCCTAAAACAACCACTGCTTGTTCTCTTGAACCCCTTCTTCATTGAGGATTTCTTATTCCTCGTGTTCTTTGTGCTCAAGGGTCAAAGGGAGCTCCAGCTCTACTTGCTGGTCTTCACAGGACTTCTCGGCCTTAAAGGAATTCTCAACCTCTTGACCGTGTCAAACTCTTTTTTTCCTAATCAGCGCTTCTATCTCTGCCTCCAGGTCGTGCTGCTTCTTTTCAATGTCAAGGTGTCTGTTAAGTGACGAGGACTTACTTTTCAACATTGAAGCTACTTCAGCTGTAGGCACCTTTTCCCGACCATATTCTCAATCCCCTTTCATATTAGGTCACTTCTTAGGATTTACCACCAACTATCTTTCAACTTTGACATGTGGGGTGACTTCTGTTTCAACTTCCCCTTGATCACAGACCTTTTTTCAGAGTTTCCCTCTACAAAACTAGACTTTGGTTGTTTCATGATGCCTGAGCTCTTTATTATGCTTCCAGACGCAACAGTAGTGTAAAAATAAAATTCAAAATCTCAACAGAAGGGCTTCCGGATCGTATGTCTAGTGCCATGATCAGGGACATCGCACCAAATTTTTGACGACACACAGAGAAAAAGAAACAGAAATGGGTCTAAACAAACAGTTTTGGACCCACCCAATAGATAACGAACAGTGCACAGCTTGTGAATCCAGAAAAGTCTGCAAAATAGTGGCTGTGATGAAAAATTAAAAAAACATGTTTTAATGCTAAATCATATCAATATAGATCTACGCACTTTCACAATTGATTTGTAATTATGACGACATGTTAAAGCTTCACATATAAATCAAAACTGCACACAAACATGTAGCAACTGCTTCACTAGTTAGCAAAGACTCCATAATGGACTGCAACATTTTTAATATATCAATGATCCAATATAATTTTCAGAGCTAAAATGTATACTTACCATGCCTACCTTTTTATGTTAAATTGTAGTAACCAAGCAGTATGAAATGAATAGTTTTTGGGAATAAAGGGAAGTCTACCTATGCAAGACACTAAACTGAGGTTATATAACAAGCAACATTTTAGCGCGTTGAGAATTAACCTTAAAATAAAATGCTTACTTTTTACACATGGTGCATAGCTTCTTTGGAGCAGGCTTATGAGAGAATGTAGACAGACAAGTAGTGGAACAAAAAAGGTGAGCAGATCCTTTTCGTTGATATGCAGTTTGCCCCTTCTGCAAAGGTTTTTTGCAATTTGCACAGGTAACTTTCACGGGCTTCGGAGGTTGCTGCTGTGGTGAAGGTTGAAAAATCTGTTTTGGAAGTGAGGCTACAGGTGACATCGAGTCGACTCCTGGCTGCTTTTGATTTCTGGGGAAAGAAGCGGACTGCGAGATCCAGGAATCTTAAAGGAAGATACAATAGATTGCATTTTACTCATCTTAGTATAGTCCGTGATTTAAAAACAACATTAGCTGCAAAATAATCAAAGTCCTTGCCTTTATTAATTTTCACATCTTTGACAAGGTGAAATACATTTGACAGTCAAAGGGTTTGAGAGATGTGATCACAGGATGGTGAGGAACTGACCATAACATTTGCTTGCTGTTGAAATAAAATTCTAGTTTAAAGAGTGGAAGGACTTATCTGAAAGAGACAATTAGTTATAGATTGCTTACCTGTAGAATTACCCCCAGGAGTCAGACTGGATCCGGAGAATTGTTTCGTCAGCAGAACCCCTGCGCGTCGAAAGGTGGCATTGGTCGGCTCTGCGTTGCTCGTAGGCGTCGTGGTGGCCAGGATGACATCGCGGTAGCTACTTAGACGCTGCCCTCGCGCGCTGACGTCAGTTCTTTCTTTTTCCGCGCCAGCCAGCGCAGATCCGGAGAGAGCGGTACCTCCAGTCACCTTTTTGTGACTTTTGTCAACACCGTTTTTGAGTCTATCGACTCCTGGTGCACGCAGGGATGTCCAGTCGTCCTCGGCCCGGCTTCAAGGCTTGCGACACCTGTTGCAAGCTGATGTCGGTTACGGACCCGCACCGCGTGTGCCTGTGGTACCTGGAGCGCGATCATGATCCCAAGTCGTGCAACGACTACCGGACCATGAATCCGAAGTCTTTGCGGGAGCGGTCCCGAAAGCTTTGAGGCCCGGCAGTCCGCTCTGCGCTGTTCGAGGTCTTGGTCGCGTGGGAGGTCGAGGGACCGATAGCGGAGTCACCACCACTCGTCATCCTAGTCTTTGCACTCCTCAGGTAAGTCGAAGCACAAGAAGTCGAAGAAGCATCGTCGCTCTTCGACTTCTCCCCGTCCGTCGATGCGACGAGGGATGCGGATGGGGCCTGTCCAGCAGCTCCGCGTGCGGAGCCTGAAGGGTCGACTCAGTTTTCCTCCCTTTCCGGGAGCAGGAGCGACCCCTGCCCAGCTTCGGAGTTTCTACGAAGCGAAGCGATGCATGCCATCTTTGGGCAGCCCGACTCCGCCGGCGCGCCTTCGGGACCCGCGGACTCGGCTGGGGGCCCTGGGCCTTTGAAGTCAGCGGCTACGGCCCCACAGAGTTCCCTTGGATCCAGGCCTGGATCCGGATCGTCGGTCGACATTGTAACGCCTCTCCCGGCGCCGATTCCACCAGCACCACGTCCACAGCAGACGCCGGTTGTGTCCCCAGCCGGCGTCGACCTCGGCCTCCACCACGATTTGGACACGGAGCGGACCAACATCGACCGACGCCGGATGCGGCGCCGACCGGTACTTTTGTGCCTCTTTTCTAACCTGGTGTTCCCGACAGGCCAGATTGGCAACCAGAGGAGGCTGAGGAGGACTGGGAGGGGTCTGTAGACCCTTTAGATGACCAGTTGGATGAACCAGACTGGAGAGAGGAGTTGGGGGAAGCCAGTCGTCTGGATACCTCCAGAGACCTTGGCATGCTGTCTCCTCCTACCGTGGCTATGGAGGAGGGTGCTTCATACGCAGTGGTGTTGCATAGGGCGGCCGAGGCCCTCAACCTCGAGCTACCTACGGTGGCGGTCAGGACGAATCTCCTGACAGAGGTGCTTCAACCGGCAGCGACCTCTTTGGAGCCCCTGCTGCCTTTCAATGAAGCCCTTACTGACATCCATTTGGGCACCTGGTCCAGGCCCAACACAGGGGCTCCTGTGGATAGGATGATTGGCCGACGCCACCGCCCGGCTCCGGGCGACCCCCATCTCCTCTCCCAATACCCCACCCGTGGGAGCTTGGTGGTCCAAGCCTCTACATCCAAAGGCACATTCCCCAACGCACCAACCTGACAGGAATCCGAAAAGCTGGACCATCTTGGGAAGATGATGTTTTCTTCATCCAGCTTGGGACTGCGGTCGGTGAACACTGCATGTCTCTTGGGCCGTTACACCCACTCTGTGTGGGATACGGTAGCGCAGGTGCTGCCTCAGTGCCCGGAGGAGGCCCGGGCCATGCTCTCCCGTGCAGTCGCAGAGGGGAGAGATGCAGCAAAGTTTACCACCAGATGTGGACTGGACACCGCCGACTCGCTAGGCAGGACAATTTCAACGTCTGTAGTCCTTCGACACTACGCCTGGCTGAGGTCGACTGGTTTCCGGGGATGTCCAGGCTACCTTGCTGGACATGCCTTTTGATGGCTGTCGCCTATTCGGCGACAAAGCAGACAACGCGCTAGAGTGCTTCAAGGACTCCCGGGCTACGGCCAAGTCCATGGGACTCTCCACCCGCCCTGCGCAATCTGCTTTTCGCCCCTTTCGTGGCAACGGAAGGGGTGCCCCGCCACGTCCCACCCAGGGCCACAGGCCGGCGCAAGCTGTCCAGCCCCTGCGTGGCCGGGGAAGTGGGACCCACCGTCGTGGGTCTGGGGTCCAGCGAGCGGGCCAGTCCACCAGCGCCCCTTCTGCAGCAGCCTCCAAACCCTCCTATTCCAAATTTCAGGGCCACCAATCGCCAGTGGGCGGCAGGATTCGCCATCACCTCCCCCACTGGTGCTCAATCACGTCAGACAGGTGGGTTTTGCACATAGTCCGAAGGGGCTACTCCCTCCCCATCGAGACTACCCCTCCATCCATGCCACCTCAGTACCATCGCATGACGGAGGATCACTTGGCCCTTCTCCAACAGGAAGTTATGGCTCTCTTGGCCAAGGGAGCCATTGAGCGCGTTCCTGCCCCAGAAGTAGGTCGTGGTTGTTATTCCCACTACTTTCTGGTGCCCAAGAAGGACAAGGGCCTGAGTCCTATATTGGATCTCCGGAACGTCAACCGCTTCCTCCGGAAGGAGAAGTTCAAAATGTTGACCGTCACTCAGATCCTGTCTGCTCTAGACCCTGGATGGTAGCGTTGGACTTGCAGGACGCTTACTTTCACATCCCCGTCCTGCCGGCCCATCGGCGTTACCTACGGTTCACGGTAGGCCACGAGCACTTTCAGTTTACCGTGCTCCCCTTCTGCCTTACCAGCGCTCCTCAGGTGTTCACGAAAGTGATGGCGGTGGTCGCAGCTCATCTGCGCAGATCAGGGGTTCCAGTCTTCCCCTATCTCGACGACTGGCTGTTGAAGGCGGGCTCGCCCCAGGCAGTCGTCTCCCACCTCCAGACTACAGCCGACCTCGTGTATTCGCTGGGGTTCACCATCAATGTGCCGAAGTCGCACCTGATTCCCTCTCAGAAGCTCCTTTTCAGCGGAGCGGTTCTGGACCCAGCGCAGTTTCGGGCTTATCCTCCCGAGCAGCGAGTCCGGGATATTGGGGCTATGATTCCGATCTTTCAGCCTCTATCCCGGGTTTCGGTCAGAATGACCCCGAGGCTACTGGGCCTCATGGCCTCCTGCTGGTGGACTATGCCAGGTGGCATATGCAGGCTCTGCAGTGGGACCTTAAGTTCCAGTGGGCACAGCATCAGGGGAATCTTTCCAACTGCGTCCAGATCTCGGAGGGCACTGCACGCCAATTGCAGTGGTGGCCAACGAACCGGGATTGGGTCAACGGCAGATCCCTCTCCCTTCCCCAACCAGAGTTCACAGTGGTGACAGATGCATCACTGCTGGGGTGGGGCGGACACATGGAAGAGGCGGAGATCAGAGGCCTCTGGTCTCCGGCAGAGTCCGGACTCCATATCAACCTTCTGGAACTTCGGGCGATTTGTCTCGCACTAAAAGCATTCCTTCCCTCTTTCAGGGGAAGAGTAGTGCAGGTGTTCACGGACACCACCACCGCCATGTGGTACTGCAACAAACAGGGCAGGGTGGGGTCGTGGACCCTATGTCAAGAGGCTCTCCGCCTTTGGACATGGCTGGAACATCAGGGCATATCTCTGGTGGATCAACACCCGCAAGGTTCACAGGGCGGATGAACTCAGCTGCAGGTGCATGATGGATCACGAATGGCGTCTACACTCGGAGGTGGTGCAAGGTCTCTTTCAGCAGTGTGGAGAGCCTTGGTTAGATCTATTCGCCACCGAAGAGAATGCGCAATCTCAGCAATTCTGCGTGTTGGAATTTCCAAGGCGGCAATCGCTAGGCGACGCTTTTCGTCACGAGTGGCGTTGCGGTCTTCTATACGCTTTTCCGCCTATACCACTTCTGCCCAGAGTGCTGAAGAAGATCCAGCGCGACCGGGCCCAAGTCATTCTTGTGGCTCCGGATTGGGCACGAAGAGTCTGGTATCCCGAGCTGCTCAACATGGCCATCGACCCTCCGATCAGACTGCCTCTTCAGGAGGATCTTCTGTCGCAGCATCAGGGGATGGTCCTCCACCCGAACCTGTCCAGCCTCCACCTCCTTGCGTGGAGATTGAGCAGCGACAGTTGACAGCCTTCGACCTTCCTCCCGAAGTCTGTGATGTTATCTTGGCAGCCAGACGTCCCTCCACTAAGACGGTATACGCCTGCAGATGGAACAAATTTGTGGCATGGTGCGCAGCAAAGGCTGAGGATCCCCTTTCTGCCCCTCTTTCTGAGGTTCTCTTGGTCCTCCTTTCTTTGGCCCAGCAGGGCTCTGCTCTGGGAACTATAAAGGGCTATCTCTCAGCCATTTCAGCCTTTCTTAGGCTTCCTGATCAGCCTTCTCTTTTCAAGTCCCCTGTTATAAATCGCTTTCTTAAGGGCCTTACTCATCTTTTTCCTCCGGTTCCCCTCGTAATGCCTCAGTGGGACTTGAAACTTGGTTCTTACTTATCTTATGTGCGCTCCCTTTGAGCCGCTACATAACTGTCCTCTCAGACTTCTCACTTTGAAGACTGCCTTTCTGGTCGCCATCACCTCTGCTCACAGGGTGAGTGAGCTCCAGGCTCTTTCTTCAATAACTCCGTTTCTGGCGGTTCCTTCAGACAAGGTTGTCCTTCGAACTCAACCCTCTTTTCTTCCTAAAGTGGTTACTTCTTTCTACATTGGTCAAACCATCACTTTGCCCACCTTCTTTTCGCCTCCGCATCCTTCTAAGGAGGAAGAGAGGCCCCACCGTCTGGATCTAAAACGTGCGCTTTCATTTTATTTGGATCGCACCAAGCAATTCCGGGTGGGTGACCAGCTCTTTGTTGGCTACGTGGGCGCCAAAAAAGGTCGGGCTGTGCACAAACGGACCATCTCTAGGTGGGTCGTTTTGTGCATTAAAGCTTGCTACTCTTTGGCAAAGAAGGAGCCTTCAGTGGGACTGCGTGCCCATTCCACCAGGGCAACGGCAGCTACCACTGCTTTGGGACGGGGAGTCCCCCTCAATGACATCTGTCAGGCAGCTACGTGGGCATCTCTGCACACGTTCACAAAACACTACTGCCTGGACAACCACGTCCGGAGAGACGGCTTCTTTGGCCGTTCTGTTCTCCAGGACTTTCTGGAGTGAACTTGGTTCGCAGACCCACCTCCGGGGTTGGTATTGCTGGGTTATCTATTCTACAGGTAAGGAATCTATAACTAATTGTCTCTTTCAGATGAACAAGTTACTTACCTTCGGTAACGATATATCTGTACGAGTCCTAGATTAGTTATAGATTCCTTACCGCTCCGCCCATCCTCCCAGTTCTGCATACTGACTTCTAGGGTCAGGGAGTCCCTTTTCAGGGCCCTAGTTTTGTGCATCAGTGGTCAGTGTCTTGCATGGCTCTGCGCTTCTGGCGTGGAATGTTGTGTAAAAGAACTGACGTCAGCGCGCGAGGGCGGCGTCTAAGTAGCTACCGCAACGTCATCCCGGCGACCACGATGAACGCGGAGCCGACCGACGCCACCTTTCGATGCGCCGGGGTACTGCTGACGAAAAAATTCTCCGGATCCAGTCTGACGCCTGGGGGTAATTCTACAGGTAAGGAATCTATAACTAATCTATGTCTCTTACAGATATATCTTTACCGAAGGTAAGTAACTTGTTCTTTATGCTTATTGGCATCCAACCATGTTCTTATTTTTTTTTTTTGTTAGTTCAGCGTTACAGACAGAAGAGACTGCTACTACAATTGTTGCCCGCTATAGGTACGAGTGGCACACCACACATTGCAAGATAGATCATAAGAGAACAATTTCAGAGCTCAGTATATGGCAAGATGTGATATCAGATTACTTGTCAAAGCATTGTGTTAAGGGTGTAGAGAAGGAAGTGTTGGAAATGATAGATTTAACTGAAGGATCTAAAAGTGTCACTTATTTGTCTGTGATAAGACAATAGTGGATGAAAGCAGATAGGGATGGAGTGGTTGGCAGTAGGAAGGTATTTAGTGGAAGGGTGGCTGTTGGAAATTACTCTTGACATGGGATTTGGAGTTTTTAAGGAGGAGCTGTATACTAATGCGATGGGACTTTGGAAAATTAATAGTTTTTTCCAAACATTGGGCTGAGAAGGAGAGAAATATGGTGCACATGGGACTTCTTTGTAGAAGTGTAACGAAGAGACATGTAAGGGAGAAGTTCTGGTGGCTAGGAATGGATATAATTGTGGAGGATGTGCTGGAACGGCATGTGGCGCTTGCGATGAGTGACAAAGGGTTGAAAATGGAGAGTCCACCTTTAGTACATGTTCCAGATGTGGGAACAAGTGGCTCTGGATATATAGGGCCCTTTGGAATGGCTAGGAAGAAACGGCAAGCTTGTCATGGTGTTACAAAATTATTTATTCAAGTGGGTGGGTTGAAAATGATTATGCGCTAAATGTATCTACTAAAGATGTTATACAGGCTTTAGGAAAAGTCTCTCTGGTGGGGTTGCTCAACCCTTGTTGTGTTGGACAGAAAGGAGTGAATTATTGTCTGGACAAGTAATTGAGCAGAGGTGGACTTTCCTGTACAACCAAACTCAAGGGATTGGTGGAAGGGATCAATAGATTGGCCATGGATAGCATACAATTGGTACTAAAGAATCATTTGTTGTAGTTAAAAGAATTAAAACAACCATTGGCAAAGCCAACAGGTCTCACCTTTGAGGTATACTGGCTTTGTCAATTGTTTTTATCCATGAACACACACAAAGTGACGCAACCATTTGTTGCGTGAAAGCGCACTTTTCAAGTACAGGTGGGGGAGTGAATGGAGGGTGCAGGTGGGGTAAGAGTAAGGGTGTGGGTAGGAGGAAGCAACATAGGAGTGGGGAGGAGAAGCAATGGGAAAATTGAAGGACGGTGTGGGTGGGGAAGCAACACTGAAGGCATAAGTGGAGAGGAGAAGCAACGGTCAAGAGCAACATGGAGCAGGTGAGAAGCATATGGATGAAAAACGGAGCGTGCAGGAGAGAGAGGTACACAAGGGAGACCCCTGGAAAATACATCCACTCTTATGGAGTGCTTAGCCAAAAAAGAAAAAAAAGGAGTGCTAGAAAAGCAAGCTGTGGAAACACAAAAGGCAGACAATAAAAAGAAGTGGTAAAGAGGCTATGCTCCACGGGAAGGACGAACAAGATTGACAAGCTGGGACACGAAAAGGAATCATGCACATGACTGTCAGGCAATACAACCAATGGTAATCAACGGTTGGGCTACAAGCCGCTGTATGTTGTCAGTGAGACCACAATGTGACCCGAAATAGACAGCTCAGTACTTGCACTGTCTAATAGGTGCAACCTAAAAATGGGTATGAGTGTATAGATCAGCGTAAAAGAGTGGCTAAAAGTGCACTGCTTATGTTGATGTGGTAAAACATGGAGAATTGTGCTCTGCGCGCATATGTCACAGAGAAGGAAAAGCAGAGTTGGAAGAGAGGCGTGAAAAGGTTCAGGACAGGCAAGTGAAATAGAAGGGATGACGGAAAGAGGAGAAGATATGATGTAATGTTGCATGTGGTTGATTTGGTTCGAGGAAGGAGGCCTGTCTTTGTGAAAAAGGAGTCTTTAAGTGGTCACATAAGGTAGAGGTGGTTGGAAGGCACAACATTCTTGTATTCATGAGGGGGGGGGGAATTGCTAGTGACAGACTGATGAGTGGTTAGAAGTACTCTGTTCAAGAAGCTTATAGTTTCCTTTTGTGGTGTTGTGGTAGAGTGCTTCGTATTGGCTGTGCGGAGCGTGGGAATGTGTATTATGAAGGGGGTGCAGTTTGTAACCTGCCATCCTTGCTCTTTTTTGAGAATACTGCAACGTCCTTATTTAGAACCTTGGAATTTGGTACATGTTTACTAGTACAGCAGGTTTTGACTCCTTGTCAGTTGATGAGAACGTTAAGCATGCTCCAGTGTGAGGTGCGAGTTCTGCAACAAGTCTTTACTCTTGTGACATTTTTTAATTTTTATTGCAACAAAGTTATTACCTTAAATATAAAAATAGTATATATTTCACAAATGAAGACAAACCTACTAGCACAGACTCGCATTCAATAATGCACACTGTGCAAAAATGGCAATGAAAGACCAGATTTCCAATGTTGTGCCAGATTTCCTAGCAGCCTCTCATGACCAGAACTCAATGGGTCCAACAGACTCAAATGGCATAATACGAGGACAGCCCTGAAGAGCAAGGATAACCTTCTTCTGGGTCACCAATGCAATGAAATGGGAGACATAGAATAAGCATTTATAAAGCGCATAGCTACCCCAAGGCATCCCAGCGCTATCTGCGGACAATGGACTAGGTGGGCGACTTTACTGGATGCGAGCTTGGAACAGCCAGGTTTTTTAGAAGTTTACGAAAGGAAAGATGGTTAGAATTACTTTTTTTTTTTTTTTTTTTTAAGGTTGCTCGACTTTGATGGAGCTGCCAGGGGGCATTTTTTTCATTTCTTAATTTTTATGCACCTGCTGAAGCAGGTGCCCTTCCCTGCAAGGCACCACATCCTCTGTTCCAGGGACCACGCAGTCTTCACCACTGACTAGCACTTTACAGATGGGGCTAGTCAGGAAAGACACTGGGCATGGGAGCAGGGAAAGATACATTGTGCACCTAAGTACACTAGCCTCGAATCTATCGATTCTGTACTGCAGCACTTCTGGTAATCCGGGGGCGCCAACACACATCCCTGGCACTTCAATGGAGTCCTCAGTATAACATATGCCCCCAAACTCTTAGGGCACTGCCTGCAATGTCCAGAGATACAGCACCAGTTGATGCTACTTTTGTGACACTAGGGCCCCACATAGCCAAACTGGCTGTCCACTGACTTGTACGTCTCCATCTCTTACCACCTGATATATGCACACCCCCGTGGCTAACATGTCGCCTCCAGAGTATTATTCAACCATCGGCCATTGCCTATCCATGTCCATTCCGTGAATGCAGCACATCGAGCAACTACTATAAAGCACTGCATACTGAGATGTACATTAAATACCACCTATTACCCTCTTAGGAGATTTGTTATGGAGTCAGTGGAAGGCCATTGAACCACTTTTTGTGTGAATGAGTTTGCATGAATCTGTGGTATGTATTGTAGGATTTAGTGTGTGTCTGTTCTGCGCCTGGGTACTGTTTTCACTTATAGCATCTCTTGATGCATAGGAGGTGGTTTTTTATTGCAATGTTTATTTCATGTTGTTCTAATGAAACTTTTGATATCTGAAAATGTTGAATAAATGTTATACTATTGTCATATAATCCAGGCCTCGTTTCTGTTATGTGTATTAGATTGTTTGTCTCCACGTAGCTCCCCGGTTTCTTTGCTCCCAGGGGACTGGATTGACAGTTTCCCTTGTTTTTTTATCTCCGACATGTTGCGCATTTACTAAATAATTCAGGCAGTGGGTTTTTGTTTTGTTTTGACTAATTGCTTTTCCCTGTTCCCCTGCCTAGGCTTCTTTTACAGGGGCTCCCTCCTTTTTGATTGTAGTGTTTGAAGTGGAGCCACTGGTTCCCACTCGTACATCACACAGCAAAAGGTCCAGTCCACTGATTTCCAAAGGTGCCCCTCCAGGAACAGTCCAGCCTCAACTGCCAGGCCAGGTCCTCCCTGAACCGGAACAAAAGCAACCCAGGAACGGTTTCACCCTAGTTCAGGCTCATCAGCCAGGTATAGCTTGGCTCCAGTAACAGTGTGCACGGGTGCCACTTATGGGCATGCCCGTCCCATTTAGGCAAGACACTAAAGTATACAAAAAGTGATGGATGGAATGCTTGAATTCATCTCTGCCACCATTACTGACAGGCATCCAATACGTGGGTCCCGTGCACATGGTCACTGGATCCAAGCTTATTTGGCCGATGAGCCCCAACTAGGGTACTAGGTTGCTTGTGTTCTGGTTCAGGGAGGACCTGGCCTGGCAATTCTGACTTGACTGTTCCCACTGGAGAAGGGCCAACATTGCATTTGGCTGGATCCAAACTGAGGTTGCATGGTGTGCAAAATAACAATGGACTTGGATACGGCCCTGAGTAATCACCTTTGTCTGTTGGTGCAAAAGAAATGAAGAATTGGTCTGCTTTCCTGATTTGTCTTGTTTCTTGACAAGTACAAGACTGCCTCTCACGTTCAGCGTGTAGGGCTCTTTCTGCCGGAGCTATTAGTTCTAGGGAAAAAAAAGCCAGAAGCTGTGCTGCTTGATTGACATGAACGTGGTAGTTGATCTTTTGCAGAAATTGTGGGTTTGTCCTCATTACCACTCTGTCCTTGTGTATCTGCAAACAGGATTCTTGCATGGTGAGTGAATGCAATTCACAAACTCTCCATAGGGATGTGAGCGCAATCAAGAAGGCTGGTTTGGGTGTTAGGCATTTGAGGCTTGCTTAATGCATCGGCTCGAATGAAAATGTCATGAGTTGTATTAGCACTAGATTCAAATTCCATAGTGGTGTGGAGACCGACCTTGTTGGAGGCTCAGTTATTGCCCTTCCAGAAACTCTTGACCACCAGAGTATTGAAGAAAATCCTTTCTATGAATTCTTGTGTAGGCTACGAGAACAAAAAGGTAAACCTTAAGAAGTGTATGCGAAGCCATCATCGAACAGATGCATCAGGTACTTTTGCACCGTGGTGTCTTGTGTCGAACTATCCTTGCATTTATTCTCTGTCACACCAGTGTATGAACCTGATCCGCTTTGCACCTCCTTGCGTTACACTTTATAGCTTCTTTAAGGACCTCCATGGCTCACCGTGGGAACCCCATGTGGACACACTTTGTCTGCAAAAATCATGCTGCAATGCTGAGGGCTGCTGGCTCTGGTGGTATACCTGGCACCTTTGCATTGTTAACAAGCCCTGATGAGGTTGAAGTATCATCACCCAACCTTGTGCCATTTCCACCAGATTTAAAAACCATGTATGTCTGGTCCACTGAGATGCAATGAGGATGAACACCATGGACACTTGTCTGTATCTGTTCAACACCACTGGTATCGATGGAATTGGAGAAAGGATAGGCATTCCGCATTAGTCTTTATTCGATCTCCCAAAGGCAGATCATGAAAGATACATACAATAAGAATCATGCAATATAAGACATGTTAAAAAGGCTAAAAATTTACAGTATGTAAAGGGACAGTGTATACATTTTGAATCAAAGTTAAAAAAGACAACAAGATGGATAAAAAGTAAGATGCCAGGGACAAACTTACACTTTACAAAACAAGACCCACAACACTTTATAAAATGGAAAATAAAAACTATCAGAACATGCTTCTTCTTTTGGCTAAAACACACTTCAAGAAGCTAGCAACTGCGTGGCATACACAGTGGTCATTGAGGTGCAGCAGATAAAATAGGGCGGCTCTACACTTAAAAATGTTATGTCTCCGTAATGGGGGTAATAACAATTTCCTTGTGTACAGCAAGTAAAATTGACAAAAGACAAAGTGTAAAATGGTTTGGCTTGAATGCTCATCACATGGACAAATACAAACGGAATCCAAAGAATACTGGCCAAGGGGAAAACAAATAAGCCAACGGAAGGAGCCTAACCAGAACCCTGCCAGCAGTGTTCTCTCATACACATTAATCACGTATAAGTAGTATGGGGCAGTAGTTGGCGCCATTTGAATGATGAAATAATCTCGGACTGCTGGATTAGCCACTTCCGTTAGTTCCCTAGTAGCTTGTTTATGCTTTAAAAAACAGCCCTGGACCCAGTTTCTGTCTTTCTTCACAATTGTCTCAGGGTGCCCAAACAGGTGGGCACATCCCAGCACCGAGAAACTCTTTGATATACTTTAACCACGGGATGGCCAAACCATGCTCATAAGATAAACAATCTCTAATGTCTGCCTGATTAAGTTCGGCTTCTTTCTTATACCAAATAGAACATCAAAGAGCCACGGGTGCGGCATTAATAGTGTCTTGAACACATCCCAAGCTAAACTACAAATGCAATGGAAAATGCGGGGTAGAAGGAAATTCCTCCAAGTGGCAACAGAAACTGAACATCACTAATAATGCTTTCTCTTTCGCACTCAAGGCCGCCCAAAGTGATTTGCTATCTTCCAACCTTCAGGCACAGTTTTAATAAACTTGTTTTTTTTTTTATATTATACTCCCTGTAAGATTGCGAAGTGGGGCTCCGGCAAAGGAACATACTGTCCTCGTTGTGCTGAATATAAAGCCGACTCAATCCACATGTTTGCTACATGCTCTAAATTAGGACCATTAATAAATAAAATCCAACACTTCCTGGGACAGGTGCTTTCTCATAGCTTATCTTTAACACCCTCCACCATAATGTTGGGCACACTAGACTCAATAGAAAGAAAGAATGGAGGAGCCCTAATATTTATTGCTATGGCCGTCCTTAGGCTATGTATTGCGTCTGCCTGGCTGGATCCTAATCCCCCACTGTTTACACATTGGCTAGCCCGTTTTTATTCAATTCATTCGAGAGGGCAATATACTCTAAAAAGGGACATAGATAAAAAAAAAAAAGGACTAATCATCTGGGGTCATCTTTCTCACTGGCTTAATTTATCAACTCTGGAAACAGGCGAGATTAGCGATTAAATTAATTTTCGACAAAAATGCACAGGTCACCTTCTTCTCTTATGCACTAGTTACTTAAGTATATATCTTTTTTACTATATCTTATAATGTTTAAACCGCAGGGATGCTTTACCACTTTTTTAGTGATGTATTGTTGCACTGGTCACTTTATTTACTGTTTTTTAGTTACGTTGACCAAATAATTGTTTTTTTTCCTAGTAATGATTTGCTGCATTGTTATTCAAATGTTTTTTCATATTACTAATTTTTGATATTGATATTTACGCATAAAATATTATTTCAGCTATTTCTTTAAGATTCAGCACTAGCCATATACTTTCAGCCTCCGGGGGGAAATGGGGGGGGACTGCTACACTTTGTATAAATGCTGCCATTGTATTGTATTCTTTCTATCACTGCAATTGAAAAAAATAAATAAATAAAATAAAAAAAAATAAAAAGGAAAATGCGGGGTAGAGAGAGGGACACCTAGTAACCGGCGACAGAATCTATTCTCTTCCGTCTGCATTGCAAGAGCATCCCTGTATCCCCAAATACCCATTCCATATGTCAAAATTGGCAAGCATTTCTGTTTATAGATCTCCAATATTGGCGCAATGGGTTTTTTGCAGATGGACATGGCAAGCAAGGAAGTAGTACCAACAGCTTGGCTAAAGCGCATTATCCTATTTTTAGAACAGGTAGACCAAGTACAGCCCTCATCAAAGTCCAATCCCAGGTAAGGGAAGGAACTAACCCTGTCTAATGTTTTGCCAGCAATATTGAGGGTGCATGTTTTCGTATTTCTGGGTCCACAAACCATAGTAAAGGTTTTCTTAAGATTAGTCTCCAAGCCCAGCTCTTTCATGAAACTGACAAAGCCTTTTGAGGCCGTTGGCCGTCCTTGCCAGGAGCACTGCATCGTCAGCATATAGGAGTGCTGGCACTGGCTTTTCTCCACACACAGCATTTCTGCTCCAACAGATACCAGAGTTTTTTTCCAGATCATTCGTGTAGAGGAGAAAAAGAATAGGACAAGCACGCATCCTTGGCGCACCCCTGCTTAATACTGAACGATTCTGTGCATTCACCAGCACTACCATACCAAACTGTTGCTGTAAGGTCATAGTGAAGTCTTAAAAATGAAACAATCCCCTCGTCGACGCCCATATTCTCTAAAAACAGACCACAGCTTTGATCTAGATACGTAGTCAAAGGCGCTTGACAGGTCCATAAACGCCAAGTGGGTGGAGACTCCTTTAACATACTTGTATTTGGCCACAATTAAGTGAAGGTTGAGGCACTGCTCAATGCTCCAAAGCCCCTTTCTGAACCCATACTGACCCATTCCAATAATTTTGGCTGTGGAGTCCAGGAGGAATATTGGGCAATAACATTTAATGTTGTGCACATTACCTTTTTTAAAGACAGGGACTATTATAGAAGAACGCCAAGACCTGGGCACGCCCATGCTAAAAACAGAGTTAAAGACAGAAGTAAGGACAGGAGTCCAGAACCCTGGATCCTCCCTAAACAGATCAAGCGGAACACCATCCGGTCCTGGAGCCTTCCTACACCTATCAATAATCGCTTTCAGAACCTCTTCCTCACTAAACTCCAGGTTTGAACCCATTGGGACCAGTGGCTGAAGTACATAGTCGGCCCCACCGTCAGGGGAGTACATTCCAGAGAAATGCACCAGCCAGGCCTCCCCTGGGATGTGAACCGTTACTTTATCTTGCTGTGATGGGGAGATAAAACGGATCGCACAGCTTTCCAAAAGGCCTGTAGGTCTTTTAGTTGGCAAGCACTAACAATGGATTCCCATTTCTCCTTTATGGCCGGTTTTCTTCTCTTTACTGCTTTCTGGTAGATTTTCCTGCTAGCTGTAATGGCGCTCTGATCTCTAGGGGATTGCTTTAAGGCCCTACGTAGGGAAACATTAGCTGATCTACATTCTTTATCAAACCATGATTTAACTTGGTGACGTGGCTGTGCATTAGATCTAGACAGCTTCTCTTTTATTCACAGCAAAAGGTTTGTAAAATGAGTTAGGATAATGGCAGAGTTGAAACTTGCCAAGTTGCAACTATTCACCAATGCCGTGCTATTACAAACTACCTGGGCCATGATGTGCTTCAAGTTCGCAGTACGCCAGACCAATTTGCGCCCTGCATCCCTTGTGTTTAAGACCTGGGGCGATAGCAGCTTAGGCTTATGATTCGCGAATGGGGTCAATATTTGGGCAGTGATTGGATTATGGTCGCTGTAGATCTGGGCTAGGACCTCGCTGTTTTTAGTGATTGAGGACATGCTCAAGTGAAGATATAATCTATAGTGCTCCCTGCCCCCCTCCCTATAAAAGTTGGAATGTCACAGCCAGAGGGGTTAGCGATCATATTGACCAGGCCTCGTTCAGCCAGTAAGGGAAATAGGACCCGCCCCCTAGTGTCCATCGTATCGCAAACTGCATCACAAATAAAGGGTTCAAGAATAGTTGGGAATAGAGGTGGTAAAAACCCAAATTTGGCGTTAAAATCCACTGCCACCAACAGATTGAGGGGACGTTCTGCCCGAGCCTTTTTTCCGCCAGCATATCAATTACCGCAAAGAGGCCCTGGAAATTACATTCGCCCTTGCAGGAGAAATTATCAAAATTCACCATATAGATCTTAACTATATTATTCCAGCTAAGGCAAAAGATGTGCGCCTCCCCCTGGTCCAGGAAAAGGGGAAGAGATAGAACAGCCAATATTTACTTTAAACCAAGCTGTCAACCCCCCCCCTGTGGCTCTTCCCGCTGGAGACAGTGTCGCTGGCAAACTAGAACAAGTAAAACCATCAAAAGCTCTTTTTCTCGTCCCATGTTTCCTGCATAAAGACTAGATCATGCTTCAAGATAAAAATTTGCCAGTCTTCGTTCAAAATTTTGGAAACTATTCCAGCCACATTCTAGCTTAGAAATGTAATACAAGCATGATCTAAACCATCTTCTACCACTGGAACGATCGCTTTTGGACCTTTTGGGAGATTAGTCTGGGCTGCATTGGTAATCAATTGTACAGCAGAATTAGGCCTAAGAGATGCACCACCCTCAGCCGAGGAGCCCGAGCATTCACACTCCTCGCACGGCCGTCAATCATTGTCCTCCAGCCCACCCAAGACTGTGAATCTGTTATTAAGAGGTACAATCAGTTGGGAGGGTTCGGAGGGAAGCCTAGAAGTAACACTCTTTGTAGCAGCTAGCCCATCAACATTACGGTGTGATGTGGAAAAGTGCCTATAGAAATAACCAAGTGGCAGAATCTTAACGGAGCTGGTTTTAATCAGTCCAGGGCTAGCTTGTCTCAGGATCTCCATTACAAACTAAGGGTTACGAAGGTTAACCACAATATCATCCCCCTTGTACCCTTTTCCCAACTTGCCAACCCCTCCCACACGTCTTGCCAACAATATCACTTTAGATATGTCCCCGTGGCCAGTCACTTTCATGTTCAACCAGTGAATAATTTTGTTCATAGGGCCCCTTGTATTTTCCAGGTTGCCAACTGCGAGTCTGGGAACGTTCACGTAGGGAGCAGAGGCGGGAGGTAAGTTAATCACAGGAAGAATGTCTGTGCTGGAATCACATATTACAGGTGGCTGGACAGCTTGATTATCCCTAATGGGGTGTGCTTCATTGATCCTGGATGTTCTGGTAGGAACTGCGCCGATATCAAAATCAGGGACTTGGTTTTCTGCTGCCCCTCCACCCCTGTGATTGGAAGAATAATTTAAGGGGGGGGGGGGGGGTGGGAGGGGGAAATAAGGGTGCACTGAGTCCTGAGAACAAGTGAATGCCCTTAAGGCTGGTCGCATTGCTATTTTGGTTTCCAATTGGACCAGGCGATCAATTATTGGGGAGCAGTTTGACATCCAATAGCTCGCCTATGTGACAACTAAGCTGGGCTCAGATGTTCTCTGTGGCAACAGATTCTGGCACAAGTACCCCCTCGTCATTGCAAGGCCTATTTCGGGGGGCCATTTTCCCTTTTGCAGCAGGATATCTAATTTTCTTGTACTTTTAACGTATTTCCTTCTGCGCTTAGGTTTAGGGCTACTCTCTGGGTCAGACTCACGGTGTGGATCGCTAACTACCATGCCAGTAGGACTATGCTCAATGGCAATGGACTCTGCTCCCTTTTTTTCTTTTGCTGTAGGCACACCGCCCGGGCAGGCCATCATAATGTTAGTACATAGCCCTCTCTTCCCCGGTAAGGCATCTCTATGTAAGCCAGCAGAAGGGCCTGAAGCCCAACTAGGCGTACTCAACCGGGCGAGTTCAGATGGACTTTGAGTATTAGGGTGTTGCAGAGGTACCGCTAGGGCAAGCTCCTCAGGTGTGAGGGAGAGGCGTCGCTCTACCAGCCTTATTTTATTAGTGACCATACGCACAGCCCGGGTTAAATATTTATCAATGGTAGAGAGAGTATGAGGCGGTGGCAGCGTGCTAGTGGCACCAGGAGATCCCTTCTTTTTGCCCATGCTCGAGTACAGCAAGTAACAGCTCAAAAAATAGGGAGCGACCAAGCCCCTCAGACTTCCAGGCAAATGCACACGGAGGTACAAAAAACAAAAATCCCAGAGCACTGCGTTGCATTCCAAAGAGCTGCTTTCAGTCAAGTTCTCAGATTGGCGTGATGTGTACGTGCTTACTACAATTCATGATGAGTACTTACTTCCCTTGTCACGATTTGGGGTCAGATGGCCAAAGTTTACAAGCCCACCTGTATACCCGATTACAAGTGAATTCTTGCAGATTCCGGAAGTTTCCATCACAGAAATGTAAGGAAAATGCATGATTTCAGGCAAAGTTTGAGGTTTGCAGGGCATTTTAGGTAAGAAAACCTTGTGGGATCAATGAAAGGAACACCACCCTGGAATCCCCCCTGGTGGTGTGGTTTTAAAAAATGTCTGATTCCCAAGTTTGCATGGGTGGCGCCACAGCATGGCCCCAAATACCGCAGCTACCCCGATTGCTTATCTCTCAACGTAGCGCTGTAGGGCCTTTTGCGTTGTGGTCTCTTGGCCACCACAATAAGTGGGATGCCGTTCTTATCTGGAATAATGCAAGAACAATGTGTGTTTCTTACCAAAGTTTGAGGTTTGCAAAGGCTTCAGGGTAAAATTACCTGGTGAGAGCCACATACGTCATGTATCCCATATACTCCCCTGGCTGTCCAATTTAAAAAAAATTACAGGTTTGGTAGATTTCCCTAGGTGCCAGCTGAGCTACGGTCCAAAACCACCAGCTACCCACACTGCCAAAATAGTGAAAAACTTTAATATGTCCTTGTGTTTTGGGCTCTTCCCGGTCGCAGGCACTAGGCCTACCCACGCAAAGTGAGGTACCATTTTTATTGTGAAACTTGGGGGGGGGGCGTTGGTAGGAATGTGTGGCTCCCTGCAGATTCCAAAATTTTCCATCACAGAAATGTGAGCAAAATGTGTGTTTTTAGTCAAAGTTTGAGGTTTGCAAGGGATTCTGGGTGAGAAAAACCTGGTAAGAGCCATGCACGTCACCCCACCTTGGGTATCTAGGTTTCAGAATGTATTAGTTGGCTAGGTTTCCTTAGGTGCCGCCTGAGCTAGGGCCCAAAACCCACAACTACCGGCAATGCAAAAAAGGGATTGGTTTTCTGTGGGAAAACGTGGTGTCCATGTTGCCTTTTGGACCGTTTTCTGTCTCGGGCACTAGGTCCACCCACACAAGTGAGGTACCATTTTTATCGGAAGACACGTAGGACTATAGAATAGCATTTGTTATTACCAATTGGAGTTCCCTGCATTTGTGCTTTCCAAATATAAGCCTGTGTGTAAGAAAAAACAAAAGACATTTGGAAAATTGCCCTCTAGATAACATGCTAATATGGGTACCCACAAATTCAGATATGTACAAATCACCACTGCTCCTAAACTCCATAACTATTGCCCATTGCAGAAATGCATAGGTTTCCTTGATATCCTTTTTCAGTCTACATGATTCACCATATGAACTGGTCTACTTGTTACACAATGAAAAACCATTGAATGGTGCAGCTCCGCGGTTGGCTCTGGGTACCCCATGTTCGTGGAGAACCTACAAACCCTATATTTCCCCGCAACCAGAAATGTGTAGCAGACAAAATGGGATATTGCTTTTGTAAATCGGCCATTGTTACAAAAAGTTACAAATGAAATCTGTCACAAATTGCTGTTTTCTTCTTACTCATTTTCATTATTTCTATATTTTAACAGCTCGTTTCTTTGGGAAAACCTTGAGGGATCTAAACATATGGTCCCTTGCTGATTTCAGAATTTGGTCAACTTTAAGAAATGTATAGCTTTTCTGGATCACCGACAGGTTTCACACTGGTTTCCACCACAAACAGGAAGTGGGTTGAAAGCAAAAAAGCTGGAAAGATGGTGACTTTAGCACATCTGTTGATGCCATTTCTTTGGAGGGTAACAGACACTTTTTTTTGCAGAGCACTCTTCCTTTTTTACCTCCCCCCAAAAACTAAAAATTTTGCTATATTTTGCCCATTTTCTCGGTCACCAACCCTGGGTATTTTTAGAATCCCAAGGATGTTGGGGAAGAAAAGATGCAAATTTGGCATGGGGGGAAAAAGTTATGGAAGCCTAAGTGCGAACTATCCGAATAGCTAAGAAAGTGCTCAGTAATTAAGGGGGGAGGAGGGGGTTAACAGTGTGACTAACATTGGCTAGTTTAGCTAATCAGTGACATATGGGGACAGGTGGGCCATTTTCCATTTGCTATCGAACCAAATAACTTCCAATCCTATGAGAATGTACCTTGGTTAAAGACAAGGCACCCCGTTTATACTCCTCTTTTATTCAAGCTCTATATAAGTGATGGGGCAACTGAGGATGTACAAGATCCTCTCCAAAGTTGGGAGAGAACACATAACCTCCATGTTTTATGCAGATGATATGGTAATAAAGGGCAAAATTAATACATGCTGCAAAGAAGCCTGAACTTTTTGGAGGGCTTTTCGAAGGTCAATTTAGAAAATACCAAAGGTTCTTTGATTTGGGCACAGAAATGGCATGTATCCGTGGTCGCTAGACCCAGTCAAAACAGTTTCTACAGATGCATGGTCCTGAAATGTGAGCAATAATGCTAAGAAGTAAACAATTGGGGTCTTGGCTGGTAGCCTCATAGGAATAAATTGCTAACAAGAGGGATATTAACCAAAGTCTTAAGAAAAAAGTTACTCTGGTGTGGTACTGCTTCTTTCAATTTAGGAGAGTGGGTGCGGTTTCCTGGATCCAAGCTCAACCTTGTTGCAAATGAAGCTCCAGCTTTGGAGGAGGCTGTTGCTCCTGTAGAACACATGGCCAATTTAGGCAATAAGGCTGGAACTGACATTTATCTCTGTACAGAACTCCTCCCTGGGAAGTTATTTAATTTGGAAACACCATTTGTGTACATTACTCCTCATCGATATACTGGAAATGATGGAGCAGAGGGAGAATTTTGATAATCAACCATGAACTAGAAAGCAATTTAAATTTACAAAGTGTGCAAGCTTTAAGAATTATTCTAGTAAGTAGTGACTAAGAGAATCAAGACATTTAAAGTTTATCTGCTTGCTGATGCAGCTAGATTATTATTTGCCATAATATGAAGCTGGGGAGAAGCCAGGTGTCTACAATGTTCCATTTTGGAAATATTGCAGTTTCTGGAGTTCACTCGTGACTGGGTATACATAAAGGCCAAAAGATAGATCAGTTTTGTTATCTGGCATTTCTTTTATAACAGAGACAACAACACACCATATTGCTTTATGTCCCATTGGAAAGTATCAAAAGAAGTGTTACATTTCCTGTTACTGGATGTACGTGGACTGACATCCGGGTCCATCTCTAAGGTGTCTATCTTTGTGAAAGCCTTATGTGCAACTTGTACTGCTGTTGAGGGGAAGTATGCAATAAACTTGGCAGAGGCAGCCCCCTAATATAATTTTTATATTGCATATATTTGTATTTTTTGAAAATTGTAGACAAACTATATAATACAATTAAGCTACTACAACTACTACCCTCAAGAAAAGGAAGTGGAGGCCATTTCTAAATGCTAATATAGTATACAAACACCACCACCATACTTGCTGGAGCACCTGAACCACCAAAGCATATACTCTCAGATTACCATAAATATGTTCAACAGCAAAGTTAGGTAAATACTCACCAGGGTTATGGTGTGTAGTAGACTCTCCGTTCTGAAAAACATCTCCTGTTACGTTCATTCTACCTGGATTAAAAGGTCCTACACCAGTCTTGGTCTGTGAAGTTAAAGATGGAGGATACGTTTGTATATTGATACCAAAATTATTTGACTGCAGTCCGTTAGATACATCTCCCAAGTTGGTATTCTGTAAGGATGTTACATGTGTAATCATTAGGTTCATATCACGCCCTTCCGTACTTCCCAGGCGACCATCACTCACTGTGCACATACCAGTCTCTAAAGTGGTGACATTTGCAATTCGGATTTCAGAGTCTGGTTCTGTGGTTATCCCACAGGCACCCAATCCAGCATTTACCTTACTCCTTGAAAAATTGGAAGAGGAGAATTCCATATCATTTCTGTTAGAATCTGCTATTCGCCTTTCATGAAAGCCTGATGCAATATTATCTTGCACTTGGGTAGGCTCAGGATCATCATCATCAATGATTATGGTCTCACTTATGCTTTCCCTCTGAGAGTCGACGTCTTTCGGAGGAGGCCTTGATCTAAGGTCATGTATCTGAATCTCACCATTCCTCGAGGATGGAAATGTATTGCTTCGCTGATCTGACGTAACTGGAGGAGGAGGGTTCTGTGGTATTTGTACAGGTTCAATAAAAACAACATCATCATCATCCTCTTCCACAGTAGAGGTCTGATACTTAATAGGTCCAGAAACTATAGTAGGATGAGACGGTCCACCAAAAGAGTTTCCAACGTTTGACAGCCCAGTTGCCATTGCTGGTGTTGGTGTTCCCAAAAAAACAGAATGCTCTGAAAATCCTCTTAAAGCATTTGTGTCCATTCCAGAGTACCTGTGGTAAGGAGAGAAACACTCAGATTAAACTTCTAACAAAAGAGCAGATTTATTATAAAAATAAAAGAAGAAATACAGCTTGTTTCACTGAACAGATGTTTGGCAGTTTTACACGTTTGGTGCACAATGGGCAAAACTTAGCACTACAGTTCACTTGTACGTAAATATTTTTTACTTGAGATGTCAATTGCAATGCAGTTTCTTTAGACATAGTTGTAATATTGTGTACATTTCAAATAAAGGCTAGCTTTGAAGAGTTGACTAAAAGGTTTACCATGATGTGCTAGAGCTCCATCCTGCTCCATCTGTTTGTATTTGGCATTTATAAAGCACTGCTACACAATGAGGTATCGTGGCATTGTCTATACCGGTATTAAAGCTCAAAGTTAACATGACTAAAACTACTAAAAGGCAAAGCCATTAGGTCTCGCCTGCCAAAGGAGTTAGCTGAATTTTTTGCTTTGCCAATGCTTGTTGCCAATGACGAACAGCATCAGCAAAAACAAGTGAAACAAAAAAAGTCAGAGTGGCTGGTCCCAGTGTTAAATTTACGCATTCATGCATCTCCAGGTATAAGCACAAATACGTCAATGCTGTGGTGGCTATTGGTTTCTTTTATTTACCATCCCAAGATGGCAGAAGTCCAAATGTCCAATCTTGGAGCTGCCCACCAAAGAAGGAGAAAAAAAAAATCTGATTATTAAAAAAAAAAAAAAATTGAGACGAAGTTGTATGGAGAGCCACAGAAGGCCAGTGGGAGGTTAAAAAAAAAAAAAAAAAAAAAAAAAGCTGAAGAGGATGTGGTGGTGGGGAAAGCTTGGGAGGACGGAGCAACATCAAGTGTGGGGTGGTGAGATGAGGCACTAAAATGCACCCATAGGAGAGATTTGAAAAACCAGCCTGCACACCTATGGAGTGCTGAAAGAAAAAGTAGTTTAAGTAAACAGTTTGCTCAATGTAAGCAGCGGAAGGATGCAATTCATATCGCTCGCTAGAAACACTTAAGCTATATGCCAGGGGATGAAAGCAAGCAATCGGGTAAAATATTCAAATCCGTTAGACAAGTAAGTCAACCAATCATGAGTAACGAGCTGACTGTAAACCCACTCTACGTATTTGGTATTGTACACAATATTTCTATTGAAAACAAACAGTTAAAACTTAAGTTGTGAGTAGGAGAGACCTAAAAGCTACTTAATGAGCCTTTATTAGGAAAAACAAGCCTCTGCATTAGTTAACGTATACATAATGAAAATCTGACCGGTAGTGGCTCAATATTTTTCAATAAGAAATGCACTGCTCGCCAGGAGACCTGCGTTATGCATTTGGTCATTCAATCGGTACCTATGGCATTTCTAAATTTCTGAATCACATTACATATTTTTCATGAGTTTGCATACACCATTCAAGAAACAATGGTTGTGCAACTCCCTAGTCACCCTTCACCATCACTGCGCCTCCTAGTTAATGTACAAGGTGCGTCTGAAGTTCTTTAGACAATTTCTGTGGAAAAACATTTCCAAAATAAAATGTTCTGTGTGCGGAACACAATACATACAGTATTACATTCTATATCACGTCCAGCAATACATGTTTTTTCATGGGTGCTCTCGCTGGCTTCCATTCGTGCAGAGCGAGTCCATACATTTCTCCTTTTACTAATAAGTCCTATAGAATTGCCTAAGACTGAATTGTGCCTGGGGTCACACTACTTCTAGGTCGAGATACATTAATAGGGGGCGGTACACCCAGCTGAAAAAGACGCGGGTACAAAGATATATAAAATGTGCATGGCTTTATCACCTGCAAAGCAGAAGGGCAAATGTACCAATCAGACCCCAAGCAGTGAAATCATGGTGCAAATACCAGGTGACACGGATCGCCAGAAACTTAAAAAATATGGTCTTGCACACAGACGGCCCCTCCTGCTGCTCCAGCGAACACACAGGGTTAAAAAAAAAAAAGTCCCAGAGTTGTTCCACAAGGCAGGAGCTTTTTTTTTTTTTTTTTTTTAAATGACAAACACAATGTAGGACTTAGGGATTTGTAACATCTGAGCAGTTATTCATGAAAGATAAAATGTTGCCATGATAAATACGCATCCCTATTACAGCCCATCATATTCCTTAGCAGATATGAATTCCATAGTTTACAACATGCCGTTAGTCTGTAAGGCGGGGCCTAGAAAATAAGTACGTACATGGGTGCGTTCAGATATGAGTCTGTGGTTTGCAGCTACAAAACAAGACAAAATGCTTGATGTTCCATACTAGTTTCACAATACTAAACAATGGGAATTCATGGATTTGTTTTTTTTTTTAAATGAGGATGCCTGCAGCTGGCTGGAAAGCGGGTGGTAACAGACCTGAAAAAAAATAAAAGCTTAAGACTGATAATCATGAAGCAAATAGTACCAAATTGCCCGAACAGGCAGCAGAGAAATACTTAGACAATACTATGCCTTTTTCCGATTGTACATAGTAGGACACCCAATTGCTAGAGGAAGAAATACCAGAATAGGCCATATGATGGGCATTAATAAAGAACTATCCAATCAGGATGGTAAAAGGGAAAGGGACCTTGGGATGCAAAAGAACAATGCCTTTACATAGATACTTTGTCATATTCTTCAACAATGCCTAAATGAACAACCCTTTTGAAGTGTGCATTGTATAAACGCATGTCCCAATAGACTCATACCCACAACCTACCAGCGAAAACAGCTAATCTGGAGATACATGGGAACTCTCTGAAGCCGAAAGACATTTGCAAATTTGGCTTAGGTTATGGGGCAGGGATATTATAGGATTTTCTTTTTTTTTTATTTAAAAAAGTTTTGTATAGCGCGAACAAGACCCCGAAGGGTATCAGAGCACTTCACAATAGTGGGGGGGGGGGGGAGAACAAGGTAAAGGGGAACATTGCAGAGGGGGTAAGAGAGGATAACAATGAACTAATAAGAATGTACATGGATGCAAAACAAACATTACTTAGCAGGGTAAGGCAAACAATTCTGGGCATTACAGTTGTTAGGCCAATAAAAAGAGGGGAAAAAAAGTTAAATCAAAGGACATTTATAAAACAGACGAACCATGGCCAATTAAGGCAGGAACTTGTTCATTAGGATTATCTTTGCTTCGCGTTTGAAGGCAGCCATGTAGGGGATTCTGCGGATTTCCAGTGGGAGAGAGTTCCAGATCTTCGGTGCCGAGCCAGAGAAGGCTCTGAGCCGAGTTCTCTTTTTGCGAAAGGTCTAAGGTTTCAGTTGTAGAGAATTTGCACTTCTTGATGGTCTACCCCCTCCTGATAGCTCTAGTTTTTGAGCCAGGTAACAAGGGGTTTTGAAGTGGAGGGCTTTGTGCGTCAAACAAGCAATCTTTAGTTGTATTCTTGCTTCATAGGGTAACCACTTTAGAGATCTTAGGACTCGGGATATGTGATCATTTCTTTTTGTATCGGTCATCAGTCTGGCAGCTGCATTCAACAAAGCCCTGAGAGGGGCCATGGTATATTTGGGAAGGCCACAGAGCGTCGCGCTACCATAGTCTAGCCTCGGCAGGACAAGCGCTTGAACCACCTGCTTGAAGTCCTCTTGAGGGAGGAATGGTTTTAGGTTTCTAAGAATCCTCATTTGCTGGTTAGCACCCTTACACATCTTACTAATATTTTTCTTCATGTTCAGCTGCGAGTCTAGGGTGATTCCAAGAGATTTAGCTGAGTCGATGATAAGAGGGGAGCAGTTGAAGGTAGTGAGGTGCTTCATCCAGAGGTCAATCTTGAGGGTGTGCTTAGGTGGGGATATGAGAAGGAATTCTGTTTTGGCGGTGTTGAGTAGGAGGTGGTTCTCAGTTAGCCAGTTTTGGGTAATCGTCAAGGAGGAATTGAGTGACATGAGGTCTTCAGAGGAATTGATTTTCAGGTAGAGTTGTGTGTCATCCGCATACATATGAAAAAGAATGTTCATGGATTTTAGAGCATTCGCTAGTGGTTCCAGGAAAATATTAAAGAGTAGGGGAGAAAGTGCAGACCCTTGCGGGACCCCCATGGAGACTGTAGAGGGTTGGGATAGGGTTTGATTCACCTTCACTCTTTGGGATCTATTGTGAAGGAAGGAAGAGAACCATTGATATACCAGACCGGAAAGGCCCATCCTGTGTTCCAGAATGGCTAAGAGGTTATCGTGATTAACCGTGTCGAATGCAGAGGAAAGATCAAGGAGAATGAGTAGGCAGGATTCATTATGGTCTAACATTTTTAGGATGTCATCCATGATGTGAAGGAGTGCCGATTTGGTACTGTGACCGCTCCTAAAACCAGATTGGTGTTGATCCAAGAGGTTGAAAGACTCAATGTGCGAACAGAGTTGTGACTGAACACATTTTTCAAGGCGCTTAGCCAGAGTAGGGATATTGGAGATGGGACGAAAGTTGTCGAGGTCAGATCGGTCCGCATCAGGTTTTTTGAGAATGGGTGAAACCTGAGCTGCTTTTAGACATTCGGGGATCTTGCCTTGAGATAATGAGGCGTTGACCATCTTTGTCCAAAGGGGGATGAGGGCAACCTTGATTTCTTTGAAGACAGATGGTAGCAATGGATCGGTGAATTGATTAGAAGGGTTTAATGCTAAGAAGAGTTTTGCAAATGTCCTTTTCCCTGAGGGGAGAAAAGGAGCCCCAAGTGGCCTTGTTCTTGGTGCTAATACTAAGAGGCTTTAGACTCGGATGAGCCGCACTCTTTGATGATGTAAGTAGGGCCCTCTTAGATTCAAGGTCAAGTCTGATGAGTTTAGTTTTCTCCATAAAGAAGATAGCCAGATCGTTGCATGAAGGTGAATTGTCTGCTGATTCGAGGTGGTTGGGTGCGGTCGCTGATTGCTGTTTGACAATTTCAAAAAGCTTTGTGGGGCGATTTGAGGCTTGACTAAGTTGGGCTCTGAAGTAATCGGCCTTAGTCGTCTTGATTTTTTTATTGTAGGAGCTCCTAACCGATCTAAGGACTTTTAGATGATACACGGATGGTTTTGATCTCCATAGACGTTCAGCTGCCATTAAGTTCCGGCGTTCAGAGTTTAGGTTGTCGTTGAACCAGGGTTTGGAGATTTTGGAGGAGGCATTTTTTTGCTGTAGAGGTGCTATTGAATCAATGATACCGGAGATAGTGGAGTTATAGAAGTCAGTGAGATCAGGTACAACAGTCATGTCATCTTGGGAAGACAAGGCATTTTTACATTCGATAGCTAGACAGTCTGTGTTAATATTCTTGAGGTCCCTTTTCCACTGTTTAATTTTCTTTTGTTGGACCCTTTGCCGTATAACCTCCCAGTTGATTGAGAAGATGCTGTACAGGGCTCGAAAAATTCACTCGACCACTCGCATTTGCGAGTCAGATTAATTCAGGACGAGCTATTTTTTAGGTCCTACTCGCCCGTTCTGGCGAGTAGGAAAATAAAATGACACTTGACCTCTGCCTCTGAAAGCAGAGGAAATGTGACAAGATAGCAAGATTTAAAGGCATCTTTATTGCTCACAAAGTAAATGAGCAATAAAAATGCTTTTAAATCTTGTTAACTTGTCACATTTGCTCAACTTTCAGAGTCAGAGGTCAAGTGCATTTCAGTTAGGTCGAGGAGATTTTGTAGGTTACTAGACCTGCAGGTCTAATGCATTTTTTGTGATTTTTCGAGCCCTGCTGTAATGGTCGGACCAATCACAAGGGGTAATGTCCTCCAGTGTGATGGTATTGCCTTTTGAGATAAGGAGGTCCAGAATTTCTCCTTTGTTGTGAGTTGGCCGGTCACAGAATTGGGTAAGGTCCATCAGATAAGAATGCATTAAGGCAGATCACCCAAGCTTGGTCAGTAGGTTTAGACCAGTGAAGGTTGAAGTCACCTAAGTAGATTTGGGATACTGAGGAGGTCATCATTGGAAGAGAATTTCCATAAGTTGTTCGATGAAGAGGAAGTTATCGCCGGGAGGGTGGTAGAAAGTATGGAGTTTGCAAACAGGGAGGTGATTAGTAGAGATGTTGAGGCAAAGGTTATTCAACTAAGGATGAAGTGGGTTGTGCATCAAAACCAACATTAGAGTCCTGGAAAGCAAATGAAGACTTGTGTGTTCATGTATAGAAGCCAAATGTTTGATGTACGCTAGTAGAGTGGATTCAAGGAAATTCAATAAAGCGTGGGGTTCACAAATCAGGTTCAGGAGAAGCCTTCATGCATCACACAGGACACACAGGTTTTGCAAGATATGGGTTTAGAAGGCCAGGAAGTTGAGGGTACTATTGATGTGCTGCATCCCCAAAAAGTATAACTGGGGTAATTAATATCAGAATATGGTGGAGATGATACTACAAGGAATGTGAAGCCAACCACTGTTTACATTTCTATATATTAAATACCGCAAAAACATACGTGTGTGGGTATAAATAATACACACACAGAGAAAAAGTGACAGTTGTGAAAATGTGAGTTTAAAGGTAACGTTTTAAACAAAGCACCCTGAAGTTCACCAATTATAGTTAAATTATAACTCAAACACCTGCGCAAAGTGTCATCAATGAAGTCCTAGAACATGTCACGAGTGATGTAATATGTTTGGCCATAAGCTGTGCATTGCCTGGAGCCATGTACGGCGGTTGGGTTGGCCGCAGGGCTCAGCTTCTGGCCAGGCCCTGCGCCCACCAATATACCACGGGCGGCCACCCTCACCATGCACGGCTCTTGGCACTGTATGGCGTGGAATAGCCACAGGGCCAACCGCTCAAATGTTAACAACCCACCACAGACACACGCACCCACTTTAAAAAATATATATTTTACCATGACAGGATTCTCGCAGGAGACCATATGTTCCTTGCACTCCTGTTGGACTCTCAGGGGAGTCCCGCTGGCTCCCACGAGAATTCCACAGGATCACGGCAAACCATATACATCTATTTTTGGGGTTTTTTCAATTTGGTCCGGGTGGGGATTTGGAATGGGAATCCCAAGACAGAGGGGTCAGGCTACCCTGCCCACTTATATCTTATAAATGGCAGCCACACATTTCTCCTCATGTAGTGGCCAGTCAGAGCGCAAGCTCGTGCTGAAATTAAAGGAGCTTCTCAGATCGGCGGGAGCACGATGGCCGACGGGAAGAGAGACCCTCTTGGCCAATCAGTTTGCTCTTAGAATTGCGTGCCCACAGGACTCCTGCGAACCAAACCGCCCAGATATAAATACATTTAGAACCTTAATGTCTCAACAACTACTGAAAACATTTACTCCAACTTACAACAAGCATTAACAAAGCCAAGAAGTCAGATGATGTCTGAGAACTTTGACAATTCTTGTTTCATCATGGTTTTGAACAACACTGATTTGAGACGCTGCCAGGTGTTTTTATGGTCTAAAAGCAAAAATGTTTTTGTTCTCAGAAGAGCACACATTACCATAGTACTCCCCGGCACTGAAGGGGTCTACTTTGTGTGCGAATGTACTCTTTGTGAAAGGGCAGCATGCCATAATTCATAGCGAAGTCAGCCAATGGCTGAAATTGGCTGACTCATTGCCCCTTGATGCATGCTAGAGTGAGCTGGAGAAAAATGTTAACGACACAACCACAGACAAATGGATGAAGTGAGGATGGACACCCCTATATGTAACCATATCATACACAATTTTAGTAAAATAAAAAGGTCTTGACTAACAGCCATAAAAAGCCAATCGTTCTGCCATTGGTTCATCAGCCTCTTGAATTTGAGAAAGAAGTAAAAAAAAAAAAAAAGGCATGAAAAAGAAAAAGGCAAGCAAAAGACGGAAAAAAGAATGTAAGAAACAAAGGAGGAAATACATTTAAGATAGTGTTTCAAGTGCTGTAAATTAAACACGATAAAGGTTAGTTTTCTTCCTGGGTAAAAGTTTCTTAAATAACGATTTGTGAAACTGAGTTCAGAATAAATGTGTTCTAAAGAATTGTCCGCTTTTGAATTAATTCACATGTATAAGATTGAAGCTTTCGTTTGTGTGCTGCATGCATGAATTACCAGCAGTCAGACCAACAATTGACTCCAAAAGAAATTTACAACAGTATTTGCTGGAGACAGGAACTGATAAAGTGTGTAATGTGGCCTGTGCTCACATCTGGTAGAAATGTACTGCTTTAACCTCAGACTCTTAACACAAAGGCAACACTAAAATAATTATAAAGTAAAAACAAAACAATTGCACTGAAGGGAAACACCTTGTGTGCCGATGTGCTCATTGTGAAACAGCAAAACGCAGTCACTCAAAGTGAAGTTAAGCAGTGGCTGAAGTAGGCTGACCCTTGGACCCATGCTGTATGCTTTAGAGGGCAAAAGCAAAATGGGAATGACAACAGACCAATGGATTAAGAGATGTGGTGAAAGCTCCTTTAGGTAAGCATGTTATACATATTTTAGTAACATCAAAAGATCTTGGCTAAGGCCAGACTTAAAATGCACGCTTTTTAGGTAAAGATCTAGCTTTCTGCCAAATTTCGTGTAATTCTGTTCAGCTGTTTGAGTTGCAGCGCTGTTCAAAAATCCCTACCAAAATATTTCTCGGCACCAGCTTGACGAACCACCTAGAAACCTTCAAGGAAGGAGCAGAGGTGGATGAACTATTTTTGTAATGCTTTCTGAAGACTCGTCAAGCAGCGCCAAAGTTGTAAGCAAACCAAAAACTACAGCTATACAGTGGCAACCGCGCCTCTGTGTAATATATTATCAATGAAAAAAAACAAAGCTTTAAATGATGCTATAGTTAGGTGTTGTAATGTAATATAAAATTTTTTTTTTTTTTTTTTTTTTTTAAACACTGAAATTCACCAGTTCTAGTCGGGGCCGGCCCCTGTAACAAAATCGGCCGAAACCGGCCCTGGCAAACAGCTCGGCCGCTCCCAGGGGGGCAGGCTGAGCTCTTTGCCAGGGCCAGTTTTGGTTCCCAGTCCGGCCCTGGTTATAGTTCTCCGAGCCAACTATAGTTTGCACTCCGCCAAGGCCCTGCTTATGACCTCACAAATTACATTACTTGTGACATCTTAAAATTACATCATTGATGGCATCGCTGATCACATCCAAGCTACTGCTCCACAAATAGAAACAATGTAGCACCTGAGACAAGTCTCATTCAGTATGCTAAAAGTTATGTAGTGCACACTTTAGCTACAAGTGAAGTTTTAAGTGCAAGCGGTACTCTATTTAAGTAAGGTAGAGACTAAAAGTAAGAAGTGTGAGATGCAGTCGTACATTTCAAATAGATTGTGCCCCAATTCAAAGGCCTGTGCAAAGAGTTAAGAATGCATGGAAATATGAGGAAAAGTGTTTCTTTACAATATTCTCCTGTGGAACTGTGTGTACAAGCTGACATGAACGTTATCAGGCTGTGTTATATGCAATTTGTATAATAAGCATATGTAATGCAATAGGTCTCGCCTTTGGGACCTTAGAAGTATTTAGATATGCAGCATATTATTGTGGGTACAGAATTCACACAGTTTTCTAGGAGAACTTCTGTAAATCTGTGACTGTTTGAGCAAATATACAAGTGTATATTTAATCGTGCAATAATTCCAGATACATTTGCTAACTTTTTTCCATGGGTAAAATATTTTTACCCGATGGAGGAGCCTCTTCTCCAACACCACTAGCTATTTGGGTTTGTTCCTTCCAGATTTGCACCATGTATAGAAATGTACTCCTGCCCTTGACAGGAGATCTCCAATAATATCCAGGATGGAAATGGGCATCGCACAAAGGTTTGTGATTATCCTCACAAGTGTATGGATGTTTACTACTGCTGACTTGCACAGTGAACCGGTTCTAAAATGCAAGAAGCCATGCCCTCTTAAGCAATGAATGGATGCACTGCTGCTCGGCAACCTGGATGTGATACATATTGACATCTGCAAGCAAGCCACAGGAACGTAGGCGTGGAACAAATAAATATATAAATATGGCTTCCAGTTGCAGACCGCGCATCTCTCAGTTCATGTACTATATGCTCATCTTTTCCCGGTCCCTGAAGAAGTCTGTCAGTGTTCTCCATTATGTGCCTAATAGTTTTAAATTAAAAAATATACTGTCTCTAAATAAATGTAATAAAAGCAAGTACTTATTTCATATTCTTTTTGGTACTCCATTCACATAGTCGTGCAGAGGGGTAGCTTCTAGAAAGACACCACGCTGTATGATTCCAACTTTTAACACATGAGGTGACGCAACTGGTAGTTGGGACCCGCACGCGGTAGTGGACCCTGCAATTCGGGGTTCTGAAGGGTTTAGAATGTAATCTTCTTTTAGAAGGAATCGGTGCCTTTGGTAAAGCAGGTTGGGCTGATGATATAGGTTCTGTTATCAGTAATGGTATCCTTGTTATTGCGACCAATACAATATGACGTCTGGTGCTCGCCGCTGCCCTCAGGCCCCAAGTGTTTCTCGGCAGTGGGTAAAAATGCCAGCACCCATTTACGAATGTGTTGGGTTGTATCTATGCCAACCATCTTCTCTGTGTTACTCGTGCCTTCTCAGAACTTCCACCTTTGGGAGTTCTGGAATGACAAGGGCAGAGAGAGAGGTCGGTTGGCAGTTACACTGATGGTGTTGCTCATCGCTGCTCCTGTCTTGTTGGCAATAAAGAAGATATCGTCCTTACCTTTCGTCTTCTTTTCACTGGCGACGATCCGCCTTCAAGACTACCACGCGTGCCTGTCTCCTTCGTCTCCTGCGTCCAGCTGACGACCCCGAGCTGCGATCCAGGCTCAGCCCTTTTCGTTCGTGGACTTCCTACGGCGTACGTGGCATCGTTTGCCCCTGCCCTGAGAATCCAAGGTACTGTCTATTTTTATTCATTTGGCCGTCTGCACCTTTCCCGACGTACTCGCGCTCACCATTACCGTTACCCAGCATCCCCGACGCGCCTCCAGTGTCCTCATTTTGCCAACCAACGCGTTGCCAATCAACGCCTACGTATTATAGGCAACGTACGGCCATTGTTTACCGCTACCTAGCAACCACCTCCAAGCCTTCCACCTGCCAACCACGTTCTTTTGCCAACCATTTCACGCGTTGTGCCACCATCTCAGCCTCTCACCGTTCTGCTTCTGACTTTAATTTCGATTTACGTGCAGCACACTCCTACTGTGATTTGCACACCAGGTTTCATACAAACAAGTGTCACGGTGATCTGCACACCACTATTACCGATCACTCAGCAGATCTTACGAGCGCAGTTCTATGCGCACCATGGGCACATAATTCAAAAAGGAATTGCCACCACGCCATCAATCAAAGTGGTACTCTACCAACCACAGTGTGTTGTTCATTCCTCACTCGACGACACGCACGTCAATTTAAACTCTGTTCTCCCCAGTTCCTACAACTATTTCCACGACGTCATTTTTTTTTAACATTTCTACAAATATGCATGTGTAAGCATTGCATGCCAACTCTGCGGTGACACACACACCCTTCTTAGTGTATCACTCAATTTATTTCAGTCGACGGCGGTGATACTCTGTTTTGTTTGTTTCCTTCACCATGCAACAATCTCTATCAGCCCCTCCGGCGTTTTCACCTAATCCCGCTTCTCCTGAGTTGGATTGGGAGAAATGGAAAGAAAGTTTCGAAGCATACCTGGATGCTCTCGAAGGCGACTCATTTACACATAAAAAGAAATTCGCAATTCTAAGACACTGTCTTGGTTCAGAGGGTCGTACCATTCTTAAGCACACTCCCAAAGTGTTAGTTTTATTTATTGAAGGCGACGGCGTTGAGGATGAATATGCTACAGCAATTAAGTCTCTTGACACTAGGTTCAAAGGCTGCAAAAACATCACATTAGAAAGACATAAATTCCGCAAAAGAGCGCAGCTGCCCGGGGAGTCCACCTCCACTTATGTTGGTGTTTTACGTATCTTAGCAGTTTCCTGCGATTATAAAACATTTGAGGAAGAAATGATTAGGGACCAGCTTGTAGAAAAGACTAATAACAAAAAAGTCCAGGAGGCTCTTTTATCCAAGCCTGATCTATCTCTACAAAAAGCACTTGAAACTGCTACTAAGATCGAAAGCACTACATCCTACTTGGAGCAAATGTCAATTTCCAGTTCCGCTCCTCCAGCACAAAGTGTTTCAGCTGTTAAGGGTAAATCCAAAACTTCAAAAGACTATCCACGCCAAGGAAGAACGGAGGGATATTCTAAACCTAACACCAATTCCAGACCCTCTAATAGACGTTGGGAGTGTTACCGTTGTGGTAGCAGTTCTCACCTCGGTAATGCCAGATTCTGTCCTGCCCTTAACAAAACTTGTAGCAAGTGCTTTAAAAGAGGCCATTTTGCCAATGTTTGTAGATCCAGTGGCAAGTCATCCGTCAATTCTGGCGTTTCCTCTACCAAGAAAATCCTCAACCTTGAACAACCTTCGGATGTATCATCTTCAAGTGAAGAAGATCAAATTTGCATATTGTCGGAATATAATAATAATAATAATAATACTGGCATTTGTTGAGCGCGAACAGCTACCTCCGAGGAGGTGTCCCGGCGCTAAAGTGACAAGTAACACGCGCACGGCATATCACTGTGCAAGCGTCGTTTCCACGGTTCTACAAGAATCAAGACGACCCTTATGTACTTTGACTGTCAATGGAAGAGACATCAAGATGTTGGCCGACTCAGGGTCCCCTTTTACTCTCATAAGTGACAAAATATGGGAAGACTTGTTTCAATCCCAAGGTCTCATCTTAAATCATTCACTGGTTCGTCCTATTGCTTATGGTGGTAAAAACATTGATGTCCTAGGTGAATTTCATGCTAATTTATGTTTTAGAGGCAATAATGCTCAGGGTATTGTCTATGTTGCCAAAGATGATACCTGTCTTTTGGGTTGGCACGACCAAGGTAACCTAGGAATCATTTTAGATCCTAATGATCCCCATCAAGTCATACTAAAAAAAGATTTAGTCTATGTGCAAACCCTTAAAGATGAAACGTGGGAATCTGCCTATCCTGAGATCTTTAATAACAAACTAGGTTTATTTAAAGGTTTTAAACACAAAATTAAATTACGTGACGGTGGTGGTGCGCTGAGTGATGCTGTGGTGGTGCGCTGAGTGATGCTGTGGTGGTGCGCTGAGTGATGCTGTGGTGGTGCGCTGAGTGATGCTGTGGTGGTGCGCCGAGTGATGCTGTGGTGGTGCGCCGAGTGATGCTGTGGTGGTGCGCCGAGTGATGCTGTGGTGGTGCGCCGAGTGATGCTGTGGTGGTGCGCCGAGTGATGCTGTGGTGGTGCGCCGAGTGATGCTGTGGTGGTGCGCCGAGTGATGCTGTGGTGGTGCGCCGAGTGATGCTGTGGTGGTGCGCCGAGTGATGCTGTGGTGGTGCGCCGAGTGATGCTGTGGTGGTGCGCCGAGTGATGCTGTGGTGGTGCGCCGAGTGATGCTGTGGTGGTGCGCCGAGTGATGCTGTGGTGGTGCGCCGAGTGATGCTGTGGTGGTGCGCCGAGTGATGCTGTGGTGGTGCGCCGAGTGATGCTGTGGTGGTGCGCCGAGTGATGCTGTGGTGGTGCGCCGAGTGATGCTGTGGTGGTGCGCCGAGTGATGCTGTGGTGGTGCGCCGAGTGATGCTGTGGTGGTGCGCCGAGTGATGCTGTGGTGGTGCGCCGAGTGATGCTGTGGTGGTGCGCTGAGTGATGCTGTGGTGGTGCGCTGAGTGATGCTGTGGTCGTGCGCTGAGTGATGCTGTGGTCGTGCGCTGAGTGATGCTGTGGTGGCTGTGGAAAAGTAGGTCTGTTGTCTTGCCATTAGCTCAGCCATTTTGCGCTTCATCCTCCATTGCGACCTCTCTACAGGGGTCACAAATGCTCTGTGGCTTCACATCTTGATTCACCTCACCTCTGCACTGCCACCAAGGCCCTGTTCCTGACCTGACCTGCCGCCACCTGCCTGAACTCATGCTAAACCAGCCGAGCAGGACTGTCCGTGCCCTTGTTTGCCACAATCTGACTGAACTCTTGCTAACCCCAGTTGAACAGGACTGTTCGCCTGTGCTTACTGTCCTCACCCTGCCCTTCGCCCTGCAGGGCTTGACAGCTACCATCTTCGGACTTATCAGATTGTCCTCTGCTTGTTGTGTAATTATGGGTTTCACCTACACCCTGCAGGGGCCCAACAGTGACCATCTGCTAGCTTATCAGATTGACCTCTGCTTGTTGTGTAATTATGGGTTTCACCTACGCCCTGCAGGGGCCCAACAGTGACCATCTGCTAACTTATCAGATTGACCTCTGCCTGTATAATTATGGTGTTCATTGTTTTACTGTACACGTCTCCCTTTGTATAATCATGGTGTTCATCGTTTTCTGTATACATACCCCCTTTTCATAATCATGGTGTTTTCTTTACTATACACGCATAGGGTGGGGATGAAGGGTATATAAGACGTGGAACCAAAGTGCTTGGCAGATTGCCTCCTCAGACAAGCTGCGGGTGTCTGTTGCTGATGCTCTCTCTCTCTCCATCTCATGAGATTGTAATAAATATCCTTTCTCTCGGTGCTCCAGTGTTGGTCTCAGTCTGTATCCCGGACCCGTGGACGAAGGGTGGACCCTGCACCTTTGGGTGGTCTTCCAAGGAGACCCCCAAATCCACAATTGGCGCCCAACGTTTGGCCCATCAGAGACGCGGCTGCCCGGTCGAGGGGTCCCTACGAGGAAGTTTGAACGGAAGGTGGTGGAGTATACCTACGCGAAAGAGACCCTCGTCTTCGTAGCCACCACCCGACCTTCGCTGCATCTAAAAAGACCCCCGCAAGTGGCACCGGTCCTGACTGGGGCCCCCGATAGACTTGGACGAGCTTTGCAGTAAAGAGACCGCCTGGAGAACGAGACAAAGGATTCTGGTAGGATCGCCGGTTGGCGATACCTTTTGTTTGTTTGGTTTTGGTTATCTGGTTTTTGTTCACTCTTTGCAAAAAGTGAAGGTAAACGGGTAATGTGGACTTTTTGTCCGGCTTAGAAACTTGTGGAGACGCTTGGTAAGATAACATAGAAAAGCATGCCCGTGTTTAGTAAATTTGCACAATGGTTTTGTTGTTGCACATCTCGATCAAGGGTGCTGGAGGATAGTCAGCCGGCTCCTCCGGAAGGGTCCCCTAGTAAGGACATATACATTATGGGAGAAATACCGTACTTTATGTACAACTCATTGTGGCATAAATACACGTCTAAGGATACAGAGACTCAATGGCCTATGTACGGCTCTTTCGAACCCCAGAAGCTTGAGGCCGTAGAGGCACAACTTCATAGGAGGAGGTCCCGACAAGCAATGTTTGATGCCTTGGGTCAGTGGAAAAAGGAAGGGACTAAGAGGGTGAGAAGGGCTCAGGCTAGATTACAGAAAGAGGCTCGGAAAAGTGATACAGGCATTAGAGGAATTGCGACGTGAGAAGGTTGCTTCAAACATCGCGTGTGCAGATAGGGAATACAGGTTAAATATGTCCGGTCAAAACTCTGTACGTTACGCTCCATTGTCACGAACGGACCCCCAGGAGGAGTTTCTCCTCCACCCATTGCCACCACCGTACCATGTCCCTCCCCATCCTATCCCACAGCCGGCCGGTGAGAATGCACCACCCCCTAACGCCCAACCTCCACCTCCCGACCACACTGCCCCTCCTGCTCCATCTGATCCAGATTTAACCCCCTCTGTTCGATCACACACCCCGCATTACACCTACAGAGAAACAGGCTCTGAATGATCTCGTTCGCACCTGCCTGAAGGATCTTTCCACATCAAACCAGATCTGTGCGATCTATGAAGCCTATGCACCACCCTGCAAAGGCTACTTCCTACAGCAATTTGCTCATGAAATACTCTTTATGAGAAACGCCACGGAGTAACACCAGCAGGCCATATTACAGAATTGTATCGTAAGTTGACAGAGGGATGAGGAAGTGCTGAGGAAAGCCACAGCTTGTTAGCATTTACACTACAAATGATGGAAAGTTTGAGAAGAGACCAGAAGGAAGAGGAAAAAGAACCAGTAGTGGAGGGAGCGATGGGAGGTCATATGGCACCGATAAGGGAAGCTGCTCCAGTTTTTGTCCCTGCTCGAGGACAGGGTACTGCTGAGGGATTAGATAGTCCGGATGCGAAGAGCAGGATGTTATATAATTGGGTGTACACTCCGTGGCTTCGAGCTGACATCTTAACTTTTAAAAAGAACTTACCCGACCCACGGAAAAATCCTATTGGATTCTACGAAGGGTTGGACACGGTTATTGCCACCTACACCATGACCTTAACAGACAGATCAGTTTTTTGGGCTAATACTGCCAACAGACATCTGGAGACCAATAAGGAAAATAGACGATCAGACCGTATTCGGTCACAAGTGGGAAGATTTAGTAACAATGGATAAGGATAGAAAACCAGGGGAAAGGCCAGCGGAAGCTATTTTAGCACTACCAGGTCGCATAGTAACAAAGCTGAAGGCCACCATTCCGGCCAGAAAGGTTGACTGGACAGTCATTACTGCGTGTAAGCAAAAGTCTGAGGAAACGACGTCTGACTACTTCTCTCGACTCAGCCAAGTGTTTGTTGACTATAGTGGACAGGACACGACGACTGAGACAGGCCAACACTTACTTGTTCAGACTTTTGTTAAGGGATTGTTGCTACCGATCTCCACTAGGTTACAGAGTAGCGAATAGCACGTGGCCTGCGGCAACACCAGCGCAGATCCTGACAATGGCCCAATATTACGAACATCTGCAAAATAAAATAGAGGAGGAAAAAGAAATGACCTAAAAGAAAAGGTGATGCTTTCCCAGATAAGCACGGGAGGGGGAGGAAACGGTAGGGGCCAACAGAACAATTATATGCCTGCGGCTGCTAGAACACACCAGCCCCCACGTCAACTGTCCCAGGACCAGTGTGCGTATTTGTAAAGAAACAGGCCACTGGCGTGCAGATTGTCCACTTTTGCAGCGAAATACCATAGGGAGAGGGCGAGGAGCACCTAGAGGAAGAGGGAGAGGTCCTGCGCCACCCTTTGGCGGACAGCATCCAAACGTCTTTGATAATTCCAGGCAGGCTGTTACCCAAGAATTTACCACTGAGCAGTTCCCCGACAACGAGTATGCATGAGACAGCCAGGGAAAGGAACCAGTAGAACTTCTTGTCGATCAAACAGGTCCCTATGTCACAGCTAAGGTGGTTGGTACGCAGGGCAATTTTTTGGTTGACACCGGGGCCTCTAGAAGTGCCCTATCAAAAGAACTGATTCCTAGGGCACCCCTGTCCGGCTTATCGATCACCTCCGTAGGATTTCACGGCACGCCCTCTACTAACCCCCTTTCTACTAAGGTACCCCATGACATACAAGGGAACACAGCGATGGCCTCTTTTCTGCTCTCCCCAAATTGCCCAGATAACCTGATGGGCATTGATCTGTTAAAACACTACAGAGCCACCATTCGCTGTTCTCCCCAAAATGTCCGAGTCATATTGTTTGACAATGATTGCCCCATCGGTTATGAATCACGGTTTTATTGTCTCACTGATTCCGAACAGCAGGATTTGTCCCAATTACCAGATACCCTGTGGGCTGTCACGGACACCGATGTGGGGGAGATTGTCATGGACCCTGTCCAAATAACAGTAAAACAAAATGCACCTCTTCCCCGCCTACCTCAGTATAAGATTTCAGCAGAAGGAGAAAAGGCCCTCATGACTATAGTACAGGATATGATTACATCAGGGGTAGTTGAGGAAGTCCAGTCCAACATTTGCAATAGTCCTATCCTTCCAGTCCTGAAACACACGTCCACTTCTGAGAAAATATACCATTTCGTCATTGACCTTCGCGCGATCAACAAAATAGTGGTCCCGCAATATCCTGTGGTCTCTGACATAACTATATCAACAATGATCCCTTCAACTGCTACCACCTTTACCGTGATAGACCTCAAGAATGCCTTTTTCTCCATACCAATACACCCTGATTCACGCTACCTTTTTGGCTTTACCATAAGAAACAGATCATACAGATTCTTCCGGGCTCCACAAGGGTACACGGAGAGTCCGAGCATATACAGCCAAGCCCTTAAACAACAGCTCGACCAGATACAGTTACCACCCGGCGCTGTCCTCATTCAGTATGTAGATGACATTCTTTTGGCTGCGGACACTCCGGCCCTGGCTCGCACTGCCTCTCTTACTACTTTACACTTTCTGGCGTCACAGGGCCATAAGGTGTCCAAGAATAAGTTACAGTATTGTAGACAGCAGGTGACCTACCTCGGCCATCTGCGGTCTAAGGAGGGACGTACACACACCTGACCGCATCCAAACAATACTACGCCTTCCTTCTCCTACTACCCAAAGAGATGTTTGTGCACTAATTGGCCTCACTTCTTTTTGTCCTCAATGGATTCCAAATTTTTCCCTCATAGTTAAGCCACTCCTTGCTTTACTTACAAAAGACACACCCACACCCCTCCCTTGGGCACATGAACACGACCAAGCCTTTGAAGACTTACGCCACGCTCTTTGTTCTGCACCAGTACTGGGCACACCGGACTACTCTAAACCCTTCTGCCTCTACACCCATGAACGCTCAGGATGCGCTCTCTCGGTCTTGACCCAAATTCACAGCACCAAACAACGCCCGTGCGCCTACTTTTCGGCCACTCTAGATCCTGTGCCCCGAGGCCTTCCCTCTGGTCTTAAAGCGGTCGTGGCTGCGGCCGTCTCTATACGACAAAGTGAGGGAATTGTTTTGGGATCCAAATTGACGGTATTAGTTCCCCACGCAGTCGACATATTACTGAACCAGACCAAAACACAACACCTCACTAGCGCACGACTGACAGGATACGAACTTACGTTGTTAGCACCCCATGTCACGCTAAAGCGATGTATGACCTTAAACCCCGCCACACTCCTGCCCACACCAGATTCAGACGCCACAAACATTCCACATGACTGCCTCTTCCAAACAGAAGAACAGACTAAGGGGCGGGTGGATTTGAAAGACATCCCTCTCACGGAACAAGATGGGCAATTGCGGGTGGACGGGTCTTGTATTAAACTATCAGATGGTACTACATCGGCTGCCTATGCCGTCACTACTACCAACACCATTGTTGAAACTGCACGCATACCTCAGAAATCGGCCCAGGCAGCAGAGCTTATAGCTCTCACCCGCGCTTGTATCCTTAGCCAGAGTCTAGCTGTCACCATTTACACCGACAGCCAATATGCCTTTGGAGTAGCACAGTTTTGGTATCCTCTGGAAAGAGGATTCTTGACGTCACATGGTACGCCCATCCGGCATGGTGACTTAGTAACTGCATTACTCCAAGCTTTGACACTGCCCCGAACACTAGCTGTTGTCAAATGCAATGCCCACAAGAAAATCACAGACGAAATAGGACTGGGAAATGCCTTAGCTGATGACAGCCCGAGCCACTGCACAAGAAAGAACATATACCGCCATGTACATAATAAAATCCCAAGCAGAGAAGTGGCGTGACGTTAAACAGATCAGGGACATCCAGTCTACTGCCACTCCTGGAGAACTTCAACAATGGGAAAAGGAGGGCATGCTTGACAAGGAGAATTGTTGGCGGTCCAAGGACACAAAATTATGGAAATTGCCAAATGCCTATCTCCTCCCATTGTTGAACAAGACTCATTTACCGGCCCATACCGATGCTGCCACCATAACTAAAATCTTACAGGAGGTGTGGGATAACAACCAACTCAGGTCTACCGCCACAAGGCTGGTACAGCAATGTTTAGTGTGTCTCCGTTACAATGTAGGAAAAGGGACCTGGGTACCACGAGCTGGGTTTGCCATCCCCACGGCACCCTTCGAGGTCTTACAGATGGATTATATCCAAATGGAACGGTGTAACAACCTTAAATATGTCCTAGTGGTTATTTGCGCGTTCAGCAAATGGGTGGAAGCCTACCCGGTCAAAGACAACACTGCCCTAACAACCGCCAAGATGTTGTTGAAAGAATTCTTTCCCCGCTATGGCCTTTGCCGGGTACTCTGGAGTGACAGCGGGAGCCACTTCATTGGAGAGGTAGTCAAACACATATTAGCTGGACTAGGGGTCAAGCAAAAATTCCACGCAGTCTTTCACCCCCAGTCAGCAGGCCTGGTGGAAAGATACAATGCCACCATCAAATCAAAACTAGCCAAAATAGTGGAGACTACGGGGCTTAGATGGCCTGACGCATTGCCACTGGCCCTTCTATCAATAAGATCTGGCCCGCATTCTCGCACCTCGTTGACCCCATACGAGGTGGTTTTTGGATACCCAATGAACATTTGGGGCGCGCCCCCTGCTACCACCTTGTCGGATTCTCCTTGTGAAATGCTGAGCGACTACTTGTCTGTACTTACACGAACTTTGTCTTCTATTAATCAGCAGGTTCAGGAAGCGTTGCCCGACCGATCCACGGGGCCAGGACACACCATCCGGCCAGGCGACTACATCCTGGTGAAGAACTTTGCTCGGAAGCAAACGTTGGAACCCCGGTGGAAAGGTCCTCTGCTAGTCCTCCTGACGACCCGAACAGCCCTACGAGTGGAAGGCAAGAAATCGTGGGTGCATGCCGTTCATTGCCGGAAGGTCCCCAGCATCACACAGACTGACCCAACTCTGTCTGCCTACAAGGAAGTACTGGCACACGACCGCCCAGGGTATGGCCTCCAAGAACCAGAGCTCGAACTGTTCGAAGACCACACTGTGCCAGCCAAAGGAAGATGCAACCTCCGTCCTCGCACGACCTTTGGGGCTCCAGCGACTGGACAGGAGGGCTGAGCCAAAAGTCGCAGGGCGGTAGTACAGTCTGGTGGGGTGGATCGATACTCCTTATAGTGGGGTATTGAGAAGCCTAGCCAGTGAAGCAACCACCAGCTACCGGCGACGCGTAGGGCTCAGTCTCCCTCTCCGACAGCTGTAGAGCCCAAAAGAAGATCAACTATGCCTAAAAACGCAGACCAGAAGAAGACATTTCATAACGGACTGTATAATCGAAGGTCAATAGTGTTAACAGTATTTTTCTGCCTCACGATCATTCTTACCATCATCTTCTGGATTATAGAGGAAAAAGCGCAGGCAAAAGGTACCATATTGCCGACTGATGCCACACCTACTGAACACTCGCAGGTGTCCTTGCCCCCTTATCTCCAACATAGAAGACAAGACTTTTGGAACAACACTTTTATTCAAATGTTGCATCAACATAATATGGTCCTGAACAAAACGAACTGTTGGGTCTGTGGTCTCCTGCCTCAATCCACGGAAAACCCAATATCGCTTTTTTCTTACCCCTATTCTGTACATGCCTCTTGCCTTGCCTGGATGATGCTCATCATGGATGCCCAGCAGACTAGCAACATCGCTGATACCATTCTCCAGCAATTCCGGGACGAATTATGGTGGAACAAGACAGGCAACACGATCAACCCTTTCTGTCCAACTAACAGTCCCATGAAAATATCGGAAGATGAGCAAGAGGAAATGCTGATCTTCAACACCACTGACCGTCTTCGCTTTTCTAGCTTCAAAAAGAAGGCCCCTGCCAAGCGAACATTGCCCCTATCAGTTGTTCGCATTCCTGGACTTATATGCATCAAAGGCTTAGGTACTGAGTACGTTGGGGACAGCTCTTGTGCCATAACAGCAACTCTGAACATGACATTTCCACCATCGCTTCTTGCTTCCCTAAACACTTATTTTGTGTGTGGGACAATAGCATACACCTGGCTTCACAAAAACTGGGGAGGCACATGTTATATAGCGTTTCTCCTTCCTCCTGCCTATATTGCTCCTCCTCTTCATCATCGCGTCCGCCGCAGCAACGAAGTGGTCGACCAAGCAGACACTACCTCTCAACTGTTCCTGGATGCCATGAAAGGCATCCTTCCCTTCTGGGGACCGATGGAAAACAGCAAAGACATTCGCCACCTCATCAGGGTCATGGAAGCAACTGTCAACATCACAGCTAGTATTCTGGCCAACAACACAGCGGAGCTCCAAGCGGTACGCCTCGTCGTTTTACAAAACCGCATGGTCCTTGACGTCATCCTTGCTGACCGCGGAGGAGCGTGCCGCATCATCGGTACCAGCTGCTGTGTGTACATCCCAGATCATTCCTCATCTGTCTATGAGGCTATTTCCACGCTTCATCGAATCACCTCTGATCTTCATCAAGATACCGGCTCATGGTCCCTTGGCCCCTGGTTGTGGCAACTTCTACTGACTTGGGGATGGAAAGCCCTAATGATCGTCCTGATACCTCTTGTACTGATTTTCTTTTGCTATCTTTGCATTCAATGTGGTCCCCCACTTTGCGGCCTCTGCGCAAGTGCCATCAAGCCAGTTCCTATAAATACTCATGTCGAGAACAATAAAATAATGATTGAACGTGAGATACAGCTATTGATGGACATTGCAATTGACTAAAAATGATTTCGCTTATGGCAAAAGGAGGGACTGTGGAAAAGTAGGTCTGTTGTCTTGCCATTAGCTCAGCCATTTTGCGCTTCATCCTCCATTGCGACCTCTCTACAGGGATCACAAATGCTCTGTGGCTTCACATCTTGATTCACCTCTGCACTGCCACCAACGCCCTGTTCCTGACCTGCCGCCAACTGCCTGAACTCATGCTAAACCAGCCGAGCAGGACTGTCCGTGCCCTTGTTTGCCACAATCTGACTGAACTCTTGCTAACCCCAGTTGAACAGGACTGTTCGCCTGTGCTTACTGTCCTCACCCTGCCCTTCGCCCTGCAGGGCTTGACAGCTACCATCTTCGGACTTATCAGATTGTCCTCTGCTTGTTGTGTAATTAAGGTTTCACCTACACCCTGCAGGGGCCCAACAGTGACCATCTGCTAACTTATCAGATTGACCTCTGCCTGTATAATTATGGTGTTCATTGTTTTACTGTACACGTCTCCCTTTGTATAATCATGGTGTTCTTTCTTTACTATACACGCATAGGGTGTCTGTTGCTGATGCTCGCTCTCTCCATCTCAGGAGATTGTAATAAATATCCTTTCTCTCGGCGCTCCAGTGTTGGTCTCAGTTTGTATCCCGGACCCGTGGACGAAGGGTGGACCCTGCACCTTTGGGTGGTCTTCCAAGGAGACCCCCAAATCCACATGGCGCTGAGTGATGCCGTGGTGGCGCTGAGTGATGCCGTGGTGGCGCAGAGTGATGCCGTGGTGGCGCAGAGTGATGCCGTGGTGGCGCAGAGTGATGCCGTGGTGGCGCAGAGTGATGCCGTGGTGGCGCAGAGTGATGCCGTGGTGGCGCAGAGTGATGCCGTGGTGGCGCAGAGTGATGCCGTGGTGGCGCAGAGTGATGCCGTGGTGGCGCAGAGTGATGCCGTGGTGGCGCAGAGTGATGCCGTGGTGGCGCAGAGTGATGCCGTGGTGGCGCAGAGTGATGCCGTGGTGGCGCAGAGTGATGCCGTGGTGGCGCAGAGTGATGCCGTGGTGGCGCAGAGTGATGCCGTGGTGGCGCAGAGTGATGCCGTGGTGGCGCAGAGTGATGCCGTGGTGGCGCAGAGTGATGCCGTGGTGGCGCAGAGTGATGCCGTGGTGGCGCAGAGTGATGCCGTGGTGGCGCAGAGTGATGCCGTGGTGGCGCAGAGTGATGCCGTGGTGGCGCAGAGTGATGCCGTGGTGGCGCAGAGTGATGCCGTGGTGGCGCAGAGTGATGCCGTGGTGGCGCTGAGTGATGCCGTGGTGGCGCTGAGTGATGCCGTGGTGGCGCTGAGTGATGCCGTGGTGGCGCTGAGTGATGCCGTGGTGGCGCTGAGTGATGCCGTGGTGGCGCTGAGTGATGCCGTGGTGGCGCTGAGTGATGCCGTGGTGGCGCTGAGTGATGCCGTGGTGGCGCTGAGTGATGCCGTGGTGGCGCTGAGTGATGCCGTGGTGGCGCTGAGTGATGCCGTGGTGGCGCTGAGTGATGCCGTGGTGGCGCTGAGTGATGCCGTGGTGGCGCTGAGTGATGCCGTGGTGGCGCTGAGTGATGCCGTGGTGGCGCTGAGTGATGCCGTGGTGGCGCTGAGTGATGCCGTGGTGGCGCTGAGTGATGCCGTGGTGGCGCTGAGTGATGCCGTGGTGGCGCTGAGTGATGCCGTGGTGGCGCTGAGTGATGCCGTGGTGGCGCTGAGTGATGCCGTGGTGGCGCTGAGTGATGCCGTGGTGGCGCTGAGTGATGCCGTGGTGGCGCTGAGTGATGCCGTGGTGGCGCTGAGTGATGCCGTGGTGGCGCTGAGTGATGCCGTGGTGGCGCTGAGTGATGCCGTGGTGGCGCTGAGTGATGCCGTGGTGGCGCTGGTGATGCCGTGGTGGCGCTGAGTGATGCCGTGGTGGCGCTGAGTGATGCCGTGGTGGCGCTGAGTGATGCCGTGGTGGCGCTGAGTGATGCCGTGGTGGCGCTGAGTGATGCCGTGGTGGCGCTGAGTGATGCCGTGGTGGCGCTGAGTGATGCCGTGGTGGCGCTGAGTGATGCCGTGGTGGCGCTGAGTGATGCCGTGGTGGCGCTGAGTGATGCCGTGGTGGCGCTGAGTGATGCCGTGGTGGCGCTGAGTGATGCCGTGGTGGCGCTGAGTGATGCCGTGGTGGCGCTGAGTGATGCCGTGGTGGCGCTGAGTGATGCCGTGGTGGCGCTGAGTGATGCCGTGGTGGCGCTGAGTGATGCCGTGGTGGCGCTGAGTGATGCCGTGGTGGCGCTGAGTGATGCCGTGGTGGCGCTGAGTGATGCCGTGGTGGCGCTGAGTGATGCCGTGGTGGCGCTGAGTGATGCCGTGGTGGCGCTGAGTGATGCCGTGGTGGCGCTGAGTGATGCCGTGGTGGCGCTGAGTGATGCCGTGGTGGCGCTGAGTGATGCCGTGGTGGCGCTGAGTGATGCCGTGGTGGCGCTGAGTGATGCCGTGGTGGCGCTGAGTGATGCCGTGGTGGCGCTGAGTGATGCCGTGGTGGCGCTGAGTGATGCCGTGGTGGCGCTGAGTGATGCCGTGGTGGCGCTGAGTGATGCCGTGGTGGCGCTGAGTGATGCCGTGGTGGCGCTGAGTGATGCCGTGGTGGCGCTGAGTGATGCCGTGGTGGCGCTGAGTGATGCCGTGGTGGCGCTGAGTGATGCCGTGGTGGCGCTGAGTGATGCCGTGGTGGCGCTGAGTGATGCCGTGGTGGCGCTGAGTGATGCCGTGGTGGCGCTGAGTGATGCCGTGGTGGCGCTGAGTGATGCCGTGGTGGCGCTGAGTGATGCCGTGGTGGCGCTGAGTGATGCCGTGGTGGCGCTGAGTGATGCCGTGGTGGCGCTGAGTGATGCCGTGGTGGCGCTGAGTGATGCCGTGGTGGCGCTGAGTGATGCCGTGGTGGCGCTGAGTGATGCCGTGGTGGCGCTGAGTGATGCCGTGGTGGCGCTGAGTGATGCCGTGGTGGCGCTGAGTGATGCCGTGGTGGCGCTGAGTGATGCCGTGGTGGCGCTGAGTGATGCCGTGGTGGCGCTGAGTGATGCCGTGGTGGCGCTGAGTGATGCCGTGGTGGCGCTGAGTGATGCCGTGGTGGCGCTGAGTGATGCCGTGGTGGCGCTGAGTGATGCCGTGGTGGCGCTGAGTGATGCCGTGGTGGCGCTGAGTGATGCCGTGGTGGCGCTGAGTGATGCCGTGGTGGCGCTGAGTGATGCCGTGGTGGCGCTGAGTGATGCCGTGGTGGCGCTGAGTGATGCCGTGGTGGCGCTGAGTGATGCCGTGGTGGCGCTGAGTGATGCCGTGGTGGCGCTGAGTGATGCCGTGGTGGCGCTGAGTGATGCCGTGGTGGCGCGGAGTGATGCCGTGGTGGCGCCGAGTGATGCCGTGGTGGCGCCGAGTGATGCCGTGGTGGCGCCGAGTGATGCCGTGGTGGCGCCGAGTGATGCCGTGGTGGCGCGCTTAGTCACAATTTTGAGGGCAGAAGATCCTGCTAGGAATTCCGAACGCCGATTTGGTAAGGTCCATCATCTGAAGCTACTTGCCTGTGACAAGGTCAACACTTCGGTGAGTGCTTGTAGTGATCAATGGGGGAAATAATTTTTAGAATTGTTTTCATTTTTAAATTGATGGAGATCCTCCCTTCTCCCAGTGACTTGGTGTATTTACTTCAAATGGATTGGAGTAGGACTCGCGTGATCGGTCATGCGTTGCTATTATCTTAGGCTCACTTTCATTAAGGCAGAGTAAAAGTGGGTGGGTGTTACTCTTACCAGTACTCCAGAGGGCAGGTTGGGCAGATGTTATGTGTCGCTGAAAAGTAGGGTGGTCGAGAGGGAAAATGGTGGGGATGTGGAGCACGTGGGGGTGCCTTTTGCCTGAAGCAAGATAAGGGTTCGAGGAAAGAAGTTGGAGGAGAGAGAAAGGTCCTTTAAGCAGTTAGGCAGCATCAGTTTATATCTCTTTGATTACAGTATTGAAAGCCTGTGGTAGAATGGTAGCAAATGGTGGGCACCATTCATCAATTGCAGAAGGGGTAGTGATAGACTGGAATTGTAGATTTTGATTTCGAGTTACCTTCCATACTAACATTGCCATGTACGTGGAGCAAGTTATTAGCCAAAGACTCGTCAGGGTTTTTTTTTCCAAACTGATACCTGTATTGTGCACAGGCTTCTGTTACTTGGTTTCTAAATCATAGACTTTTTGCGTTCCTAAATTCAAAAGTGGGAATGATTTCCCAAATCCCGATTCACAGAATCGAGAACTGAAGGTATATGCTCCAGTAGGGGGAGATTATGAAAGGAGAATCCACTAGTATAACTGATTGTCTGAAGTTTGGAATTTTAGGACCGGGAAAAGAGGGTCGTCCTAGTTGCAAGGGGTGGGGATTAGGTTTTCATGCAAAATTCTTGGAAAATCCACAAAGATAGGTTTTGTGACCATTCACAAACATTTGGCTTCACCATTCTCAACCTGTAAGTGCTCTTTAATCTACTCAATAAAAAGATTGAAAATTGCATGTTTCTGAAGAGGAAATGCGAAGGAGTACGCCCCAGTGTATTAACGGTTAGATCAAGTCGCTTAATCAGAAACTCTGTTCTGCATCTGTTTTTCAGTTGATATAAAGAAAAAAAAGTGAAAAGTGCACGTTTCTACTTAATGCATTTCTGTGGATTGCCCGCACAGCTGACAGTAGGTTGGAGTATGTTTAGTGGATGCATTGAAATATACAGCCTCTATAGATTTATGCGGCGATCCCTGTACATTTTCTTAATAGCCTAAATAGTAGAAATGTATTGAAATCGTAAGTTTATGTCTAGGATTCATAGATTTTCGACTATTAAGAAATCTAAAATTCGCTCTGAATGGGGATTGTTGAACCCTCGTTGAGAATTAGAAAACTCGATTCGCTCTAATTTGACAACCGCCTCTTTCCTTATGTGACCAGATGGTTGAGGTAAGTGAAGAGTGCTATCGACTGTTAAAGGAAACAGGCCAGGCATGTTGCATTGTTTTAATTATGCTCCACGTGTGTGGTCAGGAGATTATTTGGTCTGGTGATCTTTGCCTGAAGCCCGGGTTCTCATTAATGTTACCTTGGCCACATCCTGCCAGAGTGATCATTGGCTCTAATCCACTGCCTCACGAGGCAGGGGGCGGGGCTGCCCACACCACTACAAGAGGAAACGTGATAGCTGTGCCCTGTCTTTACTCTTCTCCCTGCTAATTGTGAAATACTTCCGTCGTAACTGTCTGATCACAGCGTTTATTTCCTGTTTTAGTAGCACCCTCATAGCACCTTATTGTATCACACATTACTGTAAAAAGTCCACTTCTATACATGGGTGACAGTAAGGTTAACAAGGTCTCGTGACTGTTGTACTGCCATTGGTTTCTCACGGCGCCCCTTTCTCCCTTGTTTTGATTACTCTGGCCGCCAGCGGTGGCAGACGGCTTGCGGGGAGGAGCCTTCCCTGGTACCCAGCAATGGCGCGAGGCAAAGTGGCGAGATCACCTAAGTAGTGTGACCTTCTCACAGCCTCTCGGGGGGGGGGGGGGGTCCTACATGCAGGAGCCTTGGGAACTAACTGGGCGAGGTGACAGGTGGGTGCAATATACACACAGAGCCTCAGCCCAGGGTGCAAGGCAGGAGATGCGGAACTGACTGCACGAAGGGCCGGAGGCAGGTAACACAAACCGAGAGTACCGAGACGGAGAGAGGGTGACAGGTAGTTCCAGGGAGACAGGGGCAGAAGACACAGAAATTCACTGAAGGTAGGGACGGGAGACAGTTAAAATAAATAGTACCAGGGTCACAGGGGCAGTAGACAAGAGAAGCGGATGGGTCAATAGATAACAGTGCTGGGGAAACTGGGACAAAAGATGTGGGTGCTGACTGGAGGAGAGGGCAGGTGATACAGAGACACTAAAAACACACCGCGCCAGGGGCACAGAGACAGGAACTGCCTGGGTGGGGGTAGGAGGTAAGTATAACAGGCAGTGCCAGGGGAACAGGAACCGGAGACCCGAGGGACGAACTGGAAGAGGAGGCATGAAGTGGATAAAACAGACGGTGCAAAGGGTACCGGGGCAAGAGACATGGGATAAAGAAAAGAAAACAAGCACTGTAATATGGGTACTGGGGCAGGAGACAAGAGCAGAGGAAGGACAGTAGATGATACAGATAGTAATGGGGCAGTCAGAAGACACGGGGACTGACTGGGGCAGGGGCAAGAGAGTGCAGGGTCTGGAGACAGGGACACTAACTGAAGGTCGCAGGGGGTGGGGGCGCTCATGAGATGTGTTACACAAGCACACATTAACAAGCATTGGCCGCGCGGCCGTGAAAGTGACGCGGCCGCGCGGCCGTCAAAGTGAAAGTGATCGCGGGCTGTAAGGGTGCCCGCGAGCTATGCACTTAATGAGCCATGACGAGAGAGGAAAGCCAGATGGCGCCTCTGCTCGTAACTGTGCGCGTAACCGCACGCTCTAGGCCACACAAAAAGCTGTGGTCAGCTTTATAAAACCCACTCACTAAATGTCTCGCCAGAGCAGCGCATGCGCTGGCTCAGGCGAGACCTAAAAAGAAGGAGATAAAAAAAAGAGTGCAACAAGCAAAAAACCAAGGATAGTTGACAGGAAAACTCTGCCCTCCTGTTATGTAAGGCAGATACTATTTTTAAAGTAGAAAGAAACTCATTAGGTACTGGAGAAGGTTTGAGTAAAATTTAATGAAAACCGTATTCGCGGTGCTGGCCAGGTATTAATGAATGTACCACTAAGGTGTTAGTTTAATCGATTTAACGTTCAGTTCATGCAGGCAATTCAGTGTATATTCATGTGTTGGTAATTTGTTCATTCCGCATGCGTATTAGTTTGACAGGAACATTTCATTATGCACCATGATTTCCAAGTTTGATCTTAACGTGGCTATTGTGCAAATAGGGCTTAGTCAAATTGCTACAAGATCTCACAAAAAAATTTTTTATATACCTTCTTGAATCATAAATACATCACGGTTAGGTCATATGATCACCATTTAAAACTTGAGCAATCTTCACATACATATGATTAGTGTTGAGGTCTGAAAAAAGAAAAAGAGAAAGAACATCTAGTGGGAAGTAGGGTACAAAGGGGAGCTTATTCAGCCAGGTTTATGTAATTAGCAGGGAAAAAGGAGGAAAGTTTCAGTTATGTACTAGATTCCAGGTCTTACAAATTGTTATATTAATGTTTATGGGACATGCACATAATCAGAGGGAGGACATCAGGCTGACTGCACTCCGATAATAAGAGCGTTGTTGCGAATAACAGGAATCCAAATAACAGGCACTATAATCTAAAAAGAACTGGGTTAGTTCTACATGAATCAGCAGTAACTGGCTATGAATAGTGCATACAAAAATAATGATGCTGCACCAAGTTTGCGCTTAACAAGGCAGTTGTTTGTGCAATGTTATTATTACTGGTAATACTGTTGAGAGTTCAACTGACGGTTAAGGAACGCGGTTCATTTATATTTCCTAAGACAGCAGGCAATCGGGCTCCTGTTTACGAGTTCAGAGTTCTAATGGAGCACCGAGTGCATCCATAACGAGAGTACAAGATGCAGTCAGACTAGTATCAGGGGGTCAAGTTTACTTACTTCTATCATGGTTCAGGCAATAAAGGTCCAGGGTCAATCCCTCGTATAAGCGTCTCGACGGTCTTGCGGCGTGCTGAAAGGGGGCCATCTTTAAATAGAGAGCCGGCTGTGATCATGTGTGTGATTACTCGCTTAAGTTTGGTCGCCATCTTGGAATGGCTACTTGTTTCGTAAGTGCAGGGAAAATATAGGGTGGTCATGCTCGTTTTGTTAAAAAAGACTACCAAAGAGTAGTACGTCAAGTCTGTGGTGTGCAGGTTCATCCGCCGCCACATTACGATATAATTTGAGCTCTGAACTGCGGGAGCATTAAATCTAAAATCATGAGGGGACAGGAGAACGCATCCATGGATTTGCGTCGGAAACGTGATGTAAAATGTGAGTCAATAAAATTATCGGTGCAACAGTAAGGCAGCCACATACGGAGTCAAGGCAACTGAGTCCCCCATCTTGAGATGTCCTAGATGGCTAATCCAAGTCGGTGTGGATTTAATACAGCCGATAAAGTTGTCGATGCAACAGGGTGGCAACCTCCTGGACAATCTAGGCGAGTGTGTCCGCCACATTTGAATATCCCAAAATACTGTATAGGTATCGATTAAATAAAGCGTCTCGGAGAACGATCTCAGCGATACAAGCTTGCCGTATATCTATTGTTAAAACTAAGTGCATTATTTGGAGAAGTGACTCATCCAGTCGGTCAAGTCATTACAATGCATGATAAGTGAAATATTGGTCTCGAATATAGGGCAGATGGTATCCTATTCTAATTATCCTTCAATTTAGATGGGGACTAGAGCAATTTGCGAGTTTGAGTATCGTTTTAGCAAAGTGCCATTGTATGAAGGAATCGCTATTCATGTGATGAGTGAAGACTAGACCCTTGAAAAGGGGCGAGAGAATATAGAGCAAGGACCTACAAAGATGTTCTTCATTGAATAGTGCAGGTCCAGAGAGGAAGCATACAGATCTTCTAGTAATAGACCAGAGATACGTTAGTGTATGATCATGGTAGAGAATAAGTCGTAGGAAAGCTGTGACAAAACATAAGGTTTTCTGATATATATGCAAACAGTATTTACAACAATTTTACAGTGGCATATTGATGTCTGTGTCGTGCACTGACACAACATTTTGCACAAAGAGTGTCATTGCGACTAGGCAATTATATCCAGTTCCAAGTAAGATTTTTCAGAGCCAGTAGTGCCATTCGTTGTCTTTGTTCAGACCGTTCTCCACAGTACCAAAGCGAATGATTAAGGCACTTTCTTGTTGGCGACGTCTGAGCTCAAGGTTGCCTCCTCTTGCATGTTTCTTCAATTTTTTGAGGGCACAAAAGGAGTAGTTGCGGTTATGTGGGTGGTTTGTCTCAAAGTGTTCCACTGATGGTTGTCGAAAATCAGTTTTGTGGATATTCCAGTAGTGTTCTTGAATCCGGATTTTGAGAGGGCGGGTTGTGCTCCCTATGTAGTGTTTTCCACAGGGGCAGGTGATTAGATAAATTACGTTTGTGCTCTCACAGTTTATAAAATCTCCGATTTGGAATAGATGCCCATTCACGTTTATGTCCTTGGTTTTGGACCTCCCTAATTTACAGATAGAACAGTTGGAGCAGGTAAAAAAGCCATTTGGTTTTTGTAAGAAGGTTAGAGAGTTCTGTTTCATTTGTAAAAATGAGGAACATTGAGACACGGAGGTTTTTGCTCCATGGGAAGCTGAATTGGGGTGTATCTTTTATGGCATCTGATATTGTGGGGTTTTGTTTTAGGAGATTCCAGTGTTTTGGAGAACATTTTTAGTATCTCTTAGGAAGGATGGAAGATCTTGCATAAAGGGTTGTAGTTCTGCATCGATAAAAGAGCCCACATGGGAGCAGATAGACTCGATTCCTGCGATAATCGGTCTCCCTTTTGGTGGTATGCCGGGTTTGTGAACCTTTGGTAGCAGATAGAGGGTTGGAGTAACCGGATTTTCAATAAACAGTTGTTTCTCCTCCAATGTTAGTGAAGCCCTCTCATACCAGTTGTTCAATAGTTGGCGAAGCTTTTCTTGTATTACCAGTAATAATAACATGGCACAAACAACTGCCTTGTTAAGCGCAAACTTGGTGCAGCATCATTATTTTTGTATGCACTATTCATAGCCAGTTACTGCTGATTAATGTAGAACTAACCCAGTTCTATGTAGATTATAGTGCCTGTTATTTGGATTCCTGTTATTCGCAACAACGCTCTGATTATCGGAGTGCAGTCAGCCTTATGTCCTCCCTCTGATTATGTGCATGTCCCATAAACATTAATATAACAATTTTTAAGACCTGGGCTCTAGTACATAACTGAAACTTTCCACCTTTTTCCCTGCCAATTACATAAACCTGGCTGAATAAGCTCCCCTTTGTACCCTACTTCCCGCTAGATGTCCTTTCACTTTTTCTTTTTTCAGACCTCGACACTAATAATATGTATGTGAAGATTGCTCAAGTTTTAAATGGTGATCATATGACCTAACCGTGATGTATTTATGATTCAAGAAGGTATATAATTTTTTGGTGAATTCTTGTAGCAATTTGACTAAGCCCTATTTGCACAATAGTCACGTTAAGATCAAACTTGGAAATCATGGGGCATAATGAAATGTTCCTGTCAAACTAATACGCATGCGGAATGAACAAATTACCAACACATGATTATACACTGAATTGCCTGCATGAACTGAACGCTAAATCAATTAAACGTACACCTTTCTGGTACATTCATTAATACCTGGCCAGCACTGCGAATACGGTTTTAATTACATTTTACTCCAACCTTCTCCAATACCCAAGGAGTTTCTTTCTACTTTAAAAATAGTATCTGCCTTACATAACAGGAGGGCAGAGTTTTCCTGTCACACTATCCTTGGTTTTTTGCTTGTTGCACTCTTTTTTATCTCTTTTTCTTTCCTGTTCTTTTGTCACAGTAGTTCACAGCTAAAGTGCAAACACACCACTCTGGATTTTCCTAATCACGTACTCCTCACATTCCACACTGGGTGTTAGGTTACAGCTAGCCTTGCATAGAACATCGACTGATACTGCCCAATTAACATCTTTTTCAGCCTTGAGAAAGCCCCGGTCCAATTGACCACTGAGGGCGAAACACGTGTCAGCTGGTGCAGTTCTAGCAATGTGATTTCTAGAATATTTTGAAAAACATGGAAGTAACCCTTGTGCTGGACCATACAAAGTATATATAAAAAAAGAATAAAAAAACAGCTTTTCCTAAAAAAGGAACTGAGATTTCTCCTTGCTTACTTCAACATAAAAAAGGAGGGGTATACACTCAAAATTATACTCCACAATGTATGTCTGTACCAGACAGTTCAAACCACACGATTCTAAGCGTTCTTAAAATTGCGTAAGTCATTCTGCTCATATAAGCAAATGTTTATATACTAGAGAGGGTTGTTCATATGGCCTAGTAGTGCATGCCATATAATTAGGGCTCCCGGTTTTATGGTATTTATTTTTTTGCCATTTCCGTCTGTATTTGGCCATATTTATTTTTTGGGCATTTTATCTGTATTTTTCCACATTTATTTTTGCCACAAGCAGAAGACGACACTGCAGCTAGTATTTTTCCACATTTATTTAAATTGACAATGCACACATGCACTCTGTTGTTATTGGTCAACACAATACATTCATCTGAAAACTTTGCCATTCGCAGAATCTCCCAAATACGCTTAAAAGTGCTATCACAAGCCATTTGTCTCAGAGCCTTGCAGTTTCTATCATCGGCACAGAGTGCTACATCCTCTCCCCCACTGAACACCATACTGCCCCACTGAGAGAAACTCACACTGCCTTCAGCTACAACCCAATTGTGCCCCGCTATAAACACCTGGAAGCAACTCAATTCAAACCATGCACTAGACAAGAGTAATTTTCTGCCTGAGAAAAGTAACATTCTGGAAAAAACAAACACTCGTAGGGAATACAACTTAAAGCTTTTACACTCATTATTCAGAAAGCTAAGGACATGAAAAGAAAAGCAGCGCTTCACTGGCAAACTCTGTAAGGTGGCGCTAATGTGTTAGGGTGTGAATAAAACCAATCTGGCCACTTTGCAACTACTCCGTCTTGTTTTATTTAGTTATGTATTTATTGTTCGTATTTTAAAACATTTTTTCTCTCCTCCTGAGGCCGCGTTTTGGAATAGAAAAATGTCAGAAAAAGACATTTGCAAGAAAATTTCCTCTTTTTTTGGATCCATTTCACTGGGGAACGAATGACGGAAAGGAGAGGAAAGAACAGTCACGGTTTTCTGCAAGTGAACAGGAGCGCGACAGAAAGAGAGGGAATAAGAGGAAGAAAGAGGGGGGCAGCAGAAGTGGACACTGTCCTTGCCTTGTCCGGGCAAGAAGGAAGAGACGGCAATGGTTATGGGCTATGCAGTCCGGTCACAAACTCTGCAAATACTCCAGTCAGTGGCGTAGCAAGGTTTTGCAGAGTTTGTGGTCGGACTGTTCTTGCAGCACACGTACCCAGTGTACTGCTCTGCAGTCCAGCCACAAACTCGACAATCACTACACTGACGTAGCTAGGCTGTGCCGCCCCACGGCAGGGGAGGGTGTGTGGGAGGGTGAGGGGGGGAATCAGATTCCTGCTTTTGCCGCCCCCAAAACTGCACACGCCACTGACTCCAGCCCCCTCCCCCGCGCTGACCTTTGTTTTGAAATGGCTGGCCAGAGCTCACCCAAGGGGCGGAGCCCCCGGACATGGCTGGGGCAGCTAACAAAAGGCCGACAGGAGCTCAAAAAGACCTCTCATTGGAAGAAATTTCCAGCAAAACTGAAGCTGGTGTTTCGTGTTACTGGAGGCAGCCACAGCCCTAGAATCCGGAAGAGGGCGAGGCAACTCTGCTGGAGCACGGCAGCGCGGCAAAATGTGCTAGTATTTTCCCGTTTTTACATATAAATACAGACAAAGGAAAACTTGCTTTCCATCTGTATTTATATGTAAAAATCCGTTTAAACGGAAAACCGGGAGCCCTACATATAATTGGTCAATATATAGAAGTGAAGCCACTGACTTAAAAGTCTGTCAGATGAGAGTTATCAGACTTCTTAAGACAAATAATAACCTAACTCTGCATTTGAACATTATTCAAGGATTAATAAGCTGCTGATGTCATTAATGTCTAAATGGGCATTACATTTCTTACGTACCTGAATACCAGTATATAACACGCACACACCTATACATACATATATACACACACACACACATTTTTTTAAGACCTAGTTTCCGTAGACAAAGTGTCTTTTGCTTTGTTAATATTGGCATCGTTTGACGAATCTTCACAATTTCAAAACTAGTACGCCAATCACTTCAGCTTCTGACTGGAAAGTTTTGGGTTGGGGTCGAGTAAAAGGTGGTCCCAAAACGTGTTTTCCCCATGCAGTTTGCCATAGGGATTTTGAACACTACTGCCACACAAACCGCTGAACGGAATGACACCAAATTTGGCAGAAAGCTAGATCTTGGTCCAGAAAGAGTGCTTTTTGTAATTTGGGATAAATCTGTTCAGTAGTTTTGAAGTTATTAAAGGAAACAGATTTATGTATACCTAGGGACTCTGACGACATTGGTCTAATAGAGGAGTCGGTGAGGAACCCCTGTTGGGCAAGACATTATCGTAAAACTTTTTTCCACGTGCGAGGATCCGCAGATCCAGATCCCAATTTTTCAAAATATAAACCTACATCTAATCATAGACCCACTTACACACACTCACCTAGACACTACCACACACCCACCAATACAGCCACTCACACACCCATGCACTCAGACCCACGCATGCACCCAGCCACACACCACTCGCACTCTAATACAGCCACACACCCACAGTCACACACACACCGATACAGTCGCTCACACACCCACAAAGCAACTCAGAGACCCACTCATAGACCCACATACACTCACACCCCCCACAATGCCACTCACACGCTGATACAGCCATTCACACCCATACAGACTTGCAAACCCATGCATATACTCAGTCACACACCGATACAGCCACTCACACACCGATAGACACACACACACAGCCACACGCACTGATACAGCCACTCCCCCACACAGCCAGAGACCCACTTATAGACGCACATACTCATTCACAAACATACAGCCACTTACACACCCACTCACATACCTCAACAGCCGCTCAGACGCCCACTATATTAAATGTGTTGTTTTATATGAGTGCTTTTGGTTGCGAACGGATCTGTGGATCCGTCGTGGAGCCAAAATGTGTTGCTTTTCTCTATTGAATGTGTGCTTTTGGTTGGGGATTCTCGACGGATCAGAATGAGAAAATAAAAAAAATTAAAAAAGGATTAGAGTGTTTGGGAAAAGAATTGGCTCTGAAAAGAGCCAATGTGATTATAATGTGTAAATGATAATTACACATAGAACAGGATGCAGTCTTTCATGTTGTTAACGAACACCCTGTTGCCTCCACCTGTTAAATGGATTCAGTCTTTTCGGTATATTCCGTCCATATCGAAGCGTAAGTTACTGTGGTATATAAAGCCCATGTTGTGGTCTCGGAGGAATGCAAAGACAGCTTTGACATGTGTCCTGGATTTCTCCATCTGTGGACAAAATGTAGTTGACCACTGCCACTTCTGTCTTTGGCAAATGTTGGAGAATACCAAGGCAGTCTGTGGGAAAAGAGTCATTAATTTAACAAAGGTATCTTGATTAGAATTTCCAGTCCTACCCCAGTAATTGTGCCTAGGTCATTGCCACCACAGTGCACAATCACGAGGTCTGGATGTTGGCAATCCGCTATGTTTTCAACCAAAGGCAGCAACTGATGGCATTTTTACCTTCTTTGGCCAACCCAAGTAATATCTACATTAGGTAAACGTAGGTCCCTGTCAATGCCACTCTTTCTAGCCCACTCCCTGGCCCTAAACACAAAACTATGGCCCACAATCCAGACTCTGGCCATTTTGAACAGAAGCAGGAGTAGCACACAGGAAAAGGCTGCAGCAGAAAGAGACACTTTTGAAGATGAAAGAGTTAAAATGGAGGACAGCAAGTAAAATATAAAGGAACATATTTGAATGGTGGGCATGTGGAGGGAACTAAAGTTAGGTAATGACTAACAAAAAAAGTGACTACCTCCGTGATTGGCTTTGGAAAAATAAAAAACAAGTTATGCTGTTTGGGATATGGTTGGAATTGCTAACAGTCAACCACACCTGCTACAGTCAATGTGAAGCTAGTATGCTGTTTAGAGAAAGTCTTGTGAACTTTTCACCTGCTGGTAGGTAGACTACTGGAAACATGGTTACTATGGAAACAGAGCAAAAAGAGTCTTGGGGAAGGAAACAAAAGACCAGTGTGAAACTGAAAAGCATACTGGTTTAAATAAATTGTTCAGTAGAGAGTGTATGTGTTGTAATTGGTCATATTTTAGAACAAAAATATAAATGCGAAACATTAGCATGAGATTGTTGAATGCTTTTCAGGGATTAAGTGTGGACTCGCAGGTTTACACAGGTGCCGCGCTGAGCGCAGCAGTTGATCTACGGAACCGCACAAAAACCTACTACATTGGGCTTCTATATAGGAAACATGGAATGGTCTAACAAAAAAAGATGAAAGCAACTCTGTGATTTGCTAAGTACAGGAGTATGAGGGAGTGGAAGAGAATTGAGAGATTTCGGACTGAATATTTGCACGTGAAAACAGATTACCAGACATTGACATAAAAGTTGAACAGCAGCAAAGATTTTACAGGTATGTTAATTAGGTTGTACTACAAAAGAAAAATATATTTTAAAAAACTATGAGTGAATATAAGCTGAAAGAAAGCTTGTAGATACTAAAGTAAAAGGCAGAATAGAAGGGAGGTTAGATTAGAACATTAAACAAAATATAGTGAGCAGCAAAGGAGGAAGAGGAATTGCCATACTGATAATATAGTTCTTTTATTAAGCCAGTATGAATGAATGTATTAGATATGGGCGCTTGCTTATAGTATGTAATTTAATCGTATATAATTTGCACACAGTCACATAGTCAGGCAGGCAATTATACACCCCGTTACACTCCCAGAAAAGCAGTTATGTACCCACTACTCATATAGCCGGACATTGATTGACCTACCGAGTCACACATCTATAAAACCATTCACATACTCATTTACTCACTTATACATCAACTTACATAGTCATTCACACGCCCATAGAGGCACAGTCACACCCACTTACACAGGCAATCATGTACCCAAGTTCTTATGCAGTTATACACCCATACACCGTGTTATACACCAAGTTACCCCGTAAATACAGCCACTCGCATACTTATTTAAAAAGCTATACAGACAGCCAGTCAGACAGTGACAGAGGCAGTTACACATCCACTCACACAGAAGTTATGTATGCACTACTAACAGAGCGAGTTGCACACAGTTACACACCCAAACACCCACTAACACAGCCAGTTACCAATTCATGCAGCTAGTTATATACTCATTTAGACACCCATTTAGTCACTAAGAGACTAAGTGACACATCCACACAGCTACTTACACATCCAGTGACGGACACACAGAGGCACTGATACAGTTACTCACATATCCACTCAACCAGTGACCCAGCTTGTCACCCTCCCGTACAGCTAGTTATATACACATTTATAGTTATACTTAGACAGTATGTTAGAAACTGACATAGCCACTTATGTAGCTACTGATTTGCTTATAGTATGTAATGAAGTAGTATATAATATAAAGTTACATGTATTCTAGATTTGCTTTTCAAATATTTACTTGTGTTTAAAGAGGAGGATTTATAATGTCGAGAAATATATAAAGGAGATAAAAGGCAGAGGAAACAGTGCTATCTGCTTCAAAGTGAGTAAAAAAACACATGATGTGGAGAATGTACGAGGAAAAAGAGCTTCTGGTAAGCGAACTAAGGAGTTTGTTAAAACCGCATATAGGAAAATGCAAAATGTGGAAAAAGTTTCAAATAAAAAACAAGGTTTACAACGAACTCACAACGGAGGAGTAAGTCATATTGAAAGTGGAAAATGTTACAAAAAACACCTAATTTGACCAGGAAGTAGAAACAATTTAAAGAAATATGGAGTATGTTTAGAAGGAGGGTAATACAAAATTAGGTACCAAAGATGAAGCAGTTTAAGAAGAGAAGGACAGCACTGAAACAAAAACAATAGATTGAGAGTGTGGTTGATAAAACGTTTACTATCAAGATAAATAGTTTGCGCTTCAGAGCAAACAGAATGAGAACACTGGACAAAACAGTGTTGTCTATGAAGAAAAAAGCCTAAAAAGGCTCATCAATAAAAGTACATTTTGCAAAATGTTCAAATGAGAATGTAAGCTTACGTCTAGTACGGAGGCTTTCTTTAATAAAGAAAGCCTACGTCTAGTACGGAGGCTTTCTTTAATAAAGAAAGCTACTTACAAGAGAAAACATTAGTGCATGCAGTTGAAACAACTGGCCGATGCTATGAGGTAAAACATGGTACTCCCATTGCAAAAGAGGAGATGGTTCATAGAAATGTAGAGGAAGAGATAGCTGAAGTAGTACAAGGAAGGCACAGAAATACCAGTGTATATATGGGATTGCAGTAGTATTCGTAGTATTAGTCAGGAATCAATTGAAACATTAAGAACTTTTCTACAGATAATAGCAGGCAAGATGGCGGCTGTGTGACTGCTGCAGGTGCCGCTCCCTCTTCCTCGAAGCTTCAAAATGGTTTAAAGAAAACTACATAATGAAACACGATATCGGAATCGGATCAGTATATGTGCAGACTACGAGACACTTTTTTGTTAGAATTCGCCAATCCACATACCTGCTGGCTCATATCTTCTACAAGCTCTTCGGCGTTCGCGTGAGTGATTGCGCGCATCGATACAGCATGCCTCCTAAACATTCTAAGCTCCCCAAGGATCGGACGGAGACTGTTGCGGCGGGTGTAACCGGGGGACCCCACGGACCGCTTCCGCCTCGGAAGACGCTGGCCGCAAAGGCGAAGACGCTACTCCCCCGGCGAGTAGCGAGAAGGAGGAGACCAGCGCCAAACTCGCGAGCGGCATCCCGCGGAGGCAGTGGGGAAATCAAAGCAGCCGCCGGTCCCTGGGATGTTTTCTGGACGTGAACCAGCCGGTATCAAAAAGATAACCAACAGAGAAAGGGCCAACACTAAGTTGCAGAAAGATCAAGCCTGCTCTGGCGATCATGCTCTGCTACAAAGCGTGAGTACAGAAATACAGTCTGAGACATTTCTTGAACATGCCGACGAGATGAATGCTCGCAGTTTGTTGCTGGATGACTGTGTGGCCGGGGGGGGGGGGGGAGGGGCAGATAAAATTTGTCTACAACAAGTGACTTCGGGGAGGCAAGAAGGGAAGCTTGATATGGGGGGGTCCCATAGGATCCATGGATTTTAGTACCACCTCGACAGGCCTTAAAGCAGTTGGATCTCCTGAAGGGGGCAAGTTTTATTCCCTTACTGATGACTCAGAAATCTCTCATGGCAGCGAATTGTGCGACACAGATCTGGATAATTCAGGAGAAGATACAGACAGCTCTATGTTTGAGCCTGCTACTCAGAAACGCGCTTCTGCTCTGAAAAAGCAGAAGAGTATTGGGGTGGGGGGGGGGGGGAAGGCTCTTCAAGTAAAGGGCTCTGAATCAGACTTTAGCAGATCTGGCCAGAGGACGTGGGATTATTCAGGTATCCATATTGAGTCCGAGACTAAAGAGCTTGGAGAAGACGGAATTCAGTTTGAAGCGGCCAAGGTATTCCCAGAATCAAATATTGCCACTGAATCCTCCCCCTCAATGGGATTGATTTACTCCACCCTCAAACAGATGGAAATCTAAGCGCGGCAAGAACATAAAAGAGCTCATATGGCGACAAAGAAACTTCAGGGAGCCATAAGGAAAGTGAATAAGGCATGCACTGAGATCGCAGAAAGGACCGCGGCGTTTGAAGAACGGGTAGTGGTGCTTGAGGCAGGAGCTGAGACTATCGGACAATAAGCAACTGCGAATGAGGCTAGAAAGACAGACGTCATGTGGAAGTTGGAGGATTTTGAGAACCGCCAGCGGCAGAATAACCTAAGGCTACTAAGCATAGCAGAAAATGCGGAAGGAAAAGACATTCAAGGGTTTGTCTTGCAGCTGCTGAAGGGGGCCTTTCCGGAACTGGCACACTGGGATTGGGACTCTGAGGTGCAGAGAGTGCACTGATTCCCACTTCTGTTGAAGAAGAAAAAAAAAAGAAAAAAAAAGGAGGACAGAGTGATCAAAATGAGAAACCCAGGGCCATTTTGATCTTCTTCGGCAACTTTCTTCTTCGGCAGGCTGTCTTTGATAAGGCCAGACCCAAAGCTAGACGCTCAGCTGAGGGGCATACTTTTTTGTCAGGCCAGATTTCTGTCATACAACAGTGGAGAGAAGGTGGCGGTTGAGACAATTACTCCATTCCAGAAACTAGGGTGTGAAGTCTATTTAATGAGCCCTGCTCGCTTGAAGGTTATTCATAAAGGGGTGATCAGGGTGTTCTCCTCAGAAATCCAGGCTCAAGAGTACGTGCAGGAAATATCGGGTGCAGGGAAATAGAGACTAGGACCTGCAGAATCCATAGCTTTCCTAAACTTAGGTCTAATAGTAGCTATGTCTATACCGATTCCCAGGTGTTAGGATTTCATTTAGTTTTCTAGTTTTTCTTTTTTTTCTTTTCTAGGGAGTGAGGGGCGGCAAAGGGCAACAGCAGGAGGCATCACAAGGGTCTTCGTACCTATTTTGCCCGGCTCAGGGGGGTGGGAAGGGAGGATTGGATCCAAAACTATATTCTTTTTCAAAAGTGAAGCTAATGCTGGTCACAGGAAAAGGGAACAATTGGTATAATGGAAACGACCACTTGGGTGAATGGGTAAGGTAAGGATAGCCTCTGTTAATATTTGCGGTTTAAATAACCCCCAGAAAAAACGTAGAATTAATGAGGATATCCAATATCTAAAGGCCGATATTGTATGTCTCCAGGAGACACACAAAGGCGGGTCGACGGGAGGTCGCGGAGTTGGCCGGTTATCAATTCGTTGCTAGCACTTCACAAGGGACACGAACACGGGGGTAGCCATTATGGCTCGGAAAGGGAGAGCCAAGTTTCCACGATCAAGCTCAGACAAAATGGGGAGATGGGTAATTACCCAATGCTGTATGAATGAGTGTTCGTTTACCTTGTGCTTCGTGTATGGCTCAATACTAGACGATCCGGCTTTGTTTGAATGGCTGAACACAGAGTTAGTTGGGTGGCCATTACCCCTAATAGTTTGTGGAGATTTTAATATAAATATCAAATCTCAAGGGGGTCAACTTGGGGAAAGATCATACCAAGGCCGCAAACCTAAGGTGTTTAAGTCTTTAGCACATTTATATGCGCTCCATGGATTATTGGATATTTGGGCTACACACAAACCTGGAGACCGTGGCTATACCTTTTTTTTCCGCCCCACACCAAGTTCATGTTAGACTTGATTATTTTTTTTGTTTCCCCGGCGATTGCACAGATTGGTCAGATTTACAAGTATCCCAGAGTCATGTCTGATCATAACCCACTCGTTCTCGAAGTAGCTATACAGGCTAACCCTCACCCTATTGCACGTTGGACTATTTTTATTGGGCGTTGCTTTCTGATAAAGGATATATCCAACATATGAAGATTTGGATTCCCAGGTTTGTCGCGGAAAACAAAGGGAGCGCCCGACCGGATATAGTATGGGATACCCTTAAAGCTGGGATAAGGGGGGGGGGAAGACATTTAGATACGGCTGGGCAGTGCAGAGGAAGAAAAAGAAATTAGAACAGGATCTACATGAGTAATTAGCAGAGGCTGAAAGACAATTAAATGCGACAATTTCAGTAGGGGGGGGGGCCTTGATAAAGCACAAGCTAGAGTCTCAGTGGGGAAATCTGCAATAACTGATCTCTCGGCCAGAAAGTCAGCTGGGAAATATATGGTCTGGCGTAGCAAATTATATGAAAATAATGAAAGGGTGGGACAGTTACTAGCCCGGCGCACAAGGGAGAGGGTTGTTCAGGGTGACATCTCTAAAATAAGGGATCCTATCGTTGGCCTAATCTCTGAACCCACAGCGGTGCGCTCGTCATTTCAGAGGTTTTACCAGCAATTATATGGGGAGGATACCTGCTATGAGGACAAAGAAGTGGCGGAATATCTCATGGGTTTGCCTTTTGGAGGGCCAACTTTGAAGGAGAAAGAGCTTCTCGAGGGTCCGATCTCAGAAGATGAAGTAAGGGGGTCAATCAATTCACTACCGTCAGGGAAAGCGGTTGGAACTGACTCAATACCGGGGGAATTTTATAAAATCTTTTACCCCTGGTTAAATGAGGGAGATTTTCACGAGTGCCCAATCAGAGAGGGGGGGCACCGGACTCTTGAAGGTCGGCCAACATAGCGGTATTCCCAAAAAAGGATAAACCCATTAATGAGCTAGGCTCTTATCGTCCTATCACGCTGATCAATAGCGATATAAAGATATACGCAAACATTTTTGCTAATCGTTTGGCAAGGGTGGTCAAGAGGTTGGTTCCTCCCGCCCAGCATGGCTTTGTTCCTGGCCGTAGCACGACCGACCATATTCGGCGGACGATTGCATTATTTGATGCCTCAAAGAATGCCGGAGACCCTATGGCGCTAATTCTGTTAAATGCAGAGAAAGCCTTTGATACGGTCTCCTGGCCTTTTTATGGGCTATATTAGATAGGAATGGCCTAGGCAGAGGCTTTATCAAGGCCATTCAGACGATGTGTCGAAATCCAGTCGCTAGGGTTGTCGCAATGGGAGGTATGTCCGACCCGATCGCGATATGTCGAGGAACTCGAAAGGGTTGCCCCTGCTCTCCCTTGCTATTTGCCCTGTACATCGATCCTCTCATTAGGAAGATCGAACAGAATAAAAGGATTGCAGCTATGCATAACAAAGGGGGGACACGCAGATTCTAGCAAATGCTGACGATTTGGCAATTACCACCCCAAACCCCGCGGATGCCCTCGGAGAAATTGAAAGGGAAGCTATTCGTTTTGGACAGATCTCCGGATATCTACTTAATCAAAGTAAAACCCAAATTGTGATAAATAGTTCAGTACAGCTTAATGACTATCGGGTAGCTCTTAAGGCGAGATATTTTGGGGTAGATATAACAGCAGATGTGGAGAACATTGTTGATATAAACCTAGGTCCGTTACTTCGGAAGTTTAAAGTCGACTTTGCTCGAATGAATAACTTAAAACTACATTGATGGGGAGAAGCAATGTGATTAAAATGATATTTCTTCCTAGAAGTTTGCCTTTTTTTAGGGCCATTCCGTTAGAGGTAGAAAGCTTTTGGTTCAAATCCCTAAATCAGATGACTTCCTGTTTATTGTGGGCCGGTCAACGCCCCCGGAGGGTTTTAAAATTCTTGACTCTTCCAAGGGATCGTGGTGGGAGGGCCGTTCCTAATTTCCAATTGTATTATTGGGCATCGATGTTACAGCAGATGGCGGGGCTCTTAACAAAGGGATAGGGCTGGCTTAGAGGGGGAGGACTCGATGTCTATTCATGAACTAGTAATGGGTATTGAAGTTAGAGGATGTCTTTTGCGACAGATTGAATATGGCTATTTTAAAAGGGTCAGATTCAAAATCTTGTTGGGCGCATTCAAGGTATGGACAACTGTCCGGAAAGATATGGATTAGGTCGGGTGAATAGCTATACCCCTCTGTATGATAATGACCTACTCCCCGATATTTTTAAAGATGGATACATGAAACAGTGGGACCAGATGGGGTTGAGGAAGATAGGCGACCTGGTAGATGAAGGAGGGATTTTATCCTTTGATATAATTAAGAATAAGTCCGGGATTGGGAATACCCACTTTTTCAAGTATCTACAAGTAAGGGATTTCTTGGTCAAAAAGTCAGGGGGAAGGTCTGGTTTTTCTCGGGTGGCACTTGTTGACTTACTGCTGAAATCTCCACCTTCATTAGCTATTCTATATAAATTATTAAACAAAGAAATGGTGGATGATCTCACTAAACATACGGCTCGCTGGTCAGAGCTTTTGCAAGTTGGGACTGGAGAATGCGAGGATTCTCTATATTTAGCGCGGACATCATTTATTGCTGCTAATTTACAGATACAGTGTTACAAAACATGGTTTAATTTTTACAAACCCCCCCGGCGAAGATTGTAAAGTGGGGGCGATCTGCAGGTACACACTGTCCCCGATGTGGCTGCTTCGCTGCAGATATCATTCACATGTTGGCAAACTGCCCTAAGCTCGATATTTTGAAAGGAGATGTGGGTAAACTGCTTGAAGCACAGCTGGGTTTTCGGGTAGCTCTATCTCCTAGTCTGATGGTCTTAGGAGTGAGTGATCTCGAAATCTCATGGCGGATCCAGACTTTTTTGTTTATCACCATGACTGTCCTAAGACTATGCTTGGCCACATCTTGGCTGGATCCCGAACCTCCATCTGGGCAACAATGATTGGGTAGACTTTTAGCAACATACCGCTCTGAAATGGCAGTTTATGAACGTAGGGGACGCAACGCTCAGAAAAGGGGCATGGAAATTTGGGAACCAATTAGCCAGTGGATCAAAAGGATGGCAGAGTATGGATTCAATTAATTTGAGCAGGGGGGTACTCTTCTTCGGGATCGGGATAGACAGGAGGACTAGAGATAATGTTTGGCTATTCTTAGGGTTTGAAAAATGTAAAGCTATGAATTTGCATCCATAGGTATTTTTATATATCTTGGGGCTTTTTTGATCTGGCTTATTCTTTTTCTTCTCTTTTTTGGCACTACAGATTTACCTTTTTTCTGTTTTTCTTTTGTTTAGCTCTGTAATAAATTCCAGTAACTGGATCCAATCCAGGGGGGAGAGGGCAGGGATGGCTGGGGAAAGATAATCCATTTGTAACTATGAAATGTATTGGAAAAGGAAAAAAATCTTTTGTTTGTGAAATAAAGAATATTTTTTTAAACTATTCTACGTGAATTTTTATGTGAAGCGGAAAATTGAAATATTGCAAGCATTAGATACATGCAAAGTGAGGAAATACAATAATTTAAAAGGACACTCAATGGCATGTCTATACAGGAAAGTGTGCAAGGGTACTTTATCATTTTTGAATGTTGGCTGTTCATTATTCAAAGATGCGAAATTTAGTTAGAAGACTTTACTTCGTAAAAAATCCTGCATTGTGTTTAGGAGAAATTAACAAAGCACTTCTGTATGGTACAGTATCAGAGGTTGGAGAAGTTTGTGAAGATATTAATTTACATTTCTTTGGTCCTGAAGTGCAGTCAGGCCAAAATGAGGAGTTTGTATGTTCAGGTATAGAAAACAGAACAAACATGCTAGTACTGATAAGTTTAGACAAGAAATAGCAACGTTTAATGCAGTTGCTACAGAGAAACCAAACTGTGTTTGTATTTGTTGTTGGCGCACTCACTACAAAGGCCAATTCTGAAATGGTGATGTGTCTTTGAAAACTGTAGAAGAAAACTGAGAAAAGTGGCTAGAATTTGCAGGGTATTTGTGGAGGAACGTTTTGCTCCGTCGACACACCAGATCAGCTACAAGTACATCTATGACAAATTAGAGGACACCAACATGCCTGCCTTGAGCAATAAACAATAAGTTAGAGGTGGATGAAATTCCAGAAGAACGTAGACACCTAAATGTTTATGAAACGATACTGATACAATCTATACACCCTTTTCAAGCAATAGTTCGTATGGAACCAAAGAAGCAGATCTGAAGAAATATACGAGTACCACAGTATCCATCCACTGCATTCAAAAGAGGTTATGGGAGATGCTATTGCGCTGTATCAGACGAAACAAGCTAAAGGAGCTCCAATAAGTGTGAGGGAGAAAAGTTTAGAAGCTCAAGGTTTTCCTCAACTATTTCCAAATTGAGTAGGTGGGCGGTATGATGCCCTGTTCCAAGTACCTGCAAATAAGATTATATTCAGAGGATCCTAGATTTCGACAAAGTATTCCAGAAGTATTCCATCTCTTATTTGAAAGTGATTTGTCTGGACTGTCATATGATGTTAACAATATTCTTAAAACAGGAATTAATCTACATATGTCTGCAAAAGAAGTTGTTGGCAAAATTCATGGAAAAGAAGAGAAGCTGGAGTACAACTTAATAAATTTGATGGCGATGGCATGCCAACGTGGGACCAATGAGTATTGGTATAGTCATTATGGTGAGCTGAAGTTCAATGATGTTCTAAGAAACCTGAAACAAACCCTTCGCCAGTGCGAGAGAGCCTGGCGGAAAGCCTACGACCCAGGTGCCCGATCAGAATACCACTCTGTTTGCAGTCTACAAAAAGGCAATACTTACAAGGAAAGCAGAATTTTATGAAGCCAAGATTGCGGCTGCTGACAATACACAAAAGGAGACTTTCCGGATTCTGAAAGAGCTAAGACAAGATAAGGAACAGAAGCCCTCCTTCTGCCTGGAAGACTGCAACAAGTTCCAGTCCTTCTTCGCAATGAAAGTGAAGGACCTTCTGACGGAAATTCATCTCACTCCCACGCTCCCTTGCCCACTTGTGCCAGCACCCCCGCCCCCATTTGATAAACCACTCACTGCCTTCCCCATGCTTACCCATGACTCCCTATCTCGCTTGATAGAGCGGGTGAAGTCAGGGTCACCTGCAGACCCCTGTCCACCAAGGATCTTTAAGGTGGCACTTCCTGGGATAGAAAGCGAGGTCCTCTCGCTTCTTAATCAATCCCTCGAAGTAGGGCACGTTCCCTCTAACTTTAAGGAAGCTCGCGTCATCGCGCTTCTAAAAAAACCAGGGGCAGACACGAAGAACTTAAAAAATTTTAGGCCGATTTCCCAACTCCCATTCCTGGCAAAAGTGCTGGAACAGCACGTGCTAAAATCCCTGTCACACCATATAGAGGATAACCACCTCTTACAATTCAACCAGGCAGGGTTTAGGGCTCACCACAGCACGGAATTGGTAATGCTGTCCCGTGCTGGATGAACTAAGACTAAGGGCCGATAAGAAAAAGCCATGTGCCCTGGTCTTGCTGGACCTATCCGCTGCATTTGACACGGTCAATCATGACCAACTGTTGTCGCGGATTGTGGAGCTAGGCATCCAGGGCACGGCCCTCGCATGGGTTACATCCTTTCTTAAGGGTCGCTCCCATAGAGTACAGCTGACTGACCATGTGTCTGACCCAGGCATACTCTCGTGTGGGGTACCACAGGGTTCGGCGCTGTCACCTCTCCTCTTCAATGCCTACCTTCAGCCCTTGATAGCTGCACTGAATCGCATGGAGTGCCAGATCTATAATTATGCTGACGACACTCAAATTATCATCCAGATAGACAGCGCTCCAACTGCCCATACAAGAATCCAAAACATTCTAAAATTTACTGTCAACTGGATGACGGCCAACTCTCTCAAAATTAATCCTGATAAGACAGAGGTACTGGCCGTCACTACAGACTCCAACCCCTGGAGTGACTGCTTTTGGCCACAAGAGCTAGGCACATATCCGGAGCCGGCCTTGGCCGTAAAAAGCCTGGGCATCAAAATTGATGCCAAGCCTTCCATGACCCAACAGGTGTCGGCAGTAGTGGGAACAAGCGTGGGCATGCTGAGACAGTTGCGAAAACTTGCCCCCCTTCTCACCTTCGCCACACTTAGAATGGCTGTATCGGCTCGGATACTGTCGCGACTAGATTATGGGAACTCCCTGTACATCGGCCTCCCGGGAAAACTGCTGGCCAGACTACAGGTCATTATGAATGATGCCGCCAGACTTATTTTCAGAGTGCCTAGGAGTGCCCACGCCACCCCCCTCCTACGGCAATTGCACTGGCTCCCGGTCTGCCAGAGAACAAAGTTTAAGGGCCTCTGCATCGCACATAAAGCCATCTATGGCCAAGCCCCTAGTTACATCAAAGATCGTCTTGTTAACTATACTCCTAACAGGGTGCTACGGTCTGCGGAGGCCAGCCTGCTGGCCTGCCCCCGCTTTAGCTTGTCTTCCAAAGGGGGAAAAGCCTTCTCAACCTACATTCCCCAAATTTGGAACAACTTGCCGGAGAATGTACGTAAGGAACGAGCCCTTCTCCCGTTCAGGAAGAAGTTAAAAACAGTTCTTTTTTCGGAAGCCTGGGGCACATCTCCCCACGTGCTAGGGTATGGCTCTCTCTCATAGCGCTTGAAGGTGATAACGCGCTCTACAAATGTAAAATACAAATACAAGTGCATGTTGCGAAATATAGGTGCACCAACTTGGTTTCTAACCCTGAGCTGTGCAGAGTATGCATGTGATGATTTACATGACTTTGGGAGAAGCAAACTCAAACATTAAAAGTATCGAATTGAAGACACCAGTAGAACTTTGCTCTTTGGATCCTGCAAATGTTTACAGGTATTTTAACCACAGATTTCAAGCCATGCCATCCTTCATCTGCAACAAAAAAAAATCCGCCTCTTGAAGTTACTGATTTCTTCCGGCGAAAAGAGTACCAATTTAGAGGTGCTGCTGATAATCACATGCTGTTGTGGGTAAAAGATTAACCTAAATTTGGCAGAGACACAGATAAGTAGGTACTTTCTTCCATAGAGGAGCATATTACATGTAGCATTCCAAAAGAAACCGAGGGGAAAAAAAAGTCTAAAGCAGCAAGTACTGGGTTTCCAATCACATAGATGTGGAAAGTACGGCCAGCGCAAGTACGGGGCAAAAGGAAAATTTTATACAAAATGTCGTTTTGTATTCCCAAGGCCTGTTATTTCAAAAGAAGAGTGAACAGTTTCATGTCTGCAGTGAGACATACACTTACTCATAAACCACCAAAAAACATGTACAACCTCAGGAGAACAAAGGCTTCAAAATATACCAATGACTACAATCAATCCAGCGATTTTAAAAATGTGGAATGTCAATATGGACATTCAATTGGTAGCAGACAACTCTTTAGCTGTTCTCGTTATGGTACTTCATACATCATAAAAACTGAGAAGACAGATGAAAGATGCGTGGGAAGAGATCTGCTGAAAAGTCTCTATCAAAACAATTGTACAGCTTCAGTTTAACGATGCTTTCGCACAGAGAAATTGGATGCTGTGATCAGTTGAGTTCTGCTAGTTTATATTCCAAGTCAAAAGTAATTGTTTTGGTGAGTCTAGGCCTAGCATCAGGTCGATTAAGTTTGGAAATCTTTTCCAGAAACTGAATATCTTGTAGAATTTGAGCCAGATAGTACAGAAATTGTGAAAACAATCATGGACACTTGCTATATAAAAAGGAGTGTACATCTAGAAAATGTCTGTCTATATGAAGTACTCCAGTGCTACATATATAGAAACAATGTGACTGAAAATGTAGATGAAGGTAAATTTGCAGAAGCTGGTTGCAATGGGTGTTTGGTGCGACATAGCAAGGCCATTACAATTAACCATGGAAACCCGAGTTGCCAGACTGCTGAAAACAGAGACTTTTTCTATTTGGCACTTTTGCAGCTGTTTAAACCATGGCGGTCTGAAACACTAGGAGAGTTTGACTGCTGTGAAGCCTTTTTCAATGCTGCAAAGGATAGCATTGAGTGCTCGCGTATTTCCAAACTAATTGCAAATTTTGAATGATGAAATTCCACAGGAAGATACAATTGTTGTTTAGGTAGCGAAGGAGAGTTCACAGAGCAGCCAAAGATCATGTCCTCAAAGTCAGGAACCACTTGGACAACCAATCATTGAAAATGAGGCTGCTATTGCAATGAATGAGGCGGAGACTGCAATGGAGCAAGCAAGACAGGAAACAATTGATTTAGCAGATTTAGTTGGACAACTAAATGAGCAAATTGACATAAATCTGAAAATGAAAGCTACAGTTGAGCATGAATTGCTTTATGACAGGAAAGAGTGCGCATGTTCAACATTTAAGCCTATACAGTTGTAGGTCAGCAGTCAAGCTGGTACTGGTAATAGTTTAATACAAGTTCTTACTGCTTTTCTACAGGAGACTACAGTCTAATTTATTATGTGTGGATAAAGCACCTACTGGATTAGCTGCACACAATATCAAAGGTATTACTTTACATCGTCTTCTCATGTTGCCTGTGGAACATGACAACAAACTGGAATACCAAACTTTAGCTGGTGGAGCTTGTCATCAAAGTGCAAGGGTGTTAAAAAAGTTAAAACTTTTAATCATTGATGAGGTGATCATGGTCTCAAATTTAATGCTTGGCTTTGTGCATTTGAGAATGCAAGAAGTTTCAAGAATGGATTATGATGTCCTATTTGGAGGTAAACATTTGATTGTTTTTTTTTTTTTAGATCTACTGCAACTTACGCCTGTGAAGGGTCAGCCTGTGTTTAAAGCACTGCTCCATGATGAAACTAGGAATTCTTTGGGAAGTATTGGAAATGTGAATATTTGGTTGCATTTCGAATACAAAGAATTCGGAATACGTTAAATTTCTAATACAAAGTATGAATTAGGAATATGCAACAAGCATATGACACTGAATATTCTGAAAGATAGAGTGGGTGTTCTTTCAAAAGAGGAAAGGCGTGTTTTAGAAAGTCTTCCTCTTAAAAAATACATTATCCAACAACAAAGACAGCAGCAGAACTAATGTTCAGTTTTATACAAGGAAGAAAACATACTGTGTCTCTAATGTCTACATTGGAGGAATGTACATCTTTCAACAATGAACGGCTGAAATTGGAGAAAAAAGAAATTTTGCAACTGAAAGGAATAGTTTGGAACACCAGGTGGTCACTGCATTGCTGAATGAAATGTTACAAACGAAACCGGATTCATCGTAAAACTCAGTTTCACGAACTGCAGATATTGGAGAAATGTTTAAGTACATGCAAAAAACTGTAGAGTGATTTTGCAACAAAATGTAAATCTTGAAGGTTTGGCCAATGGTGCTATGGGTAAAGTTGTTGATTTTATTAATTTTCCCAATAGGAATGCGGTGGAATGCTTTGTGATTAAATTTAAACAGATTGACAATGCAAAGCAAATTAGACAATCAACTGCACAATTTTTGCTTGTGACAGATTTAGATGTTCGATGGAAACAGTTTCCAATTTCTCTAGCATATGCTGTTAATATTCATGAATCACAAGGTTTAAGTGTAGATGCAGTGTTTATTAATACTGTTAGCACAGTGTTTAAGGAAGGTACTTCATATGCAATCTTGTCTAGAGTTGGGACATTGTCTGGTTTGCATCTAGTTGCATTTGATGACAGCAGAGTAAATGCAAATTCAAGTTGTGTTAAAGAACACAGCCGATTAAGAAGTCTTTATGCTTCTCATGTCAGAGTAACCAGTTTATGAGAAACACTCCATCTGTCCAAAGACGAACCTTTCAAAGCAGTGTGATTGCAAAGAAGGAAATGAAAGACAAGGAAGTTAAGAAACAAAAAATTTCAAATGAGGGAGATATTGTTGGTTACTGGTCTACACTGCTACGCTAATGTTGTAAATGTACTGTTTGTATTACCTTGAGTTGTAGATGCAATTGAAGAGAAATAGAAGGCATTGTGTTCTGCACTGTGTTTTATTGCAATGACTGCCTAGTGATAGAACTAAAACACATTGAGCGTCACATATTCAAGACTTTGTAGATCTACGTAGAGGATCTGTACAATTTACTCCAAACACTCAAGAGGATGTACAGGAGTATCAAATGGAGAGGTCCGGTGTTTTAGAAGAACAGGAAGAAAAACCTATTAATGAGTTATTTGAACTTAGTTACTTATGGAACCATGAATGTGAAGATTGCTCATACACCAACTGCAGAAACCGATTCAGAGCATTTTATTTAACGTTACCAGATTGCAAAAGTGTGACTTGACAGATTGCAGAGACAAGCAACACAAAACAATGTATGCCTAAATTGTTAAACAGATCTTGTGTCATCTTTACGTGTAGCAAGTATGTTATTTTAATGCAACAACGATGCATAGCAGATGGCACTAAATTAGAAACTGAGATTACTAACTTTAAAGCAGGACAAATGTCTATTTCTGGTAAAACATATGCTATTATCGCTATCATTTTTCAAGAAGGAGTTAGTATTACATATGGTCATTACACTGTATCTAAAAAGTAAAAGTGGATGGACAGATTGTAATGATAGGAACCATAAATTAAGACAAAGATTGCCTTTGAAGTTACAAAATTTCTATTTTTCGTTTTGGAACCAAAGTTCTAAAGAGAGCGACAGTTGCAAAAGTGGAACAGTCTAGTTATTCTACAAGCAGTAACAGGATTTATGACATCATGCCGTCTACAAAGGGTGATGTCTTTATAAGGCTGTGATAGATGTATATATATTACTGTAGCACTTCCAATGACTAAGTTCTCATTTTCAGCATATGTTAATTTTGGATTAGTACTGCAAGTATAAATAAAATAATTGCTTCATAAATTGGAGTGTGTGCATTGTGCTGTGTTTATTTGCGGTGACATACTGCACAGTTGGGGGAGGTGGGGGGTGAGCTTTTTATACAGTGTACGATTGCTTTTTCCTCACTGTTCAAGGATGATTCTTTATACATTACATCATTTATGTTGTAGAAGTATAAAAGCTGAGAACAGTAAAACAAGCATTGGCATAGCTAATAGGTCTCGCCTTTGGGGCGTTATAAGTGTTTTGACAGAGCTATGGGCTTTGTTAACGTTTTTAATATGTGTTGTATAGTATTGTGAATGTTGTGCAGCATGTTTAAAAGTTATAAGTTATAATAAAAAAGTGTTAACCATTTCTGGCACCTTATATATAACCTAAAAAGACATTATATACAACTGAAGTGTTTTAGGTTAGGTTTGCTCTATAAGCGTCTGCATTAATAATTAAGTGCCTTGGTGAGTCCCGGAAACCAGCACAAATTAAGCACTGTAGGTTACAAAATGCAAAAAGCATATTAAACGGCACGCACAATAACAGCATTGCAGTCTATAAATAAAAGCTATATCAGAAATGCGTTTTACTTGTGCGTGTTATAAAAGCCAAAGAGCATGTAAAACATTGCGCACAATAACAACATCGCAGTTTATAAATAAAAAATATATCAGAAATGAGTTTTACTTGTGCGTGTTATAATGCGTTTTAATCTATCTTTAAATGGTGCTTATAAAAAGCACTCCAAACCTTTGGGTCCAGTTTGCACTGTACGCGCCGGTGTTGACAATTAAATGCGGTGGGGAGTGCAGGAAAACACCGGCTCAAATTAGCACTACTATTAAAAAAAAAAAAGAAAGGAACAGATTAGGAGAAGCAAATGTCATTGGGGAAAGCGATCGTGTAACAGGCAAAGATGCCGACTTTAGAGCTGGGGAACAAAGTTCGAGTCTTGGCGTCGGATCAACATCCTGTGATCCTGGGCCAATCACTTAATTTCCATGTTTGTACCAAAAATTCTTATGCCCTTAAGTGGTATTTATAAAAATAACTGTTTGTTCCATAAAGTAATATGTCCTTAAGTAATGCTTATAAAAGCACTTCAAAAACGCTGGGTCCAGTTTTTGCTATAAGTGCCAGTGTTTATAATTAAGTGCTGTGGTGAGTTCCGGAAAGCACCAGCTCAAATTAAGCACTGGTATAGAAAAAGTAACAGATTAGGAGAGGCAAATGCCATTAGGGAAAAGCTATAACATAGCACTGAAAGGTGCCGACTTCAGAGCTAGGGAAGAAAGTTTGAGTTTTGGCATTGGCCCAACATCCTGTGATCCTGGGCAAATCACTTAGTCACCACTTTTGTACCAGAAAATAATATGCCCTTAAGTTATGCTAATAAAAAGAATTCCAATATTTGTAGGTCCAGTTTGCTGTATAAGTGCCAGTGTTGTTATTTAAATGCTGTGGTGAGTCCTGGAATCCACCGGCTCAAAAAAAGCACTGGCGGTTACAAAATCAAAGCACCATATTAAACACCGTAAAAAATAAGAATATCAAGATCTAAAAATAGGTATCTCAAAACCCCGAACTCTGACTTGCACTGCCTCAGCCCAGTCGGCCTTTCAGAAGCAATGTCCTGTCCAGATTTGCCTAGACCCCCTGTATCAACCGACAACTTTCACTGTGGTTTCAAGATCCAGCAGAGAACCGTTGGGCTTATTAAGAAATAGAAAATATGAGTGACAGGGGGAGCAAAGGGGGAGGAAAGGTGATTTCAGAGGATGAAGACTCGAGATTTTATGCGGAAGGGAAAGGAGTAACATAAGCTGAGTGGTAATATAGGCAAGGATAGGAGAAGCTACAGCATCATTACCGAGCATGGACAGAGGAGAGCGCGACTGACCTATCATGGCCGCAGACCAGATGAAGAACAGGGAACACTGGATGGTTATTACTGCGGAGTGATTAAGGACAGAGTAAGATTGACCGCGTATGGAAGGGAGTCAGACTGACCGCTTATTACTGCAGACTGAACTAAGAAAACTGAGCACAAGTGACTGGTGAGCACTACAGATTGCATGAAGGAGGAGTAAGACAGTGTCACATCATTCATGCACGCGGCACAAGCAGTGGGAGTGACTGATCACTATTCCAGAGTGCACAAAAAACAGACTAAGCACCAGACTGCGAAAAACACTGATGGGTGGGGAAAGTGACCGATAATTACCAAGTAAGAACTGCCAATGTCATTTCAACGGCATGCAGATCAGGGTAGCGCACACTGTACAAACACCAAACACACTGCAGCAAGGTGGGAACAAAAGCATTTGAGACAAGCGCGGCCGCGAAAATGAAAGCGACCGTGACATGATCCAAAACAGATGGCACCCTGCGCGCCCCTGCTCGCTCCTGCAAGCTGGATGCCGTGGGAGGAAACATTTACTGGAAAAGGTGGGACATGCACCCGCCTTTGGCCAACTGCGTGCTTTCATTTTTAAAAGCCACACGCAAAGGCCAATACAAAGTGTGGAAAATCGAAACACACATGCAGGAGTTTTCAGAAAAGCTGGAGTGATTCCAAGAGGCCCTCTCCTAGAGCAGCGCATGCGCGCTGCGCTAGGCTCGACCTAAAAAGGGAAACTGAAATTTTTATTATAACACCAGTGTGGAAAAGTGTAGTGTTTTGTTGCTATATTTATAACTTTATAAATTGTAATACTAATTCATATTTCTTGTTTTTTCTTTTTTATACAGATGAATGGCGCCATCTATTTGAGTAATGTGGTTTACAAATTCGCTCTCCCATTGTTGTATTAGTTTACACTGTCAGGGTGTCGAAGAATACAATTAAAAAAACACACACCCACTTACACTCATACACCTACACAGACATTTACTTTTCACATACCCACAGTCAAAGACCCACTTGCACACCCATACAGCCACTCACACACACACTGACAGACCTACAAAACAACTCGCACACCCATTCACACACCTTCACCCATTGACAGAATGACACAACCACTCATACACACACGCAGACCCACACAACCACTTACACGCCCACCTCGGAACTAGCCTAACCTCAATTTTTAACTCTACGTTCACAGAAGGTGTCTTTCCCTCTATTTGGAAGAGAGCCTCGATTTTACCCCTTTTGAAAAAACCCAACCTGGATGCACTGGACCCAGGCAACTATAGGCCTATCTCACGCCTTCCAGTTCCAGCCAAACTGGCAGAAAAGGTTATGAACAACCAGCTTGCATCATATCTACATGAACATAACCTGCTGGATGAGGCGCAATTTGGATTCAGGGCAGAGCATAGCACCGAAACAGCGCTAATAAAGGCCACTGATGAAATAAGAACAGTAATGGACGCAGGGGGTGCTGCGGCTCTTGTCCTGCTTGACCTGTTGGTGGCCTTCGACACGGTAGACCACAAAACCCTGCTTAAACTTTTAAATTCTTTTGGCATCTCTGGAAAGGCACTGGCATTGGTATCCTCCTTTCTAGCTGATAGGACACAATCTGTCGCACTGGGTAATTTGACTTCGCTCGTCCTTCACACTTCCATGTGGAGTCCCACAAGGTTCTTCTTTAAGTCCTACGCTTTTCAATGTATAGGTTTCTGAACTGGCAGCACTAATTAGATCTTTTGGAATGGCACTAACATTGTACGCTGATGACACCCAAATTGCGGTATCCATCAGCAAAAATACACAACCACCAGTAAACAGATTTAGGGACTGTATGACAGCAGTCAGCTCATGGATGAGTTCGCACTGCCTCAAGCTAAATTCCGGGAAAACCAAGGTAATTCTGTTCGGTAACTTTTCCCCCTCCTGGTCTCAGATTTGGTGGCCAGATGACCTGGGAACAGCACCAATCCCTGTCCCCAAAGTAAAAAATCTGGGTGTGATGATAGACCAGAGACTGGCCTTTGAAGCCCAAGTTAAGTCAGTTTCATCATCAAGTTTCTTTATTCTTAAAGCAATCAAGAAAATCCTACCTCTGATCCCAACAGAAAGCAGGAAAACTGTAGTCACATCCCTAGTCCTTTCCAGACTGGATTATTGTAATGGGTTATATCTTGGCATTCCCATGAAGCAATTACGTAGGCTCCAGGTGATCCAAAATGCAGCTGCAAGACTTCTCTTGGGGATTCCCAAATTTCAGTCGGTGGGAAATCATCTCCAGAGTCTGCATTGGCTGCCAATTAAAAGTCGGATCAAGTTTAAAACCCTGTGTATCACACACAAGGCACTACACGGGACCGGCCCTCAGTTCCTGAAACGTTCACTCCATTGGTACTCTCCAAATAGATGCCTTAGATCACAAGAGGCAAAAGTGATACTTCCTCAGAGATTTTTTAAATCAAACTGGGGTGGCAGAAGATTTGTGGTGGGAGCTACAAGGCTCTGGAACTCCCTCCCTTTTAACATCTGGAATCTTCCCTCCCTGACTTTGTTCAGGAAAGCCATTAAGACATGGCTGATCGTTGAATAATGCTTCTGCTTGCTTCTCGGTCTGCTTGCGCCAAGACACCGTTGGTATTCGTGCGCTGTATAAATCTATAACATAACAAAACCACACACTCCTACTCACGGACCCAAACAACTACTCATACACCCACTGACAGACCCACACGATCACTCACACACCCACAAAACCACTGACACACCCACTCACAGGCTCACACAGACCCTCACTGGCAAAACCATACAGCCACGGACATAACCACTCAGTCCTATTCTCCCACACACATCCAGTCACTCTCACTCAGACCCATTCAGAAACTCACACACCCACTGACACCCAGTCACACTTTCACACGCAGACACCCAGACAACTACTACCGCACCTGCTCACACACCCACACAGCCACCCAGACACCCACACACATCCATTCCCTCACAAACCCACAAAACCAGTCCTGCAGCCACTACCAGACCAACAAAGCCACTCACACAACCACTGAGACACCCGTACAAACACTTACACACCCACTTATAGTGACATACATGTAGAAAAATGGCAACAAGTATTCACACATTCATAAACATAGGTTTTCCGTCTTTAAACCAAAATAGGCAGTTCTAAAAAGAACGATTTTTGTGTTTTGGGAACTTTTTCCGTCTTTTTTTATCTTACATTTTACACAAGCAGGCACTAGAACACATTAACAGGAGAAATGCACAGAACATAGACAAAATAGAACTTGAGGTTTGCTACAGCCTGCACAAATGCAGGTTTAGACTGCTCACCAACTGAAATAATTTTGCTGCACACTGTGCAAAAGGATCCAACTTTGAGCATCTGCGGAATAACAGCAGGAATGTTCACTGTGACAGCTGCAGAGGCTCGTTCTCCAGAAGCAAGTCATGGTGCAGCAGGCGATGTTGATGCCTGAGCTGCATCCTTCTATTTCTGGTCTCGCAAGGTCACAGGAATGGATGGTTCTTAAGTGCTTCAGCATGCTGATGGTGCCATGTGAGTACTTTATACTTGTTCCTTTGGATAGTTCTTTAATGCAAAGGTTGCATTTTACAATGTTTGCATTTATCTTCTTGTCTCCAGACGGTATAGAGAAGAAACTCCAAGCAATGGATTCCTTTATCTATTGTGGCTGTTTTTCCGCTTCTTCTCTCTCCAGTTCTTCCTGCTGGTCTCTTTCACCTCCCGATGCCACTTTGGATTTTGTTTTTGGAAAAATACCAAAGAAAAAGCAGTTCCTCTCGTGCTGCATAGGTGTGAAGAATGAAGAGACACTCAAACCACAAGGAATGGGAAGGAACGTCCTGTTGGAGGTTGGCAGGTGTTTAAACCAATCAAATGTATTTGCTGCTGTGTCACATGGGATTCGCGGCGTCTCCACCGCAAATCTGGAAATATATATATTAAAACAACTGTGTACGCTTGAAATACTTATTAGAATATAAGTTTCTATGTTATGTTAACAAATTACTTGCCTCAAACATTTGTTTTTTAGTGTTAAAAATCAGAACGGATCCGGAAGCAAATACAAAAAACATTTAAAACACTATTTTGGTTTTAAAAATAGTTTAATGTATTTAATAATTTTATATAGTTTTTGCCAAAACATTTGTACATGTAAATCCTATAAAAAGCTTAAGATTAAAGTATTGGGACAGTGAGGGCAACTGGAACTATGAGATTGTGCAGTGACACCGATTTTCGCATAATTATTAATTTGTCGCATTTGCCATATAATCTATCATCTGCCGCATAATCTTCATCATTAAAACAAAAAAAATTATTTCCAACTCAAACGCCTCAAAAGTTAACAATCCCGTGATGCATCTTACTGCGCAGTGCAAGGCCCTTTGGAAAGCTGGCCTGGTCACCTTTGTTGCATATTGTTGTATTTGGGTGGTAAACTGGTACTATTAAGGTGCAACTTATGCCTATACACGGTTACCAAGTTGAAAAACGATGAAATAATGAATATTACAAAATGTGCCACATTTTGCCACATAATTTGCTTTTCTTGCCAACTAATCTACTCAACCCTGCCGCATAGTTTGGCCCTCTCCTACTGCATAATTCTAATGGCCTTGGTTACAGTTAGTCAAGTTTCATTCAAATATATTTTTTTGATTAAACAAAATTTGAAATTCACTGAAAAAAAACAAAACAAAGGTTACAGGGACGTTATAGTTTGGAAATAGCATTAAAAAACATACAAATTCACTGTAAACCCCAAGGTTCCAGGTATGTTATAGTTAGGAAATAATTTTAAAAACCTTAGAAATTAACTGCAAAAACCATAGGTTATAGGGAGGTTATAGTTAGGCTCAGATTTTACACACACAAAACCATAGAAATTCGGCAATTATAGTTACCTGAGCTAACTAGAACTTACGCCCTCGCAATGCCCTGCTTATGACCTCACTTTACATCAACCCTGACATGGTCAGTGGCATCACTGGTGACATCTCAAATGACATCACCCAGCAAAGTAAACTTCAATATAACTTCACAATATATACTTCACAAAATACCATTAAATTGTTTTAAAATAAGAAAAAAAGACAGGTGAGAGACTAACAGCACAGAGCTCAGTGCGACCTTATTAACTATATTCACTTTTTACCCAGGAGAGAGTTCTCAGTGGATAGTTCCGTCTCTTGTAAATCACTGCTCTAAACACTAATTACCAAAGTAAGAAATCTAACCATACAGGTTAGTCTATCACAAATCAGAAAACCGCCATCCATCAACATGGAAAGAGGTTTTAGTGTAGATGTCAGTTTTACACATACCACTACAACACACACCTAGTAGAGAGGTCTTAGCAGACAGGGCACTGTGTCCCAAACCACTAGTAAAATTATTCTTTATCCTGCAAAAAGGTGTCAGCAGAGAGGTCAGTCGGTTGTAAATGTCTACTACAATGCCGGTCTTGCTTCACCCTCAGCCAGATAAAATAGAATACCACTCCCACACAGTGGCTCAAACACGACGAAGTAATACAAATAACACAACACCATCTAGAAAGGGGTTTCACTTTATAAAATGTAACACATCAAAGACTCATTTCAGAATAAGGCTTGGGGTTTTATTTATGCAATGCTCTCTAACAGAAAGGCTTTCCCAGAGATAGATAGATATATATATATATATATATATATATATAATCACTGAAAAAAACCATAGGTTTCAGGCACGTTATAGTTAGAAATTAGCATTTAAAAAACCTTAGAAATTTACTGAAAAAACCATAGGTTTTAGGGAAAGTTATAGTTAGTTGGACATTTCACTCGTACAAAACCATAGAAATTCCCCCGTTATAGTTAGTTCAGCTAACTATAACTCGCGCTCATAATGCACTGCTGATGACGTCACATATTACATCACTCATGACATGGTCAGTGACATCACTGATGACATCTCAAATGACATCACTGATGACATCATCCTGTTACTGTTTCTGTAAAGTTTAAATATGTTTAATATATATAGGGAAAGGTGTATTGAAGAATGAGTGGATGTATAAGTGTCTGAATGGATGATTTAGTAGGTGTGTGAATGACTGAGTGGTTAAACGTATCTTACTGAATGCATGGGTTAGTGACTAAACTGTGTGAATGTCTGTATCCGTCTGTCTGTTGGTGTGTAAGCGGCTGCATGGGTTTGCGAATAGCTACACAAGTGTCTATATGGGTTATTGATTGGTTGTCTGAGTATCTGTATGGGTGCCTGAGTGTTTGTGTGGGTGGGGTGTGTATGACTGTGCATAGATGTGGGAGTCGGTGATTCACTGGGTGCATGGTTTCAAGAGTGCATCTGTGAAGGGCTGTATGGGTGGGTGGGTGAGTGTGTGTATAGGTGTGTTGGTGAGTGAATGTATATCTCAGTGGTACATGTGTGAGTAACTACATATGTGAAAGGCAGTATATATGTGTTGGACTATATAAATGGCTATAAGTGAGTGTGTGCAATTGTGAGAGTGGCTGTATGGATGAGTGTGTATCAGTGATTGTATAAGAGCGTAAGAATGTGCTAGTATTTGTTTGAGTAATTGAGCTGGTGTGTGTATAACTGTATAGGTGAGTAAATGGCAGTGTGATTAATTATTTGCATGACTGACTAGGTGTGTGAGTACCTCTATGGATGAGTAGCGGTGTGCAAGTGTCTATATAGGTGTATGAGTGCATATGATAGTCCTGTACTGAGTGACCATAAGTATGAGTGAGTGTACGGGTGAGTGAGTGGATGTGTGTGTAGACCTAATAATCAGTGAGTGGGTATGTAGTTATTGGTGTTGGAGTGTCTATTGTTTTTGAGAATGGCAGTCTGTAATTTAGAGTGGGTGTACCAAAGGTTATATTAGGGTGTGAGAAGATGCATCAAATTATCACATGGATGATGTCATCAGTGATGTCTTCAGTGATGTCACTGACCATGTCATGAGTGATGTAATATGCGACGTCATCAGCAGTGCATTGCGGGGGCGCGAGTTATAGTTAGCTGAACTAACTATAACGGGGAATTTCTATGGTTTTGTGCGAGTGAAATGTCCAACTAACTATAACTTTCCTAAAACCTATGGTTTTTCAGTGAATTTCTAAGGTTTTTAAATGCTAATTTCTAACTATAACGTGCCTGAAACCTATGTTTTTTCAGTGAATTTCAAAGGTTTTTAAATGCTAATTTCTAACTATAACGTGCCTGAAACCTATGGTTTTTTCAGTGAATTTCAAAGGTTTTTCAAATGCTAGTTTCTAACTATGCCTACAGAGGTAGGACATGTGAAGAAAGAAGAAAAAAACGCACAGAAAGAAGCAAAAGAAATGCAGAAAGAAGCAACAGAAGTCCACAAAGGACAGAAGAAAAGTGCAGGAAGAAGCAAGACATGTGCAGAAAGAACCAACAGAGGAGCAGAAAGAGGCCTTGTTGCAAAATCATCCTGTGCCCACAACTTTTTCAGTCGGGTACTGGTGGTAACGGACTGACTAACCAGGCCTAGAGCCAGAGCTATGCTGAAAGTCACTTAGAATACAGTGAAAACACCTACATACACTAGGGAACACCATGCGTTGGGGTACCCCTGTGATTAGCATGACCTCCTCTGTAAGGCCCTAGTGCATAATAGGGCAGGGGGATTAAAACTACCTCTTATATATATATATACATATACATATATATATATATACATACACACACATACATACACACACACGGGTGCGTCGTTTACGAGGGCAGACTCGTGAAATATGCAAAGCTCCAAAGGATTGTTACGAGCACTCACGGGGGGGTTTAGTCCAAGTCATGATTTATTGGCACAGAAAATAAACGAACAAACGTGTTTCACCATACGCCTTCCTCCGTGTTGGCGGCCGCCGCGTTTAAACCTCTTCATATACATTCAACCTTAATTGGAGGACAGGCATCGTAAGTCAGGCAAGAAAACCATTCTCCCACGCCATACTAGTGGTTTTTTACATTTCATTACGTGCATATTTGTCGAGCACAGGGTAATGATACTTTTCAATGTTATAATGTACAGTCATATTCGTTGTCGCCCGCAAAGGTGGTTTATAAACGAAAAATTTCCATTTTTAACTTTTTAAACACAAGCCATCAGAGAATACCTTGGATGTGCGCACTCAGGCTCACTCACACATCACAAAGTCAATACTCAAAGAAAACACCTCAGATGATTATAGCCTTTGGAAACTGAATATGCACACATAAAAGCCACCCATCACAGAAGCACTAATCAAAAATCATACACTAGACCTGGTGCAATCTTCATCCTGACCCACTCCAGACTGGGGGACTCACAGCCGAAGTCAGGAGACTCAGCAACCAGATGCCTGCACTGACGATGCGTCCACCGTTCAGGCTCAAACAATCCCAGTTACTAAGTCAACAAACCTCAGCTTTATAGTCTCAAAAAACACTAGAAGGTTCGAGAGGCCTTCCTTCCGCACCAAGAAAACCTACTGGAATTGGCCATCTTCCATGCAAGCATTCCAGGGCAAAGGGAGTTCCCACGTTCCCTCTACATTCTCACATGTTCCAGCCTTTATCTTAACGAAGCTTACGAAAGCCTCTGGCGGTACATTCAACAATCTCCTCTCCAAAAACAAAGCAACCTTGAACGTGATTAACCCAAACAACTTGAGCACTCTGGGGGCCTGGCTGTGCGCGCAAAAAGCTCTAGCAAGACAGTCAGAATTCAAGATGACATAAGGGCATGTCAAAGCCAATAGTAAGAACGTCATAATACTTCCCAATGTACAACACAATGCACATTTGTGCACCACTGCCTATAGCATTATATACTTCATCTCTCAATGTACAACACAATGCACATTTGAGCACCACTGCGCATAACACTGCACTTCGAGACCAAGAAGTACATTCCACATCTCTCTCTCTCTCTCTCTCTCATGCTTTCAAATGCACATCCCAAACGTTCTGTACTTGGCAAGCTGTCCTACAATGTGACATCTCTCACTTTAAAACTACGAGATTACACAGAAGAAATCGTCAAGGTAAACAAGGCATATGGAGGGCGTACATTCATTCTAGGGTAAAATGAAACACCAATGTCAATTAAAATAATGGTAGTCCAAGGTCATCACGTGGTGTCAAACCAAAGGAGTGCCTCTAGCACTACAAATGCCCCATCACCCTAGACAAACGTCTTGCTGAACATGAGTTTATTGCAATCTACTACTACAGTAATACATCACAAAAGAGAGATGTCTAATAAAAGCGGTCAGTATGCCATACACTACTCAGCCATCACTGTGGAGTGAAGTCTCAATAAAGGGCTTAGACGGTTGCAAAGAACTACCATACACATAAATAAGCACAGCCATGTGTCAGTGTAGAGGCTAGTTCATTCATATATATTACACCCCCTTTAAAAACAGGGGTATACTTCAGATATATGTTAGAAATATTAAAACTCATTACTACTACATAAAGAATACAAAGTTAACTTTTGCAGCAGCTCAGTATATATTTTTGCGTGTGAAAAACTTAAACGAAACACTCAGTGGATGAGGTCATTTGAGATGTCATCAGTGATATCATTTGAGAGGTCAGTGATATCCCCGAACATGTAATGAGTGATATGTAATATGTGAGGTCATAAGCCTCGCATATTACCTCATAAGCATATATACACACACTCACATATACACACACACAAACGTGGGTGATTGCTCAGATAATCTTCATGGTATGATTGTTGCGAACGGATATCCGTTGGATGATGTAACCAGCTATATGATCAGCGAGGTCATCCATATCATTTAACATGTCATGAGTGATATAACAGGTGAGATCATAAGCAGAGCAAGGCGGAAGTGCAAGTTACAGTTCGCTGAGTAAGCGATACCTAATGAATTTTAGTGGGGGGCGGGGGGGCGTTCCCCATTAGATTTCTTATCACAACAGCCAACTATAACATCACTTAAGCCACTTTTTTTGTTCCAGTACATTTATGGGTGCTTTTGATCATATTCATCTAGTTCTCTTTCGGAGCACAACCTTTGGTTGAACGCAGTGGGGGATACAGGGCCTTGCCTGCAGCCTAGCCATGCACTCAACCCCACACAACAAGCACATATCCAGCACGCACAGCCTTCTTCCATGCACAGTGGGAGGACAGGCAAAGCGCCTGGCCGCTGGGCCCTCCACCTGCGCCAGACTACATTTGAGTGTGTTTTTTTCATTTTGTTTTTCAAAACCTATTACAGGTTCTCAACAACTGCTTTTGTTTTTTTTTTGCATCATTTTAAATAATTTTTTTAATTTTTAACTACTGATTTCCAAAATGTTTGATATTCTTTAACTTTATTGCTTCTTTTATTGTTATCATACATCTTTGTGCTCCGTTTGCATGTGCTATTCCAGGGCCCATGAAAATATTCTTTCATTTATTTCACCAGAGGCCACAACTTTGAGTGTCACGAAAGAGTGCATTTTATTTTCTTCCTCTTCTTGTTGGAGCACTTCCTCCAGACCAGTTAGCTGTCTTTATACCGCTCAGTTGTGTTCACTATTAAGGGTTACTTTTATTTAAAGTTTGAGTACAGAGGTTTCCTCACAGGCCCAAATAAGAAAGGCCTCTTGGAATGGTTTTAGTGGAATTTCTGTCTTTAAGTGTTGCGGTGAAAAAGGTACCGGTGTATCTGCGACTTTGACATGTATCCAAGACGCTTCCTTGCTTTTTCTTTTATTTGGGAATAGCACTAGAGAAGATTCACACACTCTGCAACGTCTCCTGGCTTTTTTTGGTTTTCCCATATTTTTTCGGACTGACAAGTAAAAATTGCATCAACAGCAGAGGACAGAACAGTCCCATGAAGAGCAGGAGAACGAGACGCAGACGATTTTACACTGTTCCTGAGGGGCAGAAGAGAGACTCTGCACAGATCACAATGTGCAAGATCTGCAGTCGTTTCTGTAGAGGTAGTTCTAAGAAGTACTCTTTAGGAACCTCTGGCATGTGGAAACACATGTAGTCTTGCCACAGCAGGCAGTTAATTACAGCAAAGTGGAAGCGGGATGAAGAAGAGGGAGCTTCGACATCCACAGCTCCTCTACCCACAGTCCATGCTGGGGAGAGTGTTCCTGCTGATGCCGGTGCTTCCTTAACTCATGATCGCAACCTCCTGTACCAGTGCTACATTGTATAGACTTCAGCAAATCTGTGTCTGCAGGAGAGCAGAGTACATAGAACAGGGGCAGTTTTAATTTTTTCATCCAAGTTGTAATGTCCCTTTTTACTTTAGTCCCCCCCAAAAAAAACCTTGTTAAAAAATTGAAAAAGGTTTCTGTAGGAACTGCCTTTTTGGGTTTAAAAATATGTTGCTTGTCATGCCGGTCTATTAATGTTATTACAGCCTTATTGGTCTGCCACAGCAGACTATAATTATAAATGGCCAGTCTAATGTTATATTTCCAACTTACAGGTGAACACCTGTAACAGACTGACTCTAAAGGCTACAATGGTCTTCTACAGCATTCTAGAAGTCTCAGATTTACAGAGAAGTCACAAAACGCAGGGCATCAAGTAAATTTGCTGTGCTGCATTGTAAGAACGGGAGTGAGGAGAACAGCGCCAGATCTACTAAAAAGTGCTACTGTTCTGCTTTCTCCTTGAACAGTCACACTTTAGACATCCATGCACCAACAAAGACACTCGTGTGTCATACTGGAAGAGCGTCTGCTGAGTAAAGAGTCGTTTTTGTAGTGGTCCCTTCCTGTACAAGAGCGATCCTTGATGGCATTTCCTACTTCGTATGTATGCGGTGCAATGCAAAAAAAAAAAAAATGCTAAATGGAAAAATGTAGAGAAATTACAGCATTTCTCCTTGCTAACCTGATCTGGCCACCTAAGACGGCTTGGGTGTCTGAAGGAAGTGTGGTATCCGCGAGGAACTGGGCACAGAGCGACAACTAGAGGCTGCCAGTCTGTGAAAAATTTAGCACAGGGCGAAGGCAGTATGCATAGGGGGTTTGGCCACCTAAGAGGAATTTGGATTTCTGGAGGGAGTGGGATGTCCATGAGGTGTTCTACAAAAACCGTTCATAACAGTGGCTTGCCCACCCCGTGCAATCGATTGCCCACAGGGAGTTCGATGTCTGTGTGGGGTTTGGCACACTGTGAAGGTTGTTTACACTGGGGTTTTGGCCACATAATGGGTGACAAAACGTCCTTACATACCCTTATAGCCAAAGCATCAGTATAAACCAGCCATAAAATGCCCTGCACCCAATCCCTCTAGGGCGGCCAACCCCCCACACACCTTACGGTTTGTTTGGTACTGCAGTGCTGCCACCATGCTTCAATCAAACCCACGGTTCTGTGGGACCATTAAATCTTCATTTTGTGAAGCTTGCGTGCTTTGGTCTTCCGGTACCAGCCAGCCTCCAGATGGGAGTCCTGCAGTACATCACAGGGTGCTGCGTGGAGTACCACAGTTCCTGCAGCACAAAAATTCTTTTTGGTACATTTTGGCCTGGGGCGCATCTTTGTCCCCCTCAAGAAGTGACAGGGGGGTCAGGGTACCCCAACCCGGTCCCCTTGTGTGCTTTTTATTTTACCTACAGGACAGTGGGACTGAGTCCCCTTGTTCTGTAATGGCAGCCACATTTTTCTTCATGTTGCGGCCAGCCAATCGGATTACTTGGTCCCGCTGGACCACTGGAAAGACAGCAAAAAAGCCAACTTTATTATTTTAGCTTAAATTTGCAATACCTCAGGGCTCAAGGAGGACTAGCAGTCCAGATCTCAATTTTTGTAACCTTAATTCCTCCAAAAACGCTGAATGATTTACACCAAATAAAAAAAGGCATGCCGAGTAAAGATCTCGCTTTCTGTCAAATTTGGTGACATTCTGTTGAGCCATTTATTCTGGATCAGTTCCCAAAATTCCTATGGAAAGTTGCATGGGAAAAACTCAGTTTGGGACCCCATCCTAATCGTGTATAACCAACATGGCCACTCGTCTACCACGTGTTGCACACTAAAGATGGCACACTGCACATACATGTATTACCTACATACATACCCACTCACTAAGACACAGACGAAATACTAGCTGGCACTACTGAGAGGGCTTTCTTGGTGGTGACACTTTCTCTCACAGTTATCGTTGCATTGCATCTCGGGTGGATGTACCAGATTGCAGATGTAAGGCAGTTTCTCCACGGACCAATTTAACTGCAATAAAATTCTTCAGGCACATTTTAGTACTGAATGTTATGGTTTGCATGTTTCATGTCCTTAGTTTGTCAATTGCTTAGGCCTCTCCTACCAACAGCACAAACAGTCTGTTTACAAAAGACCTATTGTTAATTGGAGTCTGCACATTGCTTACAATTGTATGGCTTCATTGTCCCTCATTTGCTTGCTTCTTATTCAATGTCTTGCCTTCCCCTTCTTTTGTCTGTACCTCCCCCTGCAGCATTGCCTCTTTAGTACCCTTTCACTATTTGACTTGTATCCTTCCACTGCTCACACTTAGCGTACTACTGTTTTCTTTTTCATTCAGCACTCAACAAGAGTGCGTGCATGTGTTTTCTAGCTCTCTCCCTCATGTGCTGCTTCACCCCTGCAAACATCCACATCACCCCAACATTCCTGCTCCGTATTGCTCCCACTCTCCCTCCCATCTCATCTGTAAAAGCACAACAGGGAATTTTGCGGAGGTCTGGCTGAAGAGCATCAGAATTTAAGGGTAGTTTTTGTTTCATCTCCTACCTTAGACGGACTGCATGAAAGAACACAAAGGCTTTTATGGAACTGGGGGCGAAGGGTCATCTGCTGCAATCCCTCAGCAGACAGATAAAGAGGGAGGTGTACTTAGCATCACACTTCTGGAGGCCCTTAAATCTGCTCCTTTGAGGTACTTCAGACGACCAATTGGATGAATCCTGTGAAAAGTAAACTAAGCCTTCGCAAACATTTTCCTTTACATTCTGTCATTTTCTTACTATTTTTAAATATGTTCAGTGTTTCCCCGAGTGAAAAGTAATTGAAATATAAACCTTAACTTTTATGAACAATGAAAACATTGAACTCAATGTACAATTTCGAGACAATTTGTTTGTTGTTCCTACTGTATTTTGAAAAAATGTTATTATACTTTTTTTTTTAACACTACTTTACAGAAAAACATTGGCAAAGCTAACAGCTCGGCACCCGCATTATATAGATAAGGCCTATTAAAATTGCCAATGCTTGTTTAAAATGAGGCTTGTTAATTGCAATAAGAACCCAAATATCGCCACCTAAACTAATAAAAACATCTTTACTGCTTTTTAGTGCTCATTTGCTACTTAATACTCGCACAATGACCTGGAATTTCGTTTTCGCTGGTCTCATCACGAATGGAATTTTTTTCAATATTTTCTATATTATTACCAATTCTCTCTTTTTCAATACTTGCAAACCACTAAACTAATTGTGGTAAAGCCTGAATGGGTAGCACTGGTTAATCAATGATTACATGCCAGTGTTTTCAAAGTTTTATTTCAGTTTCGTCGTATGTTCCCTAGGCGGCTACATTAAAGCTGGGTTGGGGAGAACTGTCTAAATAAAGCCTTCTACTTGCAGCATTTACAATATACAACAGACTGTTCCATAAGTGTATCAACCGCCAACACCTTTCCACAGTTACTTTGAACCACAAAAGTTACAAGCATTAAATCCAATAAAATAAAAAAAGATTTCATATTAATGGCACAAATGGGAGTGGCTGGGGCACGTTGAGGGGAGGGGACGGATTCTATTATTACAGAATAAAGCCCTCCCCTCACCAAATGTGAATAGTGGGGGTGGGTGAGAGGAGGAGAGCCACCACACAACTTTGAAAGCTTACTGCTGACAGGCAAGAGTGTACAGCTGTGGCCGACTGCGGCTCAGCTGCCTTCCATACCACACACTTGCTGGGAGAAAACACAGCACTATCAGAACAAGGTGGTTTACAAAGAAATGTTAACGTGGAACTTAAAAGTAACTCGGTAATAGTAAGAAAACCTTACTTTAATTTTAGTCAAAGGCAAAGCAGTTTGCAGAAACTTAGTGGCCTACATATTATGAATACACTAAATATGATACATGGTATTTGGACACAAGCAATAAATCAGATTAGCATTACTTAGGAATAACAAATGTTTTGCAGTAGCTGTGTTTAAATTCATGAAGTATTAGGTGACAGACAAAAAAAAGAGCACAGTGTTTCCAACCTGCCCCTACAACATCTAATTCAATGATTTTATTTGGACGTTGAAAAGTTAAAGGCAGATTCTGCTTTCTGGCATTGAACTAATGAACTGCTGACTGCACTCAAAGCCCAGCAGCACGCTCATTAACCCAGAGCTGATATTAGCCCTTGTGCATCATTGAAGCACAAAAGAATGTCTTATCTGGGGAAGTTATCAGGAGCATTGCCCCTATTGCAATTTACACATTCTGAATTATTACAAACCTGTATCTGTGTAGCAGTAACTTAAAACCACATCCCACATACAAATTAGTATATCCCAGCAAGGACAATAAACTTTCTGTACATGCTTATTGCGGAACAATCTTAAGACGCCTTCTCACGAGTTCCACGGTTCTTCTCTCTCGGATACCACTTATACTAGTACACTGTATATTTAAGGTTTCCAGTTAAAAAGATTTTAACCAATAAAACACCACAGAAGGGAAAATTTGTTTTTCCAGTAGAACCCAGGAAGCACTGGATTTTGCTGCAATTACTGATTTATTGCACTCTGGTGTCAATCACCACGAATGGACTATTCTGTGGTGGATGCTCCCTCTATGACCAGGGTCACTGGAATTATGCAGCAGGGGAGGGATAATTTATGTGGGAGGGTTGAGTAAATTATGCAGCAAGCAAAGGCAAATTATGGTATGCAATACTGCACATTTTGGGATAGTATTACTGCATTATTTTGATATTTTTACACTTGTTAACACTGTCTGGGTATTGGTTGCACCTCATTAGTACCAGTTTTAACACACAACTATAGCAATAAGCAACAAAGGTGACCAGTCAACCTTCACAAAGGGCCTTTCACTGCACGCAAACACGAGTCGCTGTGTTTTAGTAACTTTTGAAACGTTTGAGCTAGAAACAAATTTTTGGGGGTAAAATCTAAAGATGATGGATTATGTGGCAAATGCGGCAAATCTGTAATATGCAAAAAATTCAAACGATTACTGGACCGCTGGATCTATTTTCACTACCATTTTGGGAGCCTGCTCATATCATATGGCTTCAGATCACTGTTCACTTCATGTTGCTGCGTATTGGTCAGTAGGTTCACAGCTTATCTCGGAACAGAGTCTGTCCAGGAAAAGGAGCTCTCCATGAGCTCATCCTCCTTCATAGAGAGTGTGGCAAAGCTTAGCCTTCTGAAAGCTCAAAGAACAGGATTTTAGCAACAAATTTCAGTGTGAATAAGGATGCCTCCAGAATAAATGTCCTTCCTTATAACACTGAACTCAACAATCTTCGGTTTACATTGAGATAGTCTAAAAAGCATGCCTATAGGAGTTATATCCCTTCACATAGAAGGGTCAGGGACCATTTAATGAACATGTACAGGGTCCATGCTAAGACCTCCAGGAGCTTGTTGTGATGAAACTCCGCTTTTCGTGCATGTGTTAAATCAGAAAATTTATAAGTTAGGGTATAAGCTGTAGAACTGCTCTGCGGTTCCTAGTATGTGCTGTAGATAGTGTAGTTTCGGCAAAAAACAGGTAGATAAATCAGTTCTGAGCTTGCAGTCCGAAGAAGATACAGCCCCTGGTTCACAAAGTTAAACTTTCATTACTACTACCTCCATGCCAAAAAGAAGACTGGAAATTACGGTACTGGGACAATTCTGGACACTTGACATCACCTGTAACAAAACACTGTGCGGACATTTATTTTTTTCTGCAAGACAGCACAGCAACTGAAGTTGCTGCTCTGTATAGAGTAAGGATGAGAATGAAGTGCAAAGCCATATTTATTTTTTAAATGGCTTGATGTTGCTCAATATACATGCGCTGGCCTAGCACCACGTGACCCGGTAACAAGCTGCTGATGTTTCAATTCACAGTGTGTCTTAGAACTGGTCTTACGCAAAATATTGCGCTGGAAAGTAAATGCACCTTTTAAGAGTTTATACCTCATTGTGTCACTTAGCTCAAGAGAAAACCCGCAGTAAGTCTGACCTTATGACTTAAATGAATTGTTACATATTGAGCTGTGCTTTTTCTTTCCACTTTAACATTGCACAGAATACAGAAGTAGTGTGCCTTGTGCAACAGTCACAAATGCCCAGCCATAACACAATCACAGCCGTGCTCTCAAAAAGTGACGTAACATGCTGGGGGGAAAAATTAATTAATGTTTAGAGGTCCTTTTGGTTGCCTTCAGATGAAGCAAAATACCACAGACATGGCCTGACAATGAAAAATAAACGTGAAATGCACATTCAAATTACCCAAGGCATCCTGCAGGTGAAAGTTCTTTACAACCATAACTGCTTCTTCATACAGCAGTGAAGTTTGCTTTCCCCAAAGTCTCTATAGCTAATGGGCATAATAATTTCTTAGCAAATGTATCCCCTTATGACCAATTCGAACAGGCCCAGATCAGACAGTAAAAATTAATTAGGCTACTTTTTTCTTCGTATCTCAAGGCAAATAACAGGACTGATTTACAATGACTTGCAATAAATAAGCAGTGAGTACTCAACCATATATATATATCTCATGTCCTAAATAGAAAATCTTCATTTGTCAAATCTTGGTCACATGTAAAAGAATGGAGGAGTAGGAAGGCGTGTTAAATAACTACCATTATCTGCTATAATCAAATCTTAATTTAGTGTAAACATATCTCCATACAAGCACATTCTTAACATGGGGTGGAACTGGTAAACTGTAAAAAAGGATTAAGGCGCAGGAAAATTAGACAGACGGGGAGTTAAGAGAAATAATGAAAGGTTACTTGAAAGAAAAAATTCAATGTAGGGGTAGAAAAAAGGGGGATTGGAATAGGAAAGAGTGTAGGAATAATTGAAAAGTTAACGAATGAGGTAAAGATCGAAATCAAAGCAAATGTCTTTATAAGTACTGGAAAAGCACCATCCCATCCATGTAACGAGCAAATAAGCATCAACACTGATAATCAGTGGTTTGCAGATTTTCAAGACATTGGAGAAAAAAAAAACTGAAAACCCCCCACCAAAATACACACCAAATAGAAACCAAAAACAGGAAACCTAGCTATACTAATGTCCTTATTTATTAAGTTCGGATTTCATTATACTTTTAGGAACAATTCAGCACCACAGTGAAGATTTTTTAACTACATCAAATTTATAAAAATGGTAGCGGGGATTGATTGTAGCAGGACAAATACTCTTTGCCATTTTTAGGTCTCGCCTGAGCCAGCGCATGCGCTGCTCTGGCGAGACATTTAGTGAGTGGGCTTTAAAAAGCAGACCACAGCTTTTTGGGTGGCATAGAGCGTGCGGTTACGCGCAGTTACGAGCAGAGGCGCCATCTGGCTTTCCTCTCGCTCTCCCAAGCGCGCGCTCGCGCTTCAATGCCCCTCCCCCACCACAGAGCGCGTCTCGCGGCCGCAGGTCGTCGCACTCCCCCCACCCCTCCCACTTGTTTCCTTCTTCAAGCCTCAAGCCCGCGTGCACTCCCCCCACCCCTCCCACTTGTTTACTTCTTCAAGCCTCGCGTGCTCTCCCCCCACCCCTCCCACTGGTTTCATTTTTGTGGCTCGCGGCACAACTTTACAATTTGTTTTTGAGCAGTAACAATGGTGGGCGCGCGGGTATGCGCAGCTTACCAAACTCTTTTACTAACTTAGCACGGAGCCCGCTTTATGGACGTCGCGCTATAACCTATTTTTTTTCATGTTGATAGTTTGTTTTTATTAAATGAAATCAGTTTTGTCTGTGAAAAATATATATTCCAAGAAAGTGTGAACAATGGAATGTAAAATAAAACATGCAACTTTGTGAAGCTCCCAGGAAGGTGCTTGTGGTTACCCGCACCGGCGCCATATGTTTTGAATTATCGTGCCCAGACACGGGCGCGATAATTCAAAACATATGGCCTGGTGCTCGCTCTCGCGCGCACCACTCGCGGACTTGTCACAGATGGTGGTTGCGCTGGCCCTGGTGATCGCAGCACTTTCACTTTCGCCGCCGACCTTGTTTTTAATTAAGCCCTGTAATCACAGGTTTTCGGCAACACTCCAAATACAATAGCGATTCCCAGTACTATTCTAGAAGATTGAAAATAGTATATTTAAGAACGTGTTTATTACAAACTTCAAATAATATAAATACATTTAAAACTGAAATTTTAAATACATCTCCACCATTGCCAACATGTCAGTCTAACAATTACAAGTATTGTATTTATCGTAATACCGTTACGATAAATACGCAATACATCTTTTCAAGATGGCCGAAATAGTAGTATATTCCGGCGGGGCGTAGTAGCGAATGCCCAGAGAGATGAAAGAGTGAGTGTACGTCGTCTCCCTTCTATGTCTACGGATGCACGCTAACCTTTCATTGGCCCCAGGCACGCCTGCTGAGTCACGCACACCTCACGGGTAAGCGGACGCTACAGAGACAGAGCTTCGGCAATGTTCTTGGAAGTGCAGTTTAATGGAAGCGCGGGGAGTGAATGTAGTCTGTTCATATTGAACTGCTGGAGTTTGTATTGAGTTGTGCTGGACTGGGCTAAAGTGCTGCACAGGCATGAGCTAGGAGTGATGTTTGCTCTCCCTCTACAGCTGGAGGAGCCAGTGGTTGGCAGCCTGGATATCTGCCTTGAATGTTGAAGCCAAAAAGTGGGTGGTAAGTAGTCACCCACTGCCCCGTTATGGGTTACAAATCTATTCGCTGGTGACAATAAAGAATGCTGTTTTCTGCATCATGCAAACTATTTTACGTTTATTATTCACGATAGTTGTTGCAGTTTGCATGCTTATTTTAAAACGTGCAGTCTCATATGTTAATGTGTTGTGTCTTTGAAATTTGAATACTATTATCTTTCAGCTTTCATAATGCAATGGTCCTAATATTTATTCTGTTATTGCTGTCTTTTGAAAAATTGTGGCGAATTAATCTTTTTTGACCGCGCCACGCTTTCAATTCACCAGTTTCCCGTGTTGCCTTTAGCCCCGCCCTCCCCTCCTCATTTACCACCTTGTCATAGTAAAGCACGTCCGTGCCTCGGGGAAGCTCAACATGAGGCGACATCACAGCTACAGACGCCGGGCGCTTTAAGTGCACGGTGTTAAACTTTGCTGTACACAGGTGCCACTCTTGGATGCCACATGAGCTGCAAAGCATGCTTGTGGCTGCTCGTCCGTCAGATCAGCTGTTTGCTCAGGGGTGTACATCGAGAAAATAGTTCCCATCGACACAAGTAAGCATTCATTTTGAAAACCCACACAGGTTTAAATGCTAGGAAAAGGCTTCGGGAATTATATTGAGTGAAAGAACGTGTGTTTTTTTCCAGCAACACAAGTAAAAGGGAGTGGGGGCCATCTGTTGCCTCCACGCTCACACCCCCCTCCCTCCCGTAGATTACGCCACAGTCTCTCTCCTGCTGGTTTCCCTTCCCACCCACCCCTTCTCCCTTTTGCTGTCCCCAGTCCTCTCACCAATTCCTGCGGTTTGTCATTGGTATGCATGTTAGCTTGTGCCCTCTTTTTTGCGTGTCTGTTGTCTTTCATGCACGCGTAGAAATTCACACCTGTGAATAAATGGTGGCCGTACCATTGGAGCAAATGCATAAACTTACAAGTTAGCAGGCGGACCGAAAGAAGCGGCAGCCACCTACCAAACACTCAAAGGTAGCCTTAAAAGACTCAAGTTAATAGAGACGATGTGTTCGGTCACTGAATGCTCTTTATAGTTGTTTCTGCTACCCCTACTCGCTCTGCACCAGCAAGCTTTACTTTACAACCCTCCATTTGTCTTGCTAGCTCCTGCCCGTACACATACGAACCACACGGCAAGACCCTATCAGGACTCGGCAAAGCAAAAGCCCATACAAAATCCATGCACAAATATCTATGGACACATTGTTTCACGAATAAAATGAATCCGTTCAGGACACTTTGAGCGACGCTGCACAAGCTGAAGGGAGCTATCCAATAAAAAGTAAAAAAGCTTGCCCTCGTAAATCATTAACAATTTCCAGCAATATAGGTTTGCATTGTGTTTTCAATGACCTATTGCTGTGTTGTAAAATATATTGTGACAACATTCACCAGATATCCCCCATTAAACAAGAGTCACCTCCCACTTCTATCTCTACCTCTCTGTGCCCCAGTCTGTTCTTTTCCACCGTGTCTGTCTCTGCCTTTTTCAAATCTGCGTCCGTCTCTCCACGAGCCTCAGTCTCTGCCTCTTTCTGTTTTCCAGGGCGTCTTTCTTTCTTTGCCTGTTTGTCTTTGTCTGCTGTCTGTCTTTATCTTTTCCACTGTCTCTGCGTCTCTATCCACAACTTGCCTCTCTCTGTACCCCAGTGTCTGTCTTTTACACTGCACCTGTCTGCCTCTTGCCTGCTTTTCCACTCTCTCTCGTCCACTGACCATTTCTGCCTCTCTCTCATGCTCCAGTCTCTCACGCTCCCTTTATCTTTCATATATGGCCGTGGCGCAGCCCGACAGAACCAAAAACAAACCGCAGAAATATTTCCTTGCAGCTGAACAGCACTCACATGCAACTTAACGTAGCATAAACGAAAACACGCTGGGGTTAGTACCACCAAACAAGAAGAATACCCTCTTCTGAAAATCAGGGGCTATTTATATTTCTTGGTTCGTCGATTTGGAAAGCAGCGAATCTTTGCCAATGCAATAAAAGCATCCGCTCTCCAACCCCCAAGAATGCGTTATAGCATTTTTTATGTTAATTCCCTTTTTTTTTTTTTTTATACAGTCGCTCAGTTATACATAATAAGGATAAGTTACTTGCCTGTAATCCTAGTTCTCTTCCAGGGTATCCTCATCAAAGTCATAAGCACATGAATATTCCCGCCCATGCGCGGGACCCCGGAAACACATTACATATATGTGAAAAACCATATATGTAGCTCTATATATATATCCATATATATATAAAAATACACAATGTAGCCTCCCATAAACATGCTGAGCAATGTTGTAAGGAATTCTCTTGCACATAAACATATTCCAATAAAGCAGGGAGAAAAAAGCTTTTGAAAACTGCTTTAATAAACAGCAGACAACACAATCCTGCACGGAATAATGAAGAAAACATTGCCAGCACATAGGCTGCATTGTGGAAACATTAGTGTAGAAAGCTCAAAAGCTAACCCACATAAACACTCAGATAAACTGGCACCGTGCCTTTAAGGCAGCCATGACCCCTAGCTTCCCATTATGCCTCAGGGGTGACAGTTAGGTCAGTTGTTCTTTGCGGATATCCGCAGACCTTTTTACAAAGAGATGTATGCATCATGTTCACTTGCCCGGGGAGGTGGGTGGGTTGCTTATGACTTTGATGAGGATACCCCTGGAAGAGAACTAGGATTACAGGTAAGTAACTTATCCTTCTCTTCCAGGGGATCCTCATCAATAGTCATAAGCACATGAATAGAATAGCAAGCCCATCCCCTCATCCTGCGGGCAAGTAAACAGAGTACCATCAAGATACACAAACGCCATAAGACCTATACCGACTCCAATAGGTTAGCATTGGAACAGATTCCTCAAGGAGGCCTGGCCCACTTGGGTATCTGCTCTGGAGTCAGAATCCAGACAGTAATGTCTGGTAAACGTATGGACCGATTTCCAAGTTGCCACCTTGCAAATCTCGGCCATCGGTACATTATTTAAGAATGCAATCGTAGCAGCCTTGCCCCTAGTAGAATGAGCTTTAGGGGAGGCAAACAGAGGCTTATTTGCAATTTGGTATGCCAACTTTATACAAGATACTATCCATCTTGAAATAGATCTCTTAGAAGCTGGGAAGCCTGTTCTAACAGAGCCATAGTTTACAAACAATTGATCCGTTTTTCTAATGGATTTTGTTGCATCCAAATAGAATTTGAGAACCCTCTTGAGGTCTAGCGAATGTAGAGACCTTTCCGCTGGTGTGGATGGACTGGGAAAGAAAGAGGGTAGAGAAATTGTCTGATTAACATGGAACTCTGACACAACCTTAGGTAGGAAGGAAGGGTGAGTTCGCATAACCACCCTATTATGGTGGAAAACCGTATAGGGTTCTTTAGAACAGGGTGCTTGTATCTCACTCACTCTGCGTGCTGATGTAATTGCTACTAGAAAAGCTACTTTCCAAGAAAGGTGTTGCAATGTAGACTTATGAATGGGTTCAAATGGAGGTCCCATCAATTTAGACAATACCAAATTCAACTCCCAAGGAGGAGAAGGAGGTCGAACAGGGGGATAAACCTTTTTCAGCCCCTGTAGGAAGTCCTTGACCACCTGAAGCTGAAAGAAAGAAGGCTGGTTAGGTGATTTACGATATGCTGTGATAGCCGCCAAATGCACTTTAATGGAAGAATATTTCAAACCAGATTTGGCCAAATATAGCAAATACGGCAAGATTACCTCATCTTGCCCATAAATTGGACTCCAATCATTACTGATACACCACAAGTAAAACCTTTTCCACTTTAGAGAGTATGAGGATCTTGTGGAAGGTCTCCTTGACTCCCTTAAAATGTCCATGGAGTCCTGAGGGAGGTTCAAATGTCCGTACTGCAGGACTTCAGGAGCCATGCTGTCAAGCTGAGCGAGGGAAGGCTGGGGTGCAGAATTTTCCCTCCCATTTTGGTGAGAAGGTCCGGCCTGCACGGAAGTCTCCGATGCGGGCAAACCGAGAGTTGCAAAAGGTCCGGATACCACCATTGGCGAGGCCAGTCCGGTGCTATGAGTATCATCCTCATTCTGGATCGCAGAAGTTTGGCCACCACCTTCGGAATTAGAGGGAGGGGTGGAAAGGCGTATGCAAACGTCCCCGACCAATCTATCAAAAGAGCATTCCCTCTTGTTCCTGGTCAATAAAACCTGGATGCGAAGGCGTGGCATTTTCTGTTTTGATCGTCTGCAAAAAGGTCGATGGAAGGATGACCCCATTGATGAAAGATTTCTGCCACCACTTCGTCGTTGAGCACCCAGTCTTCTTGCTCTTGGAAGTGACGACTGAGGGCGTCTGCTCGCACGTTCTGCTCTCCCGGCAGATGTATTGCCGTGATCGATAGGTTCCTGGCTAGCAGCCAGTGCCAGATCGCCTGGGATTCGAGAGACAGAGGGCGAGAGCGAGTTCCACCTTGTTTGTTTAAGTAATACATGGTGGTTGTATTGTCCGTTTGCACTAGGATCGATCCGAGCTGAATTGACGGTTGAAAAGCTTTGAGGGCTAAATGAACCGCCCGAAGTTCCAGCATATTGATGTGATATGTCTGTTCTCTGCTGGTCCATCTGCCCCGAGTTTGCAGATGACCCAGATGCGCTCCCTAGCCCTGAAGTGATGCATCCGTGATCAGAGATTGCTCTGGCAGAGGTTGATGAAAAGGGACTCCCACCAGTAGGTTCTGTGGTTGCAGCCACCAGAGAATGGACTTCTTTGCTGCAGGAGAGAGGACAATCCGTTCCACTGACCCGAGGATTGATCCCATTTGTCCTCGAGATCTTGCTGTAACGGTCTCATCCTCAATCTGGCGTTGGGTATGAGAAAAATGCACGAGGCCATCGAACCCAGTAGAGAAGCCACCTGTCTTACTGACGGCTGATGAGCCTGAAGGATGATGTTGCCTTTGTCTTTCATTGATGACAATCTCTCCTCCGAAGGAAACACTTTTCCTAGGTCGGAGTTGAGGTTGGCGCCCAGATAGTGGAGTGATTGAGTTGAGTGAAGGATCGACTTGTCCAGGTTGACATGCAGGCCTAAGCGCTGAAGGAGATCTAGGCCGGTGCGAAGGTGTTCCTGCACCATTTGAGGAGAGGATCCCTTCAGCAGCCAGTCGTCCAGGTATGGATATACGAACAGGCCTTGGCGATGTAATGCTGCCGCTACTACTGCCATGCATTTGGTGAATACCCTTGGAGCTGATTTTAGGCCGAAGGGTAAGACTTTGAACTGGTAATGTCTTGTTCCCACCGTGAATCGCAAGAACTTGCGATGTCGTGCTGTGATTGGGATGTGAAAATACGCATCTTGTAGATCCACCGAACACATCCAATCGCCTTTCCTTAGATGTGGAAATATTTGGTGGAGCGCCAACATCCGAAACTTTTCCTTTTTGATGGACTTGTTCAGAGAACGTAGATCCAGAATTGGTCTGAACTTGTTCGGTTGATCTTTTTTCTGAACAAGGAAGTGTCGCGAGTACACTCCTTTTCCTCTCTGCGCTTGAGGGACCTCTTCTATTGCTCGTTTTTTGAGAAGGGTCGACACTTCCTGACGCAGGAGGTCTATATGTAGATGACGAGATTTCACAGGAGGAATGTCTCTTGGGGACGTCCAAAAACGTAGTGTGTACCCATTTTTTTGTATATTTAGCACCCAATGATCTTTGGTTATGTTGCGCCACTCTTGAATGTAACTTGAGATACTTCCTCCCACTGGAGTGTGCAACGGTGCTAGAGGAAGCAGAAACTCATTGCTTCCTGGAGTTTTTGATGCAGAGGACGACTGCTGTTGATGTCCTCCTCTTCCTCTCGAGGAACGGCGGCCTTGATACTGGGATTTGCCCTGTTTGTTTTGTGACCATTGAGGGTTTGAACCCTCTGTTGGTAGTTTTCCGATTGTAGGGCCGGTATCTCTTCCTAAATTCCTTTTTCTTCTCTAGGCCCACCGCCTTTAAGGTGTCCAACTCGGCCTTCATCCTCGCCATTTCTTCGTCTGTGTGAGCACCAAACAGTGAAGTGCCAGAAAAAGGGAGATTCAGGACGCGTTGTTGTGCTTCTGGTTTTAACGCTGCGAGGCGCAGCCAGGAAGATCGTCGTGCACATATGCCATCTGCATACGAGTGAGCCGCCAGGGACGCTCCATCTGCTGCAGTGCTGATTATCTGGTTAGCCACCAGAGCCCCATCGTGAAGGATTTCAGAAAAGTCCTGCTGATCCTCCTTTGGGAGCTTGTCCTTGAAGCGCTCCAGTGAGTCCCATAGTGATCTGTCATAACGACCCAGCAGAGCCGCAGCGTTGGACACTTGCAGAGAAGACGCTGCAGAGCCACAAGCCTTCCGTCCCCAAGAGTCTTGTGCTCTACTCTCTTTATCCGGAGGAGCGGAGGAGGAAGATGCAACCGCATGCGTCTTTTTCGCTGCTGCAATTATAACAGAGTCCGGAGGTGGATCCGATCTAAGGAAAAGAGGATCCGATGCCGCTGGCTTATATTTTTTAAGAATCCGAGCTGGGGCTGTTTTAGCCGATGCTGGAGCAAGGAAGAGATCCATTACCGGCTCGATGATGCCAGGGACCAAAGGAAGCAATGGTCTAGTCGCAGACCTTTGGTGGAGAGTCTAAAAAATGGACTTGGTTGTCTGAGGAGCTGACATGGTGATGCCCAGCTTCTGAGCCCCTCTGGTGAGAACATCATGAAAAGTGTTCACATCATCAATAGGCGACACTCTGGAGGGAGGACTATCCGTCAGGGTAGGTGAGTAATCCCTTTTGGATGAATGTGTTGAAGAGGAAGACCAAGATGGTGTACGCCGCCTCTTGCGATGTCCCTGAGACGACCTGCGTTCAGGGGATCTGCCTCGGTGTTCCCTGGCCCGAGTGGTGGGAGATTTGTCCACTTCCTGCACAAGACGCTGTAATGGTGATCTGTGCTGCGGACTGGAGTAGGTCGTAGGTCGTTGAGCGTGACCTGTGGACCCCATCTGCCAATGATGGAGTGGTTGAAGCCATCTGGGAGAGAGATGGATGGAAGGAGATCGCTGTCTCCTTGGAGAACCTCCTGGCGGTGCTTTTGTAGGCTCCTGCGAATGAACAGAAGCACTGCGTGATGACGCCACCGTCTGGGGTGAGCTCCGGATGGAGTGAGATGACTCTCTGCCGCTTCTAGAGCGTGATCGGCGTCTGGATGAGCGATGTGACGTCGATGGGGTGTGTCTCGACGTCGACCTGCTCTGTGTCACCATCACTGGTGAATTTCTCTTCGACCTCTGTGTGTCTGGAGCCCATAGACCTCGCTTTCAACGTTGAGCGTGGAGACCTCAACGATGAGCGGGTAGACGGAGAAAACCTTCTCGACGTCGATCTTTCTCTCGACGCTGATCTTCTCGCCGTCGACGGAGACCGCCGTCTCGACGTCGAATGACGTTTGGTATATTTTACCCTTGGTCTTGACGTCGAATACCTCGCCGTCGGAGAGGATCTTGCCATCGACGTCGAACGCCGCCTGGGCGACGGCGGAGGCGATGAGTGTCTATCCTCAGGTGACGAGGTGTGTCTCGACGTCGACTGTCGTCTGGGTGACGTCGACTGAGATGCTTGCTTGGACGCCGAATGCTGGAGGCCCTGCGACGGCGGAGCCTGTCTCGACGTCAAACGCTGCATCGACGGCGACGACTGAGATCTGTGTCTCGACGCTGGGCGAGCCCGCACCAACTGAGAGCGACTCCTCGACGCCGATCGTCGCCCGGTTGACGATGGCGGAGGATTCGACGTACCTGCGTTCTTCGACGACCGGTGTTCTCTCGACGGCGAACCCGCCGTCGATGGTCTTCTCGTCGACGTTTTTGTTGCCGAAGGGATTGGAGGCGCCGAGCCCGACGCCGATGGAGGGCATACTGGAATCTTACTTGTAGATAAGCTCTCTTTCCTCTTCTTCATCGTAGGCTTGTCTCTAGAAGGTGATTTTCTCTTTTCAGCCAATCCATGGAGACGAATCCTTTCTCTGTCCTTTAGAGTTCTGTTGGACAGCAGCTTGCAATGCTGGCAGGATTTAGGATTATGCTCAGAAGGAAGGCATAAAATACAGACAGGATGGAAGTCTGATTTGGCCTTCTTCTTGCCACAGGAAGGGCAAGAGTCAAAAAGAGAGGGCATTCTGTTGTAAAACAATGCTCAATTCTCTAAAAAAAACAGTAGAGAAATACTTTAACACCAAAAAGATGTCAAAGTAAGAGGTTTTATCCAAAATTGAAGTATTTTCTGACAGAAAATCAGAAAAAAGAGGTAGAGCTGAAGTAACCAGGGTCCTGACAGAAGGAGCCGGAAAGAACAACTGACCTAACTGTCACCCCTGAGGCATAATGGGAAGCTAGGGGTCATGGCTGCCTTAAAGGCACGGTGCCAGTTTATCTGAGTGTTTATGTGGGTTAGCTTTTCAGCTTTCTACACTAATGTTTCCACAATGCAGCCTATGTGCTGGCAATGTTTTCTTAATTATTCCGTGCAGGATTGTGTTGTCTGCTGTTTATTAAAGCAGTTTTCAAAAGTTTTTTTCTCCCTTCTTTATTGGAATATGTTTATGTGCAAGAGAATTCCTTACAACATTGCTCAGCATGTTTATGGGAGGCTACATTGTGTATATATATATATATATATATATATATACATACACATATATGGTTTTTCACATATATGTAATGTGTTTCCGGGGTCCCGCGCATGGGCGGGAATATTCATGTGCTTATGACTATTGATGAGGATCCCCTGGAAGAGAACCTAATTATATCTAAGGTAACAAAAATGTTTATAGCACTTATTATAAATTTATAACATACTGTACAGCAGTCACACTGCTCTATATCATCTCTTAAACACATTGGCAAAGCCAACAGCTCTCGCTAAACACTTATAAGGTCCCAAAGGCGAGACCTATTGGCTATGCCAATGCTTGTTATTTCATCTGTGTGGCCACTGTCCACTCAACAGCATTAACATCTGCATAGGATGGAAAACCACTGAGAGGAGACTCATTTCTAACTAGGAAAAGATTTGATTACAAAGCTAAACTATAGTAACGCTGGTATCAGTTGACCCATTTAAAAATATTTTCAGTAACTGTTAGAGAGATCATTTCACTTCAAAAGAAATGTCTTTCATTGGCAGTAACACAAAACAACTCTCCAAATCCATTTTCAGTGCTCATTAAGCTTCCTGCAAGAGTAAGACATTGCAAAAACAGTCAAACTTAACAAAACCTGAAAAATGTACTGGAAATTATTGTTTCACATGAACAGTAATGCACAACAAATTTTAAGTAAATAATTATAATCGGAAGTCTATAACCATTTAAAGATTTTGAAGAGCATTCCATCATAAAACATGTACACACGAGCACGTACAGTGTCAGACCACCTAGGTAAGGAAACTAGTGAGACTAGAAAGATTAAGTGAAGATGCTAGCAATGAAATGGATATCCAGAAAATAAACATTTAATTGACTAAACACTGTACTGACCCCACTACATAAATTTTAACTAAAACCTATAAAATGTCAGTTGGGGCAAAATGGTTAGTTTTCCAAGTCTTAATAAGCTGCAATGCTGAAACAATCATTTGACATTCATTCCAGATTAAAACAAATAAGTTTAATCGACATGGCCAACACTACTTGATTATGCATGAGCCCATGGGAATCAGGGCTCTGTGGGGGGCCATTTTTCACATTAGAATTTACAGTTGAAGTAGGGCGGAGAGCCATCAAGTATAAGTAAAATAAAAGATACATGTGCAAACACATATTACAGAGAAAAGAGCTGCTAGGTAGCAACCTACAGCTGCTAGGGATGAGCAACAGTATAGAGTGCCAAATAAGAGGGACCAGGTAGCAATGATGAGAAATGGATGACAATGTTTTTTTTTTAAACCTGGACGGAATGGCTGAAAGGAAGCAACACATAAGCACCATGAAGCAACATGGCGAGTATGGGGGATGGAATTTAAAGGTGAAGCAGCACACAGGGGAGACCACATGAAAACGCATGCTTTCCCATGGAGTACTGCAATAAAACAATAGTTCCTTAAATGTAAGCAGTGAAAGGCTTCAACTCATTCAATCAAAAATACTGTAAAACAGCCATGCTCTTTGAGAGGGACAAACCTAAGAAGAGGAAGTAAACTCCTCGAATAAGAACCTAGCTAGAGAGCTATATAGGAAAGCCAACCAATCGCAAGCTATGGGCTGACCCATAAGTAAACTCTATAATTATTTGCATTGTACATAAGTATTTTCACAGACAGCAAAGACACTTGTAAGCAAGACCTAAAACATGCACATCTCTTTTTAGGTTTGCTATGTGGTCGTATGGCCAAAGTAAATTATTTTAGTAATAAATCCACAAAGACAAGCTGAAGGAAAATAAGGAAATACGCCACATTTCAAAACTGACAAATACGGATATGTCTTTGCCGTCAGACACACGTATTTGACTTTTCTGGCCCTTGGATCAAAGGTTCAACCATGGGGACTGATCTGCAGCTCCATGCAAGTTATAGAAAAACGCAGATAGCCTTTAAGGACACACAAAGCCAATGCAGAGAAAGTAGTGCTGGAATGACATGGACCCATGGTTAAGGATGCCTAGGATATCTTGCCACAGTGTTCTTAACAAGTCAGCACAAAAGATATTCATGTATACCATGTTGGAGCGCAGATGTAATGTGAAAGCACCATACCAAAAGTGGCCTGAGCGCAGTAAATTAAGCCAAGAAATTACATTCTCCTCGAAGTCTTCAACAATGGAAAGAGGTCGCCCAACATCAGTTGATCTTGCATCCAAGTGTATATACAGCCAAAGAAACTCAGGGAGCTCAATTCGAGACCAGGAGAAGAATAACCCACACATTCATGATCCACAAGTCACGAATGCTACTATTTGCCTTCAGATTTTTAGCAGCCAGTCTTGGAAAGCAAGAGGATGGGGGATCCAGGTGCTGTACATTGAATGTCTCATTGTGGTTTTATATTGAAGATAATCTGGTTGTCGTCAGCGCAGTTGGAACAAACAGAACTGAAAAATTAAATCAGACACGGAAGGGGTTGGAGGTTGATGCGGATTAGAATTACAATGATGAGGCAGCCGTGCAGCATACACAATCTGAGTGGAAGGAAAGAAATGGTACAAGGATGAAATGGAAGTGATTTTTGAGAAAGTAGGAAATCCAGTCTGATGCCTTGTTTTGAAATCAAATATCATAGTACTGCAGGATGAGTGTAGGGTGATAAACACGTACACAATAGCCCTATTCCGTCTACTATGGTCCAGAGGTCCCATAGCGCAGACAGAAACCAAACTGAAGAGGACGTTGGGGATATCAGTGCATCATGGCGTCACATAAATGCTGCACTTTCAATTAGCTTACACAAGAAGGATCCAATACCCATCTGTCTACAATCATCTTGGTTACTGTGGGTCCAGGATAGGTTCCTTCAGGACTGGTTTCACAAGATATTTTCAGAAAAATTGTTGCTTGACAAGAAGCATGCATGACGAATCATGCTACCAGCGAGTTGAAGGGCAAGGACAGGAGCTTCCTGAAGCTAAGTGCCAATGAGGGATATGGATTTTCAGCACACACAATCAGCTTGGAAAAAACATATTTATCAGCGGTGGGTAGGGGAGGGAAGTGCAACAGTTGATGTGGTTAGAAGGGGGAGTGCAGCTGGAGTATATTTGTTGGTAATTGGCAGGTGTGACAGAGTGATGTGAAGGAAAGAAATGGAGTGCTGGTGGGGGATAGGGACAGAGTAAGTAATTATGATACACGTGCGAGGGGATACGGTTATATCCTCTTAAGTGTCTTTGAATTTAATCCTGCCTAGCTCTCTCCTGCTGCTCAGCCAGAGTGAGAGATGGTAACGGAATGTTGGTGTGACTGTGATGAATGGAATGCCTGGGTGCCTGTGTGGATAAGTGGTGACAGTTGGAGATGGGCTGAGCAGTAGGGAGGCTGCTCCTGGTGGGGCTGGTGTAAGAGCTGGAATGGACTGATGTACATATTACCTGGAACCAATAAAGAAGTCTTCAAACTCTACATGGCTACTTGTGTCAACCTGTGTGCAAGGGAACAACATTATTTTGGCGACGACCGGACCTGGACTCAAGCGTCTTTAAGGATGGTACAGATACCAAGAGAAACTACAAGAGACTGTTGTGTTTACATCTTGCTCCAAAGGTATGTTTACTTATGTTATTGCATTCTCTATCTATGTTCTCTTGTGTGTGCCCTGTCTCTGCTACATCATTGATGACACTTGGAATGCTCAAGTGTCATCAGTTGGGCAGTTGGGCAGCTGTCTTCTCCTGTGCGGTTGTGTTGGCCTCTTTACCTGGATACTTTAATAAAGGACCTGCACAGAGAAGACTCCTGGAATTATTCAACATAACAATTTTGGCGACGACTAGAAGAACCCTTCATGCAAGTTTCCTTTGATTCTACTAAGAACACACTGCCTTTGCCGTGTTCCTACACTTTTACAAGCAACTCTCTAAAACTATGCGAGTACTGCTTTACGTTTATTTTCCCTGGAGGCCAACACGCCCTTAAAACAATTACCTTTTTTACTTTATTTACTCACCACGGCTTTCCCAACTTAGCCGTTGGATTAGGCCGCTGTTGTTCTTCAAACCGGCCCGACATTCCACCGCGTGCCGTCCTACGCTGCATGCCCTCGTCACAGCTACAATCAGCTCGGAACTCTCCTGCGCTGCATGCCCTCGTCACAACTACTCTCAGCTTGGAACTCCACGTTCCACCCGACCTGTGCGTTTCCACAGCACCCTCTGCCTGCGCATGACGTCCGACGCTCCTACGTGTGACCCTTCACACTAATTTACGTGTCACACGTACAATGTAGCAGCCATTTTGAATGCTGCCTTCCGGAGCTGCGAATTGAGAAACTCCAGTTCGCCTATCTCCATCGGTGATAGGCACACCACCCGATAGGAATATCTACAAGTTTTGTTGCTCTTCAAACAAAATTCACAACGCGGATGTCTCCACTTTAAAAGGTACTGTTTTATATTTTTTACCGTTCTTGCGTGACAAGTACTTTTACTCAACAAGGGTCTAATCACCTTTTGCCTGCCTTCCACGGTGACAGGCACACCATTTATTACTACCCTCACCTATGTACTGCCTACGGTGATAAGCACACCATTTATATATTTTTGCACTTAGTTTACTCAACTATTATTTCACATTTTTGCCTGTCCTTCACGGTGACAGGCACACCATTCATATTATTGTGCTTACTACTCTCAGTGACAAGCACACCACTTATATTACGTTTAGCCTTACTTACTAACCATGTGTGCTGCACAAACATTTTCATTAACTCCTCCACAGTCATTTCTCTCCACCACAGGGGATCCTCCTATTAAATGGTTAGAATGGAGAGAGTATTTCCTAAACTACATTGATACACTAGAAGATGGTGAAGACGAATTATCGCAAGTTAAAAAAAAAGAAAATTCTACTTCATTCTCTTGGTCCTCAAGGGTTAAAAGTCTACAATTCTGTAAGAAAAAAAAATTCGTCCAGCTGACGATTCAAATGTTTTTCTTCATGCACTAGAGGATTTGGATATATATTATTCTACTTCCGTTTGTATAGCTATTGACCGCCACAAGTTTTTGGGAAGGAAACAAGGCAAACAAGAACCTGTTGAAGACTTTGTTTCCGATTTAAAGAAACTAGCCTTAACTTGCAGATTTGGTTCACTGGAAGAAGAACTAATCCGTGATCAGATCATAATGTATGTCAACAATGAACATGTTCAAGAACGCCTTTGGATACATGGGGAAGCTTCGTTATCCGATGTGGTAGCCTTGGTTAAAAAAGCAGAAATTACTAACAAATGTGCCAAAGCCATTTCTGAAGCACCTAAGGAAATTGACAAACCTATTGTGAGCAAAATTAATTCTAAAACTAAGGTTGTCACTTTTCCTACTTCTAACAACAGGGAAAATACCAACAAAGATTTAAAATGTTATAGATGTGGAAGTAAGAATCACTTGGCTAATTTTGAAAAGTGCCCTGCTAGAAAACAAACATGTCTTCAATGTGGTTTAATTGGCCATTATACCAAAGCTTGTCGGCGTAACATGTAAAAAGAAGAAAGTTACTTTGATTAGAGAAGATAATGATGATTCTTCTTCAAACTCATCCCATGATGAAGATCCAGTTAAGAGTGTTGATTGTGTGTTAGGTGTGTCTGACAGTGTTAACATGCTAAACTTACAGTGTAAATCTAAACCTGTTTGTTCTATACGTCTAGGTGGAGTTGAAATGCTCATAGTAGCCGACTCAGGCTCTCCATACACTATTATTGAAAAAGATCAATGGGAAAAAGATTTTCTTCATGTTCTTGGTCCCACATTATCACCTCCTGATGTTTCCCCAGAAAGCTTTACTGGAGAAAAAATGTCTTTAATTGGTTACAGAGAACTTACATTTGAATTTAAAGGAAGATCATCCGTAGGGAAATTGTATGTTGCCCTTAATGGTCCCCCTGTATTAGGGTGGATAGATCAAAGGAATTTAAACATCATTTTAAACCCCAATGGAGTTGAGCAAGTCATGGTGTTAGACCAGGGTGAAGATTACCATTATAAACTAAGAGAAGAGTTTCCAGAAGTTTTTTCTAATAAGGTTGGCCGATTAAATGGCTATGTACATAAGATTATTCTTAAAGACGATGCCAAACCTACAGTCCATAAGTCTAGACACATCCCTTGGGTAGTCCGAGAGGAAGTCGCAAAAGAATTAAAACGTCTTTTGGACGATGGCATCATTGAGGAGGTCGAAGCTTCTAATTGGGTCGCACCTTTAGTCGTGGCTCGCAAGGCCAATGGCAAGGTTCGCCTCTGCATTGACTTGGTCTCAATGACAACATCATAGTTGAGAGATTTCCTTTACCCAAAATAAATGAGTTGATTTCTCTTACAAAAGGTATGAAATGGTTTTCTGTGGTCGATCTAACTTCGGCTTATCACCAAATAATGCTACATGAAGACAGTAAAAGTCTTACTACATTTATGACTCCCCAAGGATATCGCTTTTTGCGTATGCCGTTTGGCCTAGCGTCAGCGGCTGCTGCGTTTCAAAAACTCATGTTCAAGCTATTCCAAGACCTACCTGGTATCCTATTTTTCCAGGATGACATTCTTATTATGGGTGAGACTAGATGTGTACATGATGATAGAGTTCATTCTGTTTTAAGAAAATTAAAAGAGAGGATTAACTGCAGAACTTTCAAAGTGCAAATTTGGGGTTGACTCCTTAGACTATCTTGGACATGAAATTTCTGCTAATGGTATTAAACCAAAAATGAATTTGATGAATGCGATCAGAAACGCTTCCTCACCTTCCAACAAAGACGAATTGAGGTCTTTCTTAGGCCTCATTGATTTTTACAGTAAGTTCATTAGGAATTTTTCTGAAAAAAAACTTTCAATTTGCGTCAATTGTTAAAAAACAAATCTTTTGTGTGGTCCGATACCCTTCAAATTGATTTTTCTCAGCTGAAGAATGAACTATGCAATGCAAAAGAATTGGTTGGTTTTGATCCCCGTTTACCGTGTATTCTGACTACAGATGCGAGCAATAAAGGTTTAGGTGCTGTATTATCACAAAAAGAAGAAAGCGGGAAAGAAAGAGGTGCAGCGTATGTATGCCTCTAGAGCTCTGTCTCCAGCAGAAGAAAGATACTCTATGATCGAGAGGGAGACTCTAGCTGTGGTTTGGGGACTTGAACATTTTAGGAATTTTATTTGGGGTTTCCATGTTAAAATTAGATGTGATCATAAACCTCTAGTTAAAGTACTTTCTTCTGATGGTCTAAATAAAGCCACCCCCAGAATTGCTAGAATGTCTGTTCGTCTGCTTGATTATCGATACACTTTATGTTATATTCCAGGAGCAAAGAATCAAGTAACCGATTGTTTGAGATGATTACCTTTACCATTAGAATCCTCCACTGAAAAATGGGACGACATTCAGGTAGCAGGGATAGATGTATGTGGTGAAAATCTCACTTTAGGTTTTCAGGAATGGAAAGAGTCCATGACCAAGGATGTAATTCTCACTAAAGTCAAAGTGTGTGTCATTCAAGTTGGCCCAGTAAAAAATTGTTGTGTGATGTAATGAAACAATTTTGGGAAGTGTGTGATGAATTATCGCTTGTAGAGAACAATATTTTACGTGGTGGAAAAATAATCCCACCTAAGGATTTAAGAGTGAAAGTTATTCTTATGTCATGAAGGACATTTGGGAATTGTAAAAACTAAAAAATGTATTAGAGAAATGTATTGGTGGCCTGGAGTTGACACTGAAGTGGAAAGAGTAGTGAGAGAATGTTCCTCATGCCTCAATTCGGACAAATCTCAAAGGGTGTTCACTCCTCCGATGTGTCCAGTTCCGTGCCCAGATATGCCTTGGGAAACACTTTGGGTTTTGACATTACTGGACCTATTGTTAGAAATGAGCGCAGTTTATACATTCTGGTGGCCATAGACTATTTCTCTAAATGGCCAGAAATTAAAGTTGTAGAACGTGCTGATTCAGCTAGTGTACTAAAATTTATGGATGAGTTGTTCCAAAGAGAAGAACTTCCTAAAGTTGTCATAAGCGACAATGGAGCGCAGTTCAAGTGTCACCTTGTTGAAGAATTTCTAAAGCGTAATGACATTGAACACAGATTCACCTCAATTTATCATCCTAGTGGGAATGGTGAAGTTGAGAGGTTTAATCGAGTGATTAAAGATTCCATTCAATTAGCCAATCTCAGAGGTCAAGACTGGGTTGTAGGGGTTAAGAAAATGGTGTGGATGTATCGGGTGACTCCCACTGTGACAGGGTACAGTCCCTGTACCATTATGAAGGGACGTGTACCGTTTACTAAGGACAACCAATGTTGGTTGAAGCATTCCAGATTGTCAGAATGGTCCCCTGACAAAGTTAAAAATAACATTTTGTTGCATCAGGAAAAATACAAGAGATATTCTGACTTAAAATGTAACGCTAAAAAAATTGCATTAGAAGTAGGTGACTTTGTGCGAGTCAAGTTACCTTTCAAAGTAAGAAAAGGTCAGAGTAAGTTTTCAAAACCGCTTAGTGTGACTGACATTTTTAACAATTCTGTCAGGTTGTCTGATGGGAAGGTTTGGCATCTTGGCAGAATTGTCAAATTCAATGAGAAGTTGGACAGGTGGGTAGAAGTTCAAGGAGTAAGGAGTTTTCATTGGCTGGATTCTGAATGTGAACAAAATGAGAATCCATCTGATGTTGTCCCTTCAGACTTGGTTATACAAGAAGCAGATTCTGCCACATCTTCTGTACCTGCATGTAAAGACTCCATAGTTAACAAATTTGGTAGAATGCTACAACCACCAGCATATTTTAAAGATTATGTTATTCAACACTAGTTTTTTTTAGTTTTCCCTGTTTTTGTTCCTTTATTGTATAAGGGGGAAGGTGTGTTGTGTTTACATCTTGCTCCAAAGGTATGTTTACTTATGTTATTGCATTCTCTATCTATGTTCTCTTGTGTGTGCCCTGTCTCTGTTACATCATTGATGACACTTGGAATGCTCAAGTGTCATCAGTGGTCAGTTGGGCAGCTGTCTTCTCCTGTGCGGTTGTGTTGGCCTCTTTACCTGGATACTTTAATAAAGGACCTGCACAGATAACAAGACTCCTGGAAATATTCAACATAACAGAGACTACAGTAACCATGAGAAACTACAAGAAACTAAAGCAACTACAAGAAGCAAGTTTGGAGCAACAGGCAAGCCAGCCCCACCAGTGTCCTCGTCAACGGACGGCCCCAACCACCTTTGCCCAGCCTGGACATGCTTCATTCTTCTTACAAAAAGGTTCTGGATGCCAGTGTGTATGTGGTGTAACGCACACGACTACGACATGTGGGTGATTAAGCTACATCGATTTGTGAGATCCACAAAGAGTGGATGACTGAAGACTACAGCGCACGTTTCCCAAAGCAATCTTTATGTTAACTTTGGAAGTGTTCTTTCATGGTTATTGCCACTGCCCTGGATCAAGAAGTCTCTTCAATCTGCTAGGAGTGGCTGCACAGATGTGATTTATGGACTGACTCAGCGAATGGACTTCACAGGTACCACACAGGAACGGTGTGGTTCAACAAGTTGTTCAGTAACTCACAGTGAATGGTTTTCACAAGCGCCACACAGTTGCGATGTGGCTCTACTCATTTTGTGGTTTGGAGGTACATGGAGTGCCATCTGTGTCGGATTTCAATTGTAGTTAACTACATCGGAGCTGGTTTTTACTTTACATTGTTTGGGACAGCGTGCGATCAAATGATCAACTTTCTGGTCACCAGTTCGAAGGGTACAGTATGCGTCTCTTTGGCTTCAAGATTTATTTCACTGTATTTTTTTTACATTTCCGTTTATGCAGTGTATATTGCGGACTTCAAGGGAGCAGCTTTTTCTTATGTGTGTCGCGTTGACCGGTTGGTTTTCGCATTGGAGGAGGTTGGGAGTTTCCTTAATGGCCACAGTGGACGTGTATGGCGTTTTTTTTTTTTTTTATTGAATTATTTACGTTCTGCATTAAAACATGTGATTAAACGTTGGCTATTTTAACCGCTACCCAGTGGTTTAAAAGTTCAAATCTTCGAGCTACTCACCATTGTTGGAGTCACGTGAGGCTCCTCATGGGACTTCTGTGACGTCTCTCTTTCTACGTGACATTCAGTGCTACAATTCAAAGTTTAGCAGCACGTCGCAAACGCAAGCCACCCGGCACGATCGTAACAGCGTGCCGCCATGTTGTGATTGGCGTCTGCACGCATTCTACAGAGTTTGGTCTGCCCGGTTTTGCCCATCCAGCACTGCGTCAAGCTATCATGTTTGGACGTCTACTTCCATGAGTGTACCGGAACATGAAGACTGGGCACGTCGTGTACTTGGTGCTCGTCTTCTCTGCTCAAGAAGTGGAGCTATTTGGTAAAAACACCTGTGTTGGGGGGACACGCCACGTCTGCTTGGGTAAGGGTACGCTTGTACATGGTATTGTTGAAGAGACTTGAGGACTCGCCTTTGGGCTCGCGCAGTAGGCATCGTTTGATTTAAAGTATTTTTTTTCTTCATATTGTCACCTTCAAACTGGCCGTACTCTCTACAGTTCTTTGCATCCTAGAGTGAAGTGTTTACAACATTCACCAGTTGTTTGAGAAACAGTCTGCCTCCACATCGACTTGGATATCCATAATCAGCACTTATGCTTCATGGAGAGTGCCATATATATGCTTTTCACCTGCAACCTTTTTGAGATTTGTTTATTTGTTCTCCATATTTATGAGTGGTTTGTGCTCCGTTTCTCTTTGGTCTGATTAATTGTAGTTTAAGAGAACATACAGTTGACTTAAAAAAGGTGTTGTTCTATTGCATCTTGTAGTACTCAGGTGAGAGGTCGCTTACCGGCGTGGGACACAGTTTATAATTGTACTACAATTGGGAATGTTTTTGCATACTTATGGTAGTAATGTTCATGTTTTGTGATGCCACAGTTTAGGTTTCCCTACAGATAGGTGGTCCATGTGTTTGTGGGTGGCAGTCACAGTTTTATCCCTTACATGAGGGATGGGTTGGGTTACAGTCCCATTTTCACCATTTACAGTTAGAAACCTCTACATGGGGGTAGGCCTATGGGTAGGTTCCCAAATATACGGTTTTGTTGTTAACCCGCACACAGGGTTGGGTTAGGGGTTTTGGCCCCAGTTACATTTACAAGAGTACATCCCTACAGAGGGTGTGCGTCTTTGGGTATTAGCCCCATTTTCTCTTTCTGTGTTTGTTTTCATGCGCTACAAGTCTTGTCATGTTGTGTGTAAGTCGCCCTGCGCCACACGTTTTGTCTCTTGTGTGCAAGTCGCCCTGCGCCTCACATGTTGTTCTGTGTAAGTCGCCCTGCGCTTCAAGTGTTTGTGGCAAGTGTGTTCACTATTTTATACAATAGTTGTTTTATTGTCGGGGCATACCGCTTTATGGAATTTTAGAGAGATAAGGTTCTTTGGCTCATGATATGTATTCGAGAATGTTGTGATGTGGTCATTATCCTGCTGGCTGCTACCTGCACCTGTCGTGGGTCCTCAGCTCGGAAATAAAGCTATTTTCATTGTCATTGAAAATACCCATGCTTCCTGAATTCATTTCCGATCCCCATGCTACATAAATTGGCGACGATCTGGGATTCTTTTTGGATTTCTGATTCCGGACCCACCGACCAACTTCAATTTTCCTGCACTCACTACTACGGATCTTTATGCCGATTCTGATACAGTTGGAATTACAGAAAATCCTGTTTCTCTGACACCTACGAGGGATTCGTGAGTCAGTTTATACTTGTTCAACATTTTTTCGGACTTTACCTGGTCTGGCTTTTACTGTTCACTTAACTGAACTCCACTTTCCTCTTTGTCAGTTGACCGCACGCTCTCTTTCCATTTGAACTGGAGGCTCGTGCCAACTGGAGACTCGTGCCATCATTGTTTCTGCATCCAACTGTGAGCGTGCTTCACGCGCTCCATATTTCTTAGAAACCATCGTTTCAACACGCTCTACGTCATACGCAGAGCACGTTTTTGACGTTTTGGCAGCCATCTTAGAAAGTTGGGATATCCCTGCTTCATTTCTATAGGATAGACGATCTTAAACTTCATCGATCTTCGTTTTTTTTTTTTTTGTTTAACTGCACCTCCCTAACCACTCCGTTATTTCACTGCTCCTTTACTTCGAAGTGCCATCGCTTCACTTTTAAACAGTGGCAATTTTTTAGAGTGGCAGTTTCTACAATTCAAGTAAGTATTTATATATATATATATTTTTTTTTTTGTCATCCCTCATTATGTCTAACTCAAACAATATTCTACCTCCACCACCCTTTTTACAAGTACCAGGTAAACCTATTACACCTTGGCACAAATGGTTGAGGGTATTTTCTAATTACCTAGAGGCAATTGATTACTCACCATCCAGGAAAAGAGCCATTCTGTTTAATAATCTGGGAACAGCCGGTCAACAATTATTTGATAACTTACCTTTTGTGTCTGCAATTTCCGGCGATGACAATTGGGATGTGTATCGCGAAGCACTTGCACGTTTAGGAAAGCAATACAAGGATGAACCATCAGTCATGGTAGAACGTCATGTGTTCTTTAAACGGAAACAAAAACAGGAGGAATCTATTGAGGATTATTTGGCTACTTTACGTGTTCTTGCTGCCAAATATGAGTTCGGGACCAATCTGGACGTTTCACTACGAGATCAACTTGTGTTCAACTGTTACAACAAGAAAATACAATTCTCACTTGTAAAAATCCCACTTTGGATGAAGTTATAGGAATTGCTAGGAGTATTGAATGTTCAGTTATTTCATCCAAAATTCTAACTGAAGATGCTAGTTCTAATCCCATAGTTTCTCCTAGCACAAGTGTCATGGCTGTTTCTTCAAATAGTGTGAACGAACCTGATGTTAATTTAATTGCTTCACGTTTTAGAAACAAAAGAACAGTTGAACGAAAAGATAATGTATTTTGTTACAGGTGCGGTTCAAGATTCCATGTAGGCAACTTTCCCAATTGTCCTGCCATAGGTAAACGATGCATTAACTGCAAGAAAGTTGGGCACTTTAATACTGTTTGAAAAGCAGTTAGGCACAAAACCAAAGTCAGTCAAATTAGCACTGAAGATGAGGCGATTTGTGATGCGTTAAATGTCGTTTCTCTTTCTGTTGAAGTTAACATGTTGTATGATAAAGTGATCAAAGGACCAATATGTGAAGTACTTATTGGTTCTATATCACTACATATTACTGCGGATTCTGGTTCGCCAATTACGATCTTAGCAGACAAGACGTTTTACAAATTATGGAATAATACTGTATTGTCTCCCACTGATGTTAATCCCAAAGCATTCGGGAGTACGATATTATTATGTGTGGGTATTTTTCTGACACTATCAGATTTAAAGATAGGGAAATTCATACTAAGATATATGTCGCTCAAAAAGGCAGAGATATTCTTGGATGGCGTGAACAAGCAGGTCTTGGTATTTTACTGAGACCTGGGCATCCTGAGCCAGTGGTTCTCGGTGATATACCCATACTTGCAGTAACTGGAGTTCAATCGCAAGATTCCTCTTTACTCCATTTGTTAGATAAATATAATACTGTATTTAATGAGAAGATTGGTCTGGTCAAAGGTTTTGAACATTCTATAAAATTGAAAGAAAATGCTGTTCCTATCATTCAAAAAGTAAGACATGTACCTCTCTCAGTGAGAGAAGATTTAAAGAATCATCTTGCTTCATTGTGTCACAAGACATTATTTGTCCCATTGAGTCTTCCGAATGGGTTTCGGCTGCAGCAGTGCACGCAAATCCTCAGGAGACATCCGTCTCTGTGCGGATTTGAGAGTTTTAAATCGCAATATCGTAGTAGATTGCCATCCCTTGCCTCGTATTCATGATATGCTAGCAAAAATTGGGCATAGCAAATTCTTTTCCACCATAGATTTGCGCTCTGCGTATCATCAAGTTCCATTGTCTGTAAAGTCTCAACCCTTGACAACTTTTGTTACACCATTTGGTGTTTACATGTACAAAAGACTTCCGTTTGGGCTGGCATCAGCTGCTAGTATATTTCAGAGGTTAATGGACCAATTTTTTTATGACATTCCCGGCATTCAGGCATTCCAGGATGACATATGTACATTCTGAGTCTATTGAACAACATTACATTCTTTTAGAAAGAGTTTTAAACACCTTACAGACACATGGTATGACTGTTAATGTAAAGAAATGCAATTTTCTCACTCAAGAAGTGGATTATCTTGGTCACAACATTTCTAGTGTTGGTATTAAGCCCAAGACCTCCTTGATTGATGCTATCAAGAATGCTCCTATTCCCTTAGACAAGGACTCCTTGAGAGCATTCCTCGGATTAAGTGAATATTACGCTCGCTTTGTTCGAGGTTATGCTTTGCAAGTGCAACCTCTAAGAAATTTGCTTAAAAAACATGCTAAATTCCTTTGGTCTGAGGACACTCAAGCTGCTTTTACCTCTGTTAAAAATTTAATTATCAATGCTCCCGCCATCAAATCCTTCACACATGGTGTTGAAAGCATTATTACTGTGGATGCCAGTGCTAAGGGTCTGGGTGCTGTTCTTAGTCAAATTGTGAATGGACAGGAATGCACCATTGCTTTTGCATCTCGCACTCTCAGTTCAGCTGAACAGAATTACAGTACCATCGAGCGTGAGGCGTTAGCGTGTACCTGGTCAGTTGAAAAGTTCAGAATGTACATTTGGGGGACTAAATTCCAACTTTACACTGATCACAAACCTCTGATGTATATGTTGGGAGATAGTTCTTCAAACAAAGCTTCTTCGCGACTCATAAGATTACTTGCTAGACTGCAAGAATTTAATTTTGACATCAAATATATACCAGGAGGTAAAAACGTACGGGCTGATTGTCTTTCACGTCTACCTTTACCTGGAGTTGATGACACGGTCAGAAGCGAGTGTGATTTTGAATGTGTTTTTTCTGTCGAGGATGTAGTTCATAACACAAAAATTACCCAAGAACAATGGTGTCGCGCATTTGAAACTGATGACTCCATGCAAAATATTAAAAAGTTTTTAGTCAAAGGTTGGCCACAGGACAGAAATATTACCCTAGAGGAAAGGAGTTTTGCCCAAGTTGCTCCGGAATTATCCTTTTCTAATGGGATTTTATCAAGACAGGACAAGTTTGTTCCTCCCAAGGGGCTAAGAGATATTATAATTTCCTTAGCTCATGAGGGACACTTAGGGATCACGGCTACCACAAATAAAATCAAACAAACTTATTGGTAGCCCGGTATAGATAGCCAAGTTAAAAGTCACATTGACCAATGTCCGCAATGCCTGTGTTCTGACAAGCATTGGAAAACTTCTAGTGCACCCCTTTGCCCTGTCCAATGGCCTAGTGGCGCTTGGCAAAAGATCAGTCTTGATTTTGCGGGTCCTTTTTCTGTTTTCGGCAAGGACAAGAAATTTCTTATTGTTGCTGTAGATTATTTCTCAAAATGGATCTATTTTGCTTTTGTTAAAAATGCTGATGCCAAATCAGTTGTACTGTTTTTACAACGCATATTTTGTATTGAGGGCACTCCCAAAGAAATAATTACCGATAATGGTTCCCATTTCATTGCACAGGAAGTAAATTTGTTTCTCACTAAACTTGATGTGAAGCATATTTTAGTTCCTCTTTATAGTCCATCTTCCAATGGTCTGGTGGAACGTGCCAATCGCCTACTTAAAGAAGGTGTCCAGACTGCTGTTAATAATGGTTTGGACATCGCAACATTTTTGTTTCAAAAAGTATGGAATTACAATACAACACCCCATAGTACCACTGGTGTATCTCCGTATGTCTTACTTCGGGGTCGCTCTCCTATCTCCAAACTTAATCCCGCATGGTTAATAGACAAGTGTACTCATCCTGCTCTTGACCTGAAGAAGGTCAAACAAATGGTTAAGCAGAAACAAGATGCTTATAAATGTAACTATGATAATCGCATGCATGTTAAACACAAGGTGTTGAGTCCTGGAGATTGGGTTCTTATTAAAAAACCCATTAGAGTTTCAAAAGGACAGTCTAAATTTTCTTCTCCTGCTCTTGTATTAAAGGTTTCTAGAATGGCAGTATTGCTTCAAGACAGGGGATGGTGGAACTTAAATGCTGTAGTCAAAATTACATCTGAACAAGCAGCTATTATTCATAAAACTAGAGTTGATAAAAGTGATAACTCTGATGACAACTGGTACGGAGTTGGTGATTTGACTACTCCAGTTGTCATTGATTCTTCGGATTCTTCAAATTCTTGTCAAGGTGATTGTGTTTCTGGTAATCCCACCTCTGTGTTACGTTCACTTCCTATTTTGCCTGTTAGAGGGGAGGGTGATGGGGTAGGTTTGGCTAGTAGGAGCAGTGGCAGAGTTAGAACTGTTCCTGTTCGGTTAAGAGATTATGTTGTCTAACTTTTCCATAGTGCTTACAGTAATTAATTCAGTAAGTTTTTTTTTCTTTTGTATATTTTCTTCATTTAGATAGAAAGGGGGATGTGTGGTAAGTGTGTTCACTATTTTATACAATAGTTGTTTTATTGTCGGGGCATACCGCTTTATGGAATTTTAGAGAGATAAGGTTCTTTGGCTCATGATATGTATTCGAGAATGTTGTGATGTGGTCATTATCCTGCTGGCTGCTACCTGCACCGGTCGTGGGTCCTCAGCTCGGAAATAAAGCTATTGTCATTGAAAATACCCATGCTTCCTGAATTCATTTCCGATCCCCATGCTACAGTGTTGTTGTGTGTAAGTCGCCCTGCGCCTCACTGTGTGTACCCTCTGTGTTGTTCACTTTGTGGTACACGTGTATTTGTCGTGTTGGTTTCACCCTTGTTGCATGTTTTGGCCTTGGGTGTTTGTCCTAGGGTGTGGTCCATATTTGTTTAATAGGAAGGATGGGTATATGGTTAGACAATGTTTTTTCTTGCTTGCCATTATTTTCCTTTTCCTTCTAGTATTCAGAGTTCTTCCTTTTGTGGAGTCGTTTTTAGCTTTGTCTCTCCGAGTTAGAACTCTTTCCTCTTTTGTATATTTTTCATGTTTATAGTTATTCCCATGTTTTCGCACACTCATTTTTCCTTTTAAAAGGAAGGGGATAATGTTATATCCTCTTAAGTGTCTTTCAATGTAATCCTGCCTAGCTGTCTCCTGCTGCTCAGCCAGAGTGAGAGATGGTAACGGAATGTTGGTGTGACTGAGATGAATGGAATGCCTGGGTGCCTGTGTGGATGAGTGGCGACAGTTGGAGATGGGCTGAGCAGTAGGGAGGCTGCTCCTGGTGGGGCTGGTGTAAGAGCTGGAAATAGAGCTGGAATGGACGGATGTACATATTACCTGGAACCAATAAAGAAGTCTTCAAACTCTACATGGCTACTTGTGTCAACCTGTGTGCAAGGGCACAACAGATACCGATGACAGTTATGAGGCTGGTATGTAGGTAAGCAGGCAGGGTGGGTACCACAGAAAAGAATGCCCTCTATAACAACATGGACCTAGAGACAGATAAGTTAGAATGAATACTGCAACCACTTTTACCGAATGCTCTCTATTTTTATGCTACTTGGTATTTGTACATCTCAGCCTTCAACTACTAGACCTCTTGGAGCTTGTCCCCAAATAGGAATTCAAGATTTCAACTGGCTGAGTATGCAGTTTACAAAAGCACCGAGTACTTCAGATACAGAGGAAAAACCACAGCAGAGAAAATTTGCAAGAAGGGCAAGAACAGTTTACAGCCACTGCGCAGGTATAAAATGAATGCAAATTTGTGGATGGCAACCAAATGGAGAATAAACTTGCTGAATGAAAAAAACTTATTTGTACACAGTGAAAACAATTTAAAGAGAAGTTGCATATAGTAGGAGCAATGGCAACACAAACAGACACATTGATAAAAGCCTTCATCCACATTCGCTTTGTGCCTGAGAAGGGCTTGCCTAGGTTTGCAAACCTAGCCCAATTTTACGAACATGACTAGGGCCCATTTTTAGATCTCGCAGACCTGCGTTGCAGCACGCATGCGCTGCTCGCTCTGCGAGGCTTTTTGTAATCAAGTAGATTTCAGAAGGGGACTTGAAGCCCCGCCCATCATTCCTATTGGCTGGCGTCATCGTTTATGCTAAACGCTGGCTTCCTATTGAAAACGAGGCTTCTTTGTTACCGCCCTGTCTCCTTTTGGGCTCGCCCATCCGGACTGGATCTTTTACTTGCGGCCTGAAACGGTCTCCTTCATAAGTCGGTAGGCACTACATTTTTATCATTCGGCTAAACATGCGGCTGCCTCGGTGTCAGGTCTGTGTTCCTAAACGACTCATATTTTTTTTAAATCATTTTCAGTTTTCTTTGCACGCAGGAATTTTTACACGCACTGCGCGGCTGAAAGGAGGAGCAAAGGGCGCTAGGTGTTAAGGAGGGAGGCGCTCACTGTTGGCCATCTGGATTTAAAAAGTGCAGAAACGACCTGGACTCCAAAAATATAAGAGAAAACTGTAAACCGATCCTCTATTTTCTCCCTCCATGTGTGAGACTTCTGAAACGCCAGTGGGGTTGGGTCCGACTCAGTCACATGTTGGGATTTGAATGCTGGCCGTTGTCCGCGTTTTTCCTTCTAGGCCAGGCCGTTATCATGTCTGTGTTCCTAAACGACTCATTTTTTTAAAAATCATTTGGAGTTTTCTTTGCACGCAGGAATTTTTACACGCACTGCGCGGCTGAAAGGAGGAGCAAAGGGCACTGCTCTAGAGTCACAGAACCAGGTCAGCAGAGCTGCTCTAGAGCCAGAGAGCCAGGTCAGCAGAGCCGCTGAAGAGCCAGGGGACCAGGTCAGCAGAGCCGCTGAAGAGCCAGGGGACCAGGTCAGCAGAGCCGCTGAAGAGCCAGGGGACCAGGTCAGCAGAGCCGCTGAAGAGCCAGGGGACCAGGTCAGCAGAGCCGCTGAAGAGCCAGGGGACCAGGTCAGCAGAGCCGCTGAAGAGCCAGAGGACCAGGTCAGCAGAGCCGCTGTAGAGCCAGAGAACTAGGTCAGCAGAGCCGCTGTAGAGCCAGAGAACTAGGTCAGCAGAGCCGTTGTAGAGCCAGAGAAGCAGGTCAGCACAGCCGCTCTAGAGCCAGAGAAGCAGGTCAGCACAGCCGCTCTAGAGCCAGAGAAGCAGGTCAGCACAGCCGCTCTAGAGCCAGAGAAGCAGGTCAGCACAGCCGCTCTAGAGCCAGAGAAGCAGGTCAGCAGAGCCGCTCTAGAGCCAGAGAAGCAGGTCAGCAGAGCTGCTCTAGAGCCAGAGAAGCAGGTCAGCAGAGCTGCTCTAGAGCCAGAGAACCAGGTCAGCAGAGCTGCTCTAGAGCCAGAGAACCAGGTCAGCAGAGCTGCTCTAGAGCCAGAGAACCAGGTCAGCAGAGCTGCTCTAGAGCCAGAGCACCAGGTCAGCAGAGCTGCTCTAGAGCCAGAGAACCAGGTCAGCAGAGCTGCTCTAGAGCCTGAGCACCAGGTCAGCAGAGCTGCTCTAGAGCCTGAGCACCAGGTCAGCAGAGCCGCTGTAGAGCCAGAGCACCAGGTCAGCAGAGCCGCTGTAGAGCCAGAGCACCAGGTCAGCAGAGACGCTGTAGAGCCAGAGCACCAGGTCAGCAGAGCCGCTGTAGAGCCAGAGCACCAGGTCAGCAGAGCCGCTGTAGAGCCAGAGCACCAGGTCAGCAGAGCCGCTGTAGAGCCAGAGCACCAGGTCAGCAGAGCCGCTGTAGAGCCAGAGCACCAGGTCAGCAGAGCCGCTGTAGAGCCAGAGCACCAGGTCAGCAGAGCCGCTGTAGAGCCAGAGAACCAGGTCAGCAGAACTGCTGTAGAGCCAGAGAACCAGGTCAGCAGAACTGCTGTAGAGCCAGAGAACCAGGTCAGCAGAACTGCTGTAGAGCCAGAGAACAAGGGCAGGAGAGCTGTTGTAGAGCCTGAGTCCCAGGTCAGAACAGGTGCTGCAGGGACTGGAGAGGTACAAACGTAATCGGACACAGAAGAGGTGGAATAATGCAGCGTAATATGGCACATTCTGTCGCAATATTTTGCTATTTTGTCATTTTACAACACAGTAGTACTGTCTGGGCAAACGTTTCTCCTCATTAGCAGCACTAACACCCGAATACAGCCGTCAGCAACGAAATGGTGACAGTTAATCTTTGCAAAGCGTCTGTCCCCCCGGGGGACCACGGCTGATGCTTTTTAAACCCTCTTTTGATCCATCTGAGCTAAAATCAATGTTTGCAACTGATACAGAAGATCTGAATCCTGCGGCAAGTGTGGAAAATATGTAAATACTCTGAGTACACGGCAGCCACAATATTGCGTTATTCCAGTGGTCCTGCCTATGAGCAAAGACTTGTAGTGTAATGGCCTTGATTTACTGACTGTTGTAAATCCATGGAACTGTCCCCCAGAAGAATATTTGGCAAAAAATAACCTCGAAGTACTGATTCTGTGGTACTGATAAAATAAGGGTAAAAAGTGGAGGCCATGCAAGGTCACTGAAGTCAGGAAGGAATGGGCAGTTCTGGACAGCATTGTCATTCTCCAGGTAGGAATTCCCATGCAGGGCAGCGCCAAGTAGCTGGGATGAAACAAGCATTTGCAATGCAATTGGTCTCTCATTTACGCAAGTTGAAGCTATTGGCATTGTAAATGACAATGTCTTTTATTTATGTTTTAAAAACCAAAACATTAATAAAAGGCATTGTCATTTACAATGCCAATAGCTCAAACTTGCGTAAATGCGAGACCTATTGCATTGCAAATGCTTGTTTAACCATGTGGGGAAAGTCTGGAAGTGGCTACTTAGCATGTAATACGCATTTCCTTTTGCCACTACAATAAAATCTATATTTAATGAGGAAGTTAGCATTATAGTTATGACACAACAGTTCTGCCAGGCATGCACAACATTTATGTATGGCTCTCAGAGGAAGATTAGTGTGAATTAATTATAAATCCAGTAAGTCATTGCTATGACATAGAAATAGTGGGCAACAGAATTTGTTAGCCACTATTACTATGCCATAAAGGAAATGCAAGTTGCTTTAGCTTGGCTCTGAGAGAGCTTGTTGGTGCACGTTAGGGCAGCGCTGGAAAGCACGGAGCACAGATGGGAAGGCAAAAAGTTGTGGGTGGCAGGAGGCCAACTTTTTTTTGGGGGGTGGGGAAGATTGTGATGAGAATCCACGTTTTGTATGGCTCTCCATCACTCATCGCCCCCTGTGTAGCAGTTGAACGCAAGGGAAGATGATTTTTGGGGCCATACATAAGAAAATAATAGATGGGTAAAAAGTGAATTACGGGGATGTATTTTTTCATCTGCGTTCTGGGTAACACCATTGACACCTTAAATTTGCTCCAGTCGTCTATTTAATATCACTCAAAACCTCTTCGGAGAAAAACATTCCGGTAATTCACTGTTAACCATCTAAAACTCCAAGAATTATGCATGGCTTTCCAAGAAGGCCACTATCATTTTCATGGGATTGTAAATCTGGTAATTCGCTGCCATGATGTATCAACAATTGATAATATAACTTGTTACCCACTGTGTCAAGCCGTAAAGGAACCCTGGCTGACTGACTTAAGATCCTGTCAGGGCAGCGCTGGAAAATACTGACAGCTTCTGGAGGAAAAGGAAGGTACAGAGAGTGGTGAGGGTGGGTGATAGGAGGAAAAGTATCTTAATTTAGGACAGGAAGGAGAGGCCATGTTATGTATACTTTCCCATTACTCCTGTGCAACTGTTGAAAGCATGGGTAGATAATTTTGGGGTCCATACATAACCGAAAATATAAGATGGGTAAAAAGTGAATTATGGGTAAAGTTTTCACCTCTGGGTACATAGTGACATCAGGCAATTTGAGCTCTTGTTGTCTATTTAATGCCACTTAGTCTTGAGTTGGAAAAAATCCTCGTAAATCTGTTACTATACCATTACCACACCAGTACAGGGTATGTAGCCATAACAATGAGAGTCAGGGTAGTGGCACACATAATACATGCATCCCTTAGCAAAGGGTGAACAGGAGTGACATAAACAAGAACATGCGAACAAAAGAGGAAATAAACCGGGGGGGGGGAGGGGGGGGTAACCGAGCCAGCACACTGCCAACAAATAGGAAAGGTCTAAGTTCTTGTCACATATACACAGGTGTCCATTGTCGCTAGGGGAAAAATGGTACTAGTAGAGCACCCTTGCTGCAATTGGATGACTAAACCGGGAAGGGGGGGGGGGGGGAGAGACTTTAAGAAGGGGGGTTCTTGCTTGCAGCTGCAGACGGTCAAGCAGGGCAGCAGGAGGAGCAGCTATTTCATGCGACTGACTGATTGCGCGGGTCTGTAGAGTGGGCTCTGTGCTAGCAGAAGTAGTTGGCTGGTCAATCCTAAGGGGGTTGGTGGTATCTGCCCCAGATTTAAAGGCTTCAAGCAGTGTCCCATTGTTGCGAGACAGGGTATTTCCAGAGACCTCATAATTTCTCTGACTGTTGGGCTGTGCCTTTGGCCTCATAAATCCCTGTTAACCTTCTAAAATTCTCCAAATATTTCATTGGGTTCAGCCATGCAAACAAACCATGGAAATGTCACAAATTTGCCAAAAACAAATCGAAATATCATATCTTTACTTAACACAGCCTTCAGACAATATTAGTGCCCATGGATCCCTTAAGCAAAGGCTAGGGGGGATTGGGAAGGGAAGAAAGAAATAAAAAGGGCTAAGTTACAATGCTGCAAACTTATCGTGAACAAATGAGGTATCCCCAATAAAAAAAAAATCCCTCTCCTAGGGGCATTTGGGGTAATGTTCCTCCAACAGCAATGTGCATCGTAAGAGAATATATTCTTATGCGGATGCACTGCAAAGGCCTTCAAAAACCACTTGTGATCCAGATTTCAAGGGCTCACCAACAGTTCCTGAACCGTGGTTAGGGGGTCGCAGCCTTCAGCTCTCAAATAGAGTTCCTGGTTTATAACTTGTTTTACCATCCTCCAACACTTTCAAATGCCACACTGGATGGGGTGCAGGCAGGCCTCCCAACAGAGCTGGTCCACTGTAGTAGTTTCAGAACACCCCTTGCTGTGTAGCGAAGTGTCCAAAAGAATGCCAGGCCCTCAATTAAGCTACTGCACACATCAGCCAAGAACTGTCAATACAGGCAGAGAAGGTATCACGTACGATCCAAGCCAGAGAGTCACGCTCTTAAAGTGTTGCACATTATCTTAGATGGAGTTGACTCCTCTACTTAACAAGCATTTGCAATGCAATAGGTCTCGCATTTACGCAAGTTTAAGCTATTGGCATTGTAAATGACAATGCGTTTTATTTATGTTTCAAAAATCAAAATATAAATAAAAGGAATTATCATTTACAATGCCAATAGCTCAAACTCGTGTAAATGTGAGACCTGTTGCATTGCAAATGCTTGTTGTTCATGCTGGTGCGGAGCTATCTGCAGTCTCACACCTAAATGCCAGTGTGATGGTGGGAAACAAAGGCACTCCACTTGTTATGACTTCACAGGTGCCAAGAAGAAGAAACTATGGTTTGGAGGGAGGGGCTTTCCGTTTCTACCTCCTTTCTGTTAGATGTGCTCTTGCTCTGTAAGAATGTCATATGTATTTGTCTGCATGAGCAATTACAACAATAAACATTTATATGGCACTTACTCAGTTTTCTCCCATTTATTTTTAAACGCTACTCGGCCCGAGGCAGGGTGTCAGAGCGCTTTACTTGCACAGATATTGTACGGGTGCAATGACTCATACAAGTTGTAAGTCAATGTGCAGGGAATGCTAAATATGACGGTCCCAGGTGTAGCAGTCCCATAGCATTAGGGCCATTGGATTTATGAGAGTTTGCAGCAGTGACGTTTCCCTTCATAATTAAGGATTTGCCACATGTGCCTCATAATACAGCATCTGCTGCATATCCTGCAGGTTTTACAAAAAAAAAATTTGCTTCTAGCTCATACAGTTCAAAAGTACTAAAAATGCAGCAACACGTGCTGCTGGGCAGTGGAAGGACCTTTGCAAAGGTTAACTGGTCCCCTTTCTGTTGCTTTTTACTGTATTTTGGTGTTAAACTGGTACTTATGTGAAACCTCTATTCAGGCAGTGTTAACCTGTGTAAACATGGCAAAATAAGGAAGTAATGCGCATTTTGGGCCGCATAATTTGCCCTTTTTTTTGCGCATAATTTGGTCTTTCCCTGCCGCATAATTCTAGTGGCCCTGTAAATCATCTATACTGGTAGAAATTACATGGTAAGAGCACTTGTTCTGGAGAAACGCAAAGTCAGGATTTAAAACGTGTGTGGGGGTCCACAAAACACAGGGTTTGGGATTATCTTTACTGGTATGCATTTATCAGACCCTCCAGGATTTCGCGATTTGCCGCGAAATCGTCACTTTTGTAAAAATGCCGCGATTTTTACATAAGTGCTATTGGTGCAATGATTTGTGAAATATGCTGATCCGCGCTCTGTGATGCGCTGCGAGCCTTGGTTCACAGGCACTGACTGCTGTGGCAAGCTGGCTCCGCCTGAGGTTGCGAGCGGTCACTGTTAGCCCGTGGATGTGTGGGGAGATTGTGCACAGGGCAGGACCAGGGGGCACTTTTGCTTCACATGCGGCTGTACCGAACCGGCAGGAGCTTTCTGTGGTATTCGTTGTGCGAGTGTCGCGTGAAGTATGAGAATGCGAAGAGTGGAATGTGGAGTGTGGTGTCGTGGGGTAATCGAGGAGTGGACAGTTGGAGCTGAAGGGAAGCGGAGGAAGCTGTCTCCGGTGTCGTTGTACCTGCATTACTACAATTAAAGACTTTGACCCACTACTTACTGTCTGGATACATCTTTTCCACAATGGCGACGAGCGGGAAGTATAACGACACCGGGGACTTCTGTTAAACTGCCATTATTATTCATTGGCTATTCGGACATTTGCCTGACAGTTGCATTGGATGCTGATTTAATTCTGGAAATCCTTGCGCGACTGGTTGTCCTTCATTCTGGTGAGTTCCTGTGTTCATGGAAGTGCGGAGGAGAGGATTGTGACGCAAGCAAGGACCGTCGTTGAAGCGTCATTGTTGCCATAGCAACGGAAGGATTGGCGCTGACGTCCGTGGCATTTGGTTCCTAGCAACTGAAGGTTGTTCCGACGCCTGCGCGGTGTCGTCATCACGTGCATGACGGTAGCAGCCATCTCGAATCACTTTCTTTGCCATCGGGAGCCACACCATCAGCTGTACATCTCCGAAGTTGGCGCGCAGGGAGGTTTTTCATTACCGTTTTCAACAGAGCTCAATTTTCATAAAAGGAAGTTCATCATACCGGTTTCAACTGAGACTGGTCATCTTCAGCTAATTGTTTTTCAGGTAACTGTTGTTGGTGTAGCATTTGAGCCAGTAACACCTGGGTCCTTGGCTGTCTTTCCAGTAGAACTTATGTGTTTGTCAAATTCGGTGACAGGCACATCCTGACTATTCGGTTTTGCACAATGAATTTTTATAACCATCTGTTTTAATAATTTTGTGCTCGTGGACTCAAGTGACAAGTGCATTTTTTTTTCTTTCTTCTATTTTCTCGCAAAATTGACTTTGGTGAACTTTTTAACAATATTCTTGTGCTCGTGGATTTAAGTGACTAGTGCATTTTTTTTTTCCCCTTCTATTTTCTCGCTAAATTGACTTTGGTGAACTTTTTAACAATATTCTTGTGCTCGTGGATTTAAGTGACTAGTGCATTTTTTTTTTTCCTTCTATTTTCTCGCTAAATTGACTTTGGTGAACTTTTTCTGCAAGCATAGAGTCTTCTTCTTATTCCTTCTAACCACCAGGTTTTGCATTATGGCAACTATTCAACCACCGCTTTTTTTAGCTGATTTGGGTGAACCTCCGATTGCTTGGGATCTGTGGATTGATTTGTTTGAAGCTTATGTGGAAGTTATTGAGAAGGATGAGTGTTCAGAAGGAAGGAAATTGTCACTTCTTAAACACAGGTTAGGTGCTGTGGGGTTGAGAGAATTTAAGAATCTACCCTTGATAGAGAATGCCGGTGACATTGGGGTTTATCAATATGCAATTAAACAAATGCATGAAAGCTTTGGCAGAAAAATCAATGTAGTTATGGAAAGATTTAAGTTTTATTCGAGAGTGCAGAAAGAGGAGGAATCTATTGACCAATTTGTCTCTGCTTTAAGAGGTTTAGCAGTCACGTGTGAATTTGATCGCATGACTTATGATCAGGTTTTACGCGACCAAGTCTTGATGAAGACTAAGTCTAAGAAGATTCAAGAAAAGTTATGGTCATGTGGCAGTATTTCATTGAAAGCTGCTGTCGATGTAGCCAGGGGTGTTGAGGTTTCTGACCAATGCATTTGTGAGGTGAGGAATGAAAAGAGTATGTTGGGGAGTGAAAAGAGTTATAACCAAGTTAGTGCTGTGAATAAAGATTGCAAGGCTAAAAGTAAAAGTGATAGCAAAACTTTGGAGAGTATTCCCAACAGGAAATTTAATGAATCACTGGGGTTTGTGTGTTACAGGTGTGGTTCCAGTAATCATTTAGCTAATTTTAAATGGTGTCCCGCACTAACTAAAGTGTGTACTATGTGCAAAAAGAAGGGACATTTTAGTAGAGTATGCAACAATTTGGGGAGGGAGGTCAATTTCATTCAAGACGATGTGTATGATGATGATTTAAATGTAGTTGGAGAAGTATCTAGTGTTCATGATAAATCAGTTGTTGAGGTGGACAAAGCTAAAAAATTGCCCACGTGCACTGTGCGCATTGATGGTGTGGACGTGTGTGTTATGGTGGACTCTTGTGCATGGTATACCATTATGGGCAAGGAGTTATTTAGGAAATTGTGGCCTGGTAGACCTTTGCTGGAGCCGGATGCGAGTCCTGGAAGCTATTCAGGTCATAAAATTCCCCTGGAAGGTTGTATATGGGCGGATGTGTGTTTTGGACATAAGTCATGTCGGGGCAAAGTGTATGTTGCCAATAGGGGTGCAACTATTTTAGGTTGGCCACATATCATGGACTTGGGTCTTAAGATTGATGCGAGTTTGGAGTGCCCTGTATTTGCGGTACAGTGTGAGAATCAGTGTGAGAAAATACACACTTATGCTGATTATTCTGAACTTAATAAAATGTACCTTGATGTTTTCTCTGATAATATAGGCAAAATGGCGAATTTTAAACATAAAATTATATTACGAGAGAGTGTGCCCTATAAGACAAAAGCTTAGGAATGTTCCTATTAGTTATCGTGAAAAATTGGGGGACATCCTTAAAAAATTGTGTAAGGATGGAATTATTGAGCCAGTGGAGAGTTCTGATTGGGTTTCTCCAGTGGTGATTTCCCTTAAGTCCAACGGGGATTTACGTTTATGTGTGGACTTGAGGTGTTTGAATGAGGCCATTTGGGTTGATACGTTTCCCCTGCCTAACTTGCAAGAACTAACATCTTCTGTTGGGGGTTCTTCCTGGTTTTCTAAAATAGATTTAGCAAGTGCGTATCACCAAATTGAATTGGATGATAACTCCAAGCACTGCACAGCTTTTATTACTCCTGAAGGCATGTTCAGGTATCGACGTATGCCTTTTGGATTAGCGAGTGCTTCAGCTGTGTTCCAGAGGGAAATGTCAAGAATTTTGCGTGGGATTAGTGGAGCAAAGGTGTTCCAAGATGACATTTTGATCTTTGGGAAGAATAAGGAATCCCATGACAAGTATTTGCATGCGGTTTTGGAAGCTCTTAGGGAACATGGGTTAACTGTTAAGAATGAGAAGTGTGTTTTTGGGAAATGTGAGGTGGAATATCTTGGCCATGTTATATCCAAGGACGGTATTCGACCTAAAGTCAGTCATGTGGAAGCTATTTTGTCGGCTCCAGAACCAAAAAGCAAGGAACAATTAATGTCCTTTCTGGGCCTTACTGAATTTTACTCTCGGTTCATTGAAAACTACGCATCCAAAGTGGAACCGTTGAGAATCCTATTAAAGAAAAATGCATTATTTGTATGGGAGCAACAACAGAAACAATGTTTTGATAATGTCAAGAAGGAAATTTCTGTAACTCCATGTCTGAAACCCTTCATGCCTTCAGCTGATTGTATGTTATCTGTTGACGCTTCCGGGTATGGAATTGGTGCTGTGTTTTCACAACATACTAAGAATGAGAAATGGGTAGTGGCATATGCGTCTCGTACGTTGACACCATCTGAACGGAATTACTCAGTGATTGAGAAAGAACTGCTTGTTGTTGCGTGGGCTGCTGAAAGATTTCGTATGTATGTGTGGGGGAGGAAGTTCAAGATTTGTACGGATCATAAGCAGTTAGTGAACATTTTGAGACCTGAAGGAGGGAGGAATTTGACTCCAAGGTTGGCCCGTTTGGCTTCTAAATTGCAAATGTTTAGTTATGAAATTGAATATATTCCTGGGAAGGAAAACCTGGTTGCTGATGGACTTTCACGGTTGCCTAGTTTGACTCCTATTGATGGGGTGGAGGAGGTGATTGAGTCTGAAGTTGCTTTTACTTTCAAGGATATTTTATCCATTGAAGATGAGGGAGTGGTAGTGTGTAAAACACTGTCTGAAGAATCGTGGGTGCATGAAATGGACAAGGATGTTGTCCTGAAAGAGGTAGAGAAGTATATTATGGATGGTTGGCCGAGGGAATCTGTTCTACGAGGAGAGTGTTCTGCATTTTGGAAAATTAAGGAAGAGTTGTGGTTGTCAAATGGTATCATTTTGCGGGGGGACAAGATCGTGCCTCCGTTGGGCATGCGCAATGGTATTATTGAGAGGAGTCACAAGGGTCATGGTGGTATGTCAAGTACCAAAAGAAGAATTAAAGAATGTTTTTGGTGGCCTGGTGTTGATTCTATGGTGGATCGTTGGGTTAGGGATTGCAAGATCTGTGGTGTTAGTGATAAGGTTGCTAAACCCTTATGTATACCTTTGACTATGGTGGAGTTGCCAGAAGGACCATGGCAAAAAATTGCTATTGATTTTATGGGTCCATTTTCAGCCGTGTCAGCAAGGGATTGTTATGCTATCGTTTGGATTGATTACTACTCCAAGTGGCCGGAGGTAAGGATGGTCAGTAATGTGACTACGGAGGTGGTCATTGAATTTTTGGAAGATGTGTTTTCAAGGGAAGGTGTACCTGAGATCTTGGTGTCGGACAATGGTTCCCAATTGGTATCGGACAAGATGCAGGAATTTTTTATGGAAATGGGTATCAAACATATACGGTCATCATTATATCATCCCGAAGGGAATGGACAGGTGGAACGCTTCAACAGGGTGGTTAAAGAGGCAATTCAGTTGGCCGTAAGTGCAGGGTTACCTTGGAGGAAGGCTTTACAAGAGAGACTTCTGGCATATCGTGTTACTCCTCATTCGGTGACTGGTAAAACGCCTTTTGAGGTGTTGAGGGGGAGGAAACCTTCGACTGTTTTGGTTCCTTGGTGGTTGAGGAAAAGGAATAATAGAATGAGGCCTAAGGGTAGTGTGCTTGATAAAGAAATTAAAAGCTAAAGTCAAGGAGTTCCAGGAACGCACGGTTTGTTCTCGTGGCGGGAATTGCCGTTGGCCTGTGGTCCATGTTGGTCAGATGGTTCGTGTGAAAAATCCTAGAGGGGTCTTGAAAGGTGAAGCGGTTTGGTCACGGCCTTTGGAAGTACGGAAGGTGTTAGGTAGTGCAGTTGAATTGGAAGATGGTAGGAGATGGAATTTTCGTCAGTTGAGTTTTTGTAATGGTCGGAATAGTGTTCTGTGTCGTAGGGTACCAAGTGAGGAAGGGTGCAATGGTTACATGTTGGGGAAGGATTGTGGTGTAGAGTTACGTAGTAGTGGTGTGGAGTTATGCGGTAGGAATGATGGTTTGGTAGAGGCTGCTAGTTATGAACCAAATCTTGACGCTGATGTTTTGCGTCGTGGTAGCAGGTTGAGGAGAGTTCCTGCTCGTTTTGCTGACTACAAGTTGGGATAAGTAGTTGGTTGAGTATACTTTTTTGTGCGGTGTATGACGTCTGTTGTTTGTGTGTTGTTTTGAAGGGGGAAGGTGTGTGGTATTGGTTGTGTCGTGTGAGTGTCGCGTGAGGGTCGCGTGAAGTATGAGAATGCGAAGAGTGGAGTGTGGTGTCGTGGGGGAATCGAGGAGTGGACAGTTGGAGCTGAAGGGAAGCGGAGGAAGCTGTCTCCGGTGTCGTTGTACCTGCATTACTACAATTAAAGACTTTGACCCACTACTTACTGTCTGGATACATCTTTTCCACACTTTCGGCAATAGGATGCGAGAATTCCTGGCGGCAGACACAGCGAGAGGCTGAGAGAGCGACAGAGAATTACGTTAAACATTGCACTGGCTGGGTCCAGAGACCATACCGAGGAAAACCTGGGATGGAGTCTCACACTATTAAGCATACACGAAGGAAGCGATGTAAAAACGATCTGGAAAAAAAACATGAATGAAAACTCGCATACAGTAGAGAGCAGGGGTGATGGAATGTATACAAACTGGAAAGGTAATTAGGCAGTTAAAGCTTTGTGTGTATGTAATCTACTGGAACATGCTACCAGTAAATGTGCTTCTGAAGACAAATGTTTTTATTTTCTCAGATTAATCTCGCTCACTAGCGCAGGGAGTCAATTGTTTATGTAGCACTCCATCATTTAAGTTTCAAAACTCTGTAGCCTATGATATGATTGACCAACTCAAGTGTGCTTATTTTATCGGTTTTGTGCAAACCTGCAGGGGCCTGACCCAACTGTGGTAAAGGGAACAGAAGCTAGGACCACGTGGAAGGTTCAAGTAACCACAGACGTTGTATAGCACTTCCTGTCTGCAAATTCATGTTGAAATGGACAGAGGGTAAAGGCAACCTGGAGTAAGTAGGTCAGAGTGGGATGGTGTTGGCCAGAACACTTGTCCAGCCCAGAGATTAAAGAAAACATATAATGGACTCTCCCATTCCCTGTCCTGTGTTTTCCCCCCATCCACCCGTTATTGTCCTCTAGAAGGTTGAGGGAATACTGAAGCTCATTTAGAATGTTGGCATGAGGCAGAGAGAGTTGGCAGTTGCTGGAGGATTGAAGAGGAGAGATTGGAGGCATTACGTTAAATATAACTGAAGTTAACCATCCTACTCAACTGAAGGACGTCCTCCTAAACCGGCATCTCAACTAGCGGGTCGTCTATCATTCAGGCCGTCAAGTTGACCTTCCTTAATATTCTTCCTCCCTCCTGCTCAACCACTGATTTTTATATGATACAACTCAGCTGCTCTGTCTATACTTGTTATCTTTGATGTGAACATTTACTGTTGTGAAGCTCTCCGATACCTTTGGGTCTAGCTAGCGCTATATAAAACTCATATATATGCCATTACCTACTGTGTAATAGTGACTGCACCAGATTCACCAACAGGGCTGCTTCCTCGGTTCCATATCCCAGGTTGCCTATTTCAAAGTGGAATACTCTGCTAAAACAGTTTCCAATGTTTTAAAGCTGAAAATGGATGATTATGAGTAAAATAAAGTGCCGCAAAAATGCCGCTAAATTTCCATATTTGTGCCGCTAAATTTCCATATTTGTGCCGCTAAATTTGCTAATCCATGACGCAATATCCTGGGGGGTCTGATTTATCACTACCCTAAGAAGCCTTATAAAAAGGTAAAGATTGAAGAAAACAACAGTGCGTTTCTTGCAGTTTGCGTGCAGCTGTTTGGGGCTGGTTTATAACTCACTGTGCCGCTGTACAAGGATTGTACATTATGACCTTCGCGTAACACAAGGACCTCTGCGACAAAAGCCGTAACCCACTGAGCTACCCGACTAAAGCAGAAATCAGTGACGTGCGCTTTACGTTGTGCTTTACAGAAGGACATGAACCCTCTCTGTTGTTTTATGATGACGCAGACCCGTGACTGGCCTGCACACAGATCTCTGCAGCAAGTGCACTAACCACCGGCAGGGCTTTAAGTGGAATTAAAAAACTGGGGGGGGGGGGGTGGCTGCGATAATTAAGGGCGTGGCTTAAAAAACCTACACTAAAAAACAGTGCTTAGCATAGTGTGCCACAGACTGGTATTTTGCTGCTTGTGTCGTTACATCCGTCATTACAACAGAAAAAGAAGTGGAGTTCAGCGGATCCGAGTTTATTATTTCACTTCAGCTCTCATTTCCGGGAAGCCTGAAAGCGTCCTTGGTTACACAGGCAGCACTCTGTGTCACGAGTACAGCAGGGGCATTGTTTGGGCGCACGAAAGTGAAAGCGCGGTGGGAGCGCGCAAAAGTGAAAGCTGAGATCGCCAGAGAAGAGAAACCGTGAGCATGCACATCTGCTGTCCGGGCGCAAGCGGAGATCGCCAGAGAAGAGACGCCGTGAGCGTGCACATCGGCTGTCCCCCTTCGGAAGCAAAATCCACAACAATAGATCTCGCCAAGGCGAGCAGCGCATGCGCTGCGTCGCTAGGCGAGACCTAAAAACTAGGATGAGCACTGCACTCGATCCCAGAAAGGGAGCCTTGCCAGGGAGATGCTTTTGGACAGCTCTCACGTTTGCAGTGTTTCAAAACATAACTGGACACGCAGAGCCAGCAACTATTTTCTCGTTTATAGAAGTCAATGTCTTCTCTCCTAGGTAGCAGTACTAACATCAGGGAACAGAATCCTGTGGTTATGTTCAAGCACATGCTTGAGCCCAGCTGCTTTTTAGGTCGAAGCATACAAGACAGTGCAGCTGTCGGCTTTGCTTAAGGCTTCTTGGGGACATTCTGAAAGCTTACCTGGAAATGCATTCTGTACATTGCTTGCCATTGGCTTTGTGTTGTGTAATTCAGTTGCTTGCTTTCTTTCTGCTGGCTTTATTTGTTTTAGGTTAGGCTGTCAAGCTTGAGTTAGTCCCTCCCATGGAGCATAGCCAGTCTACTCTATTCTTCCACAAGCGCTTGCTTTCTGTAAACCGGACTACAAATGTTGTCTTGTCATATTTGCTGTGCATTTAGAGACAGAGGTCAAATCTCAGGCTCAGTCTTTGGAGGGAGCTTGGTGTTTACCTTCCTTTCTCTGTCTTCAAGTCAGAGGATGTAATTGTGAAGTGTGCTGGAAACAAAATATTTTAACACAACCAAATCAAATCAATATACTAGGTGATGCCATTTGCAAACATTGTTTGTGACTGTATAGTTTTATCAGTAAAACTCAAGTGTAAGGGTCTTTTAATTTGAAAACGTGTTGATTGTAATGGCAGTGAATTACCACACTGCGTATACTCCACCCCACCCCACGACACCCTAGTCCACTAACTTAGTCATGCTGAACAGCAGCCACGCTGATGTACAACGTGGCTAAAATACATTGGCAAAGCCAATAGCTCTTACATAGGTGAAACCTATTTGGCTTTGACAATGCTGGTTTCAAAATAGGCTCTAGACTTCTCAGATTCTCTACGGGCTAAATGGTATGCTTTTCTCACCAAAGGAGGGACTAGATGGTGTAGGCAGAATGTCTCTGGAATCTAATGCCTTTTGCATTAATGCACTCAAGGGTATAAACCCAAGCACCCAGATATTCAAATCTCTCCATACATTATCAAAAGTCTTCACTTTATCATCTAGAGATATCAGGGCAGGCACAATTTTGTTTACATGCTGGCATCTCTTGTTTTTCCACTCGCACTGCAGACAATTCACTTTACTCTACTTGAACTCACTCCTCGATAGTATGCATAGTGATCTCCACCCATGATATGCTCTGCTCTACCTTTCCCAGACACGTTTCTGCAGCAGTGACCATCTTTTCCACTACCTCCAATTTATTTTGAATAACCTCCAAGGTCTCGACCTCCTTTTGACCTCCCAATACTTCGAAGATAGATCCTTCTTTAGCACACTCCTTTTCTGCCCCTGTCCTTTTCCTTACTCAAGGCTCAAAAAAGCCTTCCTCCTTAGTGTGCTTTCCCACCATTTTTAAACACTACCAGCAACGGTGCCTTCGTGACGCAACACACCCCACGTCTGCACCATAACTCTACCAATCCAAATGCAGGAGGCTCTCTGCCAACGTGTGTCTTCCCAGACGACTTGCTCAGCTTCTGACTATCAGATTGGCCCAGATTATACTGGCCCCTACTGTTTCAATACAAAGAAGCAACTTTTTTTTATGTATTGATAGTTATCAACACAATGCTGTACATTATATGAGGAAAAGGGACTCGATAGTAGACTGTATACATGAGGTGGGTTTTTGCACAAGTACATTTTTACACACATTTGGGCACAGTTAGACCAAGTGATTTTCCCAGAATAACACGATGTTGGGCCTTGCAAGGGGTCAGAATCTGAACCTGGTCTCGAGATAACCAAGGGGGCATCTCGAGTCTCTAGGACAACCTCCTCCCCGCTCTTCCACCACAATCTCTACCTTCAGAGGCAGGAGTCCACCACTCACATGGTCACTCGCCCCAGACTGGGACACCGAACCCCATTTCACACCACTGCTGTGTACACAGAGCCTCCCTCAATCACCACAAATGCTCACTCGCAGGATTTCCATATGTTGAATACTCCACCTCGTTCTGCAGTTCTCAGCCATTCACCACTGTACCATGGCCACTGAGACCAGCAGACAGATCCTATCAGGAGATTTGAGCTAGCAATTTAGGAGCTCTAAGTAAATACAGCAATCTTTCACACTTGTGGGTGTGCACCATATGGAAAACGTTTTAAATTATTAAATGGAACAAAACTAATCTATTCAATTTCATATCATCGTCCACACTGGATACAAATGGTATTCAAGACATCTAGAGCACTTTTAAAATATTCAATTCTGAAGGGTGCAAGATAATTATCATCTACATATCTAATTTTTGAAACGCATTATGCATACGCACTCAAGTATTCACTAAAAGTCCACTTCGCACGAGCAAACAGGGTTGCGTTACAGCGATCTGATTGCAATGACATTAATAGGTACTTACTATCAAATGTCTACTGAACTACACCACTTTTATTTAACCAGGAATGAACGACAATGCACTGCTGAATCTGCATGTGTTACTTAACATGGGCATCTTACCCCTAAATGAAATCTTAAATTAATAAAATACTAAATTTTCCTTTAATAAGCATCATTCATCAAGTTGTTTGCATTTATGGTGTCAGAAAACCCATTTAGAATTTGTACTTAATGACGCCGAAAATAGTTTCAGCTGTCATACACAAAAGGCAGTCTTCCTCTGGACACTGTCATTTCATACCACAAGATAAAATGCGAAATACTTTTACAAAGAGGCACAACCTCTTTGCACCCAAATATAAATACACGGGGGAAAAAATTAACACTTTGTCCAAACCAGGGTGTTTTAGTCAGTTTCACATTAGTCAGAAAAAAACTTTTCTACCTGGTAATAATGCTCCTCTTTTAATGATTATATGTAATATGTTCCTGCTCATCATGTTCCAAGTTTTCATCTGGATTCTATATTAGCGTAAAGAAAGAAACCATTATTACTGTTCTTTCATCTATACTCCTTGGTAGTTGCAATGTTATTACAAATTTTACTTAACCGCGGCGGCAATTCCGCCGCGGTGCAGCGGTTTAGCGGAGTGGGCGGGCCACGTCGGCCAACGGACGTGCGCAGCACTACAGAGGTAGTGCTCGCGACGGCCGTTGGCCGACAGAAGCACGCAACGGGTTAATATATACCAAATTATTACTCGTTGGGTTTTCTAGAACGCAAGATGTTTAGCTATCAGTTCCCTTTCTCCTAGAAAACGAATTATTAAAATCTTGGGCACTTTCTCAGAAAAATGTAAATATGTTTTCAAACAAGCAATGTTTTGTTTCAATCAATCACTATAAACCTTATTCAGCTTTTGGAGAAAAAAAAAACATAAGTACAACGAATCACAATATACACATTGCTTAAAAAAGAATACATAAAAATCAATAGAAATTAAGTTAAGAGCCTGTAAAAAAAAAAAAAACTATCAATATAGGTTTAAATTCAAATGGATCCTAAGAAAAAAAATTGCAAACAGGCTATGAATCAGTACTCCAGTATCTGGTAATATTAATCGGCACTTTTCCTGAGCCTAACAGCAACTTTTAAAAAGCTAAGAACATTAAGAATACTATCCCCAGAGAGCATTTGTAAGGAAACAAGAGCTGGACAGACCTGGGTGAATTTGGCCCTTTATAAAATGGGACAATTAAAAGTCTTCCTGGGCAAATCATAACTACAGAACATAAAATGTAACATGTCCTGTGGAGACGGACTGTCGCAGACACAGGGCAAAAAGATATGGCACCTATTCATCCTACTAGGATGGGCTAAAAGTAAGGCAAAAAGGTCCAGCCGAAACCTGGTTAAAAGAAAGGAGGTCATACCTACTTTTTACCCATAAGAGATAGGACTCTGTTAAGGGCATAGTTTTCAACATGACAAAGATGAACACTAGGCTTCAAGAGAACAGCCCGCTCCCTTTCCTGCGAGAGTTTGCTATAAAAATGATCCTTTACCCAGGTGAGATCCTTTTTACAGATCTGATCAAGTCGCCCCTGCCTGGATTCAGAAAACAATCTCCGATATATCTGAATCAGGGAATAAGATACAGATGGTCAAGAGCCAGACAGTCCCTTAGGATTGCCTTACTCAAATGATTCTCTGGACTGGACCAGATTTTCAACCAAAGGAAGAGGGGGCGAAAAGCTGTTATATTAGATAACTAGCACAACAAATGACGGGATACATTGTGGGATAGGATAGGAACGCACTTGTAGAGCGCACTTATACCCGAAGGTGTCAAGGTGCTAAAGCAGACAGACAAAGAGGAGACAGAATAGAGGCACACAGACCACAGCCTAGGGCGAAAAAAGCCAGGTTTTAAGATGTTTTTTTAAAAACCAGGAAGGAGCCCGCGTTGGAGGTGTACGTGGGTAGGGAATTCCATGACTTGGCGGCCGCTACCCAAAAGGAGCAGCCACCCCATCTAGTCGTCCGAAATCTGGGGATCACAAGTTTTTTCTGTGAAGAGGACATCAAAAGCCTCCCAGGGGTATTCCATTGAAAAAGAGATTTCAGCTTTAGCGTTCCCTTGCTATGCATGGCTATAAAGACCATGCTCAGAACCTTAAAGCAGATACGTTTTTTGATGGGAAGCCAATGAAGGGAACGAATCCCCTCCCCGGCTGACAGACGCTTTGGAATCTTCAAGATAAGTCGAGCGGCAGCAATCTGTACCACCTGGAGCTTATTGAGAGAAACGCCATTGATGTTCAGGTACCAAAGCGTTGCAATAGTCCAGACAAGAGGTGACCAGAGCGATAATAATCGTCTGGTGCAGGTCTGACGGAATAAATGGCAGAACCTCTCTCTGGATCCTCAAAATGTAAAAACAAGAGCGAACCGTATGGCTGACCTGTGCGTCAAAGCTCAGGCCATCGTCGAAGATGACCCCCAGGTTTTTAGCTGTCCTAACTGGGACAGGTAGGGGACCACAGCCCGCCGGCCACCATGAGTTTTACCAGATGGAATTCTGCGAGCCAAACACCAGCACTTCGGTTTTGTCTGCGTTGATCTTCAGTGAATTGTCTTTCATCCAGCAAATGATGCTGGACATACACTGATTGAACCTCTGAGACACCCGTTGCAGGTCATTCGAGATAGAGATGATTATTGTCAGCATAGGATAGCACATGAAAGCCAAAGGACCGGTCCAGATCGGCCAAGGGAGTCACAAAGATTGAAAAGGGTGTGACTCAAAGACGAGCCCCTGGAGCACCCCACAGGGAAGACTGAAGGCATTGGCTCTAAAGCCTCCACAACTGACAATGTGGGCCCTATTTAACATAAATGAACGTAAAAGCTGTAAGGCTTTCCCCGAGATTCCTACTTGCCGCAAGCTCTGAACCATCCGCCCCAGACAGATGGTGTCAAATGCTCCCGATAGATCGAGCATTATCGGAACCGCCGCTCCGCCCTGATCTACCTGTGCACGAATACAGTCAGCAGCCGCAGTAACTGCAGACTTCGTGCTGTGACCAGCGCGGAACCCGTTCTGAGAGGGATCCAAGATCTCCTGGGATTCGAAGTATTTAATCGGTTCTTTATTGATGAATTTCTCCAGGATCTTAGCTGGGGCGCAAAGAGGAGATTGGGCAGAAATTCTTCAAATCCAGGGGGTCCGCGTTAAGATTTTTTTAAGAAGCGGCAAAACAATAGCTTCCTTCCAAATGGCAGGATAACTATCGGATTGAAGCGTGTCGTTAAACACCTTGCACAGAAATCTGGCCAGTGGTTCTGGAGCCAGTTTGAGTGTGGTGGGTGTACATGTGTCCGATGGAGCACCCATTTTCAAGCCCAGCAATAATCCTTTCGTTTGCTGAACCATGATCTGAGGAAAGGAAGAAAAAGATTCTGCCTAACTTGGGTTGAGTTAACAAAGACCGGTTCCTCCCATCCAGAGGGGATGGGATCACGAACAGTCTTAAGGACCTTATCTTGAAAATAGACTGCAACCTTATCACTGAATTATTGAGAAGAGTTCAGCAACTGTGAGCTCGGTGGCTCAGATATCTCCTTTATGACTTTAAACAGAATACTGGAGGAATTGTCAGCCAACTTGATCTTTTCTGTAAAAAAGCAAGACTAAGCCTGGAAGATAGCTAATTTATATTTCCGAAGAAGAATTTTCTTCTTTCCTTTTTCAGTGAGGAACGGGTTAGCCCGCCATTTACGCTCGTCTGCGGCATTCCCGCCTAAGGGACATAAGCTCTGCCGAAAACCAAGGGGCCGAGGGTTTCATTATTTTGATAACACAGTTCTTAAAAGGAGTGACAATATCTATGGCTGCATTAATCCACTCACGAAAACCCTCTACTGTGGAAGGGTATGAGCCATTTCTAGCATCGGATACAGTTTCTAGCGCTATCTCCCAGTTTGCAGACGTAATTTTCTTCATGCACCTGCAGCGTATATGCCTGGGAGAGGGGTCCTTTCTGCCCATGCTAGGGCGTGGCAGAAGTACTTTGAAACCAATCAGAAAATGATCGACCCAACTAAGCGGCTGAACTACCTCAATAACCACATTTTTGTGATTAGTGAAAATACCATCCAGGGTGTGACCCGCTGTATGGGTCGTCGATTGAACCAGCTGCTCGTAACCCAGGTTTGTCATGCGATCCAAAAAGAGTGCAGTCATTGTCCTGGCTGTTATCAAAGTGAAAATTGAAGTCCCCTAGGATGGTATACTGAGCAACGGTAAACGGTTCAAAGATTTAACATCAAATTTCCGCAAACTTAGATCATGGACCAGGCGGGCGGTATATCAGAAGGCCTGCAAAAGTGTACTTTTCAAATGCCTTAATTCCAAAGGAGGGTGCCTCTAATGAGATACCTGGGCCTTTCTCCACAGGACTGAGAGTACAGCTAAAGCTCTCACGTGCTATTAGGGCCAGGCCGCCTCCTTTCCGACCTAAGCAATCACATCTAAGAACAATGTAGCCTGGAGGGACAGCATCTACCAGATTGGGGCCAGTCAACCCTAGCCCACGTCTCAGTGATGAAAAGGCAGTCCAGATTAAGTGTTTGAATAGTCAGGGCAATTTCAGAGGCACAGGGTCAAGACTGATTTGCATATGGCTGGGTTCAAACTGGAATGGCATGGTGAGCAAAAAAATGATGGATTTAGGCCCAGATCTCTGTACTGGGGTGAATGTATGACATTGTTCTGCATTCTGTCCATCAATTGTTGTTTTTGCATTTGTCACCCCGAGTGGGACGGGTATGCCCAGACGTGGGTCCAGTGCTCTCCATGCCACTGGAATCAAGCAATCCTGGCTGAAGAGGGGTGAAACCCCGAAACCGGTCCTAGGATGCTTGTTTCCAGTCCAGGGAGGACCTGGCTTGGCAGTTCGGGCTGGACTGTTCCCATGAGGCACAGGGTCAAGACTGATTTGCATATGGCTGGGTTCAAACTGGAATGGCATGGTGAGCAAAAAAATGATGGATTTAGGCCCAGATCTCTGTACTGGGGTGAATGTATGACCTTGTTCTGCATTCTGTCCATCAATTGTTGTTTTTGCAATTTCAGATTTATGCTTGGGCATGGATCGAACGTTAATTAACGCCCCCGAATGTAGCTAGCCTTGGGCCCTTCCTTACTCCCAGCTCCTGCAAAGCTCTTACCTGGCCCCAGGGCCCTACTGAAAGTGCACGGGGCAATGGCCACCCCGTTTATGGGGCTACGTTGACAGTGCTGACAGTACTCAGCCTCCCCCGTTAATAAAAGGAGCTTGTCCACACACGCCTCGTGCTGCTTCTCGGGACGCCACTGTAAGAGTTGGGCCCTTGAGTAAGGTCTTACCGCAGAGTTCAAACAGGCAGCATTCCTGGCCCCTGGCACCGTCCAGGCGCGGACAGACACAGACAGGCTTGCCTTTGGCGCACACAGGTTTCCCTCTCCATATATGCTAAGAACCCGGAAGTCAGAAAAAGCTGGACCGTCAACTGCAAAAATGGCAGTCAGCTCAGGAGCAAACAAAGAAGCCAAAGGAAACTCTCTCCGCTCAAATGGGAAGACACCCGCGGCGGACCGGAGAGTACAGAAAGCACAGAAGAGGTAAGTTTCCCACCAAGAAACAAACAGAGCTAGTTAAAAGACATCCGAGGAGTAATTAAAAACTAGCGATCTCAGACGTCAACTATCCCGAGTGTTAACCTCCATTAAATATATAATAAAATATACAGTGTAGAGTTCAGATAAATACAAGTTGTGGCAGCGTTTACTCACACATTGGTCCGCTGCGTGCCCAGGTTTCCCTCTCCATATATGCCAAGAACTGTCCAAGAAACGTATTTTCAACGATTTGAAGCTCCTCATGACTGGTGTATCCCCAAATCTCACTACCGTATGTCAATTTGGAGATACACTTAGCCCTGTAGAGCCGTAAAAGAGCCCCAGTTGATCTACTACCTAGCCGTGAGGAAAGGTTAAAAATGGCACCATTCGCCCTAATAAAATACACTTTTTTTCTGCATACCAAGGGGTGCCAATTCATGGCTGAATCAAACAACACTCCCAGATAGGAAAATACACGTTTTAGGCACTGGAGCAAACCCAACGTTAAAGAACCGTGATGTGTTGGATCGGGGTCCCACAACCATCACATAAGATTTGTCATTGATGAATAAATCTAAATCCTTCATAAAATGGGTGAAAAAAATGTAACCAAGATTTGCAATCCCCTGGCCATTAAAACCACGTCATCTGCATATAATACTGGCAGACAATGCGACCCCACCTGGGGGTAATCTACTTTTAAGTCTGATAAAACCGCAACAGATTATTAACAAAGATTTACAAAATGAAGCCAAAATGCAGCCCTGCCGGACCCTCTTGGTATCGAAAATTGGCGAGAGACTTTTAGGTCTTTAGAATAGCAGACCACAGGTATCCCTATGCAGATCCCAAAAAAAAAAAAAAAAAAAAAAAAAAAAGGGAGGGCAATGCCTCGGTCTACTCCCATAGACAACAAACTGCCAAAGGTTGGATCTATTCACACAATCAAAGGCAGACAACAAATCCATAAATGCTAAGTGGATAGAACCAGGGCGGGCAACAGTGTATTTGCTTATTACCAAATAAAGATTCAGACATTGGTCGATCGTAGAACGCCCGGGGCAGAAACCATACTGCACATCGGAAAACACATTATCAGCCACCCACGTGGAAAGTCTGTTCAAGAGAACACGCCCTATCACCTTTACAATGGAATCAAGCAAAGAAATTGGCCTGTAGCAGTGTGTGCTATCTTTGTCACCCTTCTTGAAAACTGGCACAATGATCGATTTTGCCCAGGACCTCAGGGGACCTGCGAACTGCTGCATTAATGATGGACGTAAGGCCAGGTACCCAGAGCTCTACATCAGAGGCATAGAGATCGGGTGGGATCCCATCGGGCCCCGGGGCCTTGTTCTTAGACAGCCCGAATATTCCCTTCCTTACCTCCTCAGTAGAGAAGGATAAGACAGCCATACTTCCGATGTTACCAGATCTATCACTGGAGATGAGGAAGGGGGAATTATAGATATCAAAATGGCTATCCCAACTATCTTCAGTGATATGGGCCTCCAAAGAGGCAGCAGCTTCTACAGACCGGAATGGGCTATTATTTAAACCCCAGAATTTGGAGCAGTTCTTCAGGCTACTTGCCTCAATCAGGTCAAACCATGCTTTGTCCTTTAAGGTGTTTTTATGTCTTGTCAGTTCAGCTTTATACACACCACGGCTGGTGTTTTTATGTCTTGTCAGTTCAGCTTTATACACACCACGGCTGTTTTTAACAATCAGGGGGTCTCTGGGTTTGGCACTCAGTGCTTTTTAGGTCGAGCCTCGAGTAGCGCGCAAGCGCTGCTTAGAGGCGAAGACTTTTAGTAAGCGAGTTTGGAAAGCAGTCCAAAAAACGCTTGTGCGTTGAGGCTGGCCTTTTTGAGATGGGTACGCGCGGCAAACATGTGTTTCCAATTATCGTGCCCAGACGCGGGCGCGATAATTGTAAACACATGCCGGCAAAAGGCCATGACGCACGAGCGTCTGGTCAGCTGAGCAGGCTGCCGCGCTCGCTCGCTCGCCCGCCCTCGCTCCTCTCTTGTTATTCTGCGGCGTTTTCTTGATGCTCCTTAGGATGATCTATAAAATAAAAAAGTACCACTACTGACAGGAGCCAAGCTGCGTTTCCACATGGACATCTGACTGGCGGAATGTTCAACGAGCTGTTAATACAGCGATAGGTGTCAACTGAAAAACAGTTTAAAATATTAACAGAACTCAGTGCTTGCACGCACACACACGAGTGTGCGCGTGTGTGTATATATATATATATGTATTTATATATACACACACACACACGAAATAACAAACAGAGCTGCCCATCGGTGCTCGCTCTTTGCCCCCTTGCTCCCCGCAGTGTCACGGGGTGGTAGCGCTGCACGCTCGCTGGCACGGGCCCCCCTCTCAGCGCGTCTAACCCCCGGTGGTGTGAGCGTGCACTGGCCGGGGTCTGTCTTCTATCTCCCGCACACGCCCCTCCCGACCCCCGCCTCGGAGTGTTGAAGCTGCCTGCTCAGAACCCTAGCGGAGCTGAGAGATGTCGCACACTCCTCTCTGGGGCCCCGGTAAGTCTCACTTCATTTATATTCTGCTTCTGAATCCGCTGCTGCCAGTCTCCCCATCTGCGCTGCCCTTGCCTGCTGCTGCTCCCGACAGCGCCGCCTCACACCGCCGGTTCGCTGTCTGGATCCCAGTTTTGGCTGCCACTTGCTTCTGTATTATGTGAGAACTAGTATGTACTTGTGATTTTCTGTACTATTGGTGTGGACGGACCCAGTGGATATGATTACGTGCTTCGCTGGTTTATTGTCAGTCACTCAGTGGAAAGGTCTGTCTCTGGTCCCTGGGGGCCACGCAACGTTTGGCCGGCAGTGAGTAGGGTGCATGAGGAAGCTTTGACCTGAGTACTCATGTACGGAAGGACCCTCACGTTTCGTGTCTTCCAAAAATGCAATGTGTCTGGTTTCGTGTGATTATGAGCAGAAGTGATCTGGTAATTAAACTGCACTTTTCGGAACCAGAGACCCGGGTTTGCAAGTTGGTTGCTGCTGCTCTGCGTTGTGTGATCCTGCCCAAATTACCTGAGTATCTTCCTCTGACCCTCGTCTCTTGTCTGACAAAAATAAACGGGAGTGCCTCGGTGCATTATGTAAAGTTTGCATTGTAAGTTATACATGAAAAACATAATTATAGTGGTTTTTAAAAAAACAAAAAAACAGCTGCTGTGTTCTTCTGCTTCAGTTTCACTTGAAGTTATTCTTTTGACGCTGGGACGATTCTTGCAGGGTGCTTCATGCAGACGGCGTGTTTGTGTGTGTCTCCATCAGTGTCTGTGTGTGCCTGATGCTTTCTTACAGATAGAGCGACGTTATTCTCTATTAGTTCAAACACAATAAGTTTTACGTACAGCTGGCGTTGTACAGGCATGTATATGAAGGCGCTTTCATTTGTGAGAGTGAAGAAAAAGGAGGGAGGATCAGTAAAAAAAAAAATATTTGCCCAAGATCACACAAATTTAGTTAAGCAGGAAGCCCTGATCAATTCAGGTTTTCTGGTTTTACTTTGGACAAATCAGGCACCAAAAAGTTGTCTGTTTGTCTCTCATTTGTACCTCATATGTTAATGCTTTGTTTACCTCTTCCTGCATGATGGTAGGTCGAGCGTGGCAAGAATAAGCCACACGAAGCTCAGCTCGATACCGGCTCTAGGTTCCAACAGGGCTTCGAGCTGAGCCTGTGCCATGCTTCAGGCTCGAGTCTGGCTCGAGCTTCCAGTGGCTCACTCACCTACCTCTACTCAAAATAACGGAATTTTCAATTTTTGTATGTGTCACAGTACTAAACCTTAGTAGTTTTTGCAGAAGTCCCTTTAAATAGTCTGTTTAGGCAGACTCATTCATGCATGCATGTATTTGTCTCCAGCAAGAAACATAATTTGGCTGATTACGCTTTACTACGGATAACTCCACCCTTACAACATTGCTTTATTTGATTTGCTCCATTGTGATCTTATCCTCTGTGTAATTTGGTCCCACACGTGATTTACTCCATGTAATTTCCTTCATGTGGTTTGTTCCGTGATAATTTTTGCTTTGTGATTTGCTTCACGTGATTCTTTTCCATTGGGATTTGCTTCATATGGTTTGCTCCATAGGACCTGCTCCTTCATGTTTTTATGTCGACCTGCATCAGCGCTTGCGCTGGTCTGGCCGAGAGTTTTAGTAAGTGGGTTTTGGAAGTGCAAACCCACTGGCTTTCGGCTGGCGACCAGCTTGCGTTCACGATAGCGTGCACGCGCGCAGCTGCCATCTGGGTTTCCTATCTCTTCCTCATTTCCTCGTCATGGCTCATTAACTCTCTGGACTCTGATGTTTCAATCGCAGCAGCAGCTCACATTACCAACTGACGGCCCTGGACTACAGTCACATTAAAAACAACAGCGATTAGCATTGAAATGCAAGCTTTTTTTGTCTAGTTAGAAATATTGCTTCGGTGGGTTGATTTCACCTTATATCGCTATTTGTTTTGTATTGGGAGTCACAGCCTAATTACCAGTATTTTTGTCTCACTCTGTTTTTAAAAAATATTTATTCGCGCAAAGCACAAAGCTATATTTAAGGTTACTTTTTCCGCGTCACTTCTTCACTCTATTTAAACTCCACACCCCCCACTCTTATTGTCTCTCTCCTTCTCTCTCTCTTCTCTAATTCTCCCTCTACTTAATTAACTCTCCTCTCTCTATCTTTTTTAGCCTTTCATTCTCTCTCACCGCTTTATCTGTTTCTCTTTCAAACTCCTTCATTCACTCTCTCTCCCCTTCTTTCTCTCTCTCTATCCCGCTCCACTCTTTATTCTATGTACACCCTTTCTCTCTCACCACCCTCTCTAATTGGGCATTATATCTTCACTCTATCTCTCACTCGGCAACACCACAGCATCACTCAGCATCAGCACAGCATCAATCAGAGCCAGCACAACATCTCTCAACGCCATCACAGCATCACTCAGTGAAACCACAGCATCACTCAGTGCCACCACAGCATCACTCAGTGCCACCACAGCATCACTCAGCGCCACCACAGCATCACTCAGCGCCACCACAGCATCACTCAGCGCCACCGCAGCATCACTCAGCGCCACCGCAGCATCACTCAGCGCCACCGCAGCATCACTCAGCGCCACCGCAGCATCACTCAGCGCCACCGCAGCATCACTCAGCGCAACCGCAGCATCACTCAGCGCAACCGCAGCATCACTCAGCGCAACCGCAGCATCACTCAGCGCAACCGCAGCATCACTCAGCGCAACCGCAGCATCACTCAGCGCAACCGCAGCATCACTCAGCGCAACCGCAGCATCACTCAGCGCAACCGCAGCATCACTCAGCGCAACCGCAGCATCACTCAGCGCAACCGCAGCATCACTCAGCGCAACCGCAGCATCACTCAGCGCAACCGCAGCATCACTCAGCGCAACCGCAGCATCACTCAGCGCAACCGCAGCATCACTCAGCGCAACCACAGCATCACTCAGCGCAACCACAGCATCACTCAGCGCAACCACAGCATCACTCAGCGCAACCACAGCATCACTCAGCGCAACCACAGCATCACTCAGCGCAACCACAGCATCACTCAGCGAAACCACAGCATCACTCAGCGCAACCACAGCATCACTCAGCGCAACCACAGCATCACTCAGCGCAACCACAGCATCACTCAGCGCAACCACAGCATCACTCAGCGCAACCACAGCATCACTCAGCGCAACCACAGCATCACTCAGCGCAACCACAGCATCACTCAGCGCAACCACAGCATCACTCAGCGCAACCACAGCATCACTCAGCGCAACCACAGCATCACTCAGCGCAACCACAGCATCACTCAGCGCAACCACAGCATCACTCAGCGCAACCACAGCATCACTCAGCGCAACCACAGCATCACTCAGCGCAACCACAGCATCACTCAGCGCAACCACAGCATCACTCAGCGCAACCACAGCATCACTCAGCGCAACCACAGCATCACTCAGCGCAACCACAGCATCACTCAGCGCAACCACAGCATCACTCAGCGCAACCACAGCATCACTCAGCGCAACCACAGCATCACTCAGCGCAACCACAGCATCACTCAGCGCAACCACAGCATCACTCAGCGCAACCACAGCATCACTCAGCGCAACCACAGCATCACTCAGCGCAACCACAGCATCACTCAGCGCAACCACAGCATCACTCAGCGCAACCACAGCATCACTCAGCGCAACCACAGCATCACTCAGCGCAACCACAGCATCACTCAGCGCAACCACAGCATCACTCAGCGCAACCACAGCATCACTCAGCGCAACCACAGCATCACTCAGCGCAACCACAGCATCACTCAGCGCAACCACAGCATCACTCAGCGCAACCACAGCATCACTCAGCGCAACCACAGCATCACTCAGCGCAACCACAGCATCACTCAGCGCAACCACAGCATCACTCAGCGCAACCACAGCATCACTCAGCACAACCACAGCATCACTCAGTGCAACCACAGCATCACTCAGCGCAACCACAGCATCACTCAGCGCAACCACAGCATCACTCAGCGCAACCACAGCATCACTCAGCGCAACCACAGCATCACTCAGCGCCACAACAGCATCACTCAGCGCCACAACAGCATCACTCAGCGCCACAACAGCATCACTCAGCGCCACAACAGCATCACTCAGCGCCACAACAGCATCACTTAGCGCCACAACAGCATCACTTAGCGCCACAACAGCATTTCTCACCAGCACCACAACATCACTCCGCGCCACCACAGCATCACTCAGCACCACCATAGCTTCACTGAGCGACACCACATCATCACTCAGGGCCAACACTGCATCGCTCAGCACCACCACAGCATCGCTCAGCACCACCACAGCATCGCTCAGCACCACCACAGCATCGCTCAGCACCACCACAGCATGTGTTATAATACAGGTACTAGTTCCCCAACCTTCACCCTCCGATTGTTTATGCCCCCTCAAAAAAAAAGCTTTAACAAACAACCATTGCAACAGGCAGAAACAAGTTGCTAGCATTGCAAGAACAAAAGAAAACTGAGGAAATTTTTTTTTGTAAATACTTTTTTTAATATGGTCGTTCAGTTTTACATAATGCCTTCTTGGTCATATATAAAGTAACAAAAATGCTTCTGACACTTTTTTATTATAACTTTTCAGCATGCTGCACAGCAGCCACACTTCTCTACAGCACAGCTTGAAGACATTGGCAAAGTCAATAGCTCTGGCTAAACACTTATAAGGCCCCAAAGGCGAGACCTATTGGCTATGCCAATGCTTGTTTAAGAGTTCTTAACGCTATGGAGCATCCTGAATCAAATCATCTCGGTGCCAAATCATGTCGCAGAGCTGGTGCCCTCAATAAAACAGAGATGGTATTTGCAATCACAGAAAAAGCATCTAGAATAATAAATGGATCGTTCAATTGGCCTGAGTAAATATCGAACTCCTTCTGACACCCTAAATACAAGGAATCGTAAAAAGTGTGTGGAATTACCTGTGACCACTTAAGTCTCCTGCCCCCATTGTTCGTCTTGATAGTCCTACTACCACCCTCCCTCTGAATATGTATAAACATGCACCAACTAAACCTAGCACACACCGGGTTGTGATCACTAAAACTCAACGGAATTTAAAAAACCAATAAGTATTGAAACAAGCATTGGCATAGCCAATAGGTCTCGCCTTTGGGACCTTATAAGTTTTTAGCCATGCAACACATTCTCCTGGGTGCTACAACATCTATGAACATCAGAACACTAGGCAAAAGTTTAGAATGGTGACCCCCCCGTCAAACACACACATGACCTTAGTCGTGCCATTTGCAGCCCACGTCAGATATGGCTCAAAGGTATTCGGCAGTCACAGGCGGCTGTGAATAATAGTGTTAATAAGTGAGATGGGTTCACACGCACGTTGGACACCGTCCCTTTAAAGCATGCAGAGTGTATGAGCACATTTACGTCAGACTCCTTCGGACAACAGATGTGTTTGAAAGCTGGGTGTTTGCACAAACAAGGATGTTGTGGGTGTGCTCTGCTCTACCTGAAATTAAATGCATTAACTTTGTTTATTCCTGGCTCAGCCTAAAAGATCACCCCTCAAAGTTCCTCCCCTTAGCCAGAGCTCTCAAATTTCCCAGTTTCGTGCCTAGGTAACTCGTCCAATCCAGGGTTGTTTCTTTGCATTCTGGGATTTGTAGTCCTGCCTTTAGTAAATCAGGACTACATGACCAACAGTGCAACAATAAATCTGAACTGGATTACCAACTCGTGCACGACTGGAGAGCTGGGGCTAGCTTGTCAGTGTCTTTCAGAGTGTGTAGAGAGACTTTGTGTGCGCCCCACAGGGACGTGTTACTCGATGACAGGCGATCGGCCAGGAATCGGAAACAGGCCCTGAATCCTGCAAAGCCGCCGCTGCCAGTCACTTACAGTTTGGCTCTCTGCAGTGTTTCCGGTGCTTAGTGTACTTGTGGCCTTCTGCTTTAAGGAGCTCTGCGAAGGGTGTATCTCACAAATTCAGTCTTTTCCCAAATCCTTTGTGGCTTTTGCAAAAAAGAAAATTCACATGACAATATCTTCGCCCGCTTAGAAGAGCTCAGGCTGTACCTTACACCTCGCATCTTTAAAGTGTCAGATGTGTCCCATTTGAAAGTGGATTGTGAGGAGTTATAAAATTATGGGCAAAGGGTGCGAGACTGGAAAAAACAAAAACAAAAAAAACAGTCAGGCTAGCTCAACCACAGCGCCCATGTATTGGAAATCCAAGTATTTTTCATGTGTCTTTCGCAGAATTTGCTTTTATAAAAAGGTACAACTGACAATAATTGCAATTTTATATATTGCAAAACAATACAAAAATAGCAAATCGAGGTTATAAAAGCAAAAGTCCCACTTTCCTGTAGAAATCTTAAGCGCAGTAATGATTTTACCTCTCAGTCATTTACATTTCGTTGATTGTGACAGAAATACAACTGAAAATTATTTTTGGTAGTGTTTATTGGAGAACTGTCACCTAAAAAGTCGTAGAATTGTTTGACTCCTTTGTAGTGTTTTATGTTTTTTGGTATTGTAAGTACTAAGGGAGCATCGCTGCTCATTCATTTGCCTACATTCCTGTGAAAGATGCCTTGTACCCTCGAGAGGAGCAAAATCTTAGTAAATGTTGAGGTTTTTTTTTTTTTTTTGGGTTTTTTCGCCTGCAGTATTTTAAGTTTTGTTTATGTAAAAATTAAGGTTTTCTGCCGACTAGTATGCCCGGGTAAAAAAAAAAAAGCTTGAGTGAAGAAAAGCAATTGAGAAGGGATAGCGAGGGCAACCAGGCAAATGCAAACAGCTGTTTTCAAGTGCTTGTGCTGGCATCCACCTTGGGGGAGCGAGCAGCGGCGCGAGAGCCATCTGTTTTCAATTAGCGCGCGCGCCGCTGCTCGCTCCCGCAAGGTGGTTGCCAGCACAAGCACGAGTGCTTGAAAAGAGCTGACCAATTTCTAAAGGTCATCTCCTAGAGCAGCGCATGCGCGCTGCCTAGGTGAGACCTAAAAACGGGTTGGAGACAAAAACAAAATCAATAAATGACTCACAAGCCCTCCTGGTGAAAGTAGGGTTGGTGTCTCTTCTAGTCGGGGCAGGTTACCCGTAGCTAAAACCAGATCAAATTAATTCAATATAGCATTAAGGTTGGCTCCCTGTTGGGTGTGTTCCATGTGCATACCAGTCAAACAGGAACAACCCAAAGCCTGTACACCATTGTTCCTCGGATCCCCAACAAGAATGAAAGTTAAAATCTCCTGCAATCATTATATTAACATACCATGAGTTATGTGCTCTCCGTTTCCTTACATAGGAGCCCAACAGTTGAATATTGCATAGCCCTGGTGACCGCAAAATTGCATTGTAGAAATTCATCAACAACAACTTGATGGGCCCTTGAGAAAATGGCAGAGCTTGCAAGGTATGAACTTCTGTGGGCAAAACCTCCAGGCTGCACCACTCCACAAGTGAAACAAAAATAATCAATGCCCTCTTTGATGATATTGCAGGCATGAAAAAAGTCTTGTAACCCTTCAAGAATATGTAGCCCAGGTTTCTTGGAGGCAGATCACATCAAAGCCTTTGATAAAGGACAGCCATAGCGGGTCACTAAACTTGCCTGCTAGTCCCACAATATTCCAGCAAATAAATTTACATACTTTGGGATAAAAGAGAATGGGGTCTGTTAGACTCCGCAGTGGAGGGACCCTCTGATCTAACGAATCAGTTCTTGGCAGTCAATCACAGCCGTCCAGGGATGATAAGAGGGCAAAGCTATTACTAAGAACTATTTCAGAGGCAACCCATTGCATTGCTTCCTCTAGGGGGATCCGCACTTCCATAGTCTGCTTTTGGTCAGATCGTGTTGGATGTACCATAGGTCTGTAAAAATATCCCAAAGGTAAGCTACAACAGAGGAGACAAAACCACTAGGAGTAGGACATTTCGTTGCTGCCAAAATTCTCTCAGCCACATGGGGACTATTGAAATTAATGATAATGCAATCTCCCACATAGTTTTTCTTAACCCTTCTAACCCAATTCACTCTTCGACCCATTATAATTAAGGCTCCCTGCTTTTACTGATTTTTACAGATAAATACAGACAGAAAACCATTTATTTTCTTGTCTGTATTTATTTTCAAATGTGGTTAAAAACGGATATTGGGTGCTTTTTTGAGTGATTCTAAATACACTTTGCCATGACTGCCAGACCAATTATAACTGTGTGGATTGATAGATAAGGGGGTTAAAAAAAAAATGAATTTTAGTAAAGAGGCTTAACCAGCAGTAGATATGCACACGGCTGATACTGAAATGTGCATATTTTCATATAAGTGCATTGATTTATCTTCTGTCGGTGTTCACACCACTGACCCTGGCAGGCATTCAAGCATGACTGCATATTTATTGGTTAAATAAATGTGGAAATATACCAGTTTCAGCTTTATTTTTCACAAAACCCATGATAAATATGGATAAATGCATATAAAGTTGACAAAAAATAAAATATGGATAAACACAGACTGAATTGTCAAAAAAATAAATACCATAAAACCGGGAGCCCTAATTATAATATGTCTTTCCACCCGGATTCCCAGCGTGGTATTAAAGTTCAGCCAATGCAAAACCTTGTTCTTGAGTTGATCAAAATTCTCAGTTGCGCCTGAGGAAAGAGGGGGTACATTCCCCAGCAGCACAACATAGGGAGTTGCTTCCGGTGGCAGATGGAGGCCGAGGGCAGAGAGTACTGTATACATCGGAACGCGACCTGTTGTCCTCTACAGTAGGCATACCATTCAACATAGGAACTGGAACTGGCAACACTAAGCCTAAGTGCTCTTCTCTAGTTAGTTCACCCCCTCTAGATATTGTTAAAGTGCCTTTAGGCTGCCTCTGCGAGGCCATAGGGGCGCTAGCTGCAACGCTGTGGCTTTGGGATCCCAACTGTGCATTACCTCTTACCGCACATTGTGAGCAAGAATGCTTTTCTGTGATGCGTGAATCTGGAATACCAGGATTAGGAACAGATACTTTCGCCAGATGTGCAGAGTGAGACAATTCAAGTCGGTAATCGCTTTTTCTATGACTGCTAAGCATTGGCTGATGGGTTCCAGTTTAGCTTCCAAAACAGGTATTAGGGAATCGCAGAATGAGCTCATCAAGGTCACCATGGCAGATCTATCCCAAACTAAACAATCAGCACAACTAGGCGGTGGATCCACAGTGTTGTAGTATTGGAGATGCGCGGCTAGCGCGAGATGCATTAGAACCATATTGTTGTGTACCTTTGAATATGGCTCACGCATGGAGTGGTCGCTGGTCGGGGTTCGAATGGCATCTAGTCAGTTGACATTCGATCACCGGACTAGGAGGCCGCTCTGTGTAGTGGGTGGAGATTTATACGAATAAACGCTTCTTCCTTTGAGAACCGCTTCCTGCATCTTATTTCAGTGACCCTTGCACGCTTGGGTCTACTGGCGATTGAAGGCCGTTTTCTTTTACCTCCCGCAGCCATCTCTGAGGCATCCTTTGCAGTAGTGGAAAATTGAGTCTCTGATACCAGCATGTGAGCGAGCAAACTACACAGGGAGGCTACCACAGGCTCGGACACCCTGGCCTCCACTCCAAGATCCGACTCGGGTGGTAAGACGGTTAAGCCTATGCCCTGACCAAGGGGTAGGAGTGAGCAAGAGAGAACGTGTGACCAGTTCAATCTCCTTGTCAAGGACACCGGCAGCCCACTGTAGGAAGGCAGCCATGGTAGACACTGGTTTAGACACTAGTTTAGGCCAAGGCTTGGTGGCATCTGTGGTGGGCTTACGCTTCTCCACAATAGCCCCCAAGGCTAGGCCCCCCCCCCGAGGGCAAAGTCAGGCAGTCAGAAAATGCAGGGGGGCAAGAATCTCCGTATAGCCCAAACAGACCTTCTTACAACAACACCCCGCTCCAGCTCCCTCCTTCAGTATGTTAGGCTACACAACACAAAAACAGGGGGCTTCCGAGGCCCAAAGTTCACCAGGTATGATGCCAGCAGACAGACCACCAAGTCCTCCTACAAAACAATCCTGGAACAAGGGGGCCACTACAAATACAAGCCAGAAGGGGCAATAGAGGACAGGGGTGACTTAATAAAAATAAATCCCTAGCAAATTTTCCTGACTGCTCCAGCTCAGGTCACATAATCTCATTGTTTTATCCAGCGGTCATTTGTGACACTTCGCTGCAAGACAAGAGTGGCGATAACGCAACCAGGAAAAAGATCAATGCTGAAAACCAAGAGGGGTGGGGGGGCAGCCTTTGACTGGCACGGACAGGCCCACACTTGGCCCGGGCTTCACTCGAGCACAGCCCGCGTGAGTCTTGCGCCGCGGGGTGGAGAGCGCATTTTCAGCTGGTCACTACCCCTCCTCCTTCACAAGCACTGGATGCTGGGACACATGGTCCCCGTCGCAGCCCCACACACAGCACACCGGAAGGACCAACGGCTATGTTTTGATTACATATCACATGAATCAGTAACCATTACAGTTTAAACGAAATGCTTGCAACTTAAAATGCTGCAGAAATTATGTGAAACAACAGGTAGGACCTCTGGGTAGCCCTTGGTTGGAGTTTTGCTTTTTAGGTCGAGCCTCGAGTAGCGCACAAGCGCTGCTCTGCGAGACTTATAGTTAGGGAGTTTGAAAAGCTGACCAGACGCTCGTGCGTCATGGCCTTTTCCCTGCGGTTACGCGCGCGGCAGACATCTGTTTTGCATTATCGTGCCCGATAATGCAAAACAGATGTCTCGCTGTGGCGCGCGCGCGCACCACTTGTTTTTGTCAGCAAAAGCGTGCCTTTCGCTTTCGTAAGCATGACCCCACTCCCAATGAAAGTTGCGGCTCGCCAAACTCTATTTTTATAGTATTTTAAGCTTTAAATAAGCAGCGCGGCACAGGCGGCATGCTGCACTGCTTACTAAAAGCCTAAAATATTGAAAAAAAAGAGTTTGGCGAGCCTTTTAATCTGCGCCGCTCGACAAACTCTGTTGGGCGACCTGCAAGCCCGCCTCCCAACCGCAACCTGAAGGTTTCTCCCGATATCAGCGCACACAGGCACTAGAAGCTAACAAGCATTGGCATAGCCAATAGGTCTCGTTTCTATTTAGAATGAGCACTTCTGTAGCCCGGTGATGGAATTTGAGCGTGCCTTCTGCTCAGCGCCAGCTGCACGCGTGTACCAGCCATTGGATCAAAGTGTGTGTTTAATCCTTCTGCCGTACGTCCGCCACCCCCCTCACCCAATGGCGAGAGGTGGACCATTCCTCTGCAGATCAGCAAGGTTCTTTGTTGTATAGGCCTGCGGCCACAGCAGGGTGCATGTGCTTTTAGGCAAACAACTCGGACCTAAGCGGTCCCGGCATCAGTACATGGCAAACTTCACCATTGGGGAGGCATATATTGGCTTGTGTGTACCTGAAACAACTACTTGGTTGTATGAGCCCGCGGCCGCAGCAGTTACTTGAACTAATTAACTTGGACCATAACGGTCCGGGAGGGCACATTATTCGCACCGTACTCGAGACTGTTGGCCCGAGGGGGGAGCGGTCCGAATCTACCCGTGACCGTAACTGCTCTAAAACGAGCCCAACTGAATTTCAAGCACTGCATCCACATTTCTGCCACCCCGCCAGTGCCCACCTACTGTGCATCCCAGGAGCAGTACACTTTCGTACATTCCAGTCACTGTGGTTTACTGTGTAGCTGTTTAGCACACAGCAAAATCTTCATTCCCATCAGCCATAAACCGTTTACGTCTGTTGTCCAGCAGCATCGGATAGGGCATCACAAGGCTCTAACTAAGAAAACAGTCTCACTGCACACACTGCTGCTGAATGCAGAGTAAAGAAAATCTGAACTGAAGGAGCTGCATGTGTGCAATGAGCCAAAATCCTACTGAGCAAACATAACAGCGGGCACAGCAAAATGGGCCCAGATACACCAGTTATTCCCTCGTGTTTGCGCAAGCATCCCCTCTGTGCACGGTCACCAGTGAAGTCCGTGCCTGCAATGTGCAGAGGCGCTGCACAAGTGCACTGATCACAGCAGTATATCTTGTGGCACAAGTGTGATCCACTGGGGAGCCTGGGTAGATCGGTCCCACACGTGACCCCATCCCTCCTTGGTCTGTCCACTCAAATGCCCCATTAGTGAATATTTGTGTAACACTTGCACTGAAAGGCAGGGCGAGAAACGGAAACCCAGAGCATACAGCTGTGCTCTTCCTGCAATGCAATTTTCACAACTTAATCCAAGGCGCTGTGTAAGGAAAGAACAGCCAAAGTTGAATTCCTTGCACGAAAAGCCTCGAGTCCTAGGGCATTTCATTTCTTTGCTTTAATTTGCACTGTTGTATTAATACAACACTAATAAGTTGTGATGCTGAATGCAACTAAAACTACAAGACCATGACTACCACAGGTGAATATTTCGTATACTAAATTATGTTGCATTTTTTAATGTTTTTAACAACCCACGCTAGAACAAACATTCCTTATATTTTATGAGTCAAATAAACACCTTTCAAGGCAGCGGCAAACTAAGGGGCTAATGTAAATTTACCAGTTCAAGTTATAATGAAATGTTTCATTGTTTTGTAACACATCAGTAAAGTTATTCTGCTATAAGAAACCCATGTTGGTGATATATTACCTATACCCTTTTCTGCTGGACTCTGATGCCTGTCCAGTATCCTGTTATAAATCATCCATCCATTGAAAAGGACTTATTTGGTTAGTTTTGTATTCTTTTACATGGATTGTTAAACAAGGAACGAAGCCCTCCAAAGTCATATACTGAGTGTCATTAGGCAAAACGGACACTTCATTGACAGCAAATATTAGTTAAACAAGCATTGGCATAGCCAATAGGTCTCGCTTTTGGGACCTTATAAGTTTTTAGCCATGCAACAGTTGATGTTGTTGCACCAAGGATATTGTGCTGCATAACTAAATACTTATAAGGTCCCAAAAGCGAGACCTATTGGCTATGCCAATGCTTGTTTTGATGGGGCCCACCTACAACACCATTGACACCAGGTTAGAACAATGCTATCCATGCCACGCTAGAAAAGTGACAAAGCATGTTGACATTTTTGCAGCAAAGTTTGTAGGTGTATGCTTTCCTGGTGCTATCCAGGCAGAGCTGAAAACTGACAAAGGAAGTTTACCATTCTAAGCATAGTATTCCCACACTGCATTGGTAAAAACACCATCAATGCCAACATGAAATACGTAAAAGGAGCTCCAGACATGCATTCCTCTCTTATTAAAGCACCTCATTTAAGCAGAGCTTTGCCCAGACACAATGGGGCAATCAGTAATAGTTAATACCATCATTCTCAAATCGTGTTTTACAAATGATAGTTTCTATAATATATGGTGTGAGCAATTTTTCTTCTGTTGCTTGGTGTTTTATTTATCTTAAGGATATAAAAAAAAAACTCATAGCATCTTAATTCCCTCTTTATATAGAAAAAAAGAACATGTTTCTCTCCAATGGAATTTTGGAAGTCACTAGTCTACGTACTTGAACATAGAGGTTGCTGAAGTACCAGAACTGTCTATGGAAAGCAACTTGTTGCTGAGCATGCGTGCATCTTTTGTTGACAAGTTTTTTTCCATTTGAACATGCACAGTTCCAAAGTCCAAAATCACAGGCTGAATGTGTTTCTGTCCATTCCTCTGTAGGACTACTGGAAGTGTGTTTTACTCAATCAAGCCTCTTGAGTATCCACGTTACGATTTCTACACACCCACTCTGGTTTACACCTACTACCGTATGCCATTCTGATTCATCTATTAGCCCAATTTAGACACTAACAAAGACATCTGAGCACTGGACATCTGACTCAATAAATATTAGTGTAATCATTAGGACAACTGAAGGACGAACCATGAAAAAAAATATTTTGCTTCAAATATGTGTTGATTGATATTCTCTTCAAGAAAGGTCTACCGTGTATATCTACACTTAGAATTTGTGTCATTTCCTTCAAACACATTTCCAGTCTTGTATCATACTTATTCAATACAAGTTTCAAACATTAAAAGCAAATGCTTTAGAACTGCTTATTAGAAGTGCTACAACAAGTTAAAATGCTTGTATCCAAATTGTTCATCTACTTTCTTCAATGATATCATCATTTAATAGACACTGTGTACCCACTCATTAATGAAGCCCAATCGACCAGTTCAATCAAGTCAGTATGGTATGCATCCATGATTGGTCCTTAACAAGGAGAAGTTACCTTAAGTAATTTATTTTAGATTCTTCTGCTCTTTTTCTAGCCTTGATCATTCCAAGATAATATGCTTTAAGTCATTACAGGTGCCTCTTCTCTTTCCCTAATAGTAGAACTATAATCAATTCTTTTTGTATGCACTTCCATCACAGAATGGACCAATGTATAAATAGACTGAAAGATTTCCCAAAAAACATTAACTACAGTTTGCAGAACTATGATCTCTTGATTTTGCTCTACTGAAACACTTCTACATTAATGTGATGTTAACAGACTAATCTCTAAATAAGAAATTGTGAGAACAAGTTCTGCACACTGAATAAAACTCAGCCTCTACAGTTTGAGGACAAGTTCTCTTAGTTAAATCTTCTCTAAGAACATCGGATAATGCCTTCTGTAGAATGTTGTATAAAGCAAATGTGCACATAATAGTTGTCTATACTTGGTGACTACAATATTTGCAATGGCTTTAATCATACTAACATACTGCATGAATAAAGGCATTTCAAATAGTTTTAAGAAAAAAGAAGTAAATTGATTCAAAGGTCCCAACTGAATTGATAGTTAAAATAAAAGGGCAGTAAGGAAGTACATTAAAGTATTTCTTCAGTGGAATCTGGGTCACCATTTATCAAACATTCACTTTATCTTCTACTTACGCAGTCTATATATATTACATAATCAATTAATTATCAACAGAGGAATTAATCATTTCATAATAATACCTCAACACTCTATAACACTAGGAAGGTTATTTTATATAAACCCAATAATGTGAGACTACTTAGCTGGTATTTTATCTCCTCAGGCTGTTTGCTGTCTACCAAATACGCATCGAGGCCAAAAGAGAAAAGTGTTAGGATCTTTCCTGAATTTTAACAATTTGGGCCCATTTCACGGCAGCTGTGCAAGTTTGCTTCATGTTAACAATTTTAATTTTGTATTTTAAAGCAGCGATTTCTCTTTTGTTCATATTACTACAAAATGTCACTGACTTAAAGTTTGAAATCATATAACAAATATTTGACATGTCCTGCTACCCAACAACAAAAAAGTGTGTTTGAAACCCAAACAAGAAAGTTATACAAGTTCAAGTCTCCCTTATGACAAACTCGAACTTCAAACATCTAGAATGATGTGATATGGCCAAAGACCAAAAACTTCGTTCACATCTCATAGTAAGCCAGTTGCTCTATCAGAAACATATTCGCAGAAGTCATACTTGAAAGAACTTTAGAAAAAGTCCACACCAGGAACTGTCTCTTTAACTATGTACCGTTTCTTCAATTCCATTTAACAACTAGGGAAGAACTGAGGATCCCATCAACTGCCAAGACCTTCTCTGTGTATGCTAGATAATTTAGATGCCTTGCAAATATATTCATGTTAGCATTACAAGAAACATGATTACAGAAAAACGTAAATACACCTTTGCAAAAAATTTCCGACATAAAAACTAAAAGTAAAAGGGTATTTGTTTCAAGATTGAGCGTTTTATTCCTTGAGATTACCAGTCAGACGCCATTAGAGAGGGGATAATCCCCAAGTGAAATAGTAAATATGTCCTATGTTCCCTCTGTACCAAGAGAAATGAGTTAGATATGACTTCTCTAAGGCATGTACACATATATATATATATATATATATGCAAGACTTTCCTGTGCAACAAATTACTTCACTAACATACCATTTGTACAAGGTCAGTTAATATTGGTGCACAAAAACAGCATGCATGATCAAAAAAATGTTTTAATCTTAAATAATTGTAGCTATCAACATGTATTTGTAGTATATATGAAATGGCTTGCATTACTTGACCTCAAGTCCAAATGTGAGTCCACTTTAATTGATTAACTACATGTAAAACTATATTGGCTACAGCGTTATATTTAACGCACCAAAATAAATATGAATAAAGCCCGACAGAATGAGCAAAAATAACAAACCTAAAAAAACAAAGGGACCATTAAATAACTACATACCATACCACAGGTAGCACGACGATAACCAAATCCATTTGACAAAACCGGGAGCACCATTTGTGCTTCCATTGCATTATACTACTCATAAAAAAGGCTCACAATTTTCCGTTTTTAATTACTTTTACAGATACAGACAGAAAGCCATCTATTTTCCCCCTCTGTGTTCATTTTTAAATATGGCTAAATAAGTAAAATAGGTTTTCAATTGGATGATTCTCACTACTGTCAATCATGAATGCTAAGGCTTATGATCACGTGACGGATCACATGACGGGCGAGTGAGGCTGGGCGAGTGAGCGGAGTGACGACTGATCGGAGCTTTGGAGCCTCGGAGCCTCGGAGCGGAGCCTCGGAGCGCCGACTGATCGGTTGATTGACCAGCGGCCGAGAAGAAGGGTGATCGTAGTGGGGAGCTACGGAGCTACGGAGCGGTGGTGGTGGAGAGACGAAGAGCGACGGAGAGACGGTGAGGTTGCCGGTAGTAGGCTGGTAGGCGGCTGGTAGTAGGCTCGGACTAGAACCAGGGCTCGGCAAGGTCTGATACTGAATGCTACGGGAGCAGCTTGTTATCTCCCTTAACCCTTAGCCTCCCTTGCCTCCCAGCCTCCCTCCCCCTTTGCCCGGCATCATCTCCTGCAAAATCTTCTGCAAAATAACGTACCGCACCATTGATTGTACAGCCCGGCCCGGACAACGCTACAATCCATCGAAAAGGGCAAGCGCGGCTGCCCTTTAGCAGGCGGCCGCACTAAGTGAGTGCCCCTGGCTACTTGCGGAGGCGGCCTGTTAGATCAGGTCCGGCCTGCCGTCCGCAATAGCCCTGTGAGCCCTGCTTGCCAAATCCAATACCAAATTTAATACCTGCACCTATGCTTGCTCTCGCTTCAGCCACGCTTCAGCTCTGTCGCTTTTAGCTTGCAGCCCATAGCGATAAACATTTGCTGCAACTGTGCTACATTAAACGGATTCAAAAACCGACACGAAATACTGATTCGAATTACTCCAGCTTTTCCTACTTTTTCTATTTTTCATCTCACACGCAGCGGAGTGGAGCGGAGCGGCTCATTTATCCCCACTTATCCCCTTTTTTTTGCTACGTTGTTGCTACACCTAAGCTCACTTTGTGCTGACTCATAGACGGAGCTTTTGATTCGCTCTAGCCTCCAGTTTTAGAGCACTTATTTATATCGGAGCCTGCGCACAATTAGGGAATAACAAGGGAAATTGAAAGTGTTTCCTGCCCTCAGCCGATTCAGCATCCGAGTTTTCAAAATCCATCTAATTCGGCAATAGGCAGGTCAATCAATCTAGTAAACACCCTTCGTAATACCAACAGTTTTAGTCTTTTTTCAAGTCCAGTGAGTTTATTAAGTGTGGAGCTTTTTTAAGTTAAACTTGGTCCAATTTTTGGAAGCCGGTGGTACCCCTCCCTTCAGCAAGAGTCCTTCAAGTATGAGATCGGGGCGGGTGAGGAAAGTACTAATAAAGTCCACACAAAAAAACACGCAAAAGAAAAGGCCCCCAATAGTCTGGAAGTATTGACAGAACCCTCTAGGCAATCTCAATTCCAATCACCTGCAAACCCACATATAGTTTCTGATCTTGACTCAGGACACGAATCTAAACCCCGGCAGTCCACAGTGCAAGAACAACCTACCAAAATTCACCTGTCGCATCCTGCTGCAGGGGGATGGCTACAGCGCAGGAACATAGGAGAAATGAGGTTCCAAACCAAGGTTCAACAGTTTCCTTAAATCTAGCGACAAAACAACTTTCATTAAGGGATTATTTTAGGAGCTTAGCTCCATCGGCAGCCCCGAAGAAAAACCCTAGTTTAGCGGCATCGCCTCAGGTTTTTCCCTCCACAAAAGCAGTCGCTACCCTGAACCAAGTTCTTATTCAGCCTATGATCCACGCAGCTGCCAACGAAGGTGAAATCTGCTCGCAGCCATGTCCCATAGCAACGATGGAACCACACAACTTGGCCACTTCAGTAGCCCTAGAAGGCAACCGATCATTTCAAGCCCCAGGACTGTCCCCTTTGGTCCAACAGTTAACTCAAACAGAGCAGGTCCTAACCCAGGCTTCAACTTTCAAAGATGTTGGTTTGTCAACCGTCCAGTCTGCACGGACTTCAATTCAGCTTTCTCCATTATCATCAAGACTTTCATTGGCATCTTCATTTGACAGTTCAAAAACGAGCGTTAGCGTTATGATCCCTCAAGTAGTGTCCCATCTTCATCCTCAATTTAAAAATTCTGACCTAGAAAGTCAATCAGAAACGGCCGTCCTAGGTGATCATACGGGTAATCAAGAGGGGTCGGGAGAGAACATTATCCTTACCCCCTAGATCTCTCGTTCTTCTCAAATGAACAGCAAAAATCTGTTGTCCATGAAACTTCATCAACAATTGACCACAACGATCTCTGGTCCCAGCTATTGCAGACTCTTCAAACCTCGGTTGCCGCTTTAACTTATCATTCTGATAAAATGGACCTGCAGGTGCATCTTTTGAATACGTTAGCAGTGTATACCGCCGGAATAGACCAAAAACTAGAGGCACTTAATCTGCTCATTACAAAAGCCCAATCCCAAGCCAAATTGGTCCAATCGGTATGCTGCTGTTCCCCCATTATCGATTCATTATCATCCCTTCCACAATTTCTTTCTTCAGTGATAACAGAAATTAAGAAGCTACCGTCGGCAGGGCCACCAGTCCCCCCATCCTCACCCTCACCTTTCAATCCAGCCGAGGGACCCACTGCTACGGAAGACCAGTCTCTGTCCATCTCCCCGCATTTTATGGTGTTAGAAGACTGTAAAGTAACCCCCACTAAATTAGTTCAACAACACAATAAACACAGGTTGTCTAAAAGGGAGAAAAAAGACTACGGAAGAGTCGGAATAAATATACAACAGAAATTAAAGCACAAAACGCTAGATCCCCCGTTATTATCAACTCAGATCAAGTACAAGAGCTGCTGCCCATCTCAGGAGCAATCCCGAACTTGAATTCAACGGTACAAGTCCTGGTCCCCCATAATGACCGTTTGCAACTGAATACACACCAAGAGGGACTGTTTCAAGGCCGACAGCCGTTTTTAGAGCGCTCCACGCAAGTAATACCTGGATCTGGGAAATCCGTAACAGCTGCTTCTGCGCTAGTTACAATGCAATTGGGAATCGAAAACCCTTTGACGCTGCCTTTAGACACCTGCCTCAGCAGCCCATCATTAGCGGAGTGCAATCACTTCGCTTTGCAACGCACAGTTAATCAGTCTGTCTATCAGAATCTTCCAAACGTCTCAACTAGTCAAACGTTGGCATCTACGAATAAAAGATCTCTCGCTTTGCCACCAATTAATAACCATTGTGAGCCGTCTCTCTCATCGGCAGTCACACGCACGACCATGCAGGTTCTCACTGAAAATTCTATAAAAATAAAGTCTTCAATCGACGATAAAGTTTCCAAGCAGCCAATCATCAACCCAGGCACCATACTACTGCTAACCCCAGAGTATGTCTCAAGAGGCCCCCATGACATTTTAAATCGAGGAAACATATTAAGACTTTTTAAATCAATACCGGACTTGAGCGCCCTGCAGTCTAATGACATAATCGCCATTGAATTCATTCCATCATTAGGAACCAAAGCGGGCGAAACAACTAAACTATCACTGGCGACCCCAGCAATTCGAGAACTGGTCCAGTTAAAAGTTGATCAATTTAAAAATTGGGGCATTACAATATCACCCTTTAGTGCCCCCTGTTACCCATCAATTTTGGAAAACAATCAGGCTCAGATTCTCAGTGCAAGCCTGATTCCTTTTTCAGTATTAAAATCAGCAAGAAGTCGCTCGCCCACAGTAACCCAGGAGCACATGACAAGCCAGCAAAACCCCGATACGGTTGACTGGTCATGGCTTCCAGGGGCTTTAGTTAGAAGCCGGAATGATTGAAATATCCTCAACCCTGGTATATCAATATGTTCCTGGAACATCAACGGCCTAGGACAAAAAATTCAATCAGCAGCCACCAGTGGTTTTCTAAAGGAGCATGATATTGTCCTACTGCAGGAAACCTGGGCAGAAGACAATATACCCATCGAAGGCTATCTAGAATTCGCGTCCCTTGCAACAAGACAGTTTAAGTTCGGAAGGCCAAGTGGCGGCCTGGCAATTTATGTGTCAACCAAATTATCCCTGTGTACCAAGCAGCTAAAATTTGATGAAGATTGGCTCAGCGGAATACTTTTGGGAAGTCGACAGATCGCCAGTCAGCTGCTTCTCCTTAATGTTTACATATCTCCGCGCACCACTGAGAAAAAATCCAAATTGGATTGTCTGACCAACATCGTGTGCAACCTGCTCAGCGAGTACGGCGGCATACCAAGTATAATTACAGGAGATTTTAACACTAACCTTTTCTGCAACCCTTCTGAGGATCCAGAGATTGCTCCCCTAATGGTTCCATCATACCTTGCCACACAAGTAATCCCCGTAGGAAATAGACCATCTAAATTGGGGGAGTATGCAGTCACCCAGCTAAGTAGCGTAGGTTATACCGTATTGAACGGTCGTTTCCATACGGATATCCCACCAGCCTGGACACGATCTGATGGCCGAACTTTTTCTTTTCTGGACTTTTCCCTAGGCAGTACTGAAATTCTCCCTTTGATAGAGAGTTATTACATTGCACCTCAAGGTGAAAGCGATCATCGGCCACAAATAATAACAATATTTGTTAAAACCCCACGTCATCAGGAGCTCGCTTACACCCATGCAGGCTGCCATACAGAGAATTTAAAACGAATGAAATGGTCAGACGACGAGGCTCCTCTCTTGATGGAAAAATGAAGAGCATTGTTAATCCAACAACCAGACACAGATTTCTCTGCTATTAGCAGCTGGGCTAGCTTTATCAACCGTCTATTAGAAGTAGCTCCACTTAAGAGGAGAATTGGGCAACACGTATTTCGACTTCATATTTCACCAGTAATAAAAAAACTAAAGCTCTGCAGAAATCGAGCCCTTCGGCAATCAAGGAAGAGCCCAGATAATAAAACCAAATTTTCCAACTATAAACAAGCCCAAGCAGCCCTTAAGTCTGCCGTACGCAGGGAAAAACAAGAGGCCTCAGATCAATTTTGGCTGAAGCTCTTCTATGAAAGCAAGAAATCAAATTCAAAGCAATTCTGGTCTCTGGTAAATAGGGGACAGCGAGGTGGAAGTTTCTACGGCAGTGCAAGTATTAGTGCTGACGAATGGACCCACTTTTTAACATCCCATTTCAATATCGTTACCAACAAAGAAAACTGCCCCAACCTTCTAAACATAAATAATGCAAATTTATTATCACCGGAGGCTACGAAACAAACATGGCTGCGCTCCAGCTCCCCATCCATTAGCACATTCAAAGAGCCTGCAAACGTGGCCAGTGGGAACAATAGCGACTCATCCCCTGTGACAATAGTGACACCCGAAGAACTAAAACATAAGATTCTACGCTCAATAAAGAAAGCTAGGGCAGATGGTGCACCTGGGCCAAACGGTCTCCCCCAGGCAATGTTCAAATCAGAAGCCGAATTTTGGTCAGACCATCTGGTTCCCTTGTTTTCTCAATGCTGGTTAAACAACGTAGTTCCTGAGTCCTGGAGAGGTGCTATCATTCACCCTATTTATAAAAGTGGGAAGAGAAATGATCCCAGCAACTATCGAATGATAGCACTCCTAGATGTGGAGTCCAAATATTATGCCAGTATCCTATTGGAAGACCTGCAGACTTGGGCAAACGAAACAAAGCGCCTCCCTTTCAATCAGACGGGTTTTTTGGCCAATTCTGGCACAATAACCAATCTACTAACATTATCCGTTTTAATAGGGAAAGCAACAGTTCAACAAATCCAACTGCACTGTTGCTTTGTGGATTTTAAAGCAGCCTTCGACCGTGTGCCCCGGGGCCTACTGTGGCAGAAATTAAAGGGCTGGGGCATTCCCCAATCTTTGCTAACTGCAATAGTTCAACTCCACTCCGAAACATGGGTAAGAATCAAGCTGGGTGAAGGTTCCCATGTTTCTAGGAAGATCGAGACCAGAAGCGGAGTAAAACAAGGGTGCGTGCTGGCTCCACTCCTTTTTAATTTGTTCATATCGGACCTTTCGCCAATCCTTGACAGCGTTAATTGCCATCCCCCTCAATTAGATGGAGTACGTATCAGTAACCTCCTATACGCCGACGATCTGGTGCTGCTTAGTCACACGAAGGTAGGCTTACAGAGGCTACTTGATGAATTGCTCCCTTACACTAAAAACAACCTTCTAGAGCTGAATTTATCAAAAACAAAAACAATTACTTTTGGGAAGCAAAATAAGACGCGTGGAGGGTGGCATTTTAACAACGTAAAAATCGATTCAACACCTCACTACAAATACCTGGGAATATTCCTTGACACCAGAAGCTCATTTGTCAAGCAAAAAGAAGTACTGAGGACCAAAGCCTTGGCATTAGAGGCGGCTGCTACAAAACTGTCCAAAAAATTACTTGGTCCCAGTTTAATCCCAATGTTGAAAGTGATGAAGGCGAAGATAATTAACTCATTGACGTATGGCCACGAGATCATGAAGGGAACCACAAATACTTTTTTAAATAAACTAACAATCAAAATCTTTAAACGTGCATTCCACCTGCCCAAATCTGCATCGCCGGCACAAGTCCGTCTTGAACTTGGTCTATTAGACCATCACGGCGTTGAGGCTGGAGCATTTATAAAGTTTTGCAATAGACTGCGTCATGCCCGGGAGGGTTCCCTGGAGGCCAGACTCTGGCAAGAAATCCAGAAAAGTCATGCCAGTCATAAATATCGGCTTCACCTGAACCATAGTTTACAACTACTTGGTATTAAGGAATTCTGGGGAACAAACCCCTCCCAGCTAGCATTAAAAGCAGTAATCAAGAAGAGTGTTAGGTTGTGGTCCTTTCACTCGGATAGGGCAATACTGTCAAAAAGGAAACACGCTTGGGCAGTGATCACCAATTTTAAACCAGGAGTTGTACCCTTTTATTTATCAAGCACGTTCGCACTTTATTTGAAACGAAAGTTCCTGGCCCTGAGGTTGGGTGAATGGCCTTTTCTAAAGAATCTCCCAGAATGGCGCCGCCAAGACAATCATACCCAATGCAGGTTGTGCGGCTACCACACCGAAGGAATGGAACATATAGTTTGTTTATGCCCAGCAATGCTTACTTCTAGACGATTTTTACTGCGGGAAGAATGGAAAAGGCTTGGAATTCGATCATGCCGTCAAGCCATAATAGCAGCCTTTAACCCGGACAACACGAAGTTGAATATCGGGTTAACAAAATTTGTTATCAAGGCGTTAAATCTGCTGGAAGCCATTGGCGCTGCTAAGCAGCGCGACATTCCACCATTGGACACAATAACAGTTTGTCGACCATCAATAAACTGTTGATCAGAACCCGGCCTTCGAGTCGATCATCACTGCTGAGAAATTCAGCACAGTTTTAAGTAAAATATTAATTGTAATTTGAATAATTTTAATTAATGTCTTTTCTAAGAATATGTTGCTCGCGTTTTTATATTGTAAGGGTTTTAATTAACCAACAATAAAGTTCTTATACACAGAAGAATGCTAAGTCAATAGCTGTGCAGGTTCACAGGCAGGGGGGGAGTTAAAAACATTAAAAAGATTTCCTAATGAAGCTTATATAAAAGCAGCAATACAGATGTTTAAGCTGTTCTTCAATGCATATGCTTTCACATTGTATTGCATTGTACTGTAAATGGCTAAAACCCAATTGGACATTCAAACATGAGTAAACACTTGTTGGTTGAATAAATGTGGAAATATACTCATTGCACTTTGATTTTTGCATAAGGCATAAAATAAATATGGATAAGTACAGTTAACATGAGCAGAAACTAAATATGGATAAATACAGACGGAACTGTCAAATAATACCATAAAACAGGGAGTCCTACTCATGATTGCCAAATCAATATTCCACAAAAGAAATACAGTAAACAAAACTTCGAAAGCGTTTGTATGTTTAGACATGATTATTGAATGGTTTGCACAGCAACAAGACACCCCAAGTACCCATGTTTAACAAATGAAGGCAAAATCTCTGAATAAATATCGCAAGACGCAATGAAACTACAAATAAAATATTCCCAAGAACGCATGCTGAGTTAGAGCATATTAGCAAAGTACTATTTTTTGTAAACCTAACTTTTTCTGAACTCTAAGTCTACCATGCGTCTAGTGAAAACAAAGCGCCAAACCATCAAAATAAAGCCTTTAGCTCAGAAGGAATCTGACGTGCAAGGGATAGCTGTAGCACTGGCCACTTGGGCCTGCTGTCAAGTGCCACGGCTCGCTCTGTAGGAACGTCTGTGCTAACCACCGTGCTGCGGAGAGGTACGACAGTATCATAGCCAGCAACGAAACTACGGAAGAGCCAGAGCGCCCTGACAGATGGGCAAAACACTGGCAAAATGAACCAATAGGCAGCACTGTCAGCAACCCAGCCATCCCAACAGTGGGCGGTGACTACTGCAGTGCCTTGTGACCAAAATACACCAAAGTGCAAGCTCGTTGCCAACCGGCAGAGGGGGCTGCGTAGCACTGTAAGAAGAACAGGGCAAGAGCAGCCTTCCCCGGGACAATCTACGCTCTAGTGGTCACGATTCACTAAATACCGGAGGGCACTGTTCCTTTGACATCTTGAATGGGTTACTGAGCACCTATCTGTTCTGCTCGCTGCAGGGATCTAGGGTGCAGTTACCTGAGTGCGTAGTGGGGGAACTAATACCTAATTGACTGGGATACCCCTCTTCAAAATGAGAAACGTTATAGCGCTGAGAATATGTGCAGGGTTCTGCCCTAGCTTACCTCTATCGGACTTAGCCTTCACTTGCCCCACTATGTCGGGGAGGCTCTGCTGCGCTAAAGCCCTGTGGTGGAAGAGGAGCACCATGGTCTGGGACTTCCCTCGCACCAGACCCGCTGTCAGCTAACTGCCCCAGACAGCAAGACAGACCATACTCCAGCCTCTTGCCCCTCGCCCCTCCCTCGGTGGTACCTCCCGGCCGCCATTAGAGGCGAGCGGAACAATACGTGCGCGGTAGAAGCAAAGGACTCGTGGAGCCGGAGGGGACGGCACAACGAAAACACTGAGGAGTGACAGACAAGCCTCGCATCAACCACCGCCAGCAACCACCCATTTTAATATTATTCTGCCCCGTGTGGTTCATTAACACAGATTCCCAACCCCCGCCTTTCAGCGCAGAGTTGAGCGCCCGAGTTCGCAGCAAGCGAGGCGAAACCACAGGGGGTTTGAGAGGGGGCTGGCAGAAAGATCTGAGACCTATTGCGCACCCCTAGGCCTTTCCAATGAGTCCGTCAACAAGGCCATGTTGTGTCAAAAAAAAAAAAACTGCCAGCCACTACGGCCTTACCCGAAAACATAACCAGCAGTAGCCGCCGCTCTTCCGAGGCAGCTATCCTTCCAGTCCCGGACTAAGGGCTGATGGGGGCGTGGTCAGCAGAGCCTTGAAAAAAAACTAAGTTCCACCCAAGCCTTGGCAGGGATTGGCTGCCGCATACCCTGGGCGGTCTCACACACGCAGTACTGCGAGGGCGAAGGGTAGCAAGTTACCCCTCCCGTCACATATTCTTGTTAGCGGACTGGAGAAGTAGCTTGTCAATCAGTTCGCCCGAACCCGCCCATGCGTTCCCCTCTATTCAGCAGGCTAGGGTTAGCTTTGGACTTTATTTGGCCTCCGTCCAGCTTCAGGCAGCTATAGGTGGCTCTGGGAAGAGTAGCAGCGCCGCCACAGGGTCTCAACAGCTCAACGTCAGTGCCATGCTTACCGCAGGGGGAACTATTCCATCGCATTGGCGCCCTACGGTAGTTTAGCACTTCTAGTGGCAATTATGTATATTCACACCCTTGAAAAACTCCCTTATAGTGTAAGGTGGCATAATTAAGGGATCCCTCATTTATCGTTCTCATATGGCTCCAAATGGCATACTTACTGACATTTACTTCTCCTATTTAACGGATACTATTTGATGCATGGGAATAGTGCGTGTTATACTGCTTGTTCCAAAGCAGTCTCCCTTAGGGGATCACCCTTCAGAGGAGACGTCCTCCATTTTGTCTGATGTAGTGATAAAAGCTGTTGCACAGTGGTGCGTCACGTTATAGATACCGGCATATCTCGTACCGGAGATTGGGTACTCTCCATCATTTCGAGCCTCTGCTCTGCATCAGTGGCAAATCGGATCATAAGCTGAACAATTGGTACTAAACGCTTAGGGGAGAAGGCGGAAGCTGCACCCTAGGAAACAAAATGGCCGACGTGTGAACATTGTTTTCCCGGCAAAATCTAAACCGACAGTTCTTTCGACGATCCCGAAGAAGTGGCTTAATGTTATAACTTGAAATTTGGTTTCCCTCCATTATTGATCAGTGTTTAACAGAATATTATGATTTGAGCAGATATTATCAAATAGTCTAGAGCATTAGAATTCCAATTACGCTATTGGGATCAGCAGTGACTCTGCTTTCTTCACACCCCTTTGGCAATCTGCACATTTTATGGGCATACCAGTCGCCCAAACTAAATAACTTGTTTGCCTGAATTGTATATACATTTAATAACCTAACAAAAACTCCCTCTGTTGCAGCATGCTTAGCATGCATATTGTCTGCTACTGACTTAGCATCGGTATGAATAAATGTGTGCTGATTGGAGCAAGAGGTATTCTTGCACGGGCCGCAGCAATAGGGAACAGTCCTGTGTGTCCCCCTGTCTTTTCTTGTGCCATCCTGCTACCTAGAACACAACTAGATTTTCGACGCCAAGAACCAGGACGCTCCCAGGGCTGGATTTGGGAACCAAAAATAGCCATGGCAAAAATGCTCAAACCAGTACCGCTCCCTTTGTCTCCTCACACAATCTCAATTTTGCCATCCATACATTCACTCTCACCTTCTGTCAGAACCCCGTTCAGAGGGCCATGGGGCACACAGGGGTTACTGGGCCCAACCGAGATGGATGAGGCCTTTTACTCCTGGGCCCACCCTACTATGAATCTCGTTCAACTAGGTAAAGCACCTCCTCCTGCACCTGACTCTCAGTAGCGTAGCAAGAGCAGTCAAGGCTCCCTCGTAGGGAAGTATAGCTACAGATCAGTAAAAACAACTCATTACTCAACGTGCACACAGCGCACATGATAAATCAATGTCCAGTGAAATACTTATTCTGTATAAAAGAAGTACTTTAATTCTAATTCTACGCATGCCAAGGTAAACAACATTCAATAAGCAATAACACAGTCCCCCTTGAGGTAGGCACTCTAGTAGTTGTCAAGCCACCCCCGGGCTACCAAGTTCCCATGTAACAGGTGTATTGTTATTCCCCACTCACATGCGGCAACATCCAGGGTATGTAAAGTATTAGGCCCTGTTCACTGGGTTTCTCCCTCTTGGACTCAATCAATAAGATACAGTCACTTAGAGATCAAGTACGGTTGCAAAAACCAAAGGCAGTATATGCCCCGGGCCTGGTAGGCCCAGTTCTCAGCTTACCTGCTCCGGCAGTAAGAACCCTGGCCATGTGCACACTGTTCACACTGCACTCTCTGTGTAGTGTATGTCTTGTGCGCTCAAATGCACTCAGCACATGTTTTCACTGCGCACATACTTCTACATCAACCTGATGTAGGCCAAGGGTGAGTTAAACACACAGCAGAAGAACCTTTAAAAAGGTAAGTGAGCCTGTCGTCCCCACTCCAATGACTCAAGGGTAACAGGCATCTGCAATGCAATAGGTCTCGCATATACGCGAGTTTGAACTATTGAACTTTTATTTCACTTTTACTTTTATTTATGTTTTGGTTTTTAAAACATAAATAAAAGGCATTGTCATTTACAATGCCAATAGCTTAAACTCTCGCAAATGCGAGACCTATTGCATTCCAAACACTTTAAGGCATCGCTGAGTTGCCCCCTTCTGTCTCCCATGGCCTCCGTTTGCTACGAGTTAAATAAACAAGTTGGTGGTCAGAACTGCGAATGAGAGACCCTTCTGCCCTTCTATAGTAAGAAAAACTCATTAAAGAATATAGTGCTTACAGACTAAAGAAGACTTAGCGTGTAACAACCGAAGTAAAAGGGCCAGTCCTCATGGGAGGTTACAAATGAAGACAAGGCGGTACTAAAGAGGGACTAACAACCTTAATAGCGAATCAGAAGCCATCATTTACGAAGGACAATGACACAAGCCAATGACAAATATGGGCGGAGAGTGGGCGGGACTTCAAGTACATACTGAATACAGCATGGCTCGCAGAGCAGCGCATACGCTGCCCAGACTCGACCTAAAAATGACCTGGTCACTACTGTTGATCATCACACGGTATGCTGCCACCACCACGCTTGTGCTGTTTACTTCTTGTTGAAGGCAGTAGCCTTCCACCACTATGAGGGTAGCGCTTTGGGCACCCCTCCCACTCTAACAAGACCGCAATCCCTGAGACAGGCCTTTGCCATGGCACACACGCATGATCTGTGTTTGCCTATGACAGAAAAAATCAGCCTTAGGGATCCAGACAACGATACAGTTGGGCACTCAGGGCAGATGTACACGTCTTTTCCATACAGAGGACTTTTCTGTCCCAATACCTTCTCTCCTCTCTCTCTTGTCACACTCTGATCGCTTTCTGTCTACCTTCCCCATCCCTCCTTCTACCTCTTTCTCTGTCTCTTGAACCTTCCAGTGCCTGCTGCAGGTAACCTCAGAGAAAGAGAGGTATCAGGAGGTGTTCAAAACCAGCCTCCAAGGGCTCCAGCCCACCAGGGGAATGCCTGGTGCAATTAAATGCTTGTCTAGCTATGGATGCAAAACAGAAATAGAGCTAAATAGAGCATGTGTATTTTATGTGGTTCTTCAGTGCTATGAGTACCAAAGGATTAAAAAAACTAAACTCGCAGATATAGAAGGACTATAATAACAGAACTCCCTAAACATTACTGTATTGATCTTCCTTTCAACTTTAACAGTGAGGTGCCCAACTCACTAGTAGGGTTGTTGCCTAGTCAGAATTTTATCTATGTGACTGGTATTTTTATGAGCAGCTCAGTTAAAAATGGCAAAAGTTTGTACTATTTTTATGAGCAGCTCAGCTAAGAAATGGCAAGAGCTTGTACTACTCCCCTTTGAAATATTATTTTAAAACCACAAATATAAGAAGAAACTACTTCAAAAGTATTTTAGAACTGTCTAAATCAGCGGTTGTTAACCTTGGTTTTGTAAATCGCTGGTAGTCGGCAACACATGCCCAGGGGTATGTGAGTATTTAGAAAATGAAACAATATTAGCAGTCTTATAAAGCTCACATACATAAAAAAGCAAAATGTAACTTTTTAAAACCCTCTGTAAGTGTGAAGGAATTTGATATTGGAGGCTAAACATTTAGGCCCTGAGTACGATGTCGGGCGGACACCGTTGGGGTGAAGGAACCGCCTGACCATAGGTCGGCAGTTTCTAGAACCTAATTAGGATCCAACCGCACATAGAGCGGTCAGAATCATCCATTTTTCAATAGGAGCTTGTGCGGCGGGCTGAAAAATGGGTGTTTTCAAACATCCCTGCACCATGTGGCAGGCACGTCATGGTGCCTGCCACACGATTCAGGGATGTGTAGGGGGGCATCATAGGTGTCCCCCAGGCCACATTGCGGATGGCCATGGAGGCCCTGCTAGGGACCCCTAATGTCGCTTTCCAACAGCATTTCTGTGTCGGAAAAGCCGACATTGAATTGCTGTCGTAAACCGACATCATAATCCTGATATCAGAAAGGCCGTCCTTAAGGGATTATGGAGTGTTTCCGACTGACCAACGAGTTCCTTGAGCCACATCGAGCCACGTCGGATTCCCCCGCCGGTTTAAACTCCGACCGCCATCATCCTAATACGGCGGTCGGACTTTAAACCTACTATGTCGGGCCCTACGTTGGTATCTGTAAGAAACTGGATTATTATTTGGGATAGGTCACCCACCTAAAGGAATAATCACAACGCATGTCAGGGTGAATCCTCAAAGTCACTAAATTAACCTGAGCTCAACCCCATGTTAGCTGTGGCTTGGAGCAGACAGGCTTATCTTAGGGCAATGTGTAAAGTATTTATGCACTACCAAAACAGTAATAAAATCGAAATGCCACGCAATAAAAATCCCAAGCCAGATTACAAAAATAGAGTCAAATTTAATGAAAAAAAATTAACCCCAAAATTACAAATATCCAATAAGAGGAATCAGAGGTATGAATTGTAATTTTTTTAAGTAAGACTAGCACCAGGAAGCATAAAGTGGCAATGATCAGTGGCGTCTGGTGACATTTGAAAGTGGTGGGGCGTAAAACAATTGTTGTACAGAACTATAGCGAGCGAGCGTGCCTGAACCACCTACGGGGGTTTGGTAGGGTTCTCCCCCCAATAAAATTTTGAAAAAAGAGTGGGCAAATGGTGCATTTTCAAGCAAATTTGAGAAAGCAGTTAGGTTAATAAAGCAATTGTGAATCTGTTCTAACAAAGACAGTGACTGACAAAACTGTCTATTGCCTGTTCTGCTGACATCCTAATTACATCACCCACGCCCCTTTGGGAGACCCCCCAGTTTTTTCATCCCACCTAAAGCCCTGGACACAGGTTCCCAATTCATGAAAGTTTCAGGGGCATAGTTTTTATTACTGCAGTTGTGCCGGGGCCCAAAGCTGTGAGGGTCCACCGCACTTCAAATATAGAACTTATGTACTACCGAACAGCTGACCGTGGTTCCATTTTCTATGCTTGGATTCGAGCGGATGTCAGTGGTGCAACACCACGGAGCAGGGGCATGCCAGTGAAACCTATGCTTTCTGCGGAGTTCCACACAAATGCCTAGTCCTTGTAACCCTACTCCTATGGATTTTCCTCCTTAAAGGAAATTCGCTGTTATGCATTAGCACATCTATGAAAAGAGGAATCTACACATGTTGTGGCAACTAGTGTTTAAAAATGTCCTTCATAATAATTTTTCCAAGTGAAGAAAACCATAACCTCACAACTTCTCAAAAATGCAGGTGCTCCGGGCACTTTCCTAGCAAGGGCCGAATGACGATGTTTCCAAGGTTGAAAGCAAAGTTGGGTGCCAAATTCAATGTAAAATGTTTTAAAAAATAAAATAAAAAAATATTGAAGGTACTAATTGCATGGTTTGCCTGTGAGGCCGGTTGCTGACAGCATCCCCATTTCATGGCTTAGCACACCACTAACACCGATTTATTTTAGGTGCACATTAATCAGTGCAAATAAGTGTGGTAAATTAATTGTGCATCTTTTTCAATATCCTCGTGGGGTGTCCAACGCATTTGTAGTGCTCACTCTCAAACGTCATACATCAGAACATCCGCAAAAATCGCAACACTCTTTTAAATAATACAGAGTCTCTTATAGTGTCTAGAATTCCGTCTGAGTCGAGTGTCGCTAGATACTTCCACTGTGCTCGAGAAGGGAGGAACAGACAGAAGGAAGGTGGGACAGAGACGTGTGAGCTATGCCGATATCAAATGAAGAGCGCTCCTAAGAATGGGAAGCACCCACTTTGCACTGCACCACAAACAAGACAACTAGCAGTCTGATCTTCAAGAGTTCAACCCTTGCGCGCAAGAAGAAATATGGATATAAAGATATACAGTTCGTTAAGGTCTTTGCAGTCTGATTATTCTTAGTGATACACAGTGACCACATCTAAAGAGCAACTTGCCTCGAAGACGGTCACTATGGCATCCTCTTTGCAAACCTTCATCACCCTCCAAAAATGTTATGTTCTACACTCATTTTAATACGGTCACCCTCTTAAACATCTGAGTGCAATATAATTTGCGAACTAACTGCTTGACAGGTATGTAACTCAGAGAGCAATCAACTGTGTTTCTATAGTACTTCGTATGCACGTCTATAGCGCTATATAACGTACTGATAGCATTCATCTGCGCAGGAGGTTCTGCGTTCTTCTGCTGGTGTCCTGCCTTCAATGCCTGTTGTTAATTTACTTACCCGCCTGCTCGTTCTTGGTTGTTGCGCTCTTCAAGATGCCACCCGGCTGTCAGCATAACACAGTACGAAGACCAGTTATGACTTGCGTGCATCAAAACAATAATTCTAATAATCAACACTAGAGCGAGTGTGTGTCTCACTATATCTGAGTGAGCCCCTTTCAAACGTTACTCAGTTTGTGAGGCATTTGCAAGGCACGTGCAAAGCTGTGAACTGGCCGCGCACCACGATAGTCCAGCTGAGACCACATAACGAAGCATACAGGGACGCTTAGTTTTCACTTTTTCGTTTATAACTAAGTATGGGTCTCAGTCCCACAAGAAGTGGCTGAAAGTGACTCTCGCGGCATGTGACCAGTTGACAAAACACTCGCGTGCCAGTAGTGCCCAAAGTTGCAGGATGTCGTTCCCTAGGGAAAAAATGTCAAGAATGCACAAATTCCTGAAGTTTCCAAAAACGTGCATGTAGTGACAGGACCGTAACAGTGCACGTCACGTGCACAACACCACCAGGCATCAATGAGCACAAATTCAGGAAATACTGACCTCCTCCCCTGCGCTAGCTAATCCTGTGATTCGTTGTTGGCATTTGTAGAGCGCCCATTCTGCCACTGGTATGGCCTCATAGCACTATTCTCAACCAGGTGGCCTTTCACATGGATTCTGATATTACCATTGCAAACAGCAGACGGGTTAGTTTTGGGTCGGTGTTCTAAGAGTGTTCTAGTCCTGTCCCCATTTTGATGGCTATGTGGCATTCACTCAGCTATGGGTATGTTCTTAGTGCACAATGAAACTAACAAAATGAAAGGAAAATGTCAACCAATGCACTTCACTTAATCCATACACAGACTGCAGTACCGGTCTTGCCCCAGATCGCATTACTGAATGCTAAAGTTATTCTAATGGCAATGCAATGGCACGGTAGTATGCAACCCATGCGCTCCGCTCTTAAGGCTGAGCTTAAAAAGGCAGCATTTCTTCTTCCATGGGAAGCGACGCAGCCACATTCTATTCTAGTGGGGTGCCGTTAACACACCCTTGTCTGTGGAGGGGTTCAGTGCTCGCAGCAGGTGCAGAGAGCGGAGAGGGCCTCTTCTTACCTCAGCATGCTGGACCAGCACCCGTCCCCGCGCAGGGCGTCCCGTGGAAGTCCTCAGAGTATCGCCGCCGGCTCCCTCGAGGCAATCACAGCCCCCGGCCTCGGCGGTCAGCGGCCTCGCAGGGCATGTTTACCACCGCAGACTTCCGCCCACTATCCTCGCAAATGTCCAGCAGCAAAGAGTCCCTGAAACCCAGACAGGAGCCTCCGAGAAAGAGAAGCCCCTCGCTAGCCGCGCGCTCAGCCCAGCCACTGGCAACCCCTCTCAGCCAATCCTGACGCTGCTCCAGCAGCGCCAGGATTGGCTTAACAGGGATACTCGCCGCCCGCCCATTAGGAGACCGAGGGTTGCGGCGTTGATCAACCCTCGCTCTCCTAATGCGCAGCCGGCAGCCAGACTCAACACTAGTGCGCAAGACTGGGCTGGTCGTAAAAATTCTCCGACCTAAACCCAGCATCCGCACTTGTGCTGCTGCCTGCTGTGCGCTCCGCGCCACCCCCTGGTCTGACAATGCATGTCAGTCAGCATGACGCCGGACCGCCCACCCCCTTCAGACTCTGAAGGGGGTGGGCGGTCCGGCGTCATGCTGACTGACAGCATTGTCAGTTCAGAGCCGCCGAGGGAGCTGCGGGCGCGGCGGCTTGTGGGTCAACGCCCCAGCGCCCTAATGGACGCACCGCCACTGGCAATGATAGTCATTGGCGGTGGCTGCTCCTGAGCGTCGTCCCACTGCTCAAAACGAAAAATAAAATGATAACGTAATGTTATCATTTTATTTTTCCTATTGCAGTCTGTGGTGGGGCGGGGCTGGCCAGAGCAGGAGGAGGAATGGTTTGACTCCCTAAATGCTCATGACTGTTTGACTGGCCCTCTTGGGCAGGCCAAACAGTCATGCGCACTTTGCATGTTCCCCACCAATTTGCATTACACAGCCTGGTGAGGGACATACACAGGCTCCCTGTCCTCATCTGAGCGCCAAACCACGGCGCTCAGACCAATCACAACACTTCTTTGCAGCGTTGTGATTGGCTCAGTGGAGTCTGTGTGCCCGGGTGTTTCCTGCTTCCGGCCACGACAGAAAGAAGGAAGATGAAGAAGATGAGGATGGAGGAGAGGCAGCTGCCGGCCGTTTCAGGTAAGTCCTTTTTTTTCATTCACTCGCCATCCAACCCCTGCCGCCCCACTACCCCCGTCCGCTACTGGTCATTGGTTATGGTAGACCAATACCGATGCGCAATTTGACACTGACCGTGATAAAGCACAGCTCAGATACACTAACCAGGTTAGTCATGGTCAAAGATTTTACCTCCTGACTTTAGTACTTTAACGTTCCAGTCCACCACAGGAGTACACTTCTAAAGTCCCCCAGAATCTCAGGGGAGGCACTTAGAGACTCACGGGGTGTCAGACACAGGCCACACAGCAGGGTCCAATGCAGGTCCAATTGCCACTTGTGAGCAGGACAGTAGCAGGAAAAGAGCTCTTGTAGCTGGTTGTGTCCCTGTAGCTTAAACAGTAGGTCAGCCTTATGACCCTTGGAGTCCCCTTCTTTGTTCTGGGTACAAGAGAGAACAGTCCTTCTAGGCTCTCTTCAGATTGCAGATAGGAAGTTTCATCCTTCTCAGGTTCAAGAGTGTTCTGAAGTGTGTGCCTGGAGATGCCACATTTATGCCTGGCACAAGCAAGTGGGTGAGAATGACTTCTGGGCATGCTCTAACCAATTGGGTAAAAGTTCCCGGGACCAACTCTACCCACTTTAAGCATTTCCAAGATGGCAAAAGTCTTTAGCCACACTAAACTTGGGTTCGGAGGTTTGGGGGTGAGTGTGGGAGTGTAGCATGGTAATCAGTGCCTTCCCATCTCTAACACTAAAACCCAGTTTGGGGCAGTAACTGTACCCCCAATAAACCCAGAGACAAAAGTATGCTAGAAACAAAAACAGGGTTTTCCAGCAGCCAGAAAGTGATTACGCACAAACTGTTTTGGCAATCTATTTCCCTAACTTTCAATTGTGCCCCCAGTGTTATATGTAAAAACCCAGAGACAGAAGTCTGGTCTGACAAAGGAATGAACCTGCTAACATTTGCCTGTGACAGGCGAGTCTTCTTGGAAGTTAATCCAGTTCCAGCAAATATTGAGGGGTTTTGGATGGATGAAAGAGGTTGATCCGCAGTTCATGTGAAAGCCTCAAAGAGCAAGGCCCAAATTCCGACTTTTTTCCCCCAAAGAATATGAAAGAATCTGTCCTGTCCAGACATAACTGCTCTGACAAAGGTAGCCGATTGCAAATTGATGACAACATTGACTTTCGGAGCAATCGCTTTCAAAGATAGACTTGGCTACAGCCTATAATAAGCCCAGTGCAGCTGTTATCTCCAACTCTTCTGCTTCCCAGATACGCGCGAACCTATCGCAAATTCGGCTAGAATTCAATCTCACAAGATTACAAGACAATATTTTAATTCTGAAACCAAGCTTTTTGGCGTATTGTGCCAAATTAAAGTGTCCCACCATTAGTACACTGAAATAGTAACTAGAGCAGATATTTACACAGGAGAAATCATCATTGAACCAATACTTCAACACCTCGATAGGCAACTTAAAAGCGCATGATATATGGGGGACAAATCTCCCTCTTAAGCAATTATCAAGAATTTTGTGAAGAAAGCTAAAATCATATCCGCAGATTTGGACATGAAGGACCTTGACAAGAAGTCACACAGCAAATTGGTATCCCATTTATATGACCCTCTGAATTTACCAATTTATCTACAACCTTTGGAAAGTAGTGGAAATGAAATGTTTGTAATGATTTAAAAAAACATACAATAAAATATATATTTAGTTCCTGGGCCCTACCTCACTGATCTACAGGCAGGATTTTTCTCTCTGCCCTGGGAGAAGTTTTCACACCTTTACAAATGCTAATTACTGGCTGGCAGAAGTTGGGAAGCAAATGCAAAGTTAGCCTCAAGGAAATTCAGAGAAAAAGTGATTTCCTTAATATTTATTAAAAATCTGAGTTCACCATTGAATTGGATTTTTAATAGCTATTTTTTAAATTATTTTTCTAGCTATTCCTATTCTAAAGATATAGTATTTGGAGTTTTAAGTTGCACTCTGTTTTTCTACATCGGACAGCCAGGCCTGCAACAGTGAATTTAGCTTTTGAGTACTACTCACTGTAATGACTGGTCCGCCACTGCCTCTGCCTCACTTGGTTTCCTCCCACCTGTTTGGTAGCTAAACTCCATTTTATATTCTGTTTACCCCCCTGTTTAGCATAACCTCATATCACTGTTGTCAATCTCTGTTTGTAAACTCTGTTACCTCTTCACTGCTACTGATTATATTCTAATGCACTAGTAATAAGGTGGACAGGGTAGCCATTAATCTTGTGACAGAGTACACATTCTCCAAACTCTAAATCAGGACCTTAATTCTTTTTCTAAAAGACAAAACAATATGGTATATTCCAGCTTATCACTTTGCCCTTTTTGCTCCTAAAGCATGCTGTCTTTTGTCTGAGCATACCAGTGCTTCAAATATGGCCAGCAGTCTTCCATATTAGATTCCACTTGCTGTATTTGCACTACTTTCATGAATCAAGATGAGCATACTGTGGGAAATCCACCTTTTCTGCATGGTCACCCCGGATTGTTTGCCTCTTGTTAGACCCTTTACTTTTGCTGGTTTTAAAACTCTGTGCACTTTACACCTGCTAACCAGCAGTAAAGTGCCTGTGCTCACCCTTTAAACCTGGCCAAATTGGCATATTCCTAATTGGCATATTTAACTTACATATAAGACCCTATCATATGGTATAAAATGTACTCAGGGCCTGTACTAGTAGAATTTAAGTTACAGGCCCCTCCAGGTACATGTAGTACCACTCTACTAGGGACATATAAGTAAATTAAATGTGTCAATTGGGTGTAGGCCAATTTTACCATGTTTAGGGGAGAGAGCACAAACACTTTAGCACTAGTTAGCAATGGTAAAATGCACAGAGTCCCAAGGCTAACAAAAACACATTTTAGCAAATAAAAGGGTAGTAGGCAAAAAGTTTGGGGGAAGACCCCCTCCTCCCTAAGGCTAACAGGTCTAACATTAGGGCTTTATACTCTCTCTCTCCTTAAGGTCCTTAAGTCTTCTTTGAATGGAGCAGAGTGACTGACAGGAGATTTAACATTCATTGTTTGTCCCTGCAATCCACATCAAACCAATTAATTCTGTATTTTTGTGTATTGTTTTGAGATTCAAATAGTATGAATTGCTTAGAGGGCGGTCCCTGACTTCCAAGATGTAATTCATTGGGGGTCCACCAGTGCTTAATTTGTAAAATAATAAGTGCCAGGACCCTGACCAGGAGGCCACTGCAGCTCGCACCACCCAATACCCAGTCATCGCTGCCAATGGCGGTACCAAAACAACTACTAATCAACTCGCTCGCCTGCAAGTGCGACAGTGCAGATTATTCCAGGTCTCCAAAGCTAAAGTAATGGCTGGGAGGCATGTATTAGTGATTATTTTAAGTTTATTTTATTAATAAACACCATTGTTCTGCTCATCTCTAAATTAGATGAGCAATGCCACCATGTGACAGACTGTCATAAGTGGGGTGTTGACAATTAAGTGCCGGTGCCCAGCACCGTAAATCAATTAAGTGCCGGTGCTGAGCACCAGAAACCACCGGATGAAATTAAGCACTGTGGTCTACAGAAGTCAAAACCTTAAGTACAACTAGTCTAAACTTTTCAAAAATTATTTTTTAAGGAAACAGGCAGAATTGCAAGAAAAATAGAATCCCAAGGGATTTACACAAATTATTATTCAACTAATAGCTTCTGGGCCTCCTAGAATTTCAAACATCAAACAATGGTCAATATTATTCTATCAGATAGTTGGCAACCTTACTCCAGAGCAGTGATAATCAAAGTCCGGCTCGAGGGCCGCAGGCAGCCCTCCTGACCTTTACATGTGGCCCCCTGATCAACAGCAGCACTGGGCAGTTGTTCACTTGACTCAGCACTAACATTAAAAACAATATTAAATAAACAGGCAAGTATTCATTTAAAGGTTAATTGAAGTTAAAGAAATGAAGTAACTGGGTTATCCAGCACTGCTTAACTATAGGAACACCTTCATTTTCGAAGCCATCTTCCAGCAAAAGTGTAAAATTATTTTAAGGTCTTGTCATCACTCTGTGGGCCGTAACAGATCTAATGTCTGCACCAGGGAGCTGATTAAAGATATGATTTATCGCAATACAGATTTTCAGAGTCCTCACATTATTTTATGGGGTTGACCACGTGGACCATTAACAGTTCGCTCTGTCCTTCTTGGTCAGGGGTGCGACTTCCTCCTTTAAGATTAGCTCTGGGTCTTCCTTTCAGTTTTCTGGTCCAGGTTCTGTCATAAGGAATGGAAGTGGGGGAGACCCCTCGAAACAAAGAATAAAGTGCTATAAGTAGTTTGATCAGTGTCAACAGATTACACAGTCACCGTGCCATCACCTCACCCCAATTAAATGCTCTTTAGTTTGTTACTATTATTTTAGCGGTGTTTTTATTTATATGGTCTATTTATTCCCTGCCCACCACCCTCGGAGTGCAAAGAAATGTAATAGGGGCATTTGCCTGAGGCCACAGCCCTCCGGGACCGTGGCAGAGGGTGTCTCAGCGTCCTCTCCTTCTTGGGGACGGCCTTCCTCGACTCCATTTTGGTCCTTGACGACCGCTCCAGCTGCCTCCAATCCCTTCAAAGGAGCGAACGCTGACGTCGTCATCGCGAGTGCCTCGAGCACCTGTGCGTCGCCTTCCACATTTTGAGTGAATTTACGGTGTCCATTTGGGAGATCCCGCTTGCGGGAAGCACGGGATCACGTTGCCTTTCCACCAAGTATGGACGTTCGGGCCATACGGAAACTGGGTACCGGGACAGGAAATCGACATTCCCTTGTGACTTTCCTGGTACATTGAGTGCTTGAAAAGAGAAAGGCTGTGTTAGACCTGGCATCCTTGGCGTGGGTCTCCCTTCCATTTTTTTATGATGCCTCCAATGTTATTGATCTGTTTTTGCTGGTGTTAGATGCTTTGGGCACTGTGCCACTGCTATTCAGTGCCACAGTGCAAGTGCTCCATATGACAAATTGTGTTATGGATTAGTGACTCCATGATTGGATGATTGGTTTACTTGTCAGTCCCTAGTACAGTGCACTGAGTGTGCCCAGGGCTTGTAAATCCAATGCTGCTGGTGGGCTTGCAGCACTGGTTGTGACACCCACAGAAGCAGCCTGTAAAAGTGTGTCTCAGGCCTGCCATTGCAGAGCCTGTGTGCAGCCTAGGGCTGCCATGTCGACTTGGTGAGTACACCCACTTGCCAGTCCCTAAACCTTCCCTTTTCTTCATGTCAGACACCCCTATGGTAGGCCCAAGGGCAGGGTGCATTGTAAGTATAAGGTAGGACATGCCCTGGTGTGTGTGGCATGTCCTAATAGTAAATTACAGCCATTTTCGTTTTTCACTATTGCAAGGCTACCTGTTCTCCATAGGCCAGAATGGGCAGTTTTGATTATTACACCTTATAATCCTAACTGACCCAGGGAACATGGTAGAAAAACGAATTTAGTATGCCTGAACTCAGAATGATAAAATACATCTTTTAGTGAAGTTTTTTTAACATTCTGTGTTTGAAAATACCACTTTTAGAAAGTGGGTATTTTCTTGCCTAACTATCCAAGCCTGCCTCTGCTAGGTTGTGTATTCCTTGTCTGGAGTTTGAGTGACAGGGGCTGGGGGTGGCTACAGGAGACAGGGTGAGTCAGCCCAGGGCTGAATAGAGAGATCTGCATCCAGGGTGGAGGGAGGAGTTGCACCTGGGTCTGAATAGGGCTGTGCCTGCCTTCCACAATGCTGGCTCCACCTCCTGCCGGGCGGCTGAGCACTCTGCCCCACATTCTGAAAGGACAGAAGGAGTCCTGTAAACAAAGTGCTCCAGGACTGACCAGAACTGGTTTTGGACTAGGCAAAGGCCTCTCTGCCTTCAGAGAACAAAGAAAAACTGTGTATAAAAAGGGGACCCAGACCCCTAGGAAATTAGATCACTTTGGGAAACAAGAAGAAACCTTTGCTGAGGAGCGGAACCAAGAAGAAACTGAGGAGAAGACTATCCCTAAGCTAGAGGGATCTGCCTGCAGTGGTTGCCTGACTGCCAAAGAAAGGAGAAAGGACTTTGTGTGCACTTTATTCAACTTGTAAAGGATCTCCAAGGGCTTGAGAGAAGAGCTTGCCTTCTGCTGAAGTCTCAGGGACAACAGACTTCAACCCCCAGCTCCCCAAGAGTTCTTTGGAAGTGCCTGCTGCTGTTTTGGGCCTTCTGAGGGACTGCGTATCGCAAGGAGCTGGAAGCGCGACTCAAGAGGGAGAAGCGTGTCGCCGTCGCAGCCGCTGCCGTCGCATCACGGAGATGACGCCGCTGTAGCTGTCGCATTGCACCGCATCTCAAGAAACGTCCCGCAACCCCGAAGAAGCGTGTCGCCGTCGCAGCCGCTGCCGTCGCATCGTGGATGTCGCCGCTGTAGCTGTCGCATTGCACCGCATCAAGAGAAGCGTGTCGCCGTCGCAGCCGCTGCCGTCGCATCATAGATGTCGCCGCTGTAGCTGTGGCATTGCACCGCATCAAGAGAAGTGCCTCGCATCCACGGAGAAGCATGCCGCCGTCGGAGCAGCTGCCGTCGCATCACGGAACAAGGGTGTCGCCGCTGCAGCTGACGCATTGAGCGGAAGCATCTCGCAACGTCGGAGAAGAGTGTCGCCGCCAAAGCCCCTGTCGTCGCATCACGGAACAAGGGTGTCGCAGCTGACGCATCGAGTCGAGACTTCTCGCAACATCGGAGAAGCATGCCGCATCAGGAAGAACTTGACGTCTTTATTTCTTTGCACCGGATCTTTGCCGCATCTCCATCTCTGCAACACTTTCGTTGTAGAAACGTGACGCATCGTAAGGTACATGGACTCAAAGTGTCGCATTTTAAGATCTGAAAAGAACTAAGCTAAACCTACCATTTTAAGTACAGTATTGTGGATTTTTGTCGTTTATGGTCTTGTGATAAATCTATATAAAGAATACTTATTTTTGATATACAACTTGTGTGGTGTCCATCTGTAGTGTTGTCACTTGATTACTGTATGTGTTCACAAATGCTTTACACACTGCCTCTGAGATAAGCCTGTTTGCTCGTGCCAAGCTACCAAGGGGGTGAGCAGGGGTTATTTTAGGAGTGTACCCCCTTACCCTGACCAGAGGCAAGGGTCCCTATTTGTCACAAGTACCTACCTGTGCCAACTAGAGACCCCCAAATCTAACATTGGTGGTCAGCGGTGAGGATTCTGGACTTGCATTTGTGACTCATGTACAGTGATTGGTGAACACTACTAGTGAGTGCAGACCAAAACGCGACCACATACTTTTGGTAGATCTTTTTTTCTGGGACTTTCCATTTTTGCCAAGTTTAACCATCATGAAGGCAGCATCCATAGCATCTGTTGATTTTGATTGGGAAGAGGAGAAACTAGAATGCTACAATGTGAAGCAGCTGAAGCACTTCTGCAAAAAATGTAATGTTGTAATTACCGGGCTCACCAAGAGGGATGAGTTCTACAAGGCGCTGAGGGCCTGGGTAGAAGCAAGGAAAACCCCTGAGAATGAGGAAGGGGATAATAATGCAGATGTGCAGCTGGAAGGGCCATTGGGTCCAGGGGAAAGGAGAGCACCTTCCCCAGCAGGTAGCAGTGTTTCTGCCAAAGGTCTGTCCCCAGAAGAGCTGGAGGACAGGGAGAGAAATAGGATGCATGAGTTGGAGCTGGCCAAAATGAATGGGCAATTGGAGATTAGGAAAATGGCCCTGGAAGAAAAGCGGATGCAGCTTGAGCATGAGAAAAGTTTGAGGGAGTTGGATTTGAAAGCTAGGAGCTTAGAGATTACTCCCTCTGGTGGCAGCACACCATCAATGCCTGTTGAATCTAGGGTGTATATTCCTAAGGATGTGGTCAGAGAGTTTTTTAAAATGATGACATTGGGCAGTGGTTCAAGGCCTATGAGGTAGCCATGTCTTCCCACCGGGTCCCTGAGAAGGATTGGGGAGCGGGGTTGTGGGGACGGTTCCTTAGTGAAGGGCGGGACACACTGCTAGATTTGCCTTCTGATGTCCATAATTCATATCGCCACATGAAGGATGCTTTAATGTCTAGGTATGGTTTAACTCCTGAATTGTATAGGCAGAGGTTCAGGGGTTGCAAGAAGATAGAGAACAGTACCTGGGTTGAATATGTCACTTTTTTCTGCAGAGCATTGGATGGTTGGGTGAAGGGTAGCAAAGTTGATGATTTTCAGGGGCTCCTTGATTTGATTGCATGGGAGCACTTGTCAAGTAATTGTTTTCCAGAGCTACGCCAGCACCTGATTGATAGCAGGCTGACTATCCCTAGGAAGCTTGCTGAGGAGGCGGACCGCTGGGTCAGTACCAGGGTCCACAAGGGTCACGTGGGAGACTCAGCCAAGGGTGGGCAGGGTCCCCAGCAGAAGAATGGGGGGACAAGGGTAAACAGAGGGAGTTCCAAAGACGGCCCCAAAGTAGTCCCCAAGGGAACCAAGGGAAAGGTTCCCAGCCTCCCCCCCAGAAACCATCAGGGGCCCCGACAGGTCCCCCTGTTCAAGGGGGACCCCTGAAATGCTACAAATGTGGGGACCTGGGTCATAAGGCGAATGATCCCAGGTGCCGCCAGTTTGGAAAGACCGCACCCCCTGGTGCAGCCCCCCGGCAGATGGCTAGTGTAGCCCTGGGTGAGGAGATGGGTGCCCAAGAAGGGTGGGGTCCCGCAGAGATGTCCCTTGTCTCATTAGGAGACTGTGAGGTGGTCCCCAGGACCCAGCTTCCTGATAACACTAAGAAATACAGGCAGTGGGTGACCATCAATGGCCATAGGGTGGAGGCTCTTAGAGATACAGGAGCCAGTGTGACAGCTGTCAAGTGTCACCTGGTGTCTCAAGAGCAGGTTGTCCCCCATGCATTCTATCCAGTTGTTGCCGCTGACAACACAGAGAGTCACTGCAAGGTGGGTCAGGTTCCCTTTGAGTGGGGGGGGGGTCTCTGGTACTCTTCAGGTAGCTGTGAGGCCCGCCATGCCTGTTGACTGTTTGTTAGGGAACGACTTGGAGAGCTCACCTTGGGCGAAGGTGGAGCAAAGTGCTCATTTGGAAATGTTGGGGTTGCCTGACTGGGCGTGTGTGACCACCCGGTCCATGGCAGCAAGTAAAGGTGCTCAAGAGGACCTGGAGCCTGAGAGAGAGTGCCAGGTACCTGTCGTCACGAGAAGAGGCAGGGGGTGCGGGAAACCGACCCCCGAAGTTCCCACGGTCCAGGAGGAGGCAGACCTTGAGGGGGATGCCCTGGAGCCTACAGGGGAACAGGTAGCTGAACTGGGGGACCTGCCTGAGCTGACCCATTGGCAGCAAGAAGGAGGACCCTCCAGGGAAGAATTCTGCAAGGAGCAGAAAGAATGCCCTTCTCTTGTGGGTCTGCGGCAACAGGCTGCAGACCAGGCAGCAGGTGATCAGTCTGGGTCACATTGGATTTACTGGGAGAATGATCTCATGTATACTGAGCCTAAGGTTGCTGAGCCTGGGTCAGCCCGTGTGCTGGTGGTACCCCAGCGCTTCAGAGCCTTCCTACTGGGGCTGGCTCATGATGTTCCACTGGCAGGACATTTGGGGCAGGACAAGACCTTTGAGAGGCTTGTCACCCACTTTTATTGGCCCCAAATGCGCAGGAGTTCAGACACTCACTGCAGGACATGTCAGACTTGCCAGGCAAGTGGAAAGAGTGGGAGGAAGCACAAGGCTCCTCTCCAGCCATTCCCTGTAGTCAGCACCTCCTTTGAACGGGTGGGTATTGACATTGTGGGGCCACTGGACCCCAAGACAGCCATGGGCAACAGGTTCATCCTGGTCTTGGTGGACCATGCCACCCGGTACCCGGAAGCCATAGCTCTGAGGACAGTGACGGCCCCCGTGGTGGGACGAGCACTGATGGGAATTTTCTCCAGAGTGGGATTCCCTCGCGAAGTAGTGTCTGACCGGGGGACCAACTTCATTTCCAAATATATGAAGTCCCTGTGGCAGGAGTGTGGGGTAACCTACAAGTTTACCACTCCTTACCACCCCCAAGGAAATGGGTTGGTTGAAAGGTTCAACCGAACCCTCAAAGGCATGATTATGGGTCTTGAGGAACCTATGAGGCGTAAGTGGGACGTCCTCTTACCATGCCTGCTCTTTGCTTACCGTGAGGTGCCACAGAAATCTCTAGGGTTCAGTCCCTTTGAGCTTCTCTATGGACACCCAGTGAGAGGACCTCTAAGTTTGGTCAAAGAAGGCTGGGAGCAATTTCCCAGGAAACCTCCCCAGGATGTATACAGTTACATGCTGGCCTTTAGGAACCAAACTAGGCGTTTCAGGCAACTCGCTGAGGCGAATCTGGAAGCCAGCCAGGAGGAGATGAAGCGGTGGTACGACCAGAATGCCACTCTAGTAGAGATTCAGCCTGGCCAGAAAGTATGGGTCATGGCCCCAGTGGAGCCCTGCGCGCTCCAGGATAAGTGGACCGGACCCTTTGAGGTTGTAGAGCGCAAAAGTCCGGTTACCTACTTGGTGGACTTGCGGTCTCCCAGGAACCCCTTGAGGGTCCTGCATGTCAACTGCCTGAAGCCCCACTTGGAGAGGTCCCAAGTGGGCATGCTCTTAGTGACAGATGCTGGGATGGAGGAGGAGACCGAGCCTCTTCCTGACCTCCTGTCGGCAACAGAGCAAGATGGGTCAGTGGATGGTGTCAACCTCTCTTCCACCCTGACCCCTGAGCAACAGAATGACTGCCGCCAGTTGCTGGGACAGTTTTCTGATCTGTTCTCCCTGGTTCCCGGTGTCACAGATTGGTGCATCCATGACGTGGACACTGGGGACAGTACACCTGTGAAGCACAAAACTTACAGGGTGACTGACAGGGTGAGAGCTTGCATCAAGGAGGAGGTCTCCAAAATTCTTGCGTTAGGGGTGATTGAGTCCTCTAACAGTCCTTGGGCCAGCCCAGTGGTCTTGGTCCCAAAGGCTGCCGCACCGGGTACCACACCAGAACTCCGGTTCTGTGTGGACTACCGAGGGCTCAATTCAGTCACCAGGACTGATGTGCACCCCATCCCCAGAGCTGATGAGCTCATAGATCGGCTAGGGGCTGCCCGGTACCTCAGCACGTTTGACTTGACGTCTGGGTACTGGCAGATCGCCTTGACTGATGGGGCAAGAGAGAGGTCAGCATTCTCCACACCAGATGGGCACTACCAGTTCCGGGTGATGCCCTTTGGGATGAAGAATGCCCCTGCCACCTTCCAGAGGTTGGTCAACCAGGTGTTGGCTGGACTCGTTCAGTGCCGCCTACCTGGATGACATCGCGGTGTTCAGCGCCAGTTGGGAAGAACATCTGCGCCACCTCTGGGAAGTGTTGATGGCGCTGCGGAGGGCAGGCCTCACGATCAAGGCGAGTAAGTGCCAGATCGGGCAGGGTTCCGTGGTGTACTTGGGACACCAGGTTGGGAGCGGCCAGGTGGCGCCCCTACAACCCAAAATTGAAACCATCCTGACTTGGGAACCCCCCAAAACCCAGACAGAGGTGAGAGCCTTTTTAGGACTCACGGGTTACTACAGGAGGTTTGTCAAGGGGTATGGCAACATTGTTGCACCCTTGACGGCGTTGACTTCCAGGAAGCAGCCCAGGAAAGTGATTTGGACTGATACCTGTCAGAAAGCTTTTGAGGCCCTGAAAACTGCTATGTGCACGGTGCCCGTGCTCCTGGCACCCAACTTCTCCAAAGAGTTCGTAGCACAAACAGACGCTTCAGAGCATGGTGTGGGGGCTGTTCTGTCACAGATGAATGAGGAGGGCCTGGATCAACCCGTAGCCTTCATCAGTAGGAGGTTACTACCACAGGAACAGAGGTGGAGTGCTATTGAGCGTGAGGCATTTGCTGTGGTCTGGGCACTGAAGAAGCTGAGACCATACCTGTTTGGGACTCACTTCCGGGTTCAGACAGACCACAGGCCCCTCAGATGGTTGATGCAGATGAGGGGTGAGAATCCAAAGCTGTTGAGGTGGTCCATTTCCCTACAGGTGATGGATTTCACGGTGGAACACCGCCCTGGTACAGAACACGCCAATGCTGATGGTCTGTCCAGATTTTTCCGCCTTAGTGAAGAGAACTCCCATGAGGTAGGGTAGTTCTCCCCACATTTCAGCTGGAGGGGACACGTGTTAGACCTGGCATCCTTGGCGTGGGTCTCCCTTCCATTTTTTTATGATGCCTCCAATGTTATTGATCTGTTTTTGCTGGTGTTAGATGCTTTGGGCACTGTGCCACTGCTATTCAGTGCCACAGTGCAAGTGCTCCATATGACAAATTGTGTTATGGATTAGTGACTCCATGATTGGATGATTGGTTTACTTGTCAGTCCCTAGTACAGTGCACTGAGTGTGCCCAGGGCTTGTAAATCCAATGCTGCTGGTGGGCTTGCAGCACTGGTTGTGACACCCACAGAAGCAGCCTGTAAAAGTGTGTCTCAGGCCTGCCATTGCAGAGCCTGTGTGCAGCCTAGGGCTGCCATGTCGACTTGGTGAGTACACCCACTTGCCAGTCCCTAAACCTTCCCTTTTCTTCATGTCAGACACCCCTATGGTAGGCCCAAGGGCAGGGTGCATTGTAAGTATAAGGTAGGACATGCCCTGGTGTGTGTGGCATGTCCTAATAGTAAATTACAGCCATTTTCGTTTTTCACTATTGCAAGGCTACCTGTTCTCCATAGGCCAGAATGGGCAGTTTTGATTATTACACCTTATAATCCTAACTGACCCAGGGAACATGGTAGAAAAACGAATTTAGTATGCCTGAACTCAGAATGATAAAATACATCTTTTAGTGAAGTTGGTTTTAACATTCTGTGTTTGAAAATACCACTTTTAGAAAGTGGGTATTTTCTTGCCTAACTATCCAAGCCTGCCTCTGCTAGGTTGTGTATTCCTTGTCTGGAGTTTGAGTGACAGGGGCTGGGGGTGGCTACAGGAGACAGGGTGAGTCAGCCCAGGGCTGAATAGAGAGATCTGCATCCAGGGTGGAGGGAGGAGTTGCACCTGGGTCTGAATAGGGCTGTGCCTGCCTTCCACAATGCTGGCTCCACCTCCTGCCGGGCGGCTGAGCACTCTGCCCCACATTCTGAAAGGACAGAAGGAGTCCTGTAAACAAAGTGCTCCAGGACTGACCAGAACTGGTTTTGGACTAGGCAAAGGCCTCTCTGCCTTCAGAGAACAAAGAAAAACTGTGTATAAAAAGGGGACCCAGACCCCTAGGAAATTAGATCACTTTGGGAAACAAGAAGAAACCTTTGCTGAGGAGCGGAACCAAGAAGAAACTGAGGAGAAGACTATCCCTAAGCTAGAGGGATCTGCCTGCAGTGGTTGCCTGACTGCCAAAGAAAGGAGAAAGAACTTTGTGTGCACTTTATTCAACTTGTAAAGGATCTCCAAGGGCTTGAGAGAAGAGCTTGCCTCCTGCTGAAGTCTGAGGGACAACAGACTTCAACCCCCAGCTCCCCAAGAGTTCTTTGGAAGTGCCTGCTGCTGTTTTGGGCCTTCTGAGGGACTGCGTTTCGCAAGGAGCTGGAAGCGCGACTCAAGAGGGAGAAGCGTGTCACAGCCACTGCCGTCGCATCACGGAGATGACGCCGCTGTAGCTGTCGCATTGCACCGCATCTCAAGAAACGTCCCGCAACCCCGAAGAAGCGTGTCGCCGTCGCAGCCGTCGCATCGTGGATGTCGCCGCTGTAGCTGTCGCATTGCACCGCATCAAGAGAAGCGTCTCGCAACGAGGTAGAAGCGTGTCGCAGCAGCTGCCGTCACATCGTAGATGTCGCCGATGTAGCTGTCGCATCGAGCGGAAGCGTCTCGCAACGTCGGAGAAGAGTGTCGCCGCCAAAGCCGCTGTCGTCGCATCACGGAACAAGGGTGTCGCCGCTGCAGCTGACGCATCGAGTCGAGACTTCTCGCAACATCGGAGAAGCGTGCCGCATCAGGAAGAACTTGACGTCTTTATTTCTTTGCACCGGATCTTTGCCGCATCTCCATCTCTGCAACACTTTCGTTGTAGAAACGTGACGCATCGTAAGGTACATGGACTCAAAGTGTCGCATTTTAAGATCTGAAAAGAACTAAGCTAAACCTACCATCTATATAAAGAATACTTATTTTTGATATACAACTTGTGTGGTGTCCATCTGTAGTGTTGTCACTTGATTACTGTATGTGTTCACAAATGCTTTACACACTGCCTCTGAGATAAGCCTGTCTGCTCGTGCCAAGCTACCAAGGGGGTGAGCAGGGGTTATTTTAGGAGTGTACCCCCTTACCCTGACTAGAGGCAAGGGTCCCTATTTGTCACAAGTACCTACCTGTGCCAACTAGAGACCCCCAAATCTAACAGGCTGTAATGCTAAGAACCATCGAAGTATCTTAAGATTTGTGTCTTTATGAGTGGCAAGCCTAATTAAGGGGGCATGGTCTGTTAAGAGAAATAAAGTACTGCCTAGCACCTAATATTGAAGAGCCTCCATGGCCCACTTGATGGCCAAACATTCTTTTTGCATTGTCGCATAATGTACCTCACGGGGAAATAATTTCCGACTAAGATATAATATAGGTCGACGATGACCTTGTGGGTCAGGTTTGGATAATTCAGCCCCCAAAACTCAGTCAGAAGCTTCTGTTTGAAGAACAAATGGCTTCGTAAAATCCAGACACATTATTTTTAAAAAACATTTTTTAAATTTCTTTATTGAATTTTTGTGCAAGAACAACAAAAAAGAAAATAATTCAAAGAATCCCCCCAAAAAAACAGAGACAATTTACGACCAATATCATTTTCCTATGACAAACAGAAACCGATACATCATGGTTCCCTGAAAGAAAGAATAAAGAATAGCAGTACAGTGCAGCATACTGATCAATAGTCACATGGTGGGTCGGGCTGAGTACACTCTCCTCCTTTTTCCCCCTTCTCTGTGTGGAGTCAATATTTATGGAGATTTGGATGTACTGTGTCACCAAAGGCAAACTCGCAGCCAGGGGTTCGCGTTCAGAGGGTTTATGTCGTTATGTATGATTCAGACTGTGCTTGGGTCATCTGCCTCCAGTGTCGCCCTCTTCATTATGTATAGGGCCCAGAAATTCTTTGGTCTGTTACGTGGAGGTAGCAAGTCGCTATAATTTTCTGTTTGGGTGCAGCAGTATAGCATATCTTTGGACCACTGTCCGAGTGTGGGCGTCGGGCCACGCATCCAGCAAGACGCAACGCATCTCCTGGCTAAGAGGAGCGCCATGTCAACCAGTCGTCTAAGGGACCTAGGGAGAGACTTTGAGTACCCCAACAAGGCCAAGAACGGGTCCGGGTCAAGGGTCAAGTCCGTTAACTTATTTATCTCCACAAAGACACGGCTCCAGAAATCAGCAACCCCCCGACAAGTCCAGGCTACATGGATAAAGTCCGCAACTAATTCCCCACATCTGTCACATTTGGGATCTTCGCGTAACCCGTAGCGATACAGGCGCTCCGGTGTGTAGTAGACCCTATTCAAAAATGTAAAATGAACGAGCCTGTGGCGGCCATTCAACGAGACTCTTTTGGTGCTCATGCAACAGTAGAGCCATTTGTGATCCGCAATTTCTACTTGCAAGTCCCGCTGCCAAGCTAGTCGCGGCTTGGTGTAATCCCCGCCTCTCGCAGACAGCGAGATAGTATAAAGTTTGGATACCAGTCTGGCAGGGGATTGCGCCCGGATGACTGCAGTGAGGGCAAGAAAGTCCGGGGGCTCAGCCATATCCTCCCCCAACATTTCCCGTAGAGCGTGTCGAACTCTAAAAAATTGGAAGTGTGCCAACGATGAGGGCGGGTTCTCCCCCCCTGACAGCTCTCCCCACGAGCGTGCAGTACCGTCCGAGAAAAGGTCCCCCACAGTTTGAATGTTCAGCGTCTGTAACGCAGTCACGACCCCTCTGTCCCTACACGAGGCCAGCCATGAGCACCAGTCCAGCTTGGTCACCGGAGAGTATAGTATATTGCCCGCCTGTGCAGCTGAGAGTGAATGCCAGGCATGTACTACCGAATTGAGGGAATCCATGATACCTATGTGTCGATCAGGGGGGCCGAACAGCAATGAGGGAAGTGGCTTAGGGGTAGCAACGATAGTTTCAATCCACACGTGGGGTATGTTTGTGGGGCCGTGTATCCAGTAATAAGCGTGTGAGCTCTGAGCAGCTCTATAATATAGTTCCAGATCTGGGTCACCAAGTCCCCCCATGGAATATGGCAACGTCAGTATTCGCCATGCCACTCGCGCCTGCCTGCCCGCCCACGCCAAGCGAATCAATAGGGATTGAAGGCGTTGAAAAAAGGGCCGAGCAAGAACCATCAGGATATTTGTAAAGAGAAAGAGGAATCGCGGTAGCACGACCATTTTCATCAGGGACACCCTTCCCAGCAATGACAGCGGGAGGCGGATCCATCGATCAATGTCGTCCTCGAGCCGTGACATGGCTACTCCGTAATTCTCCCGAAGAACAACCTCCGAGTCGGTATGTAGTCGGATCCCCAGGTACCGCACCGCTTCCGTGGACCAGTGCAGAGGGAACTCAGGCTCAAATGGCACCGTGACGGTAGTAAGGGGGAACATAATGGACTTATTCCAGTTAACTTTTAAACCGGACAGGGAGCCAAAGCGGACCACCTCTCGCAGAACCGGAGATAAATCCAGACACATTATTACAGGGGCATGACACAAAAGGTATTTTAACTTTTGAAAACTGTGATCGTGAATTTTGGTCTACTCTGTTCGGGTATTCGGGTATTTCTGTGTAAGCAGATCCGTGAGGGGACTGGCAAACTCGGAGAATTGGGGAATAAATCCTTGATAGTACCCTACAAGACCCAAAAATGCTCGTATTTCTTTCTTGGTGGTTTGTTGGGGTATACTCTGTATGGCTTCTCGTTTATTATGTTGTGGCTGTATTGTCCCAGCGTTTATAGAATATCCTAGATATTCTATGTGGTCTGTGGCCAGGATGGTTTTCTTAGGGTTCAGGGTGAGTCCTGTTTGTTTCAAGGTAGTGAAGACTTGTTCTAAATGTTGTAACTAAGTTTCCCGGTCAGGACTATACACAAATGTATCGTCCAGAAAAACTACAGCATATTGATGATGTGCCCTCAACAGTATGTCCATCAGTCTCTGAAAAGTGGCCAGAGCGCCATAAAGACCAAAAGTCATAACTTTAAAATGAAGTAGCCCTGACGGTGCGCAGTCAAAATATCGATTTTTTTATATCGACCTACACTAATATCGAGTTTTTAATATCGTAGGGACAGAATATCGATGTCAAGAATATCGGTGACCAGAATATCGACCTTAAAGTAAGTAATATCGTTTTTTTTTATATCGAAGTAAGTAATATCGAAGTAAGTAATATCGTTAGCAAAAATATTGTTGTTAATAATATCGATATTTATATTAGTGTTATGTATTTTAGTATGTATTTTATATGTATGTTTAACATTTTTTGTAATGTATTTTTATTATTTTTAAATATATGTAATTTTTTTAAAGTAAATTTTGCGTTTTAGTATCAGAGCGGGTTGTGGGTTTATAGGGGAATAGGGTGGGAAGTAATTTAATTATAATTAATTAATTAATATGTTTTTATTTATTGTTATTGATTATTAATTTACTGGTAATTAATTATTAATTGATAATTAATTTTTATTAATTGATTACTTTATCATTATATTAATTATAATTAATTTATTATTATTTTTTATTTATTGTTATTGTTAATTAATTTATTGTTTATTATTTATTAATTGGTAATTAATTTTTATTAATTGATTAAATGATAATTTAATTAATTATGTTAATTTTTATGTGTAACGGGTTGCGGGTTTAGAGGGGAATAGGGTGGGAAGTAATTTAATTATAATTAATTAATTCATATTTTTTTATTTATTGTTATTGATAATTAATTTATTGTTAATTAATTATTAATTGGTAATTAATTTGTATTAATTGATTAATTTATAATTATATTAATTATAATTCATTTATTATTATTTTTTATTTATTGTTAATTAATTTATTGTTAATTTATTATTAATTGGTAATTAATCTGTATTAATTGATTAATTGATAATTAAATTAATTGTGTTCTTTTTATGTGTAGCGGGTTGTGTGTTTATGGGGGAATAGGGTGGGAAGTAATTTAATGTTATTTAAGTAAATATTAATTTAATTTTATTGGTATTTATTATTAATTTTTTAATTAATTAACTTTTAATATGTTATTTATTTTACAAAAATTATTTAATTAATAAGTATGTAAATTTAACCCCTACGCTATCCTACATTTTCCACACTGTTACACTCACTGGAGTTGGAATAGTAATTCTAACCCCTACGCTATCCAACACTTTCCCTACTGTTGCACTCCCTGGAGTGGGAATAGTAATTTTAACCCCTACGCTATCCAACACTTTCCCTACTGTTGCACTCACTGGAGTGGGAATAGTCATTTTTACCCCTACGCTTTCCAACACTTTCCCTACTGTTGCACTCACTGGAGTGGGAATAGTAATTTTAACCCCTACGCTATCCAACACTTTCCCTACTGTTGCACTCACTGCAGTGGGAATAGAATTTTTACCCCTACGCTATCCAACACTTTCCCTACTGTTGCACTCCCTGCAGTGGGAATAGTAATTTTACCCCTACGCTATCCAACACTTTCCCTACTGTTGCACTCACTGGAGTGGGAATAGTAATTTTTACCCCTACGCTATCCAACACTTTCCCTACTGTTGCACTCCCTGAAGTGGGAATAGTAATTTTAACCCCTACGCTATCCAACACTTTCCCTACTGTTGCACTCACTGGAGTGGGAATAGTAATTTTTACCCCTACGCTATCCAACACTTTCCCTACTGTTGCACTCCCTGGAGTGGGAATAGTAATTTTAACCCCTACGCTATCCAACACTTTCCCTACTGTTGCACTCACTGGAGTGGGAATAGTAATTTTACCCCTACGCTATCCAACACTTTCCCTACTGTTGCACTCCCTGGAGTGGGAATAGTAATTTTAACCCCTACGCTATCCAACACTTTCCCTACTGTTGCACTCACTGGAGTGGGAATAGAAATTTTTACCCCTACGCTATCCAACACTTTCCCTACTGTTGCACTCCCTGCAGTGGGAATAGTAATTTTACCCCTACGCTATCCAACACTTTCCCTACTGTTGCACTCACTGGAGTGGGAATAGTAATTTTTACCCCTACGCTATCCAACACTTTCCCTACTGTTGCACTCCCTGAAGTGGGAATAGTAATTTTAACCCCTACGCTATCCAACACTTTCCCTACTGTTGCACTCCCTGGAGTGGGAATAGTAATTTTAACCCCTACGCTATCCAACACTTTCCCTACTGTTGAACTCACTGGAGTGGGAATAGTAATTTTACCCCTACGCTATCCAACACTTTCCCTACTGTTGCACTCACTGGGGTGGGAATAGTAATTTTTACCCCTACGCTATCCAACATTTTCCCTACTGTTGCACTGTTTGGAGTTGGAATAGTAATTTTATTACCTCCGCTATCTAATATTTTTTGTATAATTTTAGTTAATGTAGTATATAATTAATTTTAAAAAGATTAAAAACAATTGTAATTTTTTTAATTTGTTATATATATTTTTGTAATTTTTGTTTATATTATTGTTTTATGTGTATAGATGTATTTATAATTTATATGATTTTTTTAAAAATGTATAAGTTATTAAAATAATTATTAAAAATTATTAGTAAGTAAGTATATATATTATATATTATATGTATATGTTTAATTTATTTTTACATTACATATATATTACTTATCATTTTTAAACATTTTAGAATATTTTTAACTATGTTTATTTTAATTATATCTATTATTTACTTTATTTTACATTATTTTTTTAACTTAAATAAAAATCGATATTTTTAACAACGATAATTTTGACATCCATATTTTTAACAACGATATTTTTGTACTTACCATAATGTAGATAGGATGTCGATATTCTTGACTTCGATAATCTTGCGTCGATATTTCTGTAGGTCGATATTCTGACCTTCGATATTCTGTCAGTGATTCAGCCCTGTCGGCGTAGAAAAGGCACTTTTTCCCATGGCGTATTTACTGAGGGGTATCTGCCAGTATTCTTTTATTAGATCAATGGTTTACATTATTTTTGCTCCTCCTAACCTTTCTATTAATTCATCTACCCAGGGCATAGGATAGCTATCAAATTTGGAATGGGCATTTAACTGGAGAAAATCAATGCAGCACCGAAGACTTCCACCTGGTTTAGGTACAAGTACTATTGGCGAACCCCAGGCACTATGAGAGGGCTCAAATTTATCTGCTTTTAAAATTGCTTGTACTTCCTGCTCCATGGCCTGTCGCTTTGCTGCAGGAATCGGGTATGGTTTCAATTTTATTACTCGCCCTACCTCAGTAATAATATCATGTGTGATCAGGGTGGTTCGTCCGGGTCTGCTGGAACTAAGACCTGGGAATTGATCTAATAAGTCATGTAATCGTTTTTTTTATACTGAGTTAGTTTCTTTTCTAAGTGGGGTCTTTCCACTGTTGTCTTACTAAAAGGTGATTTGCTAGTTTGTGGGGTGGAGTCTTACTATTTTTTAAATAAATTAACGTGATAGATTTGTCCACCACGTCCTGGTTTTGGAACAACTACTCCATAAGTGACAGGTGTCACTTTCTTCGTGACAACATAGGGTCCTTGCCACTGAGCTAAAAAAAAAATTCAGAAGATGGGAGAAGGATCATAATTTTCTTTTTGTTGTGCCTTTTCCATATTGTGGTGAACTTCCACCCGTAGAGTACTTAAAGTCTCTTTTAATGAAGTGGCATATCCTGGTAACGGTTATCCCTCATCCTCTTCCTAGGTCCACTGTTCAGCTGCCATCTCTAACAGAGTACGTGGTTTCCTCTCAAATAAGAGCTCAAATGGAAATGAAACCGGTTGATTTCTGTTCATGAGTTATTATGGCGAACAGCACAAGAGGTAGTTTACGGTCCCAGTCTTTCCCTGTATTACTGATGGGTTTCCTCAATATAGTTTTTATTGTCCTGTTATACCTTTCCACCAGTTTGTCTATCTCGGGATGATATACAGGTGTATGGATATGGACCAAGAAGTTTACATATCTCTCTCATTAACCAAGACATAAATGGGGTCCCCTGGTCTGTTAAAATCTCATGAGGAAACCCTTCTAGAGAGAAGAAGGATATAATAGCTTGGAAAACAGAAAGAGTGGTCATACTTGTGAGAGGGATAGCCTCTGGATAACGTGTGGCGTAGTCTACAAGAACTAGGATATATTGGTGACCTCGAGCTGAGGGTGTAAAAGGTCCGACCAAGTCTATCCGCACTCGTCGAAAAGGGTACATCTATTATAGGCAAAGGGTGTAAGGGGGCTTTTTTTCCCCCTGAAGGATTTGCAAGTTGACATCTAGGACATGTGGCACAGATTCTAGCTGTGTCTTTATAAACCCCAGGCCAATAAAACCATACTAACAAAGATTTGAGGGTGTATTCCTGTCCTTAATGTCCACCCCCAGCCTGGCTATGGGCAAGGTGCATAGCTTGTACGCGAAATGCTGGGGGCACCAACAACTGTTCTACCTGACGGCCTGGACCCCCGCTAATTCTATATAAGAGCCCACGCTTGATACAGAAATAAGGACCTACTTTATCGGGGTCTTCTTCTTGAACTTGTTTCCAGGCATTCATCAGGGTGCTGTCCTCGTGTCTGCGCTGTTGGGAAGCTCTGTGAAGAGCCTTTTCTGACTTAGTTTTTGGTTTCTTCAACTTTGGGTTTGGTATATCAACTGCATAAAAGGGGGGGCTTCTCTTAAACAGCCAGTGACAGGGTTTTGTTTTGTCACGTGAGAAAGATCAGTACCTAGGAGAACTTTTTCTGTGAAAACCGGAACTATTCCCACCTTTCATACCTGATGTAGGAAGCTGGCTCTGTATATACTATACCAAAGTAAGGTATAGTGTGCAAGGGTCCAGAGAATCCCCAAAGGCTCACAGAGGTTAAAGTCGATAATACCTTACTCTCTATTTGTGGTAGTGTGGGCGAGCAGTAAGGCTTTATCAGAGGGTTGTGTTAAGCATTTATTGTACACACTCAGGCACGAAATGATGTCACACACTCAAAGACTCAGACCAATTTGTTTTGTATAAAAATATTTCTTTGTTGTATTTTATTTTTAGAACCAAGCCAGACTTGGTGCAGGTAAGTAAATTAATACTTTTCTCAAGTAATACAGTTGAATGCAGTTACAGGTAGGTCACATGCTCAGAATCAGTTGAAATTACTTTTTAGTTACTTTGCAATTAATTTTTAAGTTACTTTTCAGATTACTTTTTCTACTCAGTGTAATGTGTCTAGATATCACACTGGGACATTTCCTAGATAAAAGGTGAGTAAAGCAGTTTTTATCAAAACACAGTTTCTTAGGTTTCCATACAAAACACCCTCAACACAGAAGTTTTTCAGACGAAAACAGTCAATGCAATCCTATGGAGAAAAATGGGGTTATCGTTTTGCAGGTAAGTAAACGGTCTTGGGAGGTGAGTTACTGGTGTTAGAACCAGGGTTCCCCAGGGTCAAGGATGCACTCAAAGAGCACCCTCAGCAGCACTAGGGCGGCCGCGTGCAGAGTGCTGAGGCCTAATGTTATCCAACGGGGGATAGGGGTCTCCGGTTGGTGGCTGCTCACGGACACGCAACTTGGATGTGGGAGCAAAGCTTCCAGGGTTTAGCTCTGGGCAAAGAGGGATACGATTTATCACACACGGTGCACCCACAGTGGCACAGGGGCGGCAGGGTGCTGATTTGGCGTCGGGTGCCCTGTTGTTTTCAATGGAAGTTGCCAGTTTTGGGTTTTGGCTGCAGGCTCGGTCCAGGAAGTCTTCCGGGAGGAACCAACAGCTGGGCAGGTAAGTTGGAGGGCTCGGGGACGTAGGTGCACCTCAGGTCCTCTTCTCCAGGGCGCAATGTGGCCGGATGCAGGGATGCCTTTTGAGGTCGGATTTCACTTTACCGGGACCTTGCTGTTGAGGGGGGTCTCCGTGCCGAGGCTGCAGGCAACGTTGGGGAGTCCTGGAGGGGTCAACCCACAGTGGACTCGGACTCTGGAGCGCTGGGGGACCTCGCTTGGACCGGTGGACCACTCAGACTCGGGCCGTAGGCATCGGGTGCAGTGGTGGTTCCAGGCATCGGGTTTCTTAGTCCTCAGCAGGCTCGGAGTCTTTCTTTAGTGATTCTTTTGAACTGAGCTGCTGTTCACAGGAGTTACAGTCTTTGTTGAAGGCAGTCAGTCCTCCCAGGGGTTCTGGATGTCACTAGCTGCAGGACAAGCTGACTTTTGGCGCAGGATCTCTGGAAACTGCAGACGGGCGTGTAGGGCTGGGGCCAAGTCAGTTCTTCTCTGCAGTCTCCTCTGCTGGGCGTCTTCTTGCGTCCTTCTTCTTAGTAGGTTGCGGGAATCTGCCTTCTGGATCCAGGGCTGTCCCCTAAATACTGTATTTAGGGGGCATATTAGGGGTCTGGAGGTCAGTAGCCAATGGGCTACCGACCTTAGGGTGACTACACCCTTGGTGTACTCACCCCACGTGGGGAGTGGGCACAATCCCTAACACTGATTGGAGAGTGCCTGCCATCTGCAAGATGGCGGGCACTGAAGAGTGTGCTTCACCTCGCCTCCCCCACCTGAGGGGTGGGGTTGGCAGAGTGGGGCACACCTTCTGGGCTGTTCTAATTTTTGCCACCTGTACTCCTGCCGAAAAGGGTGTGAGACAGGAAGGAGCCCTGCTCCTGATAGCAGGAGAGGCTAGGGGTCGCGTTACAAAGGCGGCAAGGCTTTTGAAGCTCCCCTGCCACAGATGGCTCTTCTTGACCTGGGGGAGGTGTGACCACCTCCACCCAGGACAGGCTTTGTTTCTGGGCCCAGGTAGGGATGGCTCCCACCCCAGGGGTCCAGAAACATGTCTCATGGTGGCTGGTGTTTACCAGTCAGAGAACCCACCAGAGGCTGGTCGTTTTTCAGGGGGCATCCCTAAGATACCATCTGAGTGCATGATATAATAAATCCCACACTGGCATCAGTGTGGGTTTATTATGCTGAGAAGTTTGCCACCAAACTTCCCAGAATTCAGGAAAGCCAATATGGTGCTCTGGAGTTCGTAATGACAAACTACCAGACCATATACTCTTTATGGCTTTACTGCACTTACAGTGTCTAAGAATGGACTTAGACGGTTGCTTGCCAGCGAGCGGAGATGGCTGCTGCCTGAAGCAGCTCTGCAACTCGACCCTCTAAAAACCCCCCCGAATCCGGCATAAATCCGAATAAAACTCACAGCAGTAGGCGGAAAGGGGTCCCGAAAAGTGAGTTCAGCCGCGGAGAGCGTTGGCTGGCGGTTTCCGGACCGCCCAGGTGGGCTACGAGAGTGCTACCTGTCATCCCCAGCTAAAGCCCCAGCCTCAATTTTCAGAGGAACTCCGGGCTCCAAAGACAGCCCCAGCTGAGAGGAGGGGCAAATCGAAGGACAGCGGAGCCGAAACCCCAGAGAGGGCTCAGTAATCCTCTGTCGATCCGACTGTGGAGCTGGTGCTCGGGTAACCACCGGATGCTGGGTGGTACCCAACAGCGAGACGCCGGCTGCAGGACAGGACGCCCACCGGGCGAAAGGTAGGCCGGAGAGAAAATAAAAGTACTCGACAGTGATTGAGAGCAGGCCTGGGCTGAAGTTCACCGGGGGTGGCGAGGTGTGGCCCCGGGACACAGGGAGCCGAGTCATTGTGGCGGGGCCGGAGACTGCGGCGCGGCAGTGCTAATATGCCGGGAGAGCCACCTGCGCTGACCTCCACCACGCTACTGGGTACAAATCCCCGAAATTAGTGGAGAAGAGACTGACAGATGCCCCAAAGATCGAAGTGCAGGGCTGAAGCTTATCCCTGCCAGTACAACGCGGCCTCAAGGTTATTCCCCAACTACCAACAAGTCAAAAAAGTATCCCGCCCAATAGAAATATCAACTAGGCACAGTTCTTTAGTCAGGAAGTCTCTTCAGATGTTACTAATATGCATGGGAGCAATTCCTTTTTGTATGGTAACCCTCACACACTCTAGTAGTGTCATGCTTCATCATCGGGTTCACCCTGGCTCCTAAAGGCGAGGGTGGGCTCGACCGTATTCCTGGGAGCACTTTAGAGAAATAGGCCAGGGGGGTTAGAGATTAAAAATCCTCCAGGTACTCCAGGTATCACTTTAATATGGAGTACTGGCAGGATATTAAAAAAAATGATAGGGTGTCCCAAGGATACAATGGTCCTATGACCCTACAAACATTGCTAACATGTTTCAGCCAGTGAACGGCCCCTATGGGTCCACGACTTTCATCAGGGCAAACCACAGAGAAAATTCCCTCCCTGGATCCAATGTAAAATCAAGGTTATATGTAGTGGAACAGAATACTGTTACAACCTTTACATCTCGTGGATATACTTATCCTAAATGTGGGCGTTCAATCTTGGTTCATCCGACCCAACTTGGGCGGACTCCACAAGTCTCAAAGAGTGCAGAGACGCACGCCGGGAGATGCAGAACCGAGTAGGTGGTGTTGCGGGGCCAGGATCCTTGATGACTGTCTGACTACAGGACTGCCCCGTCTCTCTGCAACCTTATAACCTTGATTTTACATTGGATCCAGTCAGGGAATTTTCTCTGTGGTTTGCCCTGATGAAAGCCGTGGACCCATAGGGGCCGTTCACTGGCTGAAACATGTTGGCAATGTTTGTAGGGCCATAGGACCATTGTATCCTTGGGATACCTTATCATTTGTTTTAATATCCTGCCAGTACTCCATATTAAAGGGATACCTGGAGTACCTGGAGGATTTTTAATCTCTAACCCCCCTGGCCTTTTTCTCTAAAGTGCTCCCTGGAATACGGTCAAGCCCACCCTGGCCTTTAGGAGGCAGGGTGAACCCGATGATGAAGCATAACACTACTAGAGTGTGTGAGGGTTACCATACAAAAAGGAATTGCTCCAATGCATATTAGTAACATCTGACTAGAGAACTGTGCCTAGTTGATATTTCTACTGGGCGGGATACTTTTTTGACTTGTTGGTATTTAGTTGGGAGGACGTATCCCCTCCATCCCTCTTCCAATACTGTGGAAGATCCTCTCCACCCTTCAGGCCCTTGGCCACTATTTTGTACAGTATTCCCCAACTACACCAAAACAATATACATTCAGGTGGCGCGGGCTGCTTCACGAGCCTCCGGTGGTGAAAAACAAAAAACAAAAGTGAGCGCAACACCCGGTGGGGGAAAACAGAAAACAAAAGTGAGCGCAACACCCTGTGGGAGGTGGGGCCAGAGTTAAGGCACGGAGGGACAACCTGACAGGCCGCAGGGACTACCTAGGTGACTCCTGGCTGGCGGCAGCGGTTTCCCCTGTGTCCGCAAAGACTCGACTCATAATTTCAATGGAGGACGCACTCCAACATGACGGGGGGGAAAAATATGAAGGCCAGTCACCAGAGGAAGCTGGACAAATTCACTCTCCCGAAGGGCGCAGAGGCCCAAGAAAATCTTCACAAGCGACCGCCCCTCGACTCCAGGTCTGCCTCCAACGACAATCCTCTCTCACTCAGCGACATCATGGCCGCTATCCGAGGGGGCAGACAGCTTTGGAGAACCGACTAGATTCAGTCTCATCGGAAGTATCGCTGATTCAAGCAGACTTGCGCAATATGGGTGCAAGAGTGCAAGAAGTCGAAAGCTCCACCAAAACTCTACTCCAAGACACTTCGGTGCTCAAGGCCCAAATGAAGGAAATGCAAACACTCCAATCCAACCTGGAGGCCAGACTGGAAGAAAAAGAAGGTCGGTCACGGCGCAATAACGTCCGAATTCTTGGGATCCCAGAATGAGTAGAGGGACAGGCGCCTGATCTATTTGTTGAAAATCTCATCCAACAGCATCTCCAACCAAAAGGACTAACAAAATTCTTTTCCGTGGAGAGGGCCCATCGGGTACCGGGTGGGCGGCCCAAACCAGGAGCACCACCCAGGCCCATCATAGCGCTCCTCTTTAACTATAGAGACCGCGATGTGATACTCCAGAAATCCCCGCACTGCCCCACAAGTTCTATTTGAAAACATGCAGGTCAACTTCTTCCCGGACTTTACCCTAAAAACTCAAGGGCTGAGATGCAGTTTCATGGCAGTAAAGAAAGCACTCAAAGACAAAGGAGTTAAGTATTCTATGCTCTTCCCGGCACGTCTACGGGTGGAATCAGAAGGGGAGACTTGGTTTTTTACAACACCAGAGGAAGTGTGGGAATGGCTTGATGGCTGGAGGACAGTGGAGGGATCCGGGGCAAAGGCCCAAGTGGGAGATTCAGAGGAACAGCAAAGGGGCCGGGAGATCACCCAACAGAGGGCACCCACTTGGGTGAGTACGCATAAACCGGTTGGAAACCGATCTTTGGACAAGTGCTGGCAGGATGAGGCAGTAAGCTTCACACCCATTGAAGGACTGGAAGGTTCGCATATACCGTGACCCCGACCCCCAAGACTTTCTCCGCACCTAAAATAGTGGCAGAGATATAGGAAGATTTGAAGGCCAATGGGCCGGGAACTGGGGACAAGTACCAATCTCTGACTGCATTCAACCCAGCTTCTGCGCAGAAGGGAATAGCTTTGAAACAAAGGGTGGGGAGGAGGGAAGAGTTGGACAGCAGCCATACGTTTTTCTATGTTTGTTAAGTTGGGAAGGGACGACAGGCACTCTGCTGAGTTGGGGGGGCGGGCAGTTGGGGCTCCGTCAGGCAGGGATGCAGGGTGGGGGGTGGATCAGGGTAGGAAAGGGAGGGCAAGATTTCAAAATGTTATAGCACGTTTGCTATGGATCTTTGCAGGTTTAATGGGATGAGCAGGGAGCATCTATGAGCAGGACCCAAACATAGCAGTTCACACTGACATTTTGGCAGGGATTCACGGAGGAAAAGATCCGGTAGAGTTATATAGCAGGGCTAAAACAGCGAGACTACTAACTGCCGCATGACAGGGCAATCTTCCGCTGACCTTAAATTAATGACCTGGAATGTAAATGGGCTAGGAAATAAGATCAAACGGGGTATAGTACTGCAATATATCAAAAGACACTCCCCGGATGTTGTATTGCTGCAAGAAACCTACCTCATGGGAAACAGTTGTAAAGCTCTACACCGATGGGGGTATGAAATGAAAATACATGCAGGGTACACATAAGGATCCAGGGGCACAGGGATCCTTCTAAAGAAGAATTTCCCCCTAATAATTGAAAAGACTTGGTCGGATAGACTGGGGAGGTATGCAGTACTCTCAGGGACCTGGGCAGGAGAGGTGATAAATATCCTTTCGATATATGTCCCTCCGACTCTGAAAGACTTGACTTTGACAGACTTGGGGGCCCTGATGCTAGAACTCCCAACGGGATGTCTCTTTATGGGAGGCGATTTTAACATGACAGGGTGCGAGTTTATGGACCACTTACCATCCAAGGCCCCAAACCCCACCCAAACACAGCTGACGAGGTTCCTCTTGGCACTGGGCCTCACTGACATTTGGAGGGCGCTGAATCCCAACACGCTGGAATATACTTTCCACTCAGGGGCACATGGGAGTCGCTCCCGAATTGACTTTTTAGTCTCCCTTGCCTCATATCTCCCTTACTTTACAGACGTGAGGCATCTGGCGAGAGGGATCTCTGACCATTCCCCCTTGTGGATGAGGTATTGGGTGGGAAACCCACGTAGAGTGGGACCTGGTTGCGATTAACCCCTGGTATGTCAAGGTGCCGGCAATCAGGAAGGGACTTATTAAAGCCACTGAACTCTACTTCCAAGAAAATACTCATTCAGTTACATCAGCACAGGTACTCTGGGAGGCATACAAGGCAGTGGTCAGGGGCCAGGCCCTTTCCCTAATTTCAGGGCACAAACGGGAGAAGAGAGCAAAAGTGACTGAGCTCGAGCAAGACATTCTTGACCTCAAACTTAAGTCAGTAGAAAGGGAGGATGATAGCTTGCAACATACATTGAAAATAAACAACAAGACTATAAAGATTGGGTAACGGAGGAGGCCAGGAATAAAATCAAGGCGACGCAGCACCTATGCTATGATATTGGCGACAAAGCAGGAAAACTGCTTGTATGGCTCGATCAGCGTGAGAGAGCAAACCGATGGGTGGCATCCATCACTCTAGATACAGGGGAGGTCCTCCGTGACCCCATGGAGATTGCTGGGGCCTTTGCCGACTATTACTCGGCGATCTACTCCTCGGGTTCGAAGGCTACGGAACAAGACTCCCTGGAGTTCCTGGCGGATATTCCCCTCCCAGTCTTGACGGTGGAAGAAAAGCAGCTCTTAGATGCCAAAATTACTGAGGAGGAAGTAATGCAGGCGCTCAGAGCCCTAAGCTCAAGCAAGGCGATAGGCCCAAATGGTATCCCTTTAGAATGTACAAGCTCACAGTGCCCACAACGGTACCACACCTCCTGACAATGTTTGAGGAAAGCAGGACGCAAGGCGAGCTCCCGACCAATCAAAGGCTAGGTAGCATAGTAGTGATTCACAAAGAAGGTAAGCCTAGGGACCAATGAGCCTCATACCGACTACTCAACCCGGAGGCAAAAATTTTAGCAAAACTATTAACCTTAAGGCTACTTCCAGTGCTTAACACCCTAGTCCATCCGGATCAATCAGGCTTTATGCCAGGACGTAGCACTGCTCTAAACCTCAGGGGCCTACATGGGGTGCTGGGACGCAGGGGCGGCTCCTCCATTAGGGCAGAGGAAAGTCGCCCCACTGCTTTCTCGCAGTGCGAGAAGCAGAAACATAAAATGGTAAAACTACCATTTTATGTTTCTGCTGCTCGCACTGCTCAAAAGCAGAAGGGTTTGGTTGGGGGCGGGCGGGTGGGCGAGTCTGCTCGAAAGCAGGGGATGAGTGGCTTGCCCAATGCTGTGGGCCCTGACTGTTTGGTCGGCCCTCTGGGGCCGACCAAACTAGTCATGCACACTCTCCCTCTTCTCTACGTAGGCTGCATGCAGCCTACATAGAGAAAATGGCCTCCCCATAGGCGGCCGGATGGGCCCCGTCCCCACCAATCACAACGCTGCCATTGCATCGTTGTGATTGGCTTAGGGGAGGGGAGGGAGGCTGCCTGTGGCTGCTTCCTGTTCGGGAGAGGCACAGGGTCAAGACTGATTTGCATATAGCTGGGTCTGAACTGAGGTGGCGAAGTGAGCTAAAGAATGATGATGGATTCAACCCAGATCTGTGACTGGGGGTGAGTGTCTGAAAAGTTTCCGTGCTCCATCCATCATCTCCTTGTGTTTGCTTTGTTCGCCCTAAGTTGGCAGGGTATGCCCAGACGTGGGTCCCTTGCTCACTTTGCCACTGGATTCAAGCTAGCCTGGCTGATGAAGGGTGTTACCCAGAAACGGGTCCCAGTATGCTTGTTTCCGGTTCAGGGAAGACCTGGCTTGGCAGTTCGGGCTGGACTGTTCCCATGAGGCACAGGGTCAAGACTGATTTGCATATAGTTGGGTCTGAACTGAGGTGGCGAAGTGAGTTAAAGAATGATGATGGTTTCAACCCAGATCTGTGACTGGGGGTGAGTGTCTGAAAAGTTTCAGTGCTCCATCCAACATCTCCTTGTGTTTGCTTTGTTCGCCCTAAGTTGGCAGGGTATGCCCAGACGTGGGTCCCTTGCTCACTTTGCCACTGGATTGAAGCTAGCCTGGCTGATGGAGGGTGTTACCCAGAAACCGGTCCCAGGATGCTTGTTTCCGGTTCAGGGAAGACCTGGCTTGGCAGTTCGTGCTGGACTGTTCCCATGAGGCACAGGGTCAAGACTGATTTGCATATAGCTGGGTCTGAACTGAGGTGGTGAAGTGAGCTAAAGAATGATGATGGATTCAACCCAGATCTGTGACTGGGGGTGAGTGTCTGAAAAGTTTCAGTGCTCCGTCCATCATCTCCTTGTGTTTGCTTTGTTCGCCCTAAGTTGGCCGACACTGAGTTTTTTCGCTACCTACAGTTCCGGCATGCTAAAAGAGCAGTAGTGCCCGGGGGGAGTCCATACCTGAATCATCACCATTGGAATGCAGGCTCCTAGAAGAACATTTAACTCGCAGGGCAATATCCCTCACAAATCAGAAACTCATTAATAACTTACCGGACACTCTGATTGCCTTGAAAGACCGCTGGGGACATGACATTACTGACCTACAGGAAGAAGACTGGCTGGAAGCCCTGGCCTCCCCAAGAGAAGTGACCATATGGGCCCGCTTCAGATTGATCCAGCTCAAAATTCACCACAGAGCCTACATTTCCTGCAATACACTGCTAAAAATGGGTAGGAAAGGTGATGCACTCCTTCACAGAGGTTGTGGGGAGGAAGGATCGTTCTACCATATTCTGTGGGCATGCCAAAGAATCCATGACTACTGGGAAGCCGTAGTATCCTGTATTTCCGAGATAGTGGGAGAGGCATTAACACTCTCTCCCAAATGGTGTATATTGAATGTTTGGAAGGACTCTGATTTGGGGTGCGCAGACCAGACCTGGGTCACCCTAGGGCTAATGGTAGCGAAACGTAACATAGCTCGCCGATGGGGGTCGGAAGCCCCGACGACCTTACAGGAATGGAAGAGGGACATGGACTGGTGTATGGTGGCAGAAAAATCAGGTTATGTGAGCAGGGGGTGTCCAAGGAAATGAGGGAAGATATGGGACAAATGGAATGCATATAGAGGGTATCCGTGCACGGCCCCCTTGGGAGAGACACTCCAGCCCCTAACTAACCCAAGCGTTACCGAATGAGGTACCAGAGACAATGGAGGAGAATTAGTCCTGAGATAAAGAATGGGGGAATGAAGTGAACCTGCCGGATTCTGTGAGGAACGATTGTCATGTGTTAACATAACTGTAATGCTATGTCTCCTTTTTGCTCGACATTAATAAAAAGATCTGCCCTAAAGACTCCAGGTCAGTAAATTCTTGGATAAAAGGGACCAAGCCTGATGTTAAGGGAAATAGACTGTAGTCTGACCCACATAAATGTCAGTAGGCCCGCAGACACCAAGGACTTTGAAATGGACACTAGCTTTTACTGATAAAACTATATAACACATAAATGATGATGTGTTGAAATCAGGTTTCAGTGAATAGTTATCATTTGTGTATCACAAAGTAAAGTGACTTGATTTGTTTTTATGCCATTAAAATCTTTGATTAAAAAGTGCTTCGTTTTTGCTTTCTTAAAAAAAAAAACTAAAAAAGAATGGACTTAAACACTGTAGGGCTACATTGCTCATGCAACTGTACCCTCACCAGTGGTATAGTGCACCCAGCTAGAGGGGTGTCTTGCCTATACCATAGGCAGTGGGTTGCAGGCATGGCACACAGGTATGTGTGCCACTTTGACTCTTCACTTTTCTCTGCACCAAAACACGAAGCCTGCAATGGCAGCGTGTGTGTGTTAAGGTACAGGACCTCTAAAGGTGGCACAATATGTGCTGCAGCCCTTAGAGGCCTTCCCTGCTCACAGTGCCCTTGGTACCCATGGTACCTTTTACAAGGGACTTACATGTGGCCAGAGAGGTGCCAATTGGGGGTTCAAAGGTACAGTTTTGGGGAAGAACACAGGCCCTGGGAACCTGATTGGCAAGGACCCAGGGCACATCAAGTCAAAGTGCATCAGAAATCTGGCAAAAAGTGGCGGAGTTAGTGCAACAGAAACCCACTTTCCTACACATGAGTATCCCCATTTATTTCTCGTAAAACCTCGGCTAGAGGATAAGAGTATACAACTCCTTGAACATATGAGACTTGTACCTTTTCTTCATGTTTAATTTGAGTTGGAGCTACTCATTCTCTACAAACAATGGTGTGATGACAACCTGTGCCTAATAGGGCATCAATTGGTCGACAGTTCAGGCGGATTGTTTTCTTATATCGTTCCCGGCCTTACCCTGTAACTAGTATTCTACCCCTGGAGAGGCCTACTTCCATGGGTTCAACACTGTCTGCTTTGAGGGGACAATTTTTGGCTATGTGGCCCCATTCAGCACAACTGAAACACTGAGATCCCGGTTGGGTACTAGGCGAACTTAGGAGAGATTTGCCTAAGGTTTTGTTTATTATGGAGTTCCTGCCCTCCCCTCTTGTTCCACCTGGTCTAGGAAGGCCTTTAGGTGTACTAATTAGAGTTTTTAAGTGCTGTATTCTGGTGGCCTATGGTATGCACAGGCTAATTCCACTGCAAACAGTACAGTTAGGTGGGGGTATTGTTTTACCCATGACCTTGTGTTAGGTGGTAGGGCTTCAAGATATTGTTCTAAATATATTTTCTCAGTAACCACCTCTTTAGAGGTAGTGGTAGGTTGTAGCCACTGATTCCCTAGATCCCTAATCCTATAGTAAAGAGCCCTGGGGTTGTCACCTGCCGTCCATTTTTCCTTGCGGAAACAACTCCTATAATATTCTTGGACATCAGGCGTGGCCAAGAGCTTCAAGATAGCGGTCGCACTCTCAGTGTGCTCCGGACCCCTCCATCATCCGCTCAACTCCAGCCCAGGTGCATGAAGCCGGATTTTTCCCTAAACACCCAGAGAGTCTCTGCACGACCCCCGGGGGCGTCTCAAGCTACCCGGACACCAGAGGACCCAGGTGGCCGCTTTGTCTGAGCGGAGAGACCCAGACACAAGATGGCGGCAAACAGAAGGCGGTGAGCCCCGACACCGGAGAGACTGAATCCGTCTGTTTGAGTGGGTGCGCAGTGTTTCAACTCTGCCCGTCTGCTGTGGTGGGGCCACGGCCTGACCTTTGCGGGTCGCCGGAGAGATAGCTGCAGACGGAGGTGGGACGCAGTGCCAGGCGGCGGCCACCATTGTTGAGGGATGGCGCATCTGAGCAGCACCAGGCCTTGATGGCAACAAGAGGCCCTCAATGCAGACTGTCCATCGGGATACTGCAGAGAACTGCATGAGCCCACCTGAACTGAACTGTAGTCAGCGGAGCCTGCCCCTCGCGACTGTGGCCCTCCGTAGAGAGCGTGGGGACGCGGAGTGCCCATCTTGGTGGGCTCGGGCTCAGGTTCCAACTCTGTGACCCGTCGCCCGGAGCCTGGCCGCTCCCCCGTCATCATGTTGGCAGGTGAGGAGTAGGGGGGACGGCTGAAAAAGATCGTTTACCTGGGCCGTCTGCAAGAGATAGACATCAGCTCCAGAGAGGTGGTGTGGCCGTCTACCCGACTGCAGACCCCCCCTCCACCCGGCATTGTGGTCCGGCAACTGCCTGAGGACGGGGGCCTGCCCAGGAGATGGGGGGCAAGCAGAGACCTGAAGATAAGGCCGGGGTACTCCAAGGCGGTTCATGACCCCGCCTCGCCCTCCCAGCTCATCAGTAGAGTAGGCCGGTTGCACGCGAGGCGAGGCTTCCGTTCCTCCGGGAGGGGAGGCCACTAGTGTGGCAAGTGTGAGACCGGAGTGACACAGCGAGAAGAAATCACTGGGGTGGCCCTCCGGACATCAACGGCGCCCCACCTGGGACTCTGCCTTTCTTGCCCATCCCACCTGAGGGCAATCAGAAGTATACCCCCACTCCAGATTTGCACAGGCCTGCCGGGGCCGAACTGGATACAGCAGAGCCGCTCCGCGACAGTGGTCCTCCAAAGGGAGTGGCCGTCGCGTTTGGCTCCAGGTTCAGGTTCCACACTCTGTGACCTGGCGCCTGGAAGCTGGCTGCTCCCCCGGCACCAAGTTGGCAGGTGAGGAGTAGGGGGGGGGGCAATTGAAGAATCGCATTGGCCGGGCCGGCTACAAGGGTTAGACCTTGATTCCGGAGAGGTGGCGCAGCTATCAACCCGCCAGAGGACCACATACGGCTTAGTGGTCCGGTGACTGCCTGAGGCCGGGGGCCTGCCCATGAGACGAGAGGGGCAAGCAGAAACCTGAAGACAAGGCCGCGATACTCGGAGGTGGCACACAACCCCACCTTGACCTCTCTGATCAACAGGAGAGAGGGCCAATCTGCAAGAGAGGCGAGGTCTCCATCCCGCTGGGAGGAGAGGCCACTGGTGGGGCAAGTGCGAGGCCGGGGGGACACAGTGGGAAGTACCCTCTGCGGCGGCAGTCAGGACATCAGTGGCGCCGCATCGGGGACTCTGCCTTTCCTTCCCATCCTCCATGAGGGCATTCAGGAGTATACACCCATCCAAGAGAAACAGAGAGGTCGAGCTAGGTGCCGGATGAACCAAGAAGACCCAGAGGGGGAAAAGGACCTTAGTTCCCTATAGGAGTTGTCCCGGCCACCATACCCTCCCTAACACTTTCTGCAGATCAGTGCGGTTCATACGCGTTTCGGCGAGGGTACAAAGGGAGCGCGACCAGGGTGGCTTGAAGATTCTCGGAGACGGTCACCACTCAGACCCACGGAAGGAAGCGACCAGCAGGCCCACGAAGAACCAAAGTGGAGCAAGGGAGAGCCTGGGGTGGAGTGGTCGGAGGCCAGTGAGAACCATCCCTTGTGAAACCTTGCCCCTCCCTGGCCCAACTGTGCTTCTCTCCACGGAGGTGAGCGGAAAATGGATAGTGGCCAAGCATGGGTAAAGACAGGCAGGTCAAGCCACCTCCCTCCCAGACCCGAATGGAGCAATACGCGACAAGTAATGTCGACACTGGCTCTGTCGTCACGACCGGGCCTCCAATACCCGACAGCAATTTGGCCACCATCCTTGAAGCGATCCGTGCTTCCCAAGACTCAGTGGAAACCAAGATTGGGGAAGTGCGGGTAGATGTAGCTCTTATTCGGCAACACCTCTGTAATGCTACTGCTAGGATCTCAGAAGCTGAATCGCGTTTATCCACTGTTGAGGACGAGGTTTCTGCAATGAAGCATCAAGTTTCAAAGCTCCTATCTCACACGGCTGAGCTGCACCGGCGGGAGAAAGACGCTGAAAACCAGTGTTGCCGGAATAACATCTGTCTGGTGGGGTTCCAGGAGGGCTAAGAACCGACTCAGGCATCAGCCTTCATTGAAACATGGATCAAATTGTGGATGCCGGCAGATTGCTTATCTGCATGTTTCGTTGTGGAGAGGCACATCATGCTATTGCACCTAAACCGCCTCCAGGGGCCCCCCACAGGCCCATTATAGCGCGCATCCTTAACTTCAAGGACAGAGACGCTATTCTCCAGGAAGCATGCTCACAATCCACTCTCTCTTATCAAGGATCCAAGGTTATGGTGTTCCCAGACTATACTAGGGAGGTTCAGGCTCAACTGAGATCTTATACGGCAGTTAAACAGAAGTTGTGAGCCCTCAATCTCTCGTATAGACTCCTGTTTCCAGCCAGCCTCAGGGTTATCCACAACAACAAGAGTCATTTCTTCGACCCCCCAGAGGCGGCGTGGGCCACTGAGGAACGCCCCCTCGCTAACAACAACGCAATATCCTCCTCTCCCGCACGAATGCCCTCAAAGAATGCAGACGAATGAGCGGTGAAACCACAGCAGAGATGCACCCAGTCCCGGCGGCGGCAAAACACACTAAGAAGGAAGTCCTCCTCACCAGAAGGAACCTTGAGAGGTGCTTCTGGCTATCCTCTCGCGGCAAGAACACGTGCCTCTTCGCGGGAGCGGGTCCCGAGCGGAGAGACATCTCACTCCCGGTCATCAACGCCGGTGATGGAGAAAATTCGAGACTCAGACCTGTCTTGCAGTCCAGTAATATGAATAAGGGTCCCAGAAGCTGCAGGTGTGGAGTCACACCAACCACAACAGCCACAGGCACTTCCCGACTTCCGGCTCACTATAAATCCTATTAAGTGGAGGGGTCTACCACTCTGTCCCCAATGTGCATGTCAGCAGTAGTTCTGGTTTATACTGTTCGGGCAACAGATGCTTCCATGGAAAAAGTATAGGGTGGGGGATGACAGTTGGGGGTTTTGTTTTCTGGTTCCTATTCCACTCCCTGCAGCTACTCAAGACACAAGACACAAAGCACCTCCATAGTCATCAAACTGATGCTTTCTCAGGGACACGCCTGTCCTCCCTGCTCATAGACCACATACATATGTCCAGGGCACCTCTGTGTCGTCTTCTACATCCCCTTCAAAGACAACACCCATGGCGACACCCAACCTTGACCTGGAGCCCATGTGCATCCTCTCCTGGAATGTCAATGGTCTTCTAGACAAGGTGAAACGTACGGCAGTTCTGAAGTTCTCAACCCGCTCCTCACACTTAGTCCTTATGCTACAAGAAACCCATCTATTAGGCAATCACTGCCCATTCCTAGCCTGCCAAGGATTTGACAGGGTATATGACAATGGCTTCACAAGGGGGTCCCGAGGAGTAGCAATCCTGTTCTGCTGCACCTTTCCCTTCGTGGTGGCACGAGAAACCCACCACCTTCAGGGACGGTTCTTGGCTGTTACTGGGTCTCTAGGGGGTCGTATAATGAACCTGATCTCGGCCTACATAGCCCCTGCAACTCTGGCGTCCTCCCTCCAAGATCTGGCCACCCTGCTGATATCCCTCCCTCAGAGGCTGACGGTGCTTGAAGGAGATTTTATGTTTAAATTTGTTTTATTGTGCTACTGCCAAAGTATAAAATAATTGTTACAGTGCTGAGGTGGCGTCAACATTCGGCCCGCCCAGCGCATATGCAGCTTTTAACATAAACCGTAAACCATATAAACCTAACCCTCCCTTATCCTTCCCCCCACCCCCTTAGGGTGCCAGCGGTGTCCTAAATGTATCCTATAGAGAGGCTCAGTATCGCACGTCTGAGAGGTGCTAGGATGCAGGAGATCCCGTCAAATGCAGCATCCTGAGGTATCTACGGCACATCAGCTCGGTGAATTCTTGTGAGAGATGTGCTATGAATGGACGCCATATCTCTCTAAATGTGTCCCCCCCTGGGTCAAAAGTTGTTGCCAGCCTCTCCATTCCTAGCAGGTCCCAAATACGGTGTAGCCAGGCTAGTCTTGATGGAACCTTTTCGGTACCCCATAGGGCCAGTATTGCTTGGGGCGCCGCTTGGAAGGCAAGAGTAATGTGCTGACCCCGTCTGGAGCAGAGCGGGTAAGTGAGTGGATTGGGAAGTCCCAGTAAGGTGAAGGAGGGAAACCTAGGGAGCTGAGTGTCAACATGGGTGTCTATTTCTGTTAAGATCTCTTCCCAAAAGAGTGTTAGTCTGGGGCATTCCCAAAGAATATGGATCAGGGTCCCTGGAAAGTTTTTACATCTCCAACATTTATCCCCTCTATCTGGATTAATTTTTAATAGCCGGGCAGGGGTCCAGTACCAATAGGTGGCGATCTTTACTGCTGTTTCCGTGTCAGAGGTGTTAGGTGTCGTGTGTCGTGCCCTATAATATATATCCCGCCACTCTTTCTGTGTTAGGTGGCCACCCAGCTCCTGTTCCCATCTCTGTTGTGCAGAGGATTTCGTCACTGGCTCTGGGCCTATCAGGAATTTATATAGGTCTGAGACTATGCGTCGTTGTGTGGTTTCCATCATTACTGGATCCAGGACCCAGTGCCTAATTTGTGTGTAATGGAATCTCTCCTCTTCGGGAAGTGCAAGGTCTGCTTTCAATGTGTCAAATGATATGGGGCCTTCCGTGTCAAAGAGATGTCCCCACTGCATCCCAAACCCTCAGCAGAGGCACTGTGATTGCCGAGATGTATAGGCTAGGGGGGCGGCCCACCTTCCTCAAGAAGAGAATCTTCCACAGGGAGGTCCCCGCTAGTGCCCTGTCCATAAACAGCCATGTTTTTTCAGATTCAGCTCGGATCCACTCCACCATGTATCTAAGCTGGGCTGCCTGAAAGTAACACCGTAGGGATGGAATACCCAGACCTCTCTTGCCCAGGCTCCGCCAACTCAGGTTCTGCTTCATCCGAGGACGCCGGTTCGCCCAGACAAAGGTCTGGAACGCCTTTTGCAAAGATTGGATTGCACCTGGTGGAGGCCAGAGAGGCAGAGTCAAGAACATGTATAGTATTCTAGGGAGGGCTGTCATTTTTAGAGCTGCCACCTGCCCCAACCAAGATAACGAGTAAAGTTGCCAGCGAAGTAGGTCTGATTTGACCCCGTCAACCATTTCTCTGTAACTGAGTGCAACAGTCTCTAGGATCGTTGGAGAGAGCTTAAAGCCCAGGTAGCGGATACTTGACCTCCAGCTGATCGAGAACATCCGCGTGAGGTAGTCCTGTGTGTTCCGGGGCACCGTCAAGCTCAGCGCTTGTGATTTGGAGATATTAATTTGGAGGCCCGACACTACACCAAATCCCTCGACCTCTTGCAGGAAGCTCGGTAGAGAAGACCGGGGGTCGTTCAAGGAGACTATAACATCATCGGCGTAGAGAGTGATCAAATGTTCTTTGCCTCTAAAGTGTACCCCTTTACAGTCCCGCATCCTTTGTGCAAAAGGCTCCATATAGAGTGCAAACAAGAGAGGGGAGAGAGGGCAGCCCTGTTGCGTGGAAAACTATCAGAGTTCCTGCCGTTTACCCTAACAGATGCTCGGGGTCTCTCGTAGCCACTAAGTACCCAAGATCGAAACCTCTCTCCCATCCCAAAGTGGTTCAGGACCTCTGCTAGATAGGGCCAATGCACCCTATTGAATGCTTTCTCAGCATCTATTGAGAAGAGCATGATCTCTCGCTGGGACCGGGACGCTTCATCTCTAAGGTGGAGTAACCGCTTGGTGTTGTCAGGGCATTGTCTATTGGGTATAAAACCGGACTGGTCAGGCTCGACCAGCCCTGCCGTCAGTGGGCCCAGCCGCGCCCCTAATATCCCTGTAAACAACTTCACGTCGACATTTAAGAGCAATATTGGTCTATAGGACCTGCATGCTTTCCTGTCTTTGCCGGTTTCACAATTACAGTGATTGAGGCCCCCAACATTGACGGGGGGAGCGTCGACAAGTCCGTGATTGTGTTAAACACCTTTGTGAGGAGAGGGGCCAGCAGGCCCTGGTATGTTTTATAAAAGATGGCCGAAAAGTCATCCGGGCCTGGGGACTTATTAGATTGTAACCTGGCTATCGCAGATATAACCTCTTTGATTCTGACAGGTGCATCCAGATCATTCGCCTGATCTGCTGTCAACTTAGAAACTTTAGCTCCCTCTAGATACTCCATAATGGGCCTAGGTTGGAGGTCCTGTGCCGAATATAGGGCCATTTAAAATGTGCCAAACCGTGAGGCAAGTGCCTCATCCCCAACTATCTCCTCACCCATTTCCGAGATCAGAGCCTCCACTGTGTTGGCCTGGTGTTGCCCCTTCAATTTATTCGCCAGCATCCTCCCGCACTTGTTTCCCCCCATGTAGAATGCATGTTTGAGGTGTAGGATAGAGTATTCCGCTTGATCAAGGTCCAGGGCAGCCAGCTTTTTCGGGCTGCCTCCAGTTGCCTCCACACCCTGGGGGCCCCTGTACGGTGGTGGATGCGCTCCAGTACCTGCACTTGTTCCTGGAGCTTTGCCCTGGTATCGCGCCTTGCCCTATTGTCTGCTGCTGATATTGCAATCAACACGCCTCTGATTACCGCCTTCAGGGCATCCCATAACATCGCAGGGAAGATTCAGGGGTGTCATTTACTGTTAGATAGTCCCTTAAGGCCTTCCCCACCTGCTCGACCGTTTCTGGACGGCGCAACAGTCTCCCTCAGCCTCCAAATTCTAGGCGTTTGGCTCTGGGGTGGAAGCCCAAGATCTAGTACGACCGCGGAGTGATCGGAGAGGGTCCGGGGGTCAATCTCCACTGAAGTTAACACCTCCTGCACTTCCCTAGAACCCAAAAAGTAGTCTAATCTTGTGTAAGTTCTGGGGGGCGCTAAAGAGGCCAGCTGCAAGATGGCTGCCACTTTGTGAGGCTCTGCAGGCCGGTTGATTAATCCGCCAGGATCCGCCCTTTGCAGCGGACATACGCATCTCTCTCTCGCAGGCAAATAACCGCCTTTGAATCGGGCACATACCTGTGGGCCGTAAGACCTGCGAGTGGGCGGAAAGGGGGAGGGCCTGCGGCCACGACGGCAGCCTGGTGAGGGTGCGGGCCCTGACTGGAGGCACCTCGCTGGGGTTGCCCGGCCGCCCTGCAGTGGACGTGAGGTGGAGCTTCCTGGGATGCGGTCCCCCTCGTCTGGAACCTGTGCTGCAGCGGGCCGGCGGGTAGATCGCACCGCCTGAGGAGGCCGTGGTGTGACCTGTTGCCCATTGGAAATCGGCAGTGTGGAGCGACCGCGCTGGGGCACGGGCGCTCCTGGCTGGCGGCGGAGGCCTGTACACGAGGTGAGGACGTGGCTGCAGGGGGGGAAGCACCGGACTGTGTCTGCCGCAAAGGTTCCCCCCCCCAATTGGAGACGTGAATGCATGGACAACCGCTGTGGGGAAGGTGCATTAACACAAGCAGTGCTGCCGATGCTGTCAGAGCCATGCTATAACTAGACTGGTGGTGAGATTGCTTCCCCCAGAGGGATAGTGTATTGGATTGACTCCCGTGACTGATCTCTGCAGTGTAGAGGCCCTCCCCCCTTGTTTGCCCTTAGGACCATGGGGAGCCAGTAGGGCTCTCTTTTGTATGGCTGATTAGGACTCGCAGATTCCCCCCCCCTGGGCATCGCATATCGCCCGGCAGCTTTGCAACACTTGTGAGCTCGTCCGGAGGAGCTGCCCAAGATGGGGCAGCTGGACCCCTAAAGAACCCATTGGGGCTGTGCTGGGTGAAGTGGAGCATCCGGCCCTCCTCCTCTATATTGGAAAGCTGGGAGACACCTACAGGAGAACTTGCCCCACATGTTGAGACCCCCGCCGCAGGGGAACACTGTGCTATCTTGGGGCTGCCTCTACCTACTGGGGATACACGGGGCTGTCTGCTCACCACTGCAGCAGAGATGGGGAAGCCTGAAGCCCGCCAGACCAAGCTGTCCTTTGACCAGCGCCAGGGGAGGCTGGCACATCGATGGACGACCCGCTTGTGCCCGCTGAAACGTCGGAAACCTCACTGGAACTGTTCATTCGCGACATGTTTCGTAACCTCAAGCAATCTTTAACTACTATAGACCAAAAAATTGACAGCATGGCTGACCGGCTGGACAGGCTCAGAGACAAGGTTTCCAGTCATGAGGGGCGAATCGGTCAGGCGGAGCAGCGCACTTCTGCGCTCGAGGACGATGTGGCTTCGCTGCGCGAGAGAATGCTTAACTTGGAAAAAGTTCTTGAAGTCATCAAAAGAAAGAATGTAGACCGCGAGGCTCGATCGCAGACAAACAATGCGCACATTATTCGCATTCCTGAATCCACAGCGATGTCCCGCGTCGAGGACTACGTAGAGGGGATGCTGAAATCCATCTTTAGCGACGCTCTCTTGGCGGTTTGCATTGTCGAGAGGGCGCACAGGGCGCTTGGACGCGGCCCCCGCCTGGGGCCCCTGCCAGAACGATCATCGCTCGCCTGCACAATTATTGAGACAGGGACACAGTGCTGCGCAAGGCCAGGGACTTACAAGACATCAGGTATCAGGGCAATTCTGTTTCCTTTTACCAGGACTTCACCATGGCGTTCCAGGCGGCACGAAGGGAATTCATGCCCATCAAGCGCACGCTCCAGAAACAGGACATTGAGTATTCTCTCTTCTACCCCGCTAGACTACGTATCTTTCATGCTGGGAAGACCTCATATTTCACAGACCCTAAGTCGGCTGCCAAGTTTGTGCGCTGCCTTCGCCCGGCTCGACCGTCACCACGCCGAGAGGAAGAGACGGCAGAAGGGGTACCCCTCAGTGACAATGATTGATGCATGGTTGCGGCTACATAGATCCACCTGCACCAACAATCTACGCTAATTGGCTTTCATCTGCCCACTGTTACAACTGATAGAACCCTTATCACTGAATTTTTTTGCATTATACTGCATTAGTTTCCCTCGAGCTGCTTTTTGGGAAGCAGGGGCTCCGGTTTCCCACTTTCTGACTGGCCGCCCAGCTTTTACCGCTGGGAGACATCTGGCCTCTAGCGTTCCCCACAGGGATGTTTCTCATACAATCTCTCTTTAGAGGCCACGGTTGGCCTTGTTGTGGGTAGTTCGGTGCTTATCAGCCTGGTTGGGGGGCTGGAGTGGGCGGAGGGTGGTTGGGTTTGAAACTTGTGGGGTGTTTTTATGGTTTTCTCTTTCTTTCTTCTCCCTTTCTCTCATCCTCCTCTCCCCTTCTTGCTGGCCCACTGGCACATTGTGCTCTAGAGCGGTATGCCTGCGGGGTGACTGTTGGAAGTTTTTGGCAATGCCTGGTCCAGATGAGCTGAATGGGCTTAAACTAAAAGCTATCACTTGGAATATACAGGGCCTTAATAACAGTAAAAAAGCACGGTTGGTGGCGGCTTATCTTAATCGGCAGGGAGCGGATGTGTGCTTCCTACAGCAATTACACTCCACTGACAATGTTTGCGCGCGACTGCGGGCTGGGTGGATTGGTGAAAAGTACCTAGCAGGTTACTCCAACTATGCTAGGGGGGTGGTAATACTTGTGAGAAAAGGGCTACCATGGTGCACACGCAAAATCCTACGTGATCCACAGGGGCGATATGTCATGCTGGCGGGTATCCTGGACGGCCAACCGATCAGAATGCTCTCGGTCTATGGGCCTAACATAGATGACCCTGATTTCTTCGTGGAGGTTTGGAGACTAGCGGACACTTTAGGCCCAGGCGCGATCTTATGGGGGGGGGGGACTTTAATGTTATTCTTGACCTGACCCTTGATAGATCAGGGGGTGACCGCCGACCCCACCCTAGGACAGCTGCACAACTACACAGCATCATGGAGGACTACGGGCTTGTGGATGTATGGCGTCATAGGCATGCACACCTTAGGGAGGGCACTTGGGTTTCCTTGGCTGGCCCCACGTGGTCCAGAATTGACTATTGGTTGGTCTCAAAGGATATCCTGGCAGAGGTCTCCGAGTTGGCTCACTTGGAAAGATCATCACTATCTGATCACTCCCCCGCATTGCTCATGCTTGCGCTGCCCGGCGGTCCCTGCAGGACATTCAGCTGGTGACACCTAGCGCGTGCATTGCGGGACCAGGCCTTTCATGAAGCGATTCACGCGGCAATAACAGAATATTTTACGCTGGACGAAGGCACAGTCCAGTCCCCTTCCACACTCTGTGAGGCATTTAAATCCGTTATTAGGGGTGAGTGCATTGCAAAGCAAGCGGTATTCTACGAACATTACGTGGCTACCTCCGCCGTCTTGAGGGTGAAATCCGTGCGCTGGAACAGGAATTCTTTGTCACCCATCAGCAGGAGACTCTGGGCACTATCAGAGATAAGATGGCTGAGTTTGAAGAGGCCGCTGTTAGGGAGACACTTTATCTGGGCAAGGAGACTCATGCCCTGCGCTATGCCGAAGGTGACCGGGCTGGTAAAACCCTCACCGGCCTTCTCAAGAGGCCTTGGGCCAGCGATTATATTGGCGAACTCCGGAAACCGAATGGTGACTTGGCAGTGGGCCAGACCGCAGTCCAAGCCGAGATGCTGTCCTTCTACTCTTCCTTATACACTGCCACACAGCACTCCATCCACCCCGACTTGGCTTGCCTTTTTTGACTCTATTGAGCTGCTCTGGCTAGCAGATGGCCACTGCAATTATCTGGATCAACCCTTCTCTGTGGAGGAAGTAATCGGGGTGATCCGGGCCCTCCCCGGTGATAAGGCCCCGGGTCTAGACGGCCTTACGGCTGCATTCTATAAAGAATATTATCCTCTGCTCGCGCCCTATCTCATCAACATGAATGCTGAATCCTTGGACTGCGGGGAGCTCCCTCCCACACTCAGGGAGGCTCTAATCATCACCATTCTGAAGCCAAACAAGGACCCTCTCGTCTGTGATTCTTACAGACCCCTGTCAATGATTAACCTGGATAATAAAATTCTTGCGAAGCTCAATGCTGGTCGACTGTTCCCTCTTATGCCCTTAGTGTTATGACCTGACCAGTGCGGCTTTGTCACCGGACGAGCCACCTCGCACAACCTGCGCACCTTTTTTGCCACTATGCAGGAGATCGACCCCGAGATACCAGCGGCGGTGGTTTTTCTTGACGCCACTAAGGCCTTCAACACCCTAGAGTGGCCATATTTATATGCCCTCCAGAGCCGGCTTGGTCTCAGCGCTAAATTCCTGAAACTGATTGCCCTCCTATACTCCTCTCCGACAGCGCGCCTCCGCCTTAATAGCATTGTTCCCCCCCTTCCCTGTATCTCGGGGCACCCGGCAGGGGAGTCCGCTATCACCTCTGCTTTTCGCTATTGCGATGGAGCCATTGGCCGACTGGTTGCGGCAACACCAAGCCCATCGTGGTCTTGCGTTTGTGTTTAGGGTGATCCTTGTATCCCTGTACGCGGATGATGTACCTTTATACGTCAAACACTCTGCGGTCAATTTAGACACCTTATTTAGAGAAATTATACGGTTTGGCGGTCTCTCCGGGGTCACTATTAACTGGGGGAAATCAATCATTTTTCTGCTTACGGCAGCCACGGACAGGTTCCAGTCAGAATACCCCCTGCGCTGGGCTCTCAGCCCAGTGAAGTACCTCGGAACCTGGCTGAGCCAGAAGATCGATGAGTTATGGCAATGCAACTACGGGAGGTTTATGGACTGGCTCGAGAGCCGAATTGGATGCTGGATCTCGCTCCCACTGGCCAGACGATTGGCCATCGTCAAGATGGTTGTACTTCCCAAGTTCTTGTATGTATTCACTAATCTCGCGATTCCTCTCACTTCGGCTTTTAAACGACGACTGCGCTCCAACCTAATCATGCTTGCATGGGCGGGTAAGCAGCCCAGGATCTCGTGGGAGATCCTCACTTTGCCCTTCGAGCAGGGAGGTCTGGGGGCACCCGATATGGAGCTCTACTACAATTGCGCCCAGGCCCAGTGTTTATGGCACATGTGACACCCGAACGTGACCGCGCTTCCCCCACACCGCTGAGCATGGTATTAAACAAGCGGCAGCCCAGACCGCGCACGGTTGTGGACACCGTCAGCTGCACACTTTGGGCTTGGAGAGAGCTGCGCCGCAGGGCTTGCCTGACAGAGATGTACGCTCCCTCAGTCCCCCTGCCGCGCCATCCGGATTTCCCATCCCTTGAAGACTCGGGAGCCTGTAAAAGGCTTGACAGGCTCGGTATCTGCACTATGGGGACGCGTTACCCGGCGGAATTTTCGCTGACATGGCAGACGCGCTCGCAGCAGAGAGTTGGGGCCTTCTTGACAAAATGATGTACCTCCAGCTCAGCGCGCAGCTGAGGACGAGATATGACACATTCCCATTGGCACCCCCCACGTTTCAGGTACTGGAGGATTTTTTAACCAATCCGTCCCCGCGTAAGTTAATTACTCGTCTGTATGCTGGCATGCAGCGCGCGGCGCCTATCTGTGTACCTGCTGCGTGTAGCGGTTGGGAGGAGCTATTGGGGACCCCCATAGAAGATGAACAATAGGCCCACTGCTGCGCGATAACCAAGGACCTATCTCCCAACTACAGATTGAGGCTAATTAATTTTAAGTTCCTCCACCGTATCTACAGAACTTCCACTTGCCTGCATAGAGTAGGTCTGAGGGATGATGCGAGGTGCACTCGCTGCTGGGGGCCTGAAGCGGATTTCCTGCATTTGTCCTGGTCCTGCCCAGAGATCGCAGGCTTCTGGATATGTATTTTTGATGCACTGGATGCAATGCTTGAGTAGCAGCTCGAATGCTCCCCCTAACTGCGCTCTTAGGCTATGTGCGGCATGTCCCGGCCCCTCGTCGGAAACTAGCAGCTTTGCTCCTGTTACTTGCCAAACGGCGGGTTGCCATGTGCTGGGGCAGGAGGCACCACCCCGCCTGACTGACTGGCTAGGTGATGTGGCATTCTGCCAAGGCCAGCTGACTAACTATTGGGAACTCATGCCCGTACACTCTTGACCTAGAGACATATGGGACCCACTGCAGGATTATCTCAGAGCGCACCCACCGGCTCCTGCTGACCTGCCTCATAACACTGTATGCACACATTGAGCCGGGCTTCCTCAATCTGTGCGCTATCTAAATTGCTTGCTCTTGAGGCACTGTGTCGCCTCCTTCGCGTGGCCAGCACTTCTCTCCCCTCTTCTTCCTCACCTTCACCTTTACGCCTTTGTCTTCTTTTATTCTTCTCTTTCCTTTTTTCTTTCAGAACTTCACTACCGAGCTACAGGGCTGAAATTGCTGGCACACATTATTTACGGACATGGCTGTATGAACGAGCCAACAATGGACCTATAAGATGCACTGGACTGTCACCTGCTCGTATTGAGGAGTTTCACTTTATTGTAAAAAAAATTCTGGTACCCTGTAATCTCTTGTCAATTTCTCAATAAAGCTAATAAAAAAAAAAAATCTTGTGTAAGTTCTGTGAGCATGAGAGTAGAACGTATAATCTCTCGAGGCTGGGTGTTGGTCTCTCCACAAGTCCCTCAGCCCCAAATCCCGCACCCAACGGAGGCCCCCAGCGCCAAAGGCCCCCGCCGCACCCTGTCAGTGGGTGGAGCGGTCTAAGTCATTGGGGAAGACCAGGTTTAAGTCGCCTCCCAGAATCACCCACCTATCTGGTGTTGCCATCAGGTCCCCAATAGCTTTGTGGATAAACTGCTCCTGTTTATTGTTTGGGGCGTATATAGAACCCAAAGGTATGGATTGTGAACCCAGGTGTATTCAATACCCCAAGAGACGTCCCTTAATCTCTGCCACCTTCATCCCCAACTTCCCTTGAAAGGAGCATGAAAATAGGACTGCTACGCCGGATGCCTTGTGTGTCATGGAGTAGAAGAATTGCAGTGGGAAGGCTTGAGACTTGAGCCTGTTCCAGTCCCTGCGTAGGAGGTGTGTTTTTTGTAAGAGACATATGTCTGCCCGTGTGTGTTCGAGATAGGACAATATCGCTTTCCTCTTTACTGGGGTTATTTAGGCCCTTGATGTGGAGGGTCAACACCTTCAGGTTCCTAGGCCATGCGGTCATATCCAGGACCTGGGGTATTCCTTGTTGAACCAGTCAGACCCCCCCCACCCTCCCAAACCCGCACGTGCCACAGCGCTATCTAAGGATGCTGGAATAGAATGAAATGGTAGCAGGCACACGTGAACAGTCCCCTGAAAAATAACAACAGAAAAATAGAGTCCCTTTTGTGGAGATGGAGAAGTGTCCGTCATCTCGTTTCCAGTGGTAAAGTTCCTTTGTGGGTTCCATGCCACATCCTGGCTGAGCTGCGCCATCTCCTGGTCTCGTTCCCCCCCCCCCGCCATCGGCTCTTCTATCTTCGACTGGGACCTCAGGCTGGTGCGCCCGTCGTGTTGTCCTCAGCTAGCCTGTCCAGTACTGCCTTCCTCTCAGCTGCCATAGCCTCTTGAGTGGCCCGTACCCATGCGCACCTTGGGGATCCTCCGCCACCCTCCCCCCTCCTCTTGCTTCTGCCTGCTAGTTTGTGCATACAATTGTGGTTCTTCTGGCTGTTCTATTTGAAGAAGTTCACATGCTTCAGAAAGAGAGCGCAGCTGTCGGAGTTATCCCTGCCATCGAAACACCAAGCGAAAGGGATGGCCCCATGAATAGGACACCTTCTTATCCCACAAGAACGTTCTGACCTGCCGTAATTCTTTGCGTTTTTGAAGTGTGGAAGCATCGAGATCTCGAAACAGATGTACCGCCTGGCCCTGGAATTCTATTGATTGTGCTTCTCGCGGTCTTTTAAGGATCTGTTCCTTTAGGGGGAAGCTGTGGACCACGTTAAAATATCCAGTGGACGAGACTTCCTGGGCCCCAGCTGCCCACTCTATGAGTCCGGTCAAACGGATATCTTCTGGTGATGTGTCGCCCAGGATATGCTTGAACAGGCCTATTACATATGCTTCGATGCTCTCTCCCTCTGCGTCTCGTGCCACTCCACGTATTCGAATGCTCTTCCTCCCGAAACGATTTTCTAAATCTTCTGCATGGGCCTGAAGGTCCAGTTGCTGCTCTGAAAGGCAGATGATCGCCTGCTGCATTTGTTCTATTTCCTTGTCTCGAGATGTGACCCTTTCTTCTAATGCATCCACCCTGTCTCCAATGTCCGTAACTTCCTTTCGCATAGCCTGCAGTTCAGCTGTGATATCCTTTTTGACAGCGAGGAGGTCTTCCCACAGAACTGAAAACAAGGCTTCTAGATAGGAATGGGCCGGTGCCTCTGGGTCTTCCGCAGTTGGTGAGGTCACTCTGCTCGATCCGCTCTTGTTCTCCCCCTCCTGTGGGCCCCTGGTTTTCACAAGCATATCTTTAATGGAACCCCCTTTTTTCATCCTGGCAGACCCCATTATCTCTGTGGCAGAGTTGCCTGATTTAGACGCGGTGCTTCTACTCTGCTTCTCCGCTTCCGACTCCTAGGAGATGACTACCTGTCCGGCCTTGTGTCCTGGGAGAACTCCTGCTATTATGGGTCAGCGTGGATATGATCTTGTGCGGCAGGGTGTTGTAGTCCAAGGGCCTATGCTCCCTCGTGCTTATCCCAGCTTGCCTGTACAAACGCCCTCTCGTACCAGGGTCGACTTCAGTCCAAGGACCTAAGGTGAGTTCCACTCCTCCGGCCTCTCTCCAACAGGCGTCTCTGGTCCGGGGTAGTCTCCTGATGTACCCGCCTCTCCCTCAACCGGGACTGCACTAGGGCTTCCCCTCCACTGGCCCGGTGGTGTCTAGCATGTCCCGGTCGTTTTGGAGGACGTTCCGGGGAGAGGGAAATGCTGCCTCCTTGAAGAGCTCTCCTTCAGTCTCAACTCCTCTCCTAAGAATACTGTCTGCCACTTTGTGTCTGGCACCGAGTCTGCCTGCTCACCCTGTGCCCATTGTCTCTGGATTCCTCCTCCTCCGTGGTGTTTCACAGGTCTGCGGGTGTAATGAGGCCCGCACGTTCACCCCAGACTGCTTGGTGCCCTTCGGGGCCTGCTCGGACTTCGGCCCTGGTAGTTGGCCGTCTCTCGGTGCAAGAGGCGCGCACAGCGTCTATCTACACCTCCTCCGCCGCTCTCGCTCGTCCAGGCCCCTGTGTGCCTGTTTTTAGACAAGGGCCTACAGGGAAGGTCGTGGGTGTGCTCTGATCCGTGCTCGTACCGAGCTCCGCCAAAACTCTGCGGCCTCACCTTGTTACTGGATCTACTCCCAGCCGCAGCGATCTTATTCTGTGCTGCCCGACCATCCATCGCCAGCTTCTAGCTGCCTCCCTTGCACACCCGCTGCTACCTCGACTTCGGCCGCACCCCTCGGGCTCCGTGTTTGGTTACAAGCCGCAGCTTATGCGGCACGGCAGACGCACCCCGCTTCATTAGTCGCCTCAGATCGGTGCACTGTCTTCTAAGCCTGGGTCAGCGTTTCCCCAGTCGCTTTGGGGGTCCGTCACTGCTTTTAGAATGCTTTAGGCCGGCGGCGAGCGGGAGAGACGGTGAGAAGTGTCTTACTCCGCCGCTATCTTGGCCGTGCCCCCCTCGCAGGAGATTTTAACGCAGTCATGAATCCAGATTGGGACGCCACCGGCGCCCCCTCCTTGCATAGGAACTCGAATGCCAAGAATCTCAGGGATTGGGTCACACAGTTGGGCTTATGCGATATCTGGCGAGTATGGAACCCGCGTCTCAGACAATTTACGGACACCTCGGCTGCCCATCACACCAGTGCACGCATTGAGTATCTGTTCATGCCCGCCCTGGACTGTCGCTTGGTTGCAGGCATGCATGCACTTGTTCGGGGGATCTCGGACCATACGCCCCTGCTCCTGGATCTTGGGGGACCTGTAGGTATGTTGCGCCCCATGTGGCGGTTTAACGCCTGGTTCCTGCAGCATAAAGAGTGCAAAAAAGCGATTGGGAAGGAACTGGAAAGGTACTTCTAAACCAACAATGGGTCGGTCACTTCTCCGGGCACGTTATGGGCGGCTGGCAAAGCGACAGTCAGAGGCTTCACCAGGCGGTACGTTAAACGGACATACCAATCCCGAGAAGACCGCCTCTCCCCACTGGAGGCCCACGCAATTCAACTGGAGCAGGTGTCTGAGGCAGACTCCGAAGGCACAACACTCCATCAGCTGGCCCTAGTACGAGAATACATTTGTAACGTCTCCCTTGACGCGGCCAGGCAAATGTGGAGATCCTCCAATGCCCGTGTGTACGGTTGGGGTGATAAGCATGGCAAGATCCTTTACTGGCTCGCATCTCGCCCTCTAGCCAACCGAGTAATCCCTGAAATACTAGATGCTGATGGCAACATACAGAGCACCTCAGGAGCGATCGCACAGACATTCGCAGCATACTATAACCACCTCTACTCCAAACCGCTGGATACAGGCTCCGCCTTCTTAAGGGATGTGCCGCTCCCACGGATGCCTGAGACGGAGAGTCAAATGCTTGAGCAGCTGCTCTCTGGGGAAGAGATAAATCAGCCCTTGATGGCATTAGCCGTGGGCAAGACCCCAGACCCGGACGGATACCCTGCGTATTATTACTTGACTTTCAGAGAGACCCTTGTGCCACATCTTAAGTCACTATATACTAAAGCAATAGAAGTAGGGACATAGACGTGGCTACAATCATAGTCATCCCCAAATCTGACCCTCCCTCCAACCTATGCTCGGACTATTGTCCTATATCTTTGATCAATACCGAAGTCAAATTATTCGCCACGATCATCGCCATTCGTCTTAAACGAGTTGTCATGACCCTCATACACCCCGATCAGTGTGGATTCATGCCCCGCCAAAGCACAAGACATTGTCTGTGACACCTGCATGTGGCGCTGGCCCACTGTCATGTTCTATCTCTGTATCTGGCCCTACTGCTGGTTGATTTTGAAAAGGTCTTCGACGCGGTGGACTGGAGATATCTGGAGGCCATGTTAATCTGTGCAGGATTTGGTCCCTACTTTAGAGGACTAGTAAAGGTACTCTACTCCAATCCGTCGGCTCATGTATTGGTAAACGAAGTCCTATCGGATGAATTCTGCATCGGTCGGGGGACGAGGCAGGGGTTCACCCTCTCCCCCTGCTCTTTGCTCTTGCTATAGAGCCACTAGCACGTCTCATCAGGTGCGATGACCAAATCCGAGATTGGCAATGGAATGAGTCCCATGAGGAGCGTATAGCCCTCTAGGCAGATGATGTGCTCCTATTCATGACTGACCCAGCTCGCTCAGGCACCCCGTTGCCTGCAAATCCTGAGGCTCTTCAGGGAGGCTGCCGGTCTGAGGCTCATCCCAGAAAATCTGTACTGGTCCCACTGCATCTCTCCCGGGAATGTGTGGAGTGGCAAATGAACATTTCGATCAGACGGTTCAGCTTTCGCTACCTGGGGATCTGGGTGGCACTTCACCCAGAACTCACCTGGTCTCTCAATCTCACTCCGCTACTTACAAAGGCTAGAGATGATCTTCGGAAGTGGCAGGCCCTCACGCTAAACCCGATGGGGAAAATAGCATTGTACAAGATGATGATACTTCCCCAGTTTCTGTATGTATTGCAGAACATACAACTCCACATCCCGAAGCAATGGTTCCGTGCCTTAGATAAAATGGCGACTGCGTTCCTATGGGGCAATTCGCTACAGAGAGTGGCTTTGGTCCTCTGCCAAAAAGCGCCTTATGATGGTGGGCTAGGAATGACCAACCTCTTCCTCTACTACCTAGCCACGCGCCTACTGGTGATTAATGATTGGTTTTCCAGGGGATGGTTGGACCCAGCCTATCAGTTAGAGTTAGAGATACTGGGATTCCCATAGGTCCAAGCAATGTTGTACGGTACGCCGGTTTCCCACAACATCCCGAGCATCACCAGGTCAGTCTTTCTGGCGCGGCGATCCGAGCTTCGCCATATTCACTGGGGCGCCAGAGTCACGCTGCAAACACCCTTGTGGCAGGGCACATGGTTGAGGGAGGTGGCAACTCAGGAGGGGTTCCAAAAGTGGGACCTTAGTGGTATTACCCAGGTAGGCGACATATGGAAAGGGATGCAAATCCGCACATTCCAGGACTTACAGAGCACACACTCCCTCAGCAACACACAATTTTATAAATACCTCCAATTCCGACACGTCCTCGCGACACACATCCCTAGTGGTGCAACTCCACCCGAGTTTAGCCCCCTGGAAGCCAAACTCCTTATGGAGGAGTTGGGTAAAGGGGTGTCTCACAGATTTACAAAATGCTTGTTAATAATTCCCCTACCACCCTAGACAACCTGAGAGCACGATGGGCTAAATGGATAGGACCTATGGAAGATGAAGATTGGAAGGACGCCCTTATGGCCCCCTGAGTAATCATAATCTCAGCCCGGCTGAGACTAATCCAACTCTACTACCTACACTGCGCATATCTCACCCCCACTAGGCTATACCAAGCAGGACGTCTCCCATCCTCAAGATGTGCACGTTGTTTGGAAGAGTCTGCTGACTTCTATCACATGACCTGGTTTTGCTCTGTCATTTCGAGGTACTGGGCGAAGGTGGTGGGCGAATTGGGTGAGGTCCTGGGGTGGGGGGTTCTACTAACACCCCAAGTACTACTGTTGGGGATCCTGGACGGTATTGGGGGCACAAGAGCTGACAAAGCATTCCTGGGTACAGCCACAATGGTGGCCAAGAGAGACATAGCAACCAAATGGAAAGACCCAAACCCCCCCACCATTACTGAATGACGGCGGGGACTAGACTGGTGTGCCACACAAAAACAACCGGTGTATGAGGCCAGGGGTTGCCCATCCAAATATAAACGTGTGTGGGGTAAATGGAAGGGATTGTTGGCGTGACAAAGTGGGGAACGGTGAGAGGAATGGCTCTCTCGATCCTATTACAAATCTATAATATTCCTGAGATTTTGTATGGGCGTTCAGCCCGGCAATGTAGATGTACTAGACTACAATGGGGGAGGTGTGGTTGTTCTGAGCTGTCTTGTCTATTGTTTTATTTGAAAACTTAATACAATTGAGTATCAAAAAAAATATTTTTGGACATGTCCCAACCTTTCAAGGATAGCCTTTTTTATGTCTGGATAGGGGGTGACCCCAGCGGGGTTGGTGGCCTGATATGCTGCCTGAAGCTCTCATGATAAGAGAGGGGCGATGTACTGAACCAACCGCTCTCGGGGCTAAGTGGCATTTGTTGCTACTCTTTCAAAATTAACGAAAAAATAATCAGGGTCATCCACGCATGAAACGTTTGTGGAACAGACCCTGGGATGTTCGGCTGAACCATTGCACTTGAGATAGCGTCAGTAAGACGTAATATGGCGGTGTCTTGCACTTGTTGGTTTGAAGTCAAAAGAGCAGCTTGCTCCTTTAAAGCTGTCTGAAATGCCTCTCTCTCTTTTTGGGCATTTTGATTTTGCTGTTCAATTACTAAATGCAAATGTTTTTGGCCCTTGCCCAACTGAGTGATCATGGCCTCAATGGTAATGGGTTGTGTCATATTGGTCTTTATTAATTAATGACAGATCCCACTTCTGACACCACTGTCATCACTCTGTGGGCTGTAACAGACCTAATGTCCCCACCAGGGAGCTGATTAAAGATATGATTTATTGCAATGTAGATTTTCCTCACGTCAGTTTCTGGGGTTGACAACCTAGACCATAAACAGTTTGCTCTGTCCTTCTTGGTCAGGGGTGCGACTCCCACCTTTAAGATCAGCTCTGGGTCTCCTTTCAGTTTTCTGGCCCAGATCCCATCACAAGGAATGGGGGGGCCACCTTGAAACAAAGAATAAAGAGCTATAAGTAGTTTGATCATTATCAACGGATTACACAGTCACCGTGCCGTCACCTCACCCCAATTAATTACTCTTTAGTTTGTGCCTCTTACTTTAGCGGTGTTTTTATTTATGTGGTCTATTTATTCCCTGCCCATCACCTTCCGAGTGTAAAGAAATGCAATAGGGGCACTTGCCCGAGGCCACGGCCCTCTGGGACCGTGGCAGAGGGTGTCTCAGCGTCCTCTCCTTACTGGTGACGGCTGGACTTCTGCATGTTGCCTCTAGGCAGTTTGTCAGTAGGCTCGAGTCCTCTTGAATTCTCGTACTCTGGGTCCTCTGACTTCTTCCCCGCATCCACAGACTCTCCCTTCGGCACAATTCTCCTGCTCTCTTATCCTCCGCTATTGAACGTTGTTTCAGTACGGCGGTCTCATCTCCGTTGCTTCCCTTTACTCAGTTTTGGTCCTCAACGACCGCTGCAGCTGCCTCCAATCCCTTCAAAGGAACGTACGCTGACATCGTCATTGCGAGTGCCTTGGGAACTGGTGCATCGCCTTCTGCCTTTCGGCCGGTATTTACGGCTTCCAGTGTGGAGAATTCAGGCGCGCAACACCCATTGGGCTCACCGGGCTTCTGCCCGCCCCCCGTCGTGTGTGTCAGCCCGGGCTGAGACAGCTTCGCGGGCTGGCGACTGTCTAATTGCAGCTGCACCCGAATACTTCACAGGTCTTTTAAAGACCATTTACTTGTTAATGAGGCATTTGTTGTGTTTTCACCCCTTCTTAGAGCCACTCTGCCTATGGCTGGAAGAATTGCCCCCCCCCCAAAATCTTTTTTAGCGCCCCCTCCCCCAAAATTTGGCTCTAGTTGCCCGCCTGGTGGAGATCCCACTTGCAGGAAGCTCGGGATCACAAGTCTCTTCAAAATTCAAAAAGTGTATTTCATTAACATGCAGAACCATTTTACCTTCGGTCATGTGGCCAGCGTGCATGGGCCCACCCCCGACCCCCAAGCCAGAAATCAAGAGCCTGGGTATCTGGTTGGACCAGGACCTGAGCTTCAGAGCACAAGCGAGGAAGATGGTAGCCATCTGTTATGGCCTACCCAGAATGGCCCGTAAAGTGCTACCTCTGCTCCCTTCCAAGCAAAAAAGTATTGGTGCAATCACTTATACTCTCCAGGCTAGACTACGGCAACGCGCTGTACCTGGGCTCCCCCACCACTGTAGTTTCTAAACTACAGTCTGTGCAGAACAGCGCTGCCAGACTCTTAACCGGAACCAACAACCGATAATCGGCTAAACCGGCACTTGCTTCCCTTCATTGGCTCCCCATCCAGGAACGCATCAGATTTAAGACACTTTGCCTAGCACATAAATCTATGCAGGGGATCGGCCCTTCCATCAACTCAGCCATGATCCGCCCCTACAAAGCCAAGCGTAATCTTCGATCCGACGAACTCCACCTAGCCGAAGTGCCAAAGATTAGGAAGGCCAGGAGTAGTGGACGGCTCTTCTCCTATAACGCCTCTAATCTTTGGAACTCGCTTCCACTCCAGCTCCGCCTAGTCCAAAACCACGGGTCCTTCCGCAAACAACTTAAGACCCTTCTGTTCCCTTAGCCCGCACAGTCCCCCTGTCTCCTGCAGTATTCAGTCCTAGCGCTGGGATGCTCCCGGGTAGCCATGCGCTCTAAAAATGTGTCTTTCATTTCATTTCATATTATTATTATATAAGTGAATTGAGAAGTATTTTTTTAAAGTGATAGTTTTCAAACATGATTTAGAAACATTCATTCTTCCCCACAGACAACATTGCCAATAGTAAACTAAGAGGCAAGTCAGTTATGTGCACTCTTAAAGTGACCTGGGTTCCTATTATACATGAGCAACATTATAGTTTATGAAATCAAAAACAGGAGAAGGTTTTGTACAGCGCACATCCTGAAGTCATGTATTTTTGAGGTCCTCTTCTATATGATAATGAAGAAAAATGAGGGGAAATGAAATAAAATAATTTGGTAAAGTGGGGAAGCTGGGATTGATCCCATGTTTTCTGGTTTCACACTGTGCAGTTCAGCCACTAGATGCACATGCTTTGCTTCCACTATACCCACCGTACCGCCATTTACCCCACCCCCAAGACCGCCACCCTGCTGTGCTGTCATCAATGCGGCCCTCGGTCACATCACAGACCAAACTTTGTGGCCCCTGGAAAAATGTTTGTGAGTACCCATGCTCCAGAGTAACAAATGTTTGAAAGGCGTTATTCTGAAGTCACACAGAGAAAATGAAATGAAAATTTGGCAATCTGATTTTCCCCCCCATCTATTTGTCAAGTGCTAGGTGAGTGAAGTCGGTATATAAATCTTGATCACAGTGTCTGCTGAGCCAATGTTGCAATGTTACCAAACCTGCTTCATGCTGTTGAAAATACATTTCTTATGGCAAGTTGCAACAGATCAGATTTCATTGCCATTTTAGTGGTTCTCCAACCCCCAACCTCTCAATTTTGTCTGAGTGCAGTAGGGTTAGGAACCTGGCTTAAAATATGGTACATGCAGTGTTTAATTTGCAAACGAATAGTGCAGGGCTCAAATTGTTTCAAGAAGCCCACTGGTGCTAAATGTCAAGGTTGCTGAACACCAAGAATGTCTACTCTTTATTTCATCTCATTCCTTTCTTTTTTTTTAAAACTGTTTTTATTTATTTTTCGAAGAATCAGCCAAAACAACAGCAGGTGTATCTCATACGTTACAAAAGTAGGATTATAATCAGTAACCATTCTTTGTGGAAATGGAGACCAAAACATAAAATCATTTCGTTTGACATTTCCCCCCCACAATCCCATCCTCCACAATAGTCATGTTCTATTTACTGTGCCCCCTTGGTAATGCAAGAGTGCTTTACACCACTTGTTTAGACCCCTATGTACTAAACTGTGTCTCAGTCGGGCCCTCATCCATCAACTCTAAGCCATAGTAACTCAGCCATGGCTGCCATATCTTACTGAACTTCCTGGGGCATCCCCTCGCTGTGTATACTGTTTTTTCCGCTCCCATATATAGATCCATGTTTGCCCGCCATTCAGTCACGGTGGGTAAGACTGCGCTGCCCCAGTATTTGGCAATATCTCTCTTAGCAACTGTGAGTCCTAGGTTACTCAGTAGTAGTTTGTGTCTGGGAAGATCCACATCTGTGTGTATCCCTAAAAGGATGTATTTGGGATCCATTGGGATCTGTGTTTCGAGTACATTGTTAAGCTCTTTTACTATCCGTGTCCAATACCTGCGGATTAATTGGCACTCCCACAGAGTGTGGATAAAGGAACCCGTGACCGTACTACAATGTAAACACTCTGGGGTCTCTGCTTTGCCCATGGTGTGAAGTCTCGCTCTGTCATAGTATATCCTATGTAGGACTTTGAACTGTACTAGGCGTAGCCTAAGCTTAATCGCTACCTCTCTGGGGTGCATTAACGCCATTTCCCAGTCGATGTCTTCCAGTGCTCCAGTTGTTCCCTCCCATTTGCTTCTAAGTGGAGATAGTGTATCGGGAATGTTGTTAATTATTGTTTTGTATGTCCAGGACACTGCCTTTTCCGGTATTTCTTCCTGCAACAGTCGGCCTTCTAACGGTGCATATTCAGGGATGTCATCTCATTCCTCTTTCAACCACCAATATATTCTCTATGTCCCTATATTGCCCCCTTGTATGTTCACTTCATTTCTGCTTTCTCCCTTTGGCACTGTTTTTTATTCTTTCACTTTCTCCTTCTTTCCTCCTTAGAATAAAGGAGCGATCTTTTGGGTATACCCTGATGAATTTTTAAAACAAATGGATCCCTCTATCTGTACAGAAAACAACAATTTGGAACAAACTCCCAACAGTGGTTGCGTCCATCTGAGTGGTGTTATCCTACTTGGATGAGGAGAAGGCACCTATGATGAAGCATGTCAGTAAAAAACACACAGGTGAGGTGTCTTCTCCTAATTTCTTTTGATATATGTGATGTATAAAGAGATCATTAAAGGAATTGAGCCTCCTCATACAAACCCATGCACTTGTTTTGTGCATCTCCTTATTTTCCGCACAAGGATCCTTGGCGATTCTTTGAATGTGATACATGGAAGAACTTGTTTTCCGGCCCTGGTGTCATCGTTAGATCCCATATATACAATCCACCCACTCTGTCTCTTTTGTACTGCTTCCTAGGCACTATGTAGCATGCTTACATAGGCTCAAAAAGAGCTTCTCCTATAAATAAGGCACATGACCCTGTAAGTTTTCAGTGGGAACGGGATCTCATGCTCTTGGTTTCCCAAGGATAAATTTACCTTAGTCAGTTTCCTGAAATGATATGCAAATTCCAACATTACAATGGAATACCAGGATGATACTATTAAGTAGTTTGCAGTTGAGATTATGGGTGGCAGGGATAGCCACTCTGTGCAGCAAAACCAAAGCATTTCTGAGACAGAAAACAAAGAGAAAAATCAACTCATATCCGCTCTGGAAGCTAGAGTTCTCAAACTTAAATGTGAATATCTCACCAAGCATGAGGAAGGGCTCCAGCACCAACTGGTAGCTGACAGGGCCTCTTTGCGACAATTTTATTTGGATGAAACTGGGCAGTGGTGGATTGCCTTGAACAGGTGGGTTTCCGAGAGGGGGGAACAAATATGGTAAATATCTCTACTGGTTGACAACCAGAGATTTCTCCTCCAGGGTGAACCCCAATACATAAGACTCAGATGGAGATTTGGTCAACAAAGCTGAGGAGACCGCCCCTGCCTCTTTCTGCCAAAACCTTTATGCAAGACGGAAACCCTCCCATCGTGAGCATTCTATCCCCCTCATTGATGACCTTCCCTTGGCCACACTGAGCACTCTGGAAATAGATGAGTGGGAGCAACCTATCAGAGTAGACGTTAAGCAGCTATCAGTGATATGCTTACAGGAAAAACACCTGGGCAAATACTATAATATAGTCAAGCCTGGTCTGGTGTCGATCTGGTGACAATTGTAGTCATTCATAAACCGGGATGCCCATCAGAGAAATTCCCCTCTTATTGCCCAATCTCCCTTCTAAACATGGAGATTATGTGTTTAGTGCTAAGGTCCTGACTAAAATGCTGCTGGAGGTGTCACCTCCCTGGTCCCACTCAGACCAGTGTGGCGTCAGCCCTCATCACAGTACTAGACACTGCATCCATAGAGTGCATGTCACCTTACACAAGCCACAAACTGTAAATCCAGTGCCCTCATGCTCATAGATTTTGAAAAGCCATTTGATTCCCTGGGCTGGTCCTTCCATTTTGAGGTCGACCGCCCTAGCCGTTAGACCACATACTCTCCCCTATCTATATCATATATAGCATATCAAGTCCAGAGGCTTCAAAGCCTCTTCCCCATTTAATATGCGACTATGGCTGCCCACCAGACCTGGGGAATGCCACCCCCTGCCCTGAGGCCCACATGGTTCCAGAGCAGGTGGGAAATTATTAGATATTCAGGAGGTGTGTTTCACTTACAGGCTACTCCCACCCCTAAGGTGGGCTACCTGAAGTGGAAAGCCAGAGAACGGTTTCACCATCTTGTGTTTGGTGAAAATAGAGAACTCTGGGTCAGGGTTATGCCCACTGCCCACAGGAAGTGGTCATATAAGGGGTGCAGTCACCAAAATGGTAGGAAGCTAATTGGCTACTAACATATACTCCCCTAACCGCCCCAAAATTGAGTATTTAAGGGTCCCCCAACACCAGAGAGACAGATTAGTCTAGGCATACCTTGTGTTTGCTTTGTTTGCCCTAAGTTGGCAGGGTATGCCCAGACGTGGGTCCCATGCTCATTTTGCCACTGGATTCAAGCTAGCCTGGCTGATGAGGGGTGCTACCCCGAAACCAGTCCCAGGGTGCTTCTTTCCGGTTCAGGGAAGACCTGGCTTGACAGTTCGGGCTGGACTATTCCCATGAGGCACAGGGTCAAGACTGATTTGCATATAGCTGGGTCTGAACTGAGGTGGCGAAGTGAGTTAAAGAATGATGATGGATTTAACCCAGATCTGTGACTGGGGGTGAGTGTCTGAAAAGTTTCAGGGCTCCGTCCATCATCTCCTTGTGTTTGCTTTGTTCGCCCTAAGTTGGCAGGGTATGCCCGGACAAGGGTCCCTTGCTCATTTTGCCACTGGATTCAAGCTAGCCTGGCTGATGAGTGTGTTACCCCAAAACTGGTCCCAGGATGCTTGTTTCCGGTTCAGGGAAGACCTAGCTTGGCAGTTCAGGCTGGACTGTTCCCATGAGGCACAGGGTCAAGACTGATTTGCATATAGCTGGGTCTGAACTGAGGTGGTGAAGTGAGCTAAAGAATGATGATGGATTCAACCCAGATCTGTGACTGGGGGTGAGTGTCTGAAAAGTTTCAGCGCTCCGTCCATCATCTCCTTGTGTTTGCTCTGTTCGCCCTAAGTTGGCAGGGTATGCCCAGACGAGGGTCCCTTGCTCATTTTGCCACTGGATTCAAGCTAGCCTAGCTGATGAGGGGTGTTACCCTGAAACCGGTCCCAGGATGATTGCTTCCAGGTCAGGGAAGACCTGGCTTGGCAGTTCGGGCTGGACTGTTCCAATGAGGCACAGGGTCAAGACTGATTTGCATATAGCTGGGTCTGAACTGAGGTGGAGAAGTGAGCTAAAGAATGATGAGGGATTCAACCCAGATCTGTGACTGGGGGTGAGTGTCTGAAAAGTTTCAGCGCGCCGTCCATAATCTCTTTGTGTTTGCTTTGTTCGCCCTAAGTTGGCAGGGTATGCCCGGACAAGGGTCCCTTGCTCATTTTGCCACTGGATTCAAGCTAACCTGGCTGATGGGGGGTGTTACCCCGAAACCAGTCCCGGTATGCTTGTTTCTGGTTCAGGGAAGACCTGGCTTGGCAGTTCGGGCTGGACTGTTCCCATGAGGTACAGGGTCAAGACTGATTTGCACATAGCTGGGTCTGACCTGAGGTGGAGGAGTGAGCTAAAGAATGATGATGGATTCAACCCAGATCTGTGACTGGGATGAGTGTCTGAAAAGTTTCAGCGCCCTGTCCATCATCTCTTTGTGTTTGCTTTGTTCGCCCTAAGTTGGCAGGGTATGCCCAGACATGGGTCCCTTGCTCATTTCGCCACTGGATTCAAGCTTGCCTGGCTGATGTGGGGTGTTACTACGAAACCGGTCCCAGGATGCTTGTTTTTGGTTCAGGGAAGACCTGGCTTGGCAGTTCGGGCTGAACTGTTCCCATGAGGCACAGGGTCAAGACTGATTTGCATATAGCTGGGTCTGAACTGAGGTGGCGAAGACAGCTAAAGAATGATGATGGATTCAACCCAGATCTGTGACTCGGGGTTGACAGTCTGAAGAGTTTCAGTGCTCCGTCCATCATCTCCTCGTGTTTGCTTTGTTTGCCCTAAGTTGGCAGGGTATGCCCAGACGTGGATCCCTTGCTCATTTTGCCACTGGATTCAAGCTAGCCTGGCTGATGAGGGCTGTTACCCCGAAACCGGTCCCAGGATGCTTGTTTCCGGTTCAGGGAAGACCTGGCTTGGCAGTTCGGGCTGAACTGTTCCCATGAGGCACAGGGTCAAGACTGATTTGCATATAGCTGGGTCTGAACTGAGGTGGTGAAGTGAGCTAAAGAATGATGATGGATTCAACCCTGATCTGTGACTGGGGGTGAGTGTCTGAAAAGTTTCAGCGCTCCGTCCATCATCTCCTTGTGTTTGCTTTGTTCGCCCTAAGTTGGCAGGGTATGCCGAGACGTGGATCCCTTGCTCATTTTGCCACTGGAAGCAAGCTAGCTTGGCTGATGAGGGGTGTTACCCCGAAACCTGTCCCAGGATGCTTGTTTCCGGTTCGGGGAAGACCTGGCTTGGCAGTTCGGGCTGGACTGTTCCCATGAGGCACAGGGTCAAGACTGATTTGCATATAGCTGGGTCTGAACTGAGGTAGCGAAGTCAGCTAAAGAATGATGATGGATTCAACCCAGATCTGTGACTGGGGGCGAGTGTATGAAAAGTTTCAACGCACAATCCATCATCTCCTTGTGTTTGCTTTGTTCGCCCTAAGTTGGCAAAGTATGCCCAGAGGTGGGTCCCTTGCTCATTTTGTCATTGGATTCAAGCTAGCCTGGCTGATGAGGGGTGTTTCCCCGAAGCTAGTCCCAGGATGCTTGTTTCCGGTTCAGGGAAGACCTGGCTTGACAGTTCGGGCTGGACTGTTCCCATGAGGCACAGGGTCAAGATTGATTTGCATATAGCCGGGTCTGAACTGAGGTGGCGAAGTGAGCTAAAGAATGATGATGGATTCAACCCAGATCTGTGACTCGGGGTGAGTGTCTGAAAAGTTTCAGCGCTCAGTCCATCATCTCCTTTTGTTTGCTTTGTTTACCCTAAGTTGGCATGCTATGCCCAGACGTGGGTCCCTTGCTCATTTTGACACTGGATTCAAGCTAGCCTGGCTGATGACGGGTTTTACCCCGAAACCGGTCCCAGGATACTTGTTTCCGGTTCAGGGAAGACCTGCTTGGCAGTTCGGGCTGGACTGTTTCCATGAGGCACAGGGTCAAGACTGATTTGCATATAGCTGGGTCTGAACTGAGGTGACGAAGTGAGCTAAAGAATGATGATGGATTGAACCCAGATCTGTGACTGGGGGTGACTGTTTGAAGAGTTTCAGTGCTCTGTCCATCATCTCCTTTGTGTGCTTTGTTCGCCCTAAGTTGGCAGGGTATGCCCAGACATGTGTCCCTTGCTAATTTTGCCACTGGATTCAAGCTAGCCTGGCTGATGAGGGGTGTTACCCCGAAACCAGTCCCAGGATGCTTGTTTCCGGTTCAGGGAAGACCTGGCTTGACAGTTCGGGCTGGACTGTTCCCATGAGGCTCAGGGTCAAGATTGATTTGCATATAGCTGGGTCTGAACTGAGGTGGCGAAGTGAGCTAAAGAATGATGATGGATTCAACCCAGATCTGTGACTCGGGTGAGAGTCTGAAAAGTTTCAGCGCTCAGTCCATCATCTCCTTTTGTTTGCTTTGTTCACCCTAAGTTGGCAAAGTATGCCCAGACGTGGGTCCCTTGCTCATTTTGTCACTGGATTCAAGCTAGCCTGGCTGATGAGGGTGTTTCCCCGAAACTGGTCCCAGGATGCTTGTTTCCAGTTCAGGGAAGACCTGGCTTGGCAGTTCGGGCTGGACTGTTCCCATGAGGCACAGGGTCAAGATTGATTTGCATATAGCTGGGTCTGAACTGAGGTGGCGAAGTGAGCTAAAGAATGATGATGGATTCAACCCAGATCTGTGACTGGGGGTGAGTGTCTGAAAAGTTTCAGCGCTCAGTCCATCATCTCCTTTTGTTTGCTTTGTTTACCCTAAGTTGGCATGCTATGGCCAGACGTGGGTCCCTTGCTCATTTTGACACTGGATTCAAGCTAGCCTGGCTGATGAGGGGTTTTACCCCAAAACCGGTCCCAGGATACTTGTTTCCAGTTCAGGGAAGACCTGCTTGGCAGTTCGGGCTGGACTGTTTCCATGAGGCACAGGGTCAAGACTGATGTGCATATAGCTGGGTCTGAACTGAGGTGGTGAAGTGAGCTAAAGAATGATGATGTATTCAACCCAGATCTGTGACTGGGGGTGAGTGTCTGAAAAGGTTCAGCGCTCCGTCCATCATCACCTTGTGTTTGCTTTGTTTGCCCTACATTGGCAGGGTATGCCCAGACGTGGGTCCCTTGCTCATTTTTCCCCTTATGGATCCTCTGGAAAAGCATAGGATCCTTACTATGTGTTTGCTGAGTGGTCTTGTCCTCCCCTTGGCCAACTGCAACACCTGGGGACGGTGTTTGCTACAGTGTATACACTTTGCTTTGTCACCTCCAAACATGTACAGAATGAACATGGGGCAGGTCCTGCCCTAGATTTGGGGATGAAGCTAGTGGGTAATTTTCCCGTAGTCTCCAAAATGATTCTTTCTAATGTTAAAGGTGAGGCAGTGTCCTTGATTAAACACCAGCAACTTTCCGCAGTGACCGCTGTCGACCGCTTGCATGAGTTGCCCGTTATTATTTCTGATGTTTATTCATCTTTGGGTCCTAAATGTTTGGGGTCCAGACCATCTGCGCAAGCTCTAGGCAAACCTCCTCCTTAAAAGGATAGTCGTCCGTTTTTTCCTAAGAAGTCTTGGGATAAATCTAGGCAACGACAACCGAAGCCCAGGTCTCGTGGTGGGTCACCACCACCGGACACTTCTGAGTGACGATATGATTTGCGTGATCGCACTTAAATTAAGACTCTGGAGCGTTTTCAGGTTCCTTATCCTCGTTCTCCTCATTCGTTTCAGAAATCATCTGATCAACAGTATGACAGAGGAGGGTGACAGGATCGCAGATAAGGCGAGTCCATGAAGGCTATGCGGGACACGCAACGCTGTTTTGACGCAAAAGTCAAGAGGGAAGAACCGCCTCCATATAGAGCCCCCTTCCAAATGAAGAAGGTTGCTGCTTTAACAGCGAAATATGCCCCAGACGGTGAGAAACCTTCTCCTGGGCAGAAGTTTGGATGTGACCTCCTAGACAGCGCGGCGGAAGTCACTGTAGTGTGCCAGTTTCTGGAGGCGAGATCAACTGAAACATTTGTAATGGTTGAGACTGCGAATACCTGTGTTACACCTCCTGATCGACTTTATCATTTGGACACTCATATTGAAGGTGATATTAAACGCACCATTAATACTATTTTTTGGGACAATTTGACTTCTTCTTATGACATTTTATTGGCGGGGGTCGATTGGCATCCCGCCTTTGTTCTTGCTTGTCCTCATGGAGAAGATATAATCCTCCCTTTTTTTCCGCATCTTATCCCTCAGGAGATGCAGCATGCTTATGCTTCTGAGTTGCCCTTGCTTTGGCCCATGCCCTATACCGCAACCACGCTGGTTGGGATAAGAATTCTCCACAACATGTTATTCCAATTAGATCTTCCCCTCAACCACAGCCTCAATACCCAATCAAACATGACGCTAAGTGTATGTTAAAGACATCCTTACTCAGCTGGATTATCAGGGTGTAATTGAGCCCTGTGTCTCTCCTATGAATAATCCTCTTTTCTTGGTTTTGAAACCCGATAGTTCTTACCGCATTGTTTTGGATTATAGACACTTGAATAGTCATACATGCACTTTTGTGGTGCAAAACACGCATAGTACAGCTCTGTAATACGGCACCGACCACCTTTCAGGAATGCAACATGGCGGCCAGTGCAGAATCGGACAAAAAGAAGGTTAGCGTACCAGCATACACAGTACGCTCAATGGAAGACGCAGACGATATCTGGAAGGAGGAGCTGAGGGAGGGCCTGGAGACGCTGGAACAAGGAGACGGGACGCCGCAGGCATTGGGGGAAGCTGCCCAAAGAAGAGAGGAAGGTCGACAGCGAGATCCCGAGGACAATGGCACCGGAGCTGGCAAGCAGAGCCCCACTGTTACCGCTGGTATCCCAGAAGAGGAAGCCATTGGTACACTCAGTACCACGGGCCAGGAGGGTCGTGGTCCCAGGCAAGTGTCTTCCCTTAATGTGTTTGCAATACTCCGCTGGTGGGCGGGAAACACACGCTAACAACTGCCCGGAAGAAGAGCTGTTTCACGGGTGCGGTGAAGGGAGCACAAAACTATTCCCGTGAACACTGCGCTGTAGTTACATTGTTTTTTTTTTCTTTTCTTTTATTTTGAGGCGGACACCCTAACCATTAAAAAAAATAAAAATAAAAATACCAACTGCCCGGAAGAAGAGCTGTTTCACGGGTGTGGTGAAGGGAGCACAAACTATTCCCGTGAACACTACGCTGTAGTTACATCATTTTTTTTTCTTTTCTTTTATTTTGAGGCGGACACCCTAACCATTCCAGACGGTTGTTGTATATCCCCAAACTACAAGAGAAACGACCTTTGAAAGGACGTACGGCCAAGAAGCAGGCATACACTGCACAAGAAGGAGACTGCCCCTCCCCCTGTTTTCTTCAGCCTTATTATTTTGATGACTTCATAAGACTGCTCCAACAGTAACACATCATTCCCCAATAAAAACTAAAAAAACAAAGTCCATACCCCTCTTCTTCACGTGTCTTGTTTACACTGCGCCTTTTTGATCTAACAAAAGGTGAAAGACGAAGGGGGGGGAGGGAGAGGGAATGGCCAAGACAACAGGCTCTGATTAATATTATCGTCCGTAAAAAATTCAAGACTGCACTTGGTATTTTGAATGTTTTTTTCGGTCACAACTTGGTTCCTGAGACCCGTGATTGGTCTGCGTTTACCTCCCTTGGTTCATAGAGGCAATACACCCATTTACGCATGGGGTATAAGAATAGCCTCTGTGTTTTTGCGTTATGTATTGTATCCCTTTTACGCGACATTGATCCTGACGCTTTGTCCTATGTCAATGACATTTATCTTACCAATGATGAACTGAGTCCGCATTTGGCGAGAGTGGATTGTATTATTACGTGATTCGCTGAACTTGGTTACAAGTTCAATTTTGCAAAGGCCCACATTGCGTTTCTTGCTGTTTTTTTTCCTGGTTATGAATTAACCAATGAGGGTAGAGGTTTGGCTCCTCATTTCTCTGAGAAGTGTGCACAATTGCAACCCCCTTCTTCCCTCAAGAAATTGAAGTCTCTGCTTCGTTTTTAAAATTTCGGCAGAACTTACATTCCTGATTATGCTCAGCTGATTAAACCTCTTTATGCTTTAATACATCCAAATTTTTCCACTTCCTCATGGCTACCGGACCATACTACAGTCTGATCTACTTGCTACGCAGTTCTTACAGACTAGGCTTAACACCACTAATTTGGTCATCCGGATAGTACCAGATGCGAATGGTTCTACTTATGTCATATTCAATGAGGGTGACACTGTTCCCATTGCTTATAAATCGCATCGGTACACTCCTGCTGAGATGCATTTTTCATCTACTGAAAAAGTTTTTACTGCAGTGCAGATGGCCATCCTTAAAGAACGGCCTCTCACTCAAGGTAAACACATTTTTGTTGTTTCCCCCATGCCTGCCTTAGAGGTGGTCACAAAGACTAGCGCTCTGAATTCTAAAGCCCTTCATCCACGTTGGATTCAACGGGCTACTTCTTTGACTTCTGTTGATGTCTCCTTTGTTAAAAACACAAGAGTTTCTTTAATATGAACATGTTCATCCTTTACCTTCCTCACTTCTTCCTCTTGATCAGTATAAATATATAATTTACACTGATGGTTCGGCACAACCAGCCATCGGTTCTAAGCAGACTTATTCTGCAGCTTGCGCTATTGTTGTAGGCACTATGATCAATGGTGTTTTCCAATCCAGTTTAATCCATACTCAGTCCCTGGGTGACTGTACGGCACAGTTGGCCGAGTTGAGAGCTTTGCTTCTTGCTCCCGAGCATTCTGATCCTGAGTCACTCACCCTTGTGGAGTGTGATTCTTTTTATTGTGCACATTCTTTTAATGACAATTTGCATTTTTGGAAAAAAATGACTTTCGGGATTCTAAGGGTAGCACAATAAAGCATAAAATGCTTTTGGCAAATGCAGCTAATCTTAAAGATCGCCTACCACTTACAAATGTTGTACATACATTGGGCCAACAATGTGCGGAGTGCACGCTGTTGGTAATTCGATGGCTGATGAAGCAGCCAAATCTTCAGTAGCCACAACTAAAGTAGCAGCGATTAAGCGTTCTGTGACTAAAATTGATGATGACATTTTGGGTGCCATTGCCCCATGTAGGGAAGAAACAGTTTTTCCTCAAGGCTTTCTTTCTAGATACATTTATCAGTTAACTACTGATAGGGTTTCCTTTGTAACAATTCCTGGGGATGGAGATCGCTTGATAACAAACCTTGACCGCAGACACTCTTTAATAGTGCCCACTCTTGAAGGCATAGCTTCTGTGCATGCAGGGGTTGCTGTCACTATTTCTCTTTTACTGCAACATTACTGGTGGCGGGGTTTGTACCAGCAGACTCACCGGTATGTCCTATGTTGTGACGTTTGTCAACAAATTAAGTGTTCTACCGTGTCCTGTCCATCTCAGATACACCTGTATATTTCACATCAGCCATTTGGCTGTATTTATCTTGATCATTGCGTCCCTTTGTTTCAGATAATGCATTCAAATACATTTTGGTTGCAGTGAATTCTTGCTCCAGGTTCCTCTGGGTTTGGCCACAGCGCTTGGCTGACGCTCAAACTGTTATTAAGGATTTGCAGGACTTTGTGTGAACTTATGCCTGCAGCGCTTTCCATCAGACCAGGGTCCGGCTTTCGCCTCTAAGGCATGCCCTTATTCAATGACGTCTATGGGTGTGCAGGTGCATTTCTCCACTCCATATAGGCACGAGGGCAATACTGTTGTGGAGCGCATGAACCACGACTTAAAGCAGTCTTCAACAGCAAGGGTATTATGTAAGGAGCAGGGGCTGGTTAACTCATCTTTATGGGGTTCAACAAGGGCTTAATAACCTCCCTAAAAAATCTCTGGGTGGGCGGACCCTGTATGAAATGCTCTTTGGCATCAAGATGTATGTTCCAGACCTTGATAGTCTAGACATTGTGGTAGCAGCCACAACCTTTGACGTAAACACTCAGATATATTTTGATATATCTTGAGAACGGCCTCCTCATACTTCTTTTTTCTGAGTCTGTCAAAACAGGTAATTCATTTTCCTGAAGGAACGCTTCCAGCGATGGCATATTGATAGATTGCTCGTGGCCATATATATTCTCAAAATGTTGGACCATAATATACGCCTATTGCTTCCCTATCCTCAATGCGATGACCTGAGCTAGGGCATTTTAATGCAAGTATTTGATTACTAACAGCCCGCTCCCTTGCCTGCCAAGCTAGAAATCTGCCGGTGTAGTTACTGTCCTCATAAATTTTTTGCCTGTACTGCTGATAAGAAAATTCACTTTTTGCATAATAATTCTCGGCAAGACTCCGTTTTGTCTGCTTCAGGTGTCGATGGTTTGCCGGAGTAGGGCTGGTCAAAAAGTTATTTAGGGACCTTTGCAAATTTTGTTCAAACATTTGTTTTTCCTTCTTCCTACCCTTTGAGATCACTGCATCTTTAGCCACTGCGAGCCCATGAAAAAAGGCTTTAAATGAGTCCCAGATCATATGTATAGGGGCTGAGCCCTGATTTCGCTCAAAAAATGCTCTAATTTCAATTTTAATCGAAGAAATCCAGTTATCCTCGGATAAGTACTGACGGTTTAGCTGCCATCTTCTTAAGGCTCTCTTACAATCCCCCAATTCTACCTCCAAACTGACCAGAGCATGGTCCGAGAACCCGTTCTGAAGGATTTATTGTGATTTAAACGACAAACTCCGGGAAATAAGAAAAAAATCAATCCGTGAAAACGACTGAAATCTCCCTGAAAAGCAGGTATTGGCAATTTCGGTGGGAAATGCAGCCCGCCAAGGGTCGACGATATCAAGCATTGGGCTGTAGCTTTGAACCACTTTGAGGGATTGATGCTTTAACTGTTTTTTCGCTTTTGTAGAAGAATCGATCTTTGGATTCATCAACAGATTAAAGTCCCCCCCACAATTATCTCCCTGACACTTGTATTAAGGATTGAAAAATTCCTCATAAACGGTAGGATTATCCTCCACTGGAGCATAAAAACTTGCAAATGTCAGGGGTCTATGTCCTACCTTACAAGTAACCCAACACCATCTCCCCTGGTCATTCGCTATATTTACCACCTCTGCCTGAATATTCTTACTGAGAAAAATAGCTGTCCCTCTATGGGCTGCTGAAGATGAAGAGAAACTTTATGTGCAGCCCATGATTTAAACATTGAAAATTCTGCTACTTTACCCGCTGATATATGTGTTTCTTGTAGCAAAATCACAGCTGGATTCTCTGTCTTGATCCAGGCTTCTATGGCCCGCCTTTTCCTATTATTGTTAAGGCCGTTGACGTTAAAAGAGATTACCTTCAATAATTCCCTATTTCCCATTAATCTCCGATCTTTCAATCCATCTCAAAACAAACTTCCCACTGTTATAAATACTTGTGTCAAAAAGGCAAAGGCACCCAATTCCCATACTCGAAGGGCACCTACAAGTAAGGAGAATAACTGTCCCCCCTTCAGCTTATCTAAATCGTACTGGACATATACAATGAACTCAAAAAAAATGGTTTTCATTTTTTTACCCACATGCTCCCTCTTCACCCCCGTGAACCCTCCCTTAGAGACCCCACCCCAAGGAAGTATGGCAACGTCTCCTGACCACGCTAGCCACCTTCCCGCCCTCCCTAAACATTTATTGGGTGTCATGACATTACACCCAGGGAGACCCTAAGTGACACCTCTACACCCCCCCCCAAAAAGGAAACTTAAGTCAACTATACTTCTTGTTTGGCCACCATGACTTTGATGAAATTTCCCTTAATAACCCAAGCGCATCCGCAGGACTGGAAAATATACTACTGACTGCTTTAACACCAATTCCAACTTGCGAGGTTCATATTCCAAGAGTCGTCCTATAGTACTACAGTAATTCAATAACTCATTACAATCCAATACAATATGACATATATAACATATACAATATACACAATGCAAAAAGAATAAAATACAATATGTAGAGTGCTAAAATTGTCATGCAGAGCCAATAAATATATGCCATCTGCACCCTGTTAAATCAGTGCAGCCAGGAATAAATAGATAAAGTGCAGTGTGCAATGTGCAAGAATCACCTTATCAGGCAAGATAAAACATGATAAAGTGCACTATACAAAGTGCTGTGAATGATATATAAAAAATATAAAAAGATACTCCATATAAAATGACCATAAAAAGAGAAAAGATGCAGTGCAACGTGCAATGTGCAAAATGTGCCAAGATGAGCAGATATTACAGCTAATCCGTAGATTTGATGAAACATTTACAATGAACTAACAACAACAAATTACGTTTTCTACATTTACCGAACATTATGTGGAAGATACAGTAGCTTACATAGTGCATTACAGATCGATCCCAAGAAAACAGCCAAAAAAAAAAAAAAAGTGCAAAGAGTACAATACAAAATTACAGTGGGCAATACCTATAACAGATCCTACTACATTTAGCTAAAAGTGATCGAATGCCAAAGTGCTCACGCAGAGAGAGAAAAAACAAGTCTGACAGCTCGCTTAAATAGATTAAATACCACAAACTTAGAAAAGACTAAACTTAAAACTATTAAATTAAGTCTATTTGAGTCACTTATTATGATTATCATGGGCCATCTTCAACAATAACTCTTGAGCTTCTTCAAGAGAAGAGCATAAATGAAACCTCCCTTTCCACAGAACCTTCAAATTAGACTGCTGCGCAATTGAGGCCTGGGCTCCTGCATTCTTAAACTGACTCAGCAACCCAACAAAGTCCTTCCGTCTCCGTGCCGCTGCTGCCGACATATCCGAGAATACTTGCACTCGATCACCACCTTGTAGGACAATTTCTCTCTTCTGGATTGCTTTTGTTAATACCGCCTCTCTAATACGGTAATCCGAAAAGTTCACAATCATTGTCCTAGGATACTTTGCTCCAGGAATTTTGTGGAAAGGAACTCTATGGGCCCTCATTACTGTAAGATCTTCCGGCGCCTTATCCAGCAAGTGGTTTCTAATTAATGATTCGATATAAGTCACAGGGTTGGCTTGGCCATCTATACGTTCACTGTCCTCAGGGATCCCGGTGAAACGCAGATTTGAACGCCTTGCATAATTCTCCATCTCATCAATCTTGTTCTGGGAGGCCTGGACTTTCTTCTGGAGAGAGGCAATGTCCGAATCACATAATACAGAGTGGTCCTCAATTTTGGATACCCCTTGTTCCAGTTCTTTAAATCTCTCAGGTATTTGCTGTACCATAGTCTCAATCTTATCTAGCCGTTGATGCAGTAACAAGAGTTCCTGCGCTTGTGCGATTTTACATTCTCTAATTTCTCCCAGAATGGTTTCAAAGAGTAGCTGCATCTGTGCTAACGGGACAGCCAAGGGCTGTGCCAGATCTATAGGATCAACAAGATCCAAGGCAGTGTCCGTAGTATCCTGCTCATTATTGACGATACCGGTTCCCTGCTGGCAACCCAGATTCCTAACTTCTGGCCCTGGTACTAGTTCTGATGCTGGCCCCGACAACAAGTCGTGCTGTACTGGGGGAAATAGGGACCCCAGGACTTCTCCAGCCTGGAATTGCCTTGTGACAACGCCGTCATTGCCCCCTGTACCACCTGTACAGCCCCTGCCAGTTGCCTTGGTTGGATCTGATCATCCGAACTTTTTTCAGGGAGGGTCCCACCTTCCTTTTCCAGCGGGGGCCTAGTGTGCACAATAATAACTGCGCCATCCTCCTGAGTTCCAGGGACCATCTCCAAGGGAGATGTCTTGTCAACTGTGCTGTTTAGAGTAGCCATCTGATTGATTTTGCGATTGATAGAGAAGACCGGGTATTCCTTAAGAGGATTGACCCCAGGTCCTGGTGTAGACGGCTCCACTACTGCTGCCCCAACAGCCCCGCCTTTAACACCGGATCCCGGTTCGGGCGAAAATTCCAATGAAGTAGAGGTAGAGGTAGAGGAAGTTCATGGAGAGTCTGATGGTATAGAGGAGAATTTCTGAGACAAGAGGGCCACTTGTGAGGTCGTATCGTTTATGTCCCTCTTAACTTTTGGAACAGTTCTACCTCTTTACGAATACGAGCCTGGGCTGTCTGACATCTAGCTTTCTGTGCTGATGAAGGAGAAGTGTAGGGGGCTACACCTGAAGCTCCTGCACGTGCTGTTGCCCCTCTCAGAACCATCTGACGCATCGCTCTTAGTTCAATCCCCAAATCCTTTCCAATGGACCAATTATTATATCACATAGGAAGCTTTCAGAGCGCATAAGCACTTCATCAGAACTGGCCAGTCACTTTATAAAAACCACTCTCGTCCCCTTCTTCCTCAGCCTCAAAATGCAACCGATCACAGCGCGCTCCGTCGCTTCAACGGGCTCTTCTTTTTTTTTCCTTCCTCCACAGTTTTTATATTCTTCCTCAGCCTCTTTATTCCCAGCGCACTCCTTTCTTTCCCCCGTGTGATCTCCACCTATTAACTGTTTTCTACTGCTCGCCTCTTTTTCTTTTTCTTTTTCCGCCCTCTCTTCTTTCCTTGTTTTTTTTCGCCCTTCTCAAACTCGCCAACTCCGCCTCTGTCAGTCTCTGTCAATCATTTTCTTAAGCTCACTTCAAAGCACTTTTTGTGTTCTATTTTTCTTTTCCTCCCGGGTTCCCTTTCCTTTTCCTCTTTTTTAGGGGATCCTTTTCCTCTTTTTTAGGGGTTAGCGGCCGGCATCTACAAAGCATCAACAGCTTTCCCACCAGTCAGTCAGTCTCACCATCTCATCGTCGTGGCTCCGCTCTATTTCGACAATTTCTACAGCCTTCGCCGCCTCTCACTGCTGCGGCTCTACCCGGCTGTTGCCGTCCTCCATCCATCTGCGAACACCACAGCAGCCAAGACGCCAAGACGGAAAGCGCATGGAGAGAAATGATCTCTCTGTTGCCGTTTACTTTGCACCGTCCTTCCTTCGCCTGCCCTACCGGCCACAATCGCTCGCTCTGAAGATCCTCTGCAAGCGCTACGATGAAAACACAGCAGGTATCGGCGAGAGTGACGGGGACGCCGATCGAGTGTTTTGCGCCATGGCAGGGGGGGGAGGAGCACCGGTCACCTGCTGCTACTCAGAGGCGTGGACCTCCATGCAGCCGGCCCAACTCGCAAAAGCTAGGGGAAGTTATTAAGAATCTCCCTAATGGCAAAGCCTGTGGTCCAGATGGTCTCCCTTCAGAGTTTTTCAAAACATTTGCCAGTGAGACCCTTGATGTCTTTCTCATTTTGGCAAACTCAATTTTGGAAGGAGGACTTATACCACCAACTTTTAGAGAAGGGAATGTAGTCAGTTTTTTTAAAAAGGGCAAAAGCGGTGAGGACCCTAACTCTTATCGTCCGATAACTCTTTTAAACACGGATTATAAATTGATTACTAAACTTTTAGCGAATCGTTTTAATGGCTGTGCTTCGCATTTAATCCACTCCGATCAGAATGGTTTTATAGCTGGAAGGCAATTGGGAACTAATACGCATTTTTTAGTGGAAGCACTGGATTACTTTGACACACAAAAGATCCCAGCATTAGTTCTGTTTTTAGATGCCGAAAAGGCTTTTGATTTGGTTATATGGGAGACTTTATTTTGTATCTTAACAAAGTTTGGAATCCCATCCAATATTATAGATTTGGTGGCGAATTTATACAAGAATGCTGCGGTCAACATTATTGTCAATGCTATTCAGGTCGGTCAGGTAAAGGTTAAAAGGGGCACTAGAGAAGGTTGCCCGTTGTCTCCGGTACTTTTCGCTTTTTTATTGAGCCTCTTGCGATAGCCATTAGAAAAAATAGGTATATCTGTCCCCGCTTCCATCTATGGCTAAAATCAAATTATATGCTGATGATATTATGCTTTTAATAAAACCAGAAGAGGAAGCACAGGCCAAAGCTTTTCAGCTGTTTGACTTATATGAGTCATTCGGTGGCTATAAAATCAACAAAAGAAAAACCGAAATAATTCTGAGTGGATGTACGTCGGAGATTTTATACCCCGATATTCTTTCGTGTTTTAACTTGAATCCTAAACGGTATTTAGGGGTCTACTTTTCACCATTTGTTTCGGATCTGTATGATTTGAATTTTGTTCCGCTGCTACGAAAAGTTCAGGATCTATTTTTACGCTGGGACTCCCTTCCGCTTTCTATTTTAGGTAGGATTGCTCTTGATCAAAATGTCAGTGCTTCCATTGTTTAATTTCTTATTTTCTACAATTCCCTGTGTACTATTAAATTCCTTTTTCACAAGAATAGAGTCTATGTTTACATCGTTTCTGTGGAAGAAGAAAATTCCCAGAATTGCACTCAGCACCTTATATGAGAATGTGGAAGATGGCGGCTTAGCTCTCCCCAATCTCAAAGAATACTATTTCGCGTATTTTGCACAATTTATGTCTAGATTCAAACAGGGCTTACAGTCGGGTCTTTTTATTAATTTTTTATGAATTTAATGTTTAAGGATAATCAGATCCACCGCCCGTTAGCAATATTTCGATCTCCAAAATTAGTTCGATACAAGTGTTTACATTGGTTATTTTATAAATACCAGGCTTTTTTTAAACGTTATTCTATCCCACTTATTAATGACATAACTCCTACCGCTGAACTCTTTGTTTCTGCAGGTATTAAAAAATCATTTTGTCTTTTACAAAATTGGTCGAAAGCTGGTTTTTGAAGCTCTCCGATTTTGTCCGGAACGATAAATGGATCAGTGTAAGAGAAATGTCTCAATTAATCCCCGGTGATTTTCTTCTTCTTGGGTCATATATTACGCTTAGTAAATTTTTTGAAAATCTTGATCTGTCCCAGATTATAACTCAGAAACAGCTAGTCTACGACTTGCTGGGAGACAAGGTAATAAAAAACCAGGGGGATGGAAAAAAAACTAGCTCGAATTAAAGGGTTAGATTTGGAGATTAAGGCAATTACAAAGTGGAGCAAATATGAAAATCAAGAACTCACAGTAAATATTTGGACCACAATTAATAGCTTAAATTTCAGCTCAGTTAGAGGCGCTAACTGGCGAAGGATGCTATATTTTAGTAAATGGCTATTGTATAGAACTCCGGCCTTTGTGGCTAAGGCTTATCCTAGTCAATCGGGGCAGTGCTTTCGTTGCCATACTCATTCCGACGCAAATTGGACTCATATAATATTACAGTGCCCATTGATTCAGAAGTTCTGGAGTGATATCTTTGAGTTTTTAACGACGGAATGCGCAATAACATTCGGTTGTAATGACCGACTGATATTGTGGGGCTATGATCCAGATTTGCAGGTATCACAGAAGTTGATTAAAATAATATATATTGGTATGGCGGTAGGTAGATCTCTTTTACTTCAAAGATGGCGTTCGGATTTAATTCCTTCCAAAATTGAATGGATTCGAAAAATGGCTTTAGGAAAGAATAGTGAACGAAAATATGCCATGCGAACAGGGGGATTTAAGAAATTTGAGAAAATCTGGGCAAAGCTTTTTGATATTACTCCCTAAAAATCACTATTCGAAGCCATTCGCCCCTTTTGTTTATGAGAGAACATGTTTTAGAGAGATAGCACATTCTTAGTTTCGATGGTCATAATGGAGATCTATTTAAAAGATGCTAGGTGGATTATTCTTTATTCTATCTCTTTTTTTTTTTCTTTTTTCCCCTGTTTTTATGATTGATTAAGACTTGTTATGTATTGATCAATAGATGTTATTTATTACTGTGTGTGCAATATTCTTGATGAAATTTATAGGAGGTATTGCTGGATTTATTGTATTGTATTATTCATGGTTTTCAATAAAAAAAAAAAAATTAAAAAAAAGATATATTTTGATATATAATCACTTTGCTTATGTAGAAGGGGAGTGGGGTTAGTTTACCCTGTCTAATACCATGACAACTTCTTTTATGATTTATGGATTACTTACTATGCTGACCGTATTTGTGTTTGGCATCTTCGTACTTTTTGTGGCACATATACTGCATACTAGAGCACGATAGTTAAAATAAATATTTTGAACTTTCCTCGTGTCTCTGTCAGAACTTATTGTGGACAAGTACAAGTGTGAGAGCAAAAGGTTGTGTCCTGTCACTACGATTCCTGAGAGGGTTGGGAGTGTTGTGTCCTGGGGTGTCTAATCCCTGGTTCCTCTGTGAGTGCGTAGGAGGCCAGTGAGACACTATAGCTAGTCGGTCCTGGGCTCATGGGTACTAAGGTGGTGGGATGACTAAGTCCCTACCTACTAAGGTTCTATGGTCCCAAGCATAGTTATGTGATATTATAAGCCCTATATCCCTGCAACCAGCAGGGTCCCGTGGACGTAACAGTATATTGCTTTAAAAAATCCATAGTTTGAAGAAGTTACAGGTGAAAATGTAGGCACAAATGGTAGTTTTTTCAACTCAATTCCAATATTCGTTTTATTTCAACTGTTACTTTCTATAGGAAAACCTTGAAGGATCTACACAAATGACCCCTTGCTGAATTTAGAATGTTATCTACCTTTCAGAAATGTATAGCTTTCCAGGATCCATTATTGGTTTCACACCCATTTCTACCACTCACTGGAAGGAGGTCGAAAGCACAAAAAATAGGAAAAATAGACTATGTCCCAGTAAAATACCAAAACTGTGTAGAAAATGATGGTTTTCTGACTAAAGTCTACCTGTTCCAAAAGTTGGGAAGATGGTGATTTTAGCACTGCAAATCTTTCATTGATAGCATTTGCAGGGATAAAAACAGACGCTTTCTTCTGTAGCACTTTTCCCCATGTTTTCCCAAAAACCCAAAATGTTGTTGTATTTTGACTAATTTCTTGGTCCCCTCCAGGGCAGTTCACAAACCCTGGGTACTTTTAGAATCCTCGGCATGTTGGAAGAAAAGGATGCAAATTTGGCATGGATACCTTATGTGGACAAAAGGTTTTGGGAGTCTAAGCGCGAACTACCCCAAATAGCCAAAAAAGGGCGCAGCACGGGGGGGAGGCCTGGCAGCGAAAGGATTAAGGAAATGCTGCTGTACACATTGGTGATGCAACACTGAGAAATGACTACATTGCCTTGACTAAAATGCTGAATCTTCTGAACAACCAGGTGAAGGACGCCTTGCTTCCATCATCCATGACTGAAGGACATGGTCTCCAGCCTGGAGACTGGGTATTCACCAACAACTTCCAGCGCAACCATTGTCTTCAGCAGAGGAGGAAGCTCCCCACGCTAGTACTGCTAACAACCAATACTGCTGTGAAATGCCAAGGGCATAAAAACTGGATCCATGCCAGCCATTGAGAGAGCGCCTCCATCTGTATCCATAGATGACCCTCAGCCTCCACAGATTGCATAAGTCCTCAGCCATTGCATACCGGTAAGCCTCAAAACAATGTGAGACCAAGACCACCTTCTGGTTCCAACCAACAATAGCTTGCCTATCGGACCCCAAGCTTTTTTGTGCTAGCAACCTCTCTTAGCCTTGTGATGATGAAGAGCTGCAAGTGCGGTCTCGATCTGATCTGCATAAAGGACTTGACAATAGTTACAATGAGTAATGATGTGGTGCTGAAGATCAGCTAGCCGTAGCCAATAATGGGCGGAATAATTATTACACTGTGTATAGTATTAAACTTTCAGGACTTATACTTAAGCCAATGTCTTTGTCTTGGCACATGAGAGATTCTTTGGGAAGGGAATATCATTTTATCCCATCCACCCAACTACTGCATTATGCTAGCATACCCAACTTGCTTAATTAACTGGACTTGCAGTAGACCACCCCACTTCAAGGAGATACACAGTCAATTTGGATTTGCTTATCCCGGAACCTGTTTGTATAATTGGGCATATCAAGGTAAGGTATATCCTGGGTGCAACAATAACATGTATTGCGATACATTTTACTTTGATTAGGAAAATGTGACTCTTACAGGATTTTCCCATCAGTAAGTAACCGTGACTAAGGAAGCTATCTATTATGCCGCATGGTGTGACATAGTTGTACACTGTCCAGTGGATCATCAATTTGTTTACAAAGACAAAAGTAGATAATACTAATGCTCTCTTTTGTGGTAGTGTAGGCGAGCAGTTAGGCTTATCAGAGGGTAGTGCTAAGCATTTGTTGTACTCACAGAGGCAATAAATGAGACACACGCAAAGAATAAATCCGAAACCAATTGAGAAAAATAACACTTCTTTTTTATTTATATTTTGAATTCAAGAACTTCGTTTAAAGGTAAGTACAGTTTTCGATAGAAATATTCACAGGTAAGTAAAACATTCAAACCTGTGCGCTTTTACGCACCAGGCAATCCTATGGGCAGAAAAGTCAAAGAAGAATAAAGGTAGGTACAGTCGGTTTCAGGGGGTTCACTTTCAGTGATCGGAATAGCAGTGGACCAAGGTTCAAAGCACTACTATCAGTTCTTCGGGAACTGCCCGGGTTCTATCGGGAGCAGGGTGCTGGTGAGGCTGGTAACTGGCGCGTTACGGAGAAGGGGGCCAACTGAAAAGAGGCTGCAAAGGGGGACTTGCGCGGGCAAGTCAGAGGGCTCCCAAACAGGGACTCAGGTCGCAAGGGGCCGTGGAGCGTGGGGGGGCAGCTGGTTCGCTGGGACCCGGGCTGGGGTCTTGGTAGCAGAGTGGTTTGATTGACTGGGCTGGGTGCGCAAAGATGCACCTCACGTTCAGGGACAAACAGCTGGCAGGGACAAAATTAAGGCAGCTGGGCCACTCTCGAAGTGCCTCTCAGTAATGCTGATGTCCCTCGCCGGCTGCTTGGTCCTGGTGTAGTGAGAATCCGGAATGGACTCTTGCTGTTGGTGTTTGGTGCAGGGTGTCCAGTACCCCGGGGGGTTGTGCTCCATGGCTGAGGTTGGTCCTGGTGTTTTCACACTCGGTGGGGAGACAGATCTGACCGTCCAGAGCAGGAGTACCTTCTCTTGGTCGTATGCGGCATCGGTCAGGCAAGGGAGCTGCAAGGCGGTGGACCGGACTCTGCTTGTCGGTGCCTGCGGACTGCAGGAGAGTAGCTCCTCTACTTCAAGGGAGACTGTCTGTGGTTTTTGAAGTGCTGATAGGCTACCCAAGGCTTTGGTAGTTCTCCAGCTCACAGGACGAGTAACTCTGTCACGATTGTCGAGAGAAGGCTGAGGACGGCAGGGTTTTGAGCCAAAATCCAAAGTTCTTTTGCAGATCTCACCAGGCAGTGACTCTTCTTCATCCTTCTTCTGTTGATCCGTCAAATCTGAGTTCTTGAGTTTAGGGGTGCCACCTAAATACTCAATTTTGGGGCATTTAATGAGAGTGACAGGTAGTAGCCAATGGGCTACCTACCTTTAGGGTATCTAACCATCTATATGACAACTTCCTGTGGGCCCAACCCTGACCATAGAATTCTAATTCCGTACAAAAAATCATGGAGGAATCTGAAAAGTGGGGTCCACATCAGCTGGCCCGTTCTAGGGGTGGTGCTGGCTAAATGTGGTCACACCTCCTAATCTTACTAATTTTCCCACCTGTCTTGCTGCCAAAAAGAGGGGTCAGGAAAGAGGGGTGGACACCTCCACTATCTGGAGAGGCCCGGGGTTGCATAACAAAGGTGGCAGGGTCTTTGAAGCTTCCTGCTCTGGAAAGCCCATACTTCTTGGAGGAGGTGTAAACACCTCTGCCCAGAGCAGGCTTTGTTCCTGTCCTCCGAGGGTGAAGGCTCTCACCTCAGGAGGTCAGAAACCTGCCTATGGTAGCTGGCTGGTCGAGACCAGTCAGTCAACGCACTAGTGGCGGTAGGTTTTCAGGGGGCACATCTAAGGTACCCTTTGGGTGCATTTATTAATAAATTCAGCACTGGCATCAGTGTGGATTTATTAAGACAAAGTGTTTGGTACCAAACACCTTGGCGTACAGTGAAGCCATCATGTAGCTGGGGAACTCGTAATGTACTCGTTATGGCTTCCCTGTGCACTGGCATTATCTAAGGGTGAACTTAGATATCACCAGGACATATCCACTCTCGCAGATATGCCCTCACATGGGGATAGTGCACCCTGCTTTAGGGCTGTAAGGCCTGCTTTAGGGGTGTCTTACCTATGCCACATGTAGTGCTGGCAGGTATGGCACATAGGGATGTGTGCAATGTCGACTCTTCGGTTTTCTTTACACCAAGATACACAGGCTGCAATGGCAGTTTGCATGAGCTTGGTGAGGCATCCCTTGGGGTGGCACAATTCGTGCTGCAGCTCTTAGGGACCCACTTTAGGTTCAAGGCCCTAGGTGCCAGGGGTACCACTTACTAGGTACTTACAGTGATCCTAAAGGGATGCCAATTGTAGAACAATTGTACAGTTTTAGAGAAATAACACTGGTACTGGGGACTTGGTTAGCAGGAACCTAGTACACTCTCAGCCAACGTTGCACCAGATACCAGCAAAAAGTGTGTGTGTGGGTTGGGAGGGTACTGCAAGAAAATCCCAGTTTCCAACAGTTGCTATGAATGATTCTAATTTGAGGTTAACCTGTTCAGGGAAGTGGAAGCACAAACCAATTCTGCCATTGTATAACAAGAGTGATGCGCAGACTGTTGGACATATTTCCCGTTATCTGATAACTAATTATGAGCGATTAAGGCCCCTGTATGCCCACACTAGATTCTTTTTCCTCTCTAACGGAACGTACTCCAACATTTATAATGGTTCCGAAGATGTGGCATTTGGAATGGTCTTGCCCATCGGTGTGCCATGCACCGACATTAGACCGTGAGTGTGATGGCATAGAACGTTAACTAGAGACCTTTGTGATGAAGTGACAGATCTCAAAATGAATAATTACAGTAATGGGAAAACGTTCAGGTACATAGTGGCATTCACCGAGACGGAGGCGCGATAAGAACGCTGGTGACCTCCCGCAGCGCGGGACGCCTAAGGTCCAGCGACAGCTGCCACATCTTGCCACGCTGCTGTGAGGGAATGGCCAACTTGCCCACTCATCCCGGGACACGCCGTGAGGGGAACGGCCACCGTTGCTGGGTGCGTGCCGTGAGGGGAACGGCAGGACTTCATCCCCCAGCAGCCCCGCGCCCGTGACGCGCCCGTGACCAGCCCGTGACGCGCCCGTGACGCTGTATCCGCTCACGGAGGCGCGATAAGAACGCTGGTGACCTCCCGCAGCGCCATGGAAAGGCTGGCGGGGATTGGGTTTAGGGGCCCGTTGTGGGCCCCCCTTGTGTTAGGGGAGGCCAGGGTGCACTTGGGGGGTACCCATGGTACCCCCCTACATTTCACAGCACCACGTGGCAGGCACCGTGTAGTGCCTGCCACGTAGTGCTGTGAAATACACAACATGGCATTTTCGCATCGCGGCGGGTGCTGCTGTCAGCAGCAACCGCCGCAATGTTAAGATGCAGGATCCGACTGCCACAGTGGCGGTCGCATCCTGATCCGGAGTGCGGGACCGCCGCATGTATGGCGGACGGTCCCGGTTTACACCAGGATGGCGGACGGACTCCAGTCCGTCCGCCATCCTAATGAGCCCCTAAGTGTGGTGGCTATATCTCATAGACCGTAGGATAAAAGGAATCCCAGATCTAGGAGAACGAGTTCAATGTTTTATTGTACACAAACCCGTGTAAAGTTTTGTGGTCTCCTATTGAGGAAGGTCAATCCAAGAATTGGACGAGGTGGGCTCACTCACGTAATGTGACATGCTTCATCCTAGGCCACCTTGTCCCAACCTGGTAAGATGATACCACCTGGAGAGGTGGCTTAGCGAGCCAAGATGGCGGTCGCACCTTGAGAGTGCTCCCGGACCCTCCGCTATCCGCCCGCGATCCGCCTGTCCTGGTAGCCATCCAGCCTTAAGACTTGTCGCTGACCCATTGCCGCACCCCTGGCGGCGGCTCTGGCCGTGGGGAGCCTAGTAATCCAGCGGTTTTTCGAACTTGGCCGGCCTGCCGGGTGCACTAATCCAAAATGCTGGCCTCCGTGCTCTGAGTCGAGGCGCCTGAACTCCTCGGACCGAGCTGCCTGGGCTCGCACCTGTGTGTCCGTGCCGGCGGAGACGACCCCTGAGGAGAAAGTGACCAGGCCCTGGTCGGTGAGCTGTGGAGTTCCCTGGGCGTGCCGGGGACCGGCCGCCGCCTGCCGCCCGCCCGCCTACATTCTCCTCCCCCCAACCGGCTGAGACTCTGCGTTGGCAGCCGCTGTAGACAGTTCCTGCCTGCCGGTGCTGGGATCGGCGTACCTGACGAGAGGCCTGGGCCGCTGGCTGCAGCTGTCGGAGACGTCTGAGACTGTTTCCTGGCTCCCCTGTGGCGTTGCCGCGGTGCCGGCCGCCGTTTCGGGCGGCAGGAGACAGGGATTGGCGGCGGTTGGGGCTCGGCTGATGCTCTGTGGTCTACGCGTCTGCCAAAGAGGCGATTTGAGGTCCGGCGCTCTGCGGACCCGAGGATTTGGTGAGTGCCGGTGGCGGGGGGAGCTGGGACTGTGTTAAGAAAGGCCTCCCCCGCGCGCTCGGACTGCCTGCTGGGCGAGTGGATTGGGCCCTGGGCGGTGTGACGCGAGGTCCGGCCCCGCTGTTTCTCCTCACCTGCCGTGATCCGCCGATGCCAGGCCCGGCCCTACCGGGCCCCTGGATCAGCTTCCACACTACTGCTTTGGGACCGTGACAGTACTCCTGGCAGGAGGAAGCCCTGGGAGGGGTGGATTTGGCCGTAACAACAGAGCGGCGTGAGGTTCCCAGAGATGGCCCTCCGCCACCCCCAGCTCCCAACTTGCCTTTGTGTCTCCTGGTGTTGTCTTTGGGCCCTCTAGTGCGGAGAACCCTCTTGCTGCCCTTGGAATCGGGCCTTGGCGGGGCTACCTCCGGAGTGCTGTGGCGCCGGGGGGAGTGGGTCTGGCCGCGCGCAACGAGCGGCGTGAGGTCCTAGGTGAGGGCCTCCCCACCGCCCCCCTGCCCCCCTGCCCCCCTGAATTGCTCCTGTGGCTCCGGACGCGGACCGTGGGTCCTTCAACACAGAGGTCCCGGCTGCGGACTTTGAGACCGACCCTCCATTACGTTGCTTCAGGTATGGGGTAAAGTCCAGGGGAGGTGGAATCGGCCGCATGCAGCGAGCGGCGTGAGGTCCTGGGAGGGAGCCTCCTCCGCCGCCCCCCTGCCCCCGACTTGCTCCTGTGGCGCCTGGCACGGACCGTGGGCTCCTAGTACAGAGTCCCCTGCTGCTTACCCTGAGGCCGGGCCTCTGTGCCGTTGCTTCCGGTGTGGGGCACCACCCGGGGAGGTGGAACCGGCCGCATGTACCGAGCGGCGTGAGGTCTTGGAAGAGCCTCCTCCACTGCCCCCCTGTTGCTGTCTTGCCCCTGTGCCTTTCGGAGCTGACCGTGGGCCCCCCGCTACAGAGGACTTTGTAAGAGACACGTTTGGGCCCCCTGCCCTGTTGGGTTGCGGCCATGGGTCGAGACAAGCCAACCAAAACCCCGGCCACCCAGACTAAAATGGACCGTTTCACCACCACGGACTCCGGGGCGAGTGGGGGAAGCGCGGATAAGGATGCCCCACCTGCTGTGGACCTATCTACCATCCTTCAGGCGATCCACGTCTCGCAATCCTCCGTTGAGGGCAAGATTGCCGAAGTCCGGGTTGATGTGACTCTCATCCGGCAAGACCTTCGAAACGCCATGGCCCGGATTAAAGAAACCAATTCCTGCATTTCCACCGTGGAAGATGACGTTCAGCAACTTAAGGGACAAGTTGCTCGTCTCCAATCTCACACCCAGGAGCTACACCGGCAGGCAGAAGACGCAGAAAACAGGTGCCACCGCAACAACCTTCGCCTGGTGGGATTTCCGGAAGGGGCGGAACAGGGCCGTACGGCGGACTTTATGGAGAGGTGGCTGCGCTCATGGATCCCGAGGGCTCCCTCTCCCCGTGGTTCGCGATCGAGCGGGCACACCGCTCTCTTGCTCCTAAGCCGCCCCCGGGGGCACCCCCCAGACCGGTCATAATGCGAATCCTTAATTTTAAAGACCGTGACTCTGTCATGGCCGAGGCCCGCAAGCAGCAGCACCTCAAATATGACAATCATATGATCATGATCTTCCCCGACTACACTCGCGAGGTCCAGGGTCAGCGCCGCTCGTTTGGGGAAGTCAAGCAGAAGCTGCGCGCTCTTAACATACAATACAGGCTCCTCTTCCCGGCGCGCTTGCGAGTTGTGTTCTCCAACAAGACCCTATTCTTTGAAACCCCTGAGGAGGCGTGGACATGGGCCACGGAGGAACACCCCCTGCGGGCCAGCGGCCGAAATCCATCACCCGTGGATGCGTGCCCCACGGCCTCAACGCAACCGCTCACGTAGGTGCCGCGGTCAGAGGCGAGCCCGCTCGGATTCCCCGCTGGGCCCCTCTCGACAGCCGACGCCGGGGCCGCTCTCTGGAGACCCCCTGGTCGTGCGGCAGTCTGGCTCCTCTGGCCACTTGGACCCTGGGGGTGCCTCGCCTCGGCCATCGCTGCTGGACCTGCCGGATACAGATCTCTCACGTAGCCCGACGCTTCTCACGGACCCCACATGAGCTCGTCTCTGACTGCCGGGCCTGGTTCCGCGGCCGGAGGCGGCGCATCGGCTCAACACTGCTTCAATTCCCGACGGACTTGATTATGCACATCCTGCTATGAGGAGGGGTCCTCCACGCTTCCCCATTCCTAAGCGTTCTAGTTTGGTTTCTTTGTTAGTTCTCCACTGTTAGGGCGACAGATGCTTCCGTTCCTGAAGTATAGGGTGGGGTTGGGGTGGGGGGACCGTTGTCCCGAGTTCTATTGTTTGTTTTTTGTTATTTTTTGCACCAGCACTTCTGCTTAGCTGCGAAACGCGCATGCAGTGATCGACATTGCAATTCTATGCCTGTTACCCCGCACACTTGTACTACCGTGCCCACTGCCCACACCGGGTGCTCGACCATTCGCCCAGTCTCCCCATGCCTGACGGTCATTCTGAAATGACATCACTTCATGTTATGTCCTGGAATGTTAACGGCCTCTTAGATAAGGTCAAGCGCACTGCGGTCCTGCGTTATGCCCAGTGACACACTGTGGATATATTGATGCTTCAGGAGACCCACCTGGTAGGCAACCACTGTCCCTTTCTGGCGCGCTATGGTGGGATCTGGCACTCTGGTTTTACCCGAGGATCTCGGGGGGTGGCGGTCCTGATACGCCGCGCTCTTCCATTTGTGGCGCGTAAAGTAGTACACGATCCGGGGGGCTGCTTTGTCATCTTGGAGGGGAACATTGAGGACCAATCCCTGCACCTGATCGCTGTGTAACCCCCCCCTCTCTGCTGTCCTCCACACTTAAGCGTCTCGCTCCTCTATTGGCTGCCCTACCCCCGGGGACGACTGTTGTTGGAGGGGACTTCAATGTAGTTATGGACCCGGGCCTTGACACTGCGGCGGCCCCTTCCGCCTCCCGGGTTACACAGTCTGCTCTCCTTTCGAACTGGGCTGCGACTCTGGGCCTCGGAGATGCCTGGAGGCTCTGGCACCCGACCACTTGTATGTACACTCATACATCAGCCTCCCACCACACGCATGCCAGACTGGACTATCTCTTCCTGCCGGCCTTGGACTGTCGGTCAATCCAGGCCATCACCATCCTTCCCAGGGGATTATCAGATCACTCCCCAGTATCTATGCAGATGGGCAACCTCCCGGCATCTTCGTGCCCGATCTGGCGGCTAAACGCCTGGTTTCTCCAGGACAAAGACTTCCGGAAACAGATAGGGAAGGAACTCCGTCAATACTTCTCCATTAATCAGGGCTCGGTCTCATCTCCTGGTACTCTATGGGAGGCCAGTAAGGTCACCATCCGCGGCTTTGCCAAAGGCCAACTCAAACTCCAGCGTACGAAACAGGACGCCCGTCTCACACTTCTGGAGGCCCAGGCTGCCCTGCTTGAAGCCCACCCACCAGGGGGGAGAACAGAGGCCCAGGATCGGAAATTGGTGTTTTTGAGGGACGAGATCAAACAGGCTTCCCTGGAGTCCGCTAAGCTGCTATGGAGGTCCTCCATGGCACGAGTGTATGGATGGGGAGATAAAAATGGGAAGCTCTTGCATCGTTTGGCCACCTACCCTATGGCCAATCGTATTATCCCTGAGGTAATTGACCCACACGGGGAGATCCAACGGACCCCCGTGGCGGTTGCCCAGTGCTTTGCCTCGTACTACGCTACTCTCTACTCTGCCCAGCCTCCAGACCTCACACTCCCAGAACTCCTCCAGCGTGAGCGGTTCCCCCTTCCGCGGCTCAGTGACTCTGAGGCAGAGGAATTAGATCTTCCGATCTCTCCGGAAGAAATTAATGACGCTATTTCCCGCATGGCCTCGGGTAAGACACCGGGACCAGACGGACTCCCGCAGGAATTTTATGCGTCCTACCGAGAGACGCTGGTTCCCCACCTCCTAGAGATGTATCATGAGGCAGCGGACCACAGCTCCTTCCGTCCTGAGACGGACCTGGCCACCATTGTAGTGATTCCTAAGTCTCACCTCCCTCGGCCCACTGCTCTGATTATCGCCCCATCTCCCTCATTAATACGGAGCTCAAAATATTCGCCTCGGTCCTGGCGAACCGCATACGTCCTTATCTGGATAAGCTGGTCCACCCGGACCAATGTGGATTCATGCCCTCCCGGGGAACCAGGCGCTGCCTCAGACGTCTCCACCTCGCTCTTGCGAAACGACAACTACTGACCCCCTATCTCTCTTTGCTCCTCGTGGACTTTGAGAAAGCATTTGATTCAGTTGATTGGCGATATCTGGAGGCAGTGTTGTTGGAGATGGGTTTTGGGACCCCCTTTCGTAACTTGGTCAGGACACTCTATTGCAAGCCGCGAGCCCAGGTGATGGTCAATGGCGCCCTTTCACACCCCTTCCCCATCGAGAGGGGCACGAGACAGGGTTGCCCCCTTTCGCCCCTCCTTTTCGCGTTAGCGATGGAGCCCTTTGCTTCTCTTATTCGCACTGACCCGCTTCTCACGGGATGGCAATGGCCCGGTCTGGCAGAGGGCAAGATTGCCCTTTACGCGGATGACGTTCTGATATTTTTGTCAGATCCAGCTCGATCGGGGCCTCGGTGTCTCCGAGCCCTGCACTTCTTTGAACAAGTTTCCGGCCTCCGATTGAACTCGGCCAAATCGGTCCTGGTCCCCCTCCATCTATCGAGAGAGTGCTTTGATTGGCAGTCGTCGATTCCTCTTCGGTGGCAGTCGTTTAAGTATTTGGGGATCTGGGTGGCCCTCCTTCCCGACCTCGCCTGGTCTCTCAACGTCACTCCTCTGGTGAAACGGGTTCGTGCTGACCTCCTTAAATGGCAAGCGTTGCCACTAAACCCCATGGGCAGAATGGCCCTTTTTAAAATGATGGTTCTGCCGCGATTTCTCTATATACTGCAGAACACACCCCTCTCCTTCTCACGGTCATGGTTCCGGGAGATGGACGGTCTGGCCACTAAATTCTTATGGGGAGGTCGGAGAGCGAGGCTGGCCCTCACCCAGTGCAGGATACCGCCCTTTGATGGTGGTCTGGGAATGACGAATCTATATTTATATTATTTGGCGACTCGGCTCCTTACCGTGCATGACTGGTTTAATGGCGGTTGGTCAGACCCGGCATACCGCCTGGAGCTACATAACTTGAGTTTCTCCAACATTCAGGGGATGCTATACGGGACCGCTATATCCCACACTCTGCCTGAGGTCACGCGCGGGGTGCTACTGGCCTGGCGAGCCTCCCTGCGCCACACCCACTGGTCGGGCAAATGAACCCGATATACCCCACTGTGGTGCGGAACGTGGCTCAGGTACGTTGCCGCTCTCTCTGGCTTCAGAGCCTGGGATCTCATTGGGATTTCACAGCTTGGAGATGTCTGGGGTGGGAGCCACATACGCGATTTCCCAGATCTGCAGGCTCGGTTCTCCCTCCACGCCTCCCAGTTTTATCGCTACCTACAGCTGCGCCACGCCCTGCACACTCACATCTCAGAAGGGACCTCCTTACCCGAATATAGTCCACCTGAAGCCCAGGTCATGACTGGCAATTTGGGGAAAGGGGGGATTTCCTGCATCTATCGCTCCCTCACAAATAACACCCCCAACTCCCTATCCCATCTCCGGGGCAAGTGGGAGGGCTGGCTTGGATCTCTGGACGATGCTGATTGGAGGGATGCGCTGATGGCTCCCAAAACGGTCACAGCCTCAGCGTGGCTCCGATTAGTTCAAATATACTATTTGCATGAGGCCTACCTCACGCCATTACGTCTTTATCGCGCTGGGCTCCGACCCGATGCTTCCTGTCCCCGCTGTGGATGCCCCCAGGCCGACTTTTATCACATGGTATGGCTCCTACAATCACGCGCTACTGGGAGTTAGTGACTGGGGAACTTACAGAGGTCCTGGGTTGGGAGATCCCCCTGAGCCCGATGAACATACTCCTGGGTATTACTGAGGGATTGGATGGAACCAGAGCCGAGAAGCTTTGTTTAAACACGGCACTGATGGTGGCTAAAAGGGATATTGCAGCTAATTGGCTGGACCCGACTGCTCCCCTAATGGCGCGCTGGCGCAGAGGGGTGGATTGGTGCGCTGCGCAGGAGCGACCAATGTATGCGGCCCGAGGCTGTCCCAAAAAGTTTCGAAGGGTATGGGGCAAATGGGTTGGGGTGGTCAAAGATTGAACATTCCAGATGATCACTTATGGACTTGGGTGAAGATATTGTTGCTTGCTGCTCATATATTGAACTGTTCATGCTGGGGTATTAATTTCTTGTCGATGTTATGCACTGATCAATGTACTAAGAGCTGGTATTGTTTTTCTTTGCTGCTTTTTATAAAATCAATAAAACTTGATTATCAAAAAAAAAGATGATACCACCTAGGCGGACTCAAAATCGGGTTGGACTATCCTGAGGAAAGTTCTTAGATATGTTTCTACTCTGGATATCAGTGGTCCAGTTACTAACTAAAAATACTTCAAGGTATACCACCGGGTATCCCTTTATTCATTTGGTACCTTGGATACAAATAAAAGTAGATTACCGTACGGTAATCGAGGGGTATGGCTCCGGATTTTATGATCCTTGCAACCCCAAATTTTTCACCAACATGTTTCTGCCCTTCCTAATAGCCTAATCGGTCTGGGGCATTCGTCAGGGTTATGAGCTTTTTCTCCTACCCTATCAATAAGTGAGGGTCAGGATAATGTTATTATGCTATAAATATAAAGTCAAATAGAGAGGGCCTACCTCTATGAAACACAGACATCTAAGTTAGATATCTAAAAATATTAGGAGACACAAATGTATAATTAAGGTGATCGTCTTAAAATTATCAAGCGATACATTAACGGGGTATATTCTGCGTGGTTTCCCTGTATGTCTTAACATATGATCTGTTCAAACCAAACCATTCTAGAGGCAAAAAAATATAAAACAGATCTATATACATTCTTTTCAAGTAATCAACATTTGTGGCACTCATGAAAGTAAATAAAGCAAGCACACATGTGACACGAAACACATGTGACTACAGGATGTGCCCCCCTCAACAGACCATGATGCAAGTAGCTACAAAAGTATAGGTACTTATACGGGATCCCAGTGTATTGAAGCATGTCTTTGTATGTCCCACGTGTGTCGTGTCACATGTGTGTGCTTGCTTTATGTGGTCAGTGTGTTGGTCTTTTGGGCCTCTTTCTTTCTCCCATTGTGTTCTACAATACTGCCACACCCCCTCCAGCACTCTTTCGAGCGCTCTGTGTTCCATGCCTGGAGGCATGCTGGGGCCAAATACCAGTATGACATTATCTTGTACGCTGTTTCGGTGCTTGCCATGTTGTGAGCAGTGTGCCAGGCCCTGTAGTAGATGTTTTCCCAATCTTTGGCAGAGAGAGTCCTGCCAAGTTTTGCCTCTCATCAAGTCTGCCCTGTAGTTTTGGTCGGCAATATCTCTTTACCCTAGAGGGTGTAAAGCTCTGTGATGAGGCACTTGTTGTCTTTTTTAAGAAGTACCCATTTTTCGAATGGGGTAAGGGGCCTCCTTGCCTGGGGCTTAATGGAGGGCTGCATCACCCAGTGTTGTACCTAGAGGTAGTGGATACAGTCTGCTTCTTGTAGGGCATAGTCAGATTTTAAATGTTCAAATGAGATAATCCCTTGGGTATTGCACAGGCATCCTATGCATTTGCACCCACCATCCTGCCAGTGCCGGAACCTGTCCTGTTGCATGTCCGGGGTAAAATCCGGATTAGACAGGATGAGGGTCATAAGGGACAGAAAGGTGGTCGAGCCAGCCTTGGTGGCTATAGCATCCCTTTCTCTGAAAACTGAGCTAATTACCGGCGAGGAATAGAGACCCCAAGCCCGGTGTTTACGGGGAAGCCACGGTTCTTTTTATATGTGGAAGCCTGCTACAGCCTGGTCCATGAAGCACCATTGCTTCTTGGAAAGTGGTCAGCTCCACTCCACTAGAAAGGGGAGCTGGGAAGCCTGGTAGTAGTGTATTGGCATGTACAAGACTGCCTTCCTGCGTCGGTTGGCATAGTAGGTATTTCTGGAGGCGAGGTTTCTTCCTATCCCAGATAAATGTGTTGATTTCTAATTGTAGGGAGCGTAGATTGTGCTCCAGTGGGGTTAATGGAAGAGCCTGAAAGAAGTATAGAATGAGCTTCAGGGTTGCCATTTTGATAGCTGATATTCTGCCCAGCCACCGAAGGCGAAGGTGGTGCCAGGTGTTTTGGTCAGCGAGTATTTGTGAGGTAAGGGCAGCATAGTTGATTGATTGGGTTTTAGGAACAGATCAAGCCAGCTTAATACCAAGGTAGGGGTATGGAGTCTTTTGTCCATTCAAAAGGGAACAATGAGTGCAAATGACCTTCATGGGGTTGAGTTACCGAAAGGTTTAAGATCTGGGACTTGTGCATGTTAACTTTAAATCCAGATAGTTCCCAAAAGCCCGGAGTTCTGCTACGAGGGTGGGGAGAGATGACATTGGGTCAGAGAGTTTAAGAATCAAATCATTGGCGTAGAGGCTAATGAGATAGCGGTCCCCGGCAAAGGGTATCTCAGATATAGCTGTATTGGCCCTTATCCTTTGAGCCAGGGGCTCCATATATAGGGCGAAAAGAAGGCGGGAGAGGGGACACCCATTGTGTTCCCCATTGGATAGGAAAGGGCTGGGATATCACCCATAAACTCTTACTGATGCCCTAGGAGCACTGTAGGTACAATGGACCCATCTGCAGAATGTATTGCCGAGGCCGAATCGCCTCAGGGTTTCAAACAAGTAGGGCCAGTGGACTGTATCAAACTCTTTTTGCGGCATCGATAGAGAGAACAAGAGCCTCTCTTTGGGATCAGTGTATCTTATCCATTAAACGTAAAATGCGTTTGGTGTTGTCACCACACTTGTGGGTGAGAATGACGCCTGCTTGGTGGGTTTGATCAAGCCAGGCATTAAGAGGTTGAGGTGGTGGGCCAGAATGCTAGTAAAATGTTTTGCACCAAGATTCAGGAGAGAGATATGGGTCTATAGGGTCCTTGCCACTGCCAGGCTTAGTGATAACAGAGATGGAGGCTTCAAGCATGGAGTCAGTAAGGGAGCCAGTGTCAGCAAAGGAGTTTTAAAGGCAAGTGAGTAATGGAGCAAGGTCCTGGCAAAGGACTTTGTAGAATTTTGGTGAGAAGCCACAGGCCCAGGGGACTTCATCAATTTTAGGTGGGCAATGACCGAGATGACCTCTGCTATCTGGATGGGTTTCTCTAGCTCTTTGGAATCATGTTGTAAGAGGGGGGCAAGTGGGACAGCATCTAGATAACCTGAGGAGTCTTTGCCAGGGCTATCGGAAGCTGCATATAGTGTGCTATAGAAATGTTGAAACATTGATGCTATTTGTGCATCGGTACGCGCCTCAGTGGACTGGGCTGGATCGGATCATCTGGATCGATCCACTATGGATTTTGGCCCAGAGGTGGTGCGCCAGCATCCTGCCACAATGATTGCGCCCTAGGTAGAACTTCTGTTTCAGGAGTGGCATTGCATATTCTGCCCTGTCTAGGTCTAAGCGCTTGAGGAGTAGTCATGTTTTTTCCAATTCTCTCCATACACTTGGGGCCCCAATGCATTTGTGCATAGCTTCAAGTTCTAAGACTGGCTGTTCTAAGTTCTGTCATTTCTCCCTCTGACGGCGGCTGTCCACCGCTGATACAGCTATGAGGTCCCCCCGTAATACTAGTTTCAAAGTCTCCCAGAAAGAGGCTAACGACGTCTCCCCAGTGTCATTGTTTTGGAGGTAATCAACGATCACCTTTAGAGCGAGTCAACCGTGGACTGAGGTTTTAGGAGCGTCTCTCTGAGACACCAGCGTGATTTTCTGATCTGACTGGAGTTGAGTTGTACCACTAGAAAGAGGGGGGCATGGTCACATAGGGAACGGAGAGAAATGAAAATGACGGATACAAGGGCTTGTAGGCCTGGAGTTGCTACAAAATGGTCGCTACAAGCATAGGTTTTGTGTGCTGTGGAGTAGAATGTGTAGTATTGTGTGTAGGGGTGTAACAGCTGCCAGACATCTTGTAACCCCCATTCAGCCAACCAACGAAGGCCCTGGGCCGAGAAGGCCCCAGTTTGGTCAGAGCATTGACTAGATCGGTCCAGGTTGGTGTCCATTACTAGGTGCATGTCACCTCTGCCCAAAAGGGCAGCGTCAGGGGAGCGGAGCAAGGCTGCAAGAGCGCCAGTAAGAAATGCCTCTTTGTGTTAGTTGGGTGCATAAATGTTGGCAGGAGTAATATGAAAAGTGCCCACCCGAAACCTGTACGACATGAGCCGTCCCTTAACTTCAGCTACCTTAGATAGGACCTCACCTTTAAAACCTCTTGATAAAAGAATTGCCACCCGTCTCGCTTCGTGGAGCTTGAAGACCAAAGCTTGCGTGGGAACCATCGGGATTGCATCCTAGGGATATCTTTGAAGAGCAGACGGACCTCTTGTAAGAGGCATATGTCGCTGCCTGACTGTTCCTAGAAGGGAAAAAACAGCACCTCGTTTGATGGGATCGTTGAGGCCTAGTACATTGAGGCTTGTTTCCTTAAGTTCCAGCCAGACTGGTAAGAGTAATGGTGCATGGTGGGCTATCTGGTGTCCAGGTAAGGAGACATGTAGCAAGGGAGCAGCCTACGAAGGGGTCACCATCGCCATATGCCCTGAGGCACCACAGGCAGACCATGAGGAGTGAAGGTATGAAAACCAATAAGAACCATCCCCTAAAAACAGTGTTAGCAAAACTATAAACTAAAGAAGTTCATTGTCAATGGCAGTTAGCATGTTGCACATGGGCCGACGGGCATGTGGTGTCTGTCCAGTAGCGTGTGTTGACAGTTGGCCCTCCACCACCATAGGCCGTAAAAGAGAGACAGTGGCTCAGCCCGGCGCAGGCTGCCTGGACACAGACTGCATTTAGGGCGAGTTTCACAAGGTGGCCCCGCCAGTCCCCAAAGCCAGACTGGCCAGCAAGGCCTGGTGTTCCTGAGCCAGCTGCTCCGGCCCAGGGCGAGGGTGCTTTCTGCGTTTGCCTGTCTTCTGCTATGTAGGTGCCCAGGACGGAGACCCGCGGGGAGAGCCAGGCGTGAAGTGGAGAGATGAGTCGTCCGGGAGGTCGAGCACGCGCTGGGCAAGAAGAGACATATCTTGAAAAAGCTCGATGGTGTGGCCACGGAAATGACTAGATTGTTTGACTCACTTTCCTCACGATGTCCTCTTTAATTTGGAAGTCATGTACACAGGCTAGGATATCTGGTGGTTTGAGATTAGGGCCCACGGGTTGGCCGACCCCGTGTACTCTATCTAGCCATAAGTCAGCATCCTCCTCCCAGTCCAGGATGAAATGGAAAAACACCTGGGTGTATCCTCGGATATCCGAGCCCACTGAGCCCGTGGGGACCCCTCAGAGGAGAATGTTGTTGCGACAGGACCAGTTTTTGAGGTCGTCTGCTAGGGCTCTGAGGTCGTCATGTTGTTCATGAAGGAGGATGGTCTCTTGGTGCAGAATCTCCACTTCCTCGCCTCTCTTGGTTTCATTATCTTCCAGAGTGGAAACCCACTCTCCTACTGAAGACAAGTCTTGTTGCAGTTCTTGCATGTCCTGGGAGAGGCCCTTTTTGAGGTCTTGGATATCTGTCTTTAGGGAGTCAAAAAGGGAGGCCAAGAAGGCCTGGGTCACCGGGGCCTGGTCTAAGTCAGAGGCCCCCTCTGTTTCAGACTGCGAAAGGGGCTGCAAGTTAGAGGCTAAGTCTTTGGCAGGGACCAGAGTGGAGCGGGTGAACATTTCCCGCACTGATTGGTCACATTTGTTTTTGGCTGCTGCCAAAGTTGTGGGGGCCTCAATGTGTCAGGGTCCCGGGTGTCCCAGTGGTTGGAAAGTCCCTTCTCTGAAGAGTCCCCCTCAAGCTATGACCTCAGAGAGAGCAGAAGGGATGATGGCCAAAGATTAGGACTAGGACTAGGAGCACGGCAGCTCTGGGCAGAAGCTGGAGATCATTGGAGTTTACCTGAACCAGCAAGGTGGAGCAGAGCACTCCGCACATGGATCCTTGAAGACTATGACCCCAAGCCATCGGCTTTCACATTGTCTGTGGTCTTCATTCAGTGCGCTGTGTACAATGTCCGCCCAGGGCGTGGGCCCCCCGCAATGGACCTACTGCGCTGTGTGCCTCACCCGGGCCCCACTCATCACCAGAAAAACTCCTCAAGCTCAGCTGCCAGGGACCTCCTGTCTCCACACAGGAACGTTGGGGGCAGCCTCATTAGGAGGGGCCCCAGGGGGCCTTCCGCAGACTCCGTGTCAGCCGCAGGGGGGTAATGGCCTCAGAGAGGCTCCTCCAGGATAGTGCCCTCAGTGGTAGTCCCAGGCCTCCAAGTGTGGCTGGTAGTGATCTGGGCCTGGGTCCTCGTTGCGATGCAGTAGGCCCCCTTGTGATCTGGGCTGCACTTTGGTGGGCGGTATCCTAGAGGCCGCTGCTCGTTGGCCGAAATGTGACGGTGCCACATGGCAGAGGTGAGCCCCCGACGCGGAGCTGGCGATGCACAGGGAGGCGACCAGCACTCTGCCTGCCCGCCCGCCCGAGGTCCCATGGTGAATTATCCTACAGTGTGGCCAAAGCTGCGAGTCTTAGGCGGCTGCCATTTTGATGCATGCACGGAGCATCACTCCAGGTGCTGCGGCAAAGTAATGCTCTGCGGTCCCGCACTGGCCCCTTCGCCACTCACGGAGTACGTCCAGAGACAGGGCAGGGGGTTTCGCCTACAGTTATGGACCCGGCTCAACGTTAAACACTGCAATTAATGGCCTGGGCGGAGGAGGAGCGTGAAGTGCGACCTACTCTGCTGCCATCTTGGCCACGCCCCCTGCCCGCCTTGTTTAGACGACAGCATGTTTTCTTTTTTCTACATGTATTCTTTTAATTTATCATGTATATCTTGTTTAGTTTGAGTGTGTTTTATTGTGGTCATGTCAGAGGGTGAATGCAAGAATGAGTCCATAGATGGGTGAATAGATGCATGAGTGCAAAGATGAAAGACAGAGTACATGTATGATGACTTATTAAGTGCCTAAACCCATTAATGATACAAAAGGCACTTTCGTTTATAAGCCAGACCTATTGGCATTGGTTTTCAAAAGGTTCCTATATATTCTACTGAAATTTCCCCTGCCATCCCCCAGAGTTGATTTGCGGATCTGCAAACCAAAGTATATTTCTTTTTATGGGCAAATCAGGCCCTTCATATTACATTTAATAAATGTACTCAATCCACTCATGATCGCGGGAAGGATATGGCGGACCTCCTGCTGTATAACTGGGCTTCACCAATCTTAGGGGCCGATTCCGATTCAGGCCGGAAATCTCCCCGACCGAGCCGGACCCGGAGAGATTTCCGACCGAATCGGACTCTGGCAGTCCGACCGAACGAGTACGATGCGCACGTATGCCATCGGACTCGATTCGGTCGGACTCCCATTGAAGTCAATGGGAGCCAGTCGTACGACGCGTACACGGGCTCCCATTGACTCAATGGGCACAACGCGAACAAGGGCGCCCCCTACAGCGTGTTCGCGTCGATGCGGGTCGCGCCGTACATGCACGTGTAGGGGGGACCCATGGGTCCCCCCTGTGTGCGACTCGCGTGCCTACGCTTCCAGGGGGGTCCGACACGGACCCCCAAAGTGCGGCTCCGACAGCTCCTTGGAGCCGGACTGCGCGAGTCGGTCGGAGCGGTCGAGGTGCGCATCGTACTTACCCGGCCGGGGAACGTCTCCATTGCGCGGTGTGAGTCATCCCCGTGTGAGTCGGTCGGAGCGGTCGGGTCCTGCGAACGAGTCGGTCGGAGATTTCGCGAGCGCACGCATCGTACTTGCTCGCCCGGACGCACGTACGATTCGGTCGGGAAATAGGGCTCCGAATCGGATCCGGTAAAGACGAATCCGATTCGGAGCCCTACCGGCCGAGATCGGAATCGGCCCCTTAGTGTTGAATAAATGGTTGCTTGGGGAAGGATTACGACCCAGCATTCCGAACTGAAATTTCCCTAGTTGGTTGGATAAAGTACTGGGTTTAATATCCTACACTCTCGACCAGAAGGTACTAAAGTGACTGTTCTATGCTGGCATTCTGCCCTCCATTGCATGGGGGGAATGAATGACGTGCATTTGACATGCCACTTTGGCAAGAGAAATTATTTCTTAGCGCCGGTTGGATAGGTTTGTGCATTGGGATTTTATCAGGATTTCCAAGCGGGGGATGTTTGGCAGGGCAAACAAATTAGGTGGTTCAACATTCTCCAAAATGAATCAGATCTGCACAAAACCCAGTTTTATTAATATGTACAGCTCTGTCATGCTACGGTCTCCCACCAGACTTCTTTGATTTATCTCCCTGAGTATAGCCCATTAGAAGCCAAGGTTATTCTCACCTGGTGGGGAAGGCGTGGGGATATCACGTGTATATACAAATCTCTCATTATCAACTCCCCAACTTGTTAATGGCACTTAAAGAAAGGTGGGAGGATTGAGAGGGCCCCAAGCTTGAAAGTCATTAGAGAGATGCCAAAATGGCCCACACAAAATGGCCTCTCAGCTGCACATCGTACAGTTAAATTACCCAAATGCTACTTACTTCACCCCAGGAAGTTATGATGTGCTTGAAAGATCCCCTCATCCTTGTGATTTTTATATAATGCTGCAGATAGTGATTTCTTCATGTTGTTTTGAGCTGCCCTGTCACAGCAAAATACTGGTCCAAAATACTTACCACTCTCTCTAGAATAATTGGCAGACTCATTGCTCACTCTAATCGCATCGCCATCTTGGGTATATTGGAGGATATTATGAGGTTGTAGGAGGGGCGTGGCCAGCCGCCAAAGTTGGAGGACACATAGCAGAATCGCTTCCGCGACCAGCCCTGAAAATCCTGAGCAATCTGAGGCGCAGAGGGTTATATCCTGCAGATACCCTCCGTCATACGGAGGTGCCTGAGAAGAAACCAAAGGAATCCCAAGGGGACGCGATGAGAACCCACGCTTTGTGTCCGGCTTACAAGGCGGCTCCCATGGATGGTGGCCATGAACAGTACCTGATTACCTGGCGGCTCCTGGTATCCAGTAAGCAGGATGGCCACCCCCACAGCGGCACATGGATGCCTGGAGCTACGACTTACCGGACCAGGAGGACTGATAAAAAGGACATGCGACGTCGTTTGGGCTGTGAAAGGCGGCCCAACAAAGGACATTACAACAGGCCTGAACAGACCAGGAGCACCGGCTTTAGGCCGAGCAGATGAGGGGCGTCGGCCTTGGTTCCATAACAGAGATGGCTCTGGGGTGGTTAAGGCATTGACAGTATTTGGGCTGCGCTGTTCCCTGGCGCCTCGGCTGGGCCTGTGAGAGCTCGGCACTCAAACTTAATAGAGCGACCCGCGCTGCCTTACCGGGTTAATCTGCCAACCGGGCCAGCATATATAAGGCCCCCCCACCTGCGCAAGACTGGACAGTGGGCCTCAGGAGCCTTGAGGGGGCCCAGCAAGAAAGCCCCAGAACTGCCCTTCATAGCTGAAGAGAACAAACAAATTCAGCAGGACATTGGCCAAACTGAGCCATCCCCACCAATCCCTACTACTCATGCCGACCCTCTGGAGACTCGAGGATCCCCCTAGAGGATGCCATGCAGTCTGGGGGGGAGTCACTGGACCATCTCCTCTCCCTGAGTCCAGCAACGACGTATCCACACCAGCAGGGATAAGATGGGCAGAACTAAACCTTCTGCAAAATCCACCCAGCAGAGTCTGGACAAGCCACCTATGTCAGATATTAAAGCCACCCCAGCACTCCTCACCTCAACTGCCTCACCCTCGCAGCAGGAACTTGGGTCAGATAAGCTGGACTGCATACTAGCAGCTATAGGGGACACGCGTACTGCATTAGAAATAAGAATAGATTCACTGCCCATAGACTTTAATCTGTTGCGTGACAATCGGTGTAAATTGCAAACAAGAATACAGGCCACAAAGAAATCTGTAAAAGTATTGAACCTGCAAGCTAAGGATCATGACCAAGGCCTGAAAGACCTGACCAAAAGAGTTACATTCCTGGAGGAGCACGCCAAAGATGCGGAAGGTGACACCAGGCATAACAACTTTAGAATAGTGGTCCTTCCAGAGGGCACGGAGGGCTCTGGCACAACCCGATACATAGAAAACTGGATCCTGATGGAGGTTTCGCCACAGGGTCTGTCTTCAACGTTTGTGGTTGAGAGAGCAGATTTAGTGCTGACGCGAGGCCCACTTCCAAGTGAGGCCCTCCCAGACCAACAATTGCACGGCTCCTGAATTATAGAGAACGAGACCATATACTCCAGATGCAGCACACCCAACGACTCCTCATGGTGGGAAATGTGATAATAATGATCTTCCCTGACTACCAAGAGTGGTCCAGCGTCAAAGAGGAACGTTTACAGGAATAAAGAAGCATTTCAGATACCTGGGCTTAAAGTATGTGCTACCATTCCCGGCTAAACTGAAAATAGTCATTCTTGACTGGGCTCACTTCTTTCTCTGACCTGAAGATGCCTGGGATTGGGTGGAAGAACATCTAGGGAGAAAGAATAGAGGAGAGGAGGTGAGACCTGTGCGGTACAATAGACTGAGTTCGAAAAGTAGGCACCACTCTCGTGGGCTGCAGCAAAGCAGCAACAGTGCCACCCATGGATCAAATCCAGTCGGGTAGACACTCGGCACTGAAACTGGCAGTGTCGCTCTGTAGGGGGTCTCCAACACCTGCAACTGCTATTTACATTGGCAATGAAGGCCCTGGCCATACAGCTGCGGGAACAAGGATGTGAGTGGGGTATCCCAGGGACGATAGGCATGCATGCTATATCCTTGTATGCTGATGATATGTTCTTTTACATCAAGGATATATTAGCAGCCTTCAGTGCCACTGCAGATACATTTGCAGAATTCTCTCATGCCTCCAGACTGCCAGTAAACCCCACCAAATCCTGGGTGTTCCCACTACAACTAGCAAAAACAGGAAAGGACGGTAATGCTGGATGGGCAGCCTATACCATGGGCACACCGTACTTGTTGATATCTTGGTATCCACATATATCACACCCACAAGGACCTAGTAGATGAAAATCTGGGATGAACAGTGAGGGCATTAAAATCCCAAGTTGATTTTTGGACCACTCCCCCACTGTTGGTCCCAGGTCAATTTACAATTGAAAAGATGGTAATGCTCCCCTCCTGCTGTACCACTTTTCAAATCTCCTAGTGCTTCCATCTGTGGCATTATATTGCCAAATGGACTCCCTTCTTGTTGATCTTATCTGGGGCAAAGGGCGACATAAAATAAGCCTGGCAAAGCTGACGCTTTCTCCTGCTAGAGGTGGCACAAGCGTCCCCGATTTCCGGGGCTATGTTTATGCTGCCCAGCTGCATTTGGGTGACTTACTGGATGGAGGGACACCACTTAACTGAAACCGCCATCACTGAGGTGCAGGCCCTAGCTGGCAACCTACATGGCGTCTTATTCCCAGGTGTCAAGATCACGCGAGACCTCTCCTCCCTGCTATGGACAGCAACACTAGTACTACGATGTTGCCTCCACTACACCCGCCAGACACCACCATATGCACCAGCAGTCCCATTGAGGGGATTTCCCTTAGGCAATGTCACATTACAAGAGCAAGCTTCATTCAGGAAGAGCCTCAAGACCTGGTTCTTCGGTTGAATCGGAGCTGCCCTAATTTCCCTCCCTCCCCCCAGCGCCTTGAGACCCTCACGGGTGAGTAGTGCACTTTACAAATCCCTGATTGATTGATTGAAGCATTGACACGATGGGAACAGGTGGGAATAAGTATGGTTGGTGATTTATTCATGGAGGAAGTCATGATGGATTTTCATACCCTGGTAGAGGAGCAAAATTTGAACCCCAGTCAATTCTTGTTGCACCATAAAATTGTGCACGAAATGAAATGTAGGTGGAACGCAGACTGTAGTGAACCGGCCACTCACACAGTCTTACAGGTCGTACACACTATGGGCAACGGTCGCAGACTGATTACTTGGGTATATGAAGCCATCCTAGACCATATGGGAGTGTCCCTTCAGCCCCTATGGGAGCAGTGAGAAAACTCTACGCACAATGACCATTTAATGATTCAGAATGGCAGGGAGCCCTGGAATATCCTTGGAAAGTGACCAGAAACACAATTAAAGTTCAATATAAGCCCAGTAAATTACACCGAGTCTTCCCTGGCGTTTCCCCTGCCTGCCCCAGATGTCAAACAAACCCGGCTGACTCGAAAATATGTTCTGGATATGTGATCGGCTACAAAATTTCTGGGACACTATTACGCAGGTGATAGAGTGACAGGCCGCGCCTGACCACAGTAGAGGCCTGCACACTGGGCATCTACCTTCAACCAAAAACCATCAAAGTTACCACTAAATTCATTAATCTAGCTCTCCTATTGGTGAAAAAGCCATTGCAATGTGCTATTGTGCTGGAAATCCCCAGAGCATCCCCAATTGGATTTATGGAGAGGAGACTTGGAACACTGGGCAACATCAGAGTGCGGGGAACTGCGCAGAGAGGACTGCGCAAATACCCCATAGATGAGCCCTGGAAGGCACTAATACAAGAGTTGAAAGAATGGGAAAAAATGATGAAATGCCGCCCTGAACAGCCCTGCTGGAGACCTAACAACAACCCATACTGGTTATGACTATAGCAGTACGAAGCCTAAAGAACAGTAACCACGCCCTAACCTTTTGAGTCTGAAGGCTGAAAAACCAGGTGTTAGGTGCACAGATTCCCAATACATTATATGGCCACCCACAATCAACACACTCTTACATGCACTGATGTGTGCAGCAACTTGAAGAGCGGTCATGGACAATGGAACATTACTGTCGCTATTACATGACTGTGATCTTAGCTATGGAGTTCGACTGTGGGTGGGAAATTATGGGGCGGGGGGGGGTGGCCAGGGTGTTACAAGTTAGAGAAGACTAAAGTACCCCAGACTACAGATCAGAGAGGGGATCACTGAGAAACATTTTATACTCGAGAACATTTGACATGACATAAATGCTGTAATGGTTTACAAAACTCAATCAAAAGATTTACAAAACAAATATCAGGTTGTAAAAGGGAGCGCGCCCTGTTTGGTACTGGGACAATTGAAAAAAGAGACACCACCTGATATTGGAAATTTTCTGCAACCCCTCCTTTTGCTGAATGGTGGAAAGCCATGAACATACGTGAAAAAAGGAGGAGTCCATCAACAAGGCTCGAAGCTGGCCTCAAAAATACCTCAAGATTTGGGGGAGGTGGTGATACTGTGGTCTACTAGATGGTTAATATGCTGCGTCGATGTGCACCATTATTTTGAATGAGTTTCTATACTGAGATTGCACTGTGTATCTGAATATTGAGGTGTATCCAAACAATACATTTTGGTTTATTAGAAAACACAGGGACATATTTATAAGCCCCTATCGCCACGGGAACGTCACTTTTTGTGACGTTTCCGTGGCAATAGGGGCTTTGCCTTATTTACAAGGCAGCGTTAAGCCACTTAATGTGGCTTAACGCTGCCTTGTAAATAAGGCCCCCTTTCACACTATTCTTAGCGTGAAAGGGGTGGACAGTGGGTGTTGCGGTGGGCGGTCCACCGCAACACCCATTGATTTTGACGCTGCCCCCTATTTACAAGGGCAGCATAAATAGGAGTCAGCGACAAAATTAAGACCAGGGATAACCTGGTCTTAAGTTGGCGAAACAAGGAGAAATGCTATATTTCTCCTCGTTTTTGCTTTTTCCATGTGTGTTGCCTTGCAGCTTGCATGGAAAAAGCAAAAAGCCTTTTATTGTTTATGTACAGGAAGGTCCCCCTTCCTGCACATAAACAATCTTTAAAAAAAAAAGACATTTTGTGATTTCCATGTGAGCTGCATTAAGCAGCGCACATAGAAGTGACAAAATGGCATTTCAAGATTGTTTATGTACAGGAAGGGGGACCTTCCTGTGCATAAACAATCTTTGCCCTGCACGCAGACACCCTTGCACTATGGTGCAGGGGGAAACGCAAGGCTGCACCATATTGGTGTAAATCTGGTGCAGCCCTGGTTTCTGAAGTGGTGGAGTGAGGCGTTAACTTAAGCCATGACGGCTAACGCCTCACTCCCCCGCTTCTGTTGTAAATATCCACCACAGTTTGCAGTTCTCTTCCCAAAGCACATTTATTAATAGAGTACAGTGCCTATACTCTGTCATAGCGCCCTCCTTTAAAATCCTCACCATTGTTTTTTTTTTTAAATTGAGGTTTTAGCGATACATCAAACAGTAAAAGAAAATCAGGAAAAGGAGCGGCTGAAAAAGGACACCATCATAGCATATCATAGTAGGATCATTCATCAGTCCATGTCAGAAGCAGTGAACGAGGCTGAGCGTGCAGATGGCCTAGACTAGAGGACAGCATCCCAGTGACATGAGGTCGGCAAAGTCCATACCTGCGAGGAGAGTCCGGCGCAGCTTTCATACCACAGAGGAAGTCAAAAATAACAAAAACGTGGACCCCCTGCGTGCCGTGCTGTACAGTGGAGGGGGGCGGCGGGGCGGGGGAGGAGAGGAGATCTGCGGTCAGGAAGAGGCGCCATCGCTTGAAACATCGGAATACAAATGGGAGCAAAAAAGCAAGATAGCTCTGAAGGGGCTCAGGTGTCTTTTGGTCTGGAGGTTGGCGGCTGCATTAGAGCAGATGTTTCAGTTCAGTGGTTCATGTCCTGCAGCCATTCCGAGCTGATGGGAACCCTAGGCTTTCCCCACACCATGGCCACCGGCCTCTTGGCCAGAAGGAGAGAGAGTGCAATGAGGTATCATGTGCCTGGAGGGACAGGCTTAACATAACCCAGGCGTGTGGCGAGAGGGGTGTGTTTTATACACTGTGAGGTGACGTCCTATGGTAACTGTAAGACAGCTAACCAGTCTGCATGAATGTGTGGACCTTCCCAGGACAAGTGTAAACAGTCTGCATAGTCGTGTCTGCTGAGGGCGCAGTCATGAGGATGTGTGGGGTTGATCCTATGCTGTTGTGTTGCCGTGAGGTATGCTTGATGCAGAAACTTAAAATGCAGTAGCTTGTGCCAATAATTTATGGAACCATGCTCCGTTTGTGTACCACAGAACGTCCAACATGTCTTGGCCATGGGGTCCCCAAGCTCCTTCTCCCAGGCCAACCGTGCCCTTTGTGTGTGCGAAGACCAGCCACATGGTCTTAGGGAGTAAAGTCCAGAGACCCATCTGGTGGTATTAGGGGAAATGATGAGCTGTGTCAGTGGAGGGAAGTCTGCTGGCTCCTCGAGGAACCCGAGAATGTCTTTCTTGGTCGTACCACGGAGTCATGCTTAGATGAAAATGTCCATTGCTGAGGCTACTCCCCAAGAGCAGAGGACTCCAAGGCAAAACAACTGTCCTCTGGATACAGGTGGCCCAGCCCAGCTCCATGAAGGCCACTTTGGTGAGAGTACACTGAGCCGTGCGTTCCACGGTCAGGCGCAGCAGGGGATTATGATTGTGTTTAAAGGTAGCAAAAGAAACACAATTGATGGACGGAATGCAGAACAAATCAAAACATTCACCCCCAGTCAAGAGATCTGGGTTAAATCCATCATTCTTTTGCTCACCATGCCACCCCAGTTTGGACCTGGCCATATGCAAATCAGTCTTGACCCTGTGCCTCATGGGAACAGTCCAGACCGACTCGCCAAACCCAGACGTGGGTCCCAGGCTCACTGTGCCACTGGAATCAAGCTATCCTGGCTGATGAGGGGTGAAACCCCAAAACCGGTCCTAGGATGCTAGTTTCCGGTCCAGGGAGGACCTGGCTTGGCAGTTCGGGCTGGACTGTTCCCATTAGGCACAGGGTCAAGACTGATTTGCATATGGCCAGGTCTAAACTGGGGTGGCATGGTGAGCAAAAGAATGATGGATTTAACCCAGATCTCTTGACTGGGGGTGAATGTTTTGATTTGTTCTGCATTCTGTCCATCAATTGTGTGTCTTTTGTTTTCTCGCCCTAAGTGCGCCAGGTATGCCCAGACGTGGGTCCTGGGCTCACTGTGCCACTGGAATCAAGCTATCCTGGCTGAAGAGGGTGAAACCCGAAACCGGTCCTAGGATGCTTGTTTCCAGTCCAGGGAGGACCTGGCTTGGCAGTTCGGGCTGGACTGTTCCCATGAGGCACAGGGTCAAGACTGATTTGCATATGGCCAGGTCTAAACTGGGGTGGCATGGTGAGCAAAAGAATGATGGATTTAACCCAGATCTCTTGACTGGGGGTGAATGTTTTGATTTGTTCTGCATTCCGTCCATCAATTGTGTGTCTTTTGCTTTCTCGCCCTAAGTCCGCCAGGTATGCCCAGACGTGGGTCCTGGGCTCACTGTGCCACTGGAATCAAGCTATCCTGGCTGAAGAGGGGTGAAACCCCGAAACCGGTCCTAGGATGCTTGTTTCCGGTCCAGGGAGGACCTGGCTTGGCAGTTCGGGCTGGACTGTTCCCATGAGGCACAGGGTCAAGACTGATTTGCATATGGCCAGGTCTAAACTGGGGTGGCATGGTGAGCAAAAGAATGATGGATTTAACCCAGATCTCTTGACTGGGGGTGAATGTTTTGATTTGTTCTGCATTCCGTCCATCAATTGTGTGTCTTTTGCTTTCTCGCCCTAAGTCCGCCAGGTATGCCCAGACGTGGGTCCTGGGCTCACTGTGCCACTGGAATCAAGCTATCCTGGCTGAAGAGGGGTGAAACCCCGAAACCGGTCCTAGGATGCTTGTTTCCGGTCCAGGGAGGACCTGGCTTGGCAGTTCGGGCTGGACTGTTCCCATGAGGCACAGGGTCAAGACTGATTTGCATATGGCCAGGTCTAAACTGGGGTGGCATGGTGAGCAAAAGAATGATGGATTTAACCCAGATCTCTTGACTGGGGGTGAATGTTTTGATTTGTTCTGCATTCCGTCCATCAATTGTGTGTCTTTTGCATCCTGGCTGATGAGGGCTGAAAGCCCGAAACCGGTCCTAGGATGCTTGTTTCCAGTCTAGGGAGGACCTGGCCTGGCAGTTCGGGCTGGACTGTTCCCATTGGACGCAGGGTCAAGACTGATTTGCATATGGCTGGGTCCAAACTGGAATGGCATGGTGAGCAAAATGGATTTAGGCCCAGATCTCTGTACTGGGGTGAATGTATGACATTATTCTGCATTCTGTCCATCAATTGTTGTTTTTGCATTTGCGTTTAAAGGTAAGCGGAGTAAAGAAAGGTCCCATCTATCCTGCGGCACAGTCTCTTCCACGCCCAGCAGGCTCTTCCACGCCCAGCAGGTAGATGCAACGGGTTTACCACCTTTCAAGGTTTAGGTAGGCGAGTGGAATCCCTTCAATCTGGTTTCGTTCTGGGATTGAGCAAGGTATGCATGCATCTGGATTATACCAAAATTTGGAAAAGTGACATTATGTAGCAAAATAATACATTTCAGGATCAGGTATCTCGAAGTCATCACTGTGCAAATACAGAAGAACCATAGTCCGCCAGGCTATTCTGGCAGGTCTACGAGCCCAAACCAGGTTGATAAGGAGGGACTTGAGAGAGGTGAAGAAGTGTGTACTGAGGGGTATAGGAATATTTTTCGAAAAAGTACAGTAGCATGGCTTGGGCAAAATTACCATCTTTATCAGAGCAACCCAGCCCGGTAGAGACAAAGGGAGGGAACCCCACATGTCTATTTGACGTGGAAGCGTCTCCACCAGTGGGCCATTGCCTCACCGTCTGAGAAGGGGAAGGGTGGACAACAATTCCAAGATATTTGACTGAGTCTGCGGCCCAGGAGACTGGACAATCCAGAGAGCAAGGGGTTCCTGTCAGTGAATGGTAATTGTTCAAATTTAGCCCAGCCCAGTTGTTAGCAATGCCGGAGTAGCCTCCAAAGCGATGATCTCCCAGATTAACGGGGAAAGATTTGTCTCTGGGTTTTTGACAAAGAGTAGGATGCCATCTGCATATATGGACAGCAACAACCGACTGGTGGAGATGCAGACCCCTTTGGGCATGACGGTCTTATAATGTTCGAGTCAATGGGCCCATGGCCAGAATAAATGGTAAAGGCGCCAGTGAATTGTAGGCATTCTGTCACATGTCAGTCTTGCATATTTTTTTACGTGCCTATTGCCTAGTGACAAAGTGAGACGCAATGTCACTCTGCATCGTGATGTTGTGTGCTACTGCCATCTTATTTTTTTCCGTATTCATGATAATAGCCGCGTTGGAAGCTTAAGGAGTGAAAACAAGTGACTGTGTGCCGAAAACACAGAGGTGAATCGAGGTGGTAAAAATATTTAAGTAAGTGTTTGGTGACTTCAGCGTTTTCTGACTTCTCACCTGAGAACATTCTGTAGACTGCGTATTTATTGTGAAGAAGGTAAAGACATATTGTCTCCATCAATTCATCCATTCATGGTGCATATTATTCCTATTATATCTTGAACCATACAAAGCACAATTCTTCATTGTGGGTATCATCTGCTATTGGGGATACCTTTACTTTACATCAATTTACCTTGTGCTTGTTATCTTGGTGACTGGCACACTAGTATTACCACAATATAAGCACATATTCACTATTGGGGAGTAAGGAGCACCAATCTTCATCCTGTTTTTCATCTTGGTGATGGGCACACGATTACTGTACTTTCTCATATTGTGTGTACTGAGTTTTTTACTTTCAATTGCTTGAAGGATCATAAGTTTTTTATACATTCTTCAAGATGCCTAATCTACCTGTCCCACTGCCATTTTTAGCAGTGTTTGGGGAACCACCTATCGAATGGGATATATGGATAGACTTATTGAAGGCATATGTGGAAGTATTGGAGGATGGGTAATGTTCATCTCAAAGACAACTGCCATTATTAAAGTTGTCACTTGCAACTGTAGGCTTGAAAGAATTAAAAAAATTGCCACAGTTGGATAGTGTAACAAATTTAAATGTGTACCGAATTGCAACTAAGTAATTGAATTAAAGATATGGTAAAAAGTGAATGTGGTGTTGGATAGGTTTATATTTTATTCTAGAGACTAAAGGAAGGGGTGAGGATATGGACCAGTATGTAGCTGCATTAAGAGCTCTGACTGTGTTATATATATATAGATATGCAGCCTAAAGCATAAGGCTAAAAATGACGGAATTACATTGAGTGTTCATTTAAAAACATCCGACAATTACCAAGACATTTCTGTGAAAACAAAAAAAGAGACTATAAAATGTAATCACAACCTTTATTTGAAAAGGAAAATGTAAGGGAATGAGAAGCACTGTTAGCCAATCGGCTGCATGTAAAGTATAACTGAGAACGTGCCTTTAATACCTCACAGGATCCCCTGTATCCCATCATGCCCCACAGGTGACAGTTAGGTCAGGTCTTTTTTACAGTGTCCTGAAAACAAGAGCACAAAGAGTATGTAAGATTCTGCATTAATGATTTGTCAGGGGAGGCGGGAGGATTGCTTAATGCTTTGATGAGGACTGCCCTGGAAGAGAACTAGGATTACAGGTGAGCAATTTATCCTTCTCTTCCAGGGGATCCTCATCAACAGTCATAAGCATTGAATAGAATTGCTAGCCCATTCCATACACCTGAGGATGAATACAAATATTCAATAGCAGCTGGTACAATTATCCAAAAAGATTCCTTAAAGAGGCTTGCCCTACTTGATTGTCTGTTTGAGTGTCTGAGTCTAGACAGTAATGCCTGATAAAAGTATGTACTGATCTCCACGTTGCAGCTTTGCAGATCTAGGAAATGGGTCAATTTCTTAGTAGAGCAGCAGTTGCCGCCTTACCCCTAGTAGAATGGGCCTTAGGTCTGGCAGGTAAGTGTTTATTGGCTAACTGATAGGAAAACACTATACATGAGACTATCCATCTAGAGATGGTCTGCTTGGAGAAAGCTTTGCCTGTTCTCATTGAACCATAGATGAGAAAGAGATGGTTAGATTGTCTGATATCTTTTATTTAAGTAAAACTTTAGTAGTCGTTTGATATCTAGGGAATGCAAAGCCCTCTCCGCTAGGGGAAGGGGTTAGGAAAGAACATTGGTAGTGAAATAGTTTGGTTAATGTGAAAGTCAGAAACCACCTTGGGAAGGAAACTCAGATGCGTTCTCATGACCACCCTATTAGTATGAAACACTGTATAAGGCTCTTTAGCACATAGAGACAGGATCTCACTGACTCTACGTGTTAAAGTAATAGCAACTCGAAAAGTCGCTTTCCCTGTGAGATGCTGTAAAGAAGCTTTGTGTATAGGCTTGAAATAAGGGCCCATGAGTTTTGATGGAACAACATTAAGTTCCCACAGGGAAGAAGGTGATTTTACAAGAGGCAAAACTTTCTTTAGCCCTTCCACAAAAATCTTTGACCCCAGGCATTTGAAAGAAAGAAGTCTGTGTAGGAGACTTTCTGTAAGCTGTAATAGCTGCAAGATGTGCCTTTGTGGAGGAAAACTGCTTACCAGATTTTGCTAAATAGAGAAGGTAAGGTAGAATTACATCTGCTTGACCCAAAATTGGATGGAGATTATTCTGTGCACACCAAAATTAAAATCTTTTCCATTTGAAGGCATAGGAGTGTCTGGTAGAAGGTCTTTTGGACTCTCTGAGAATGTCCATACATTCCTGCGACAGGCCTAAATGTCCATTTTGGAGGAATTCAGGAGCCATGTTGTCAAGCTCAGCGAGGGAAGGTTGGGATGGAAAATCTGCCCTCCCACCCTGTACAAGAGATCCTGTCTGCATGGCAACCTCTTGTGTGGTTTTTCTAATAGGTGAAGCAGGTCCGAGAACCACCACTGGTGAGGCCATTCCAGTGCTATAAGGATTGTTCTGGTCCTGGATTTGTACTGTTTGTTGATCACTGTAGGAATCAGCGGAGTTGGGAGAAACACGTAAAGAAATTTCCCTGACCAACTTATCAAAATGGCATTCCCCATTGACCCTGGTCGGGAAAACTTGGACGTCTAGTCTAGGCATTTTTTTGTTTTCATCTGCAAACAGGTCAAGTTGTGGATGCCCCCATTCTCGAAAGATGTCTTGCACAATGTCATCGTGTTGAATCCAGTTGTGATTTTCTGTAAAATTGTGACTGAGAGAGTCTGCTTGAGTGTTCTGGACTCGTGGCAGGTGAATGGCTGAGATTGTGAAGTTCCTGGCTATTAGCCACTTACATATGGCCTGTGCTTCCAGAGACAGGGGGCGAGAATGAGTTCCCCCTTGCTTGTTAAAGTAATACATCATGGCCGTGTTGTCGGTTTGGACCAGGAGAAAGCTAGTTGTTATCGATGGATAACAGGACTTGAGGGCTAGATGGACTGCCCTTAGCTCCAGTATGTTGATATGATACTGATGTTCCCTGTCTGACCACACTTCTTGAGTTTGCAGGGAACCCATGTGAATGCCCCACCATGATCAGTGTCTGCGTGGAAGAGTTCTGGTGGAAGGGGAATCCCACCAGTAGGTTCTGCCGTTGAGACCACAATGGCAGCAATTGGATCACAGCTTGTGAAAGAGTCAGTTTGTCATTCCAACAGTTTGAAAACTGATTCCATTGATCTTCTAGAGTTTGTTGCATAGGTCTCATATGCAACCTTGCATGGGGGGCAACGAAGATGCAAGAGGCCATCGAGCCTAGAAGAGATGACACCTGTCTGGCAGATGGATGTTGAGTGTGTAGGAGACTGTAACACTTCAGACTGATTGAGGATAGTCTCTCCTCCGAAGAATACACGCTTTTGTACAGACTTTTTAAAGTTGATCTGGAGACCTAGATTTTGCAGAATCTCAATGCAGATTAGGTAACGTTCTTCTGTCTGTGGCTGTGAGTCTAAGTAGGGGTGGACGAATTTTCTCCTCCTCCTCGAGAATGCTGCGACTACGCATTTTGAGAATGTGCAAGGTGCAGATTTTAGGCTGAATAGCAGCACTTTGTATTAGGAGTGTTTGGATGCCACTTGGAAGCGTAGGAACGTCCGGTGTTTTGTGGTGATCAGGATGTGGAAGTATGCATCCTGGAGATCGATCGAACACATCCAGACCCATTGATGTAGTTGTGGGTAGATCTGGTGAAGGGCTAGCATCCTGATCTTTTCCTTTCGTATAAATTTGTTCAGGACTCTGAAGTCCAGAATGGGCCAGAATTCTTGTTTGGGTCCTTTCTTCCTTCACCAGGAAATAGCGAGAGTTTATTCCTAGTACCTTTTGGGAATGAGGGACTTCTTCCATGGCCTCCGTTTGGGGCAGACTAGTGACTTCTTTTTCTAAGAGGTCTGGCTGACGACATGATGTTTTTGTAGGTGGGATAGCGGGAGGAGGAGACTTGAAACAAAGTGAGTAACCATTTTGAACAATATTTAAGACCCACTTGTCTCTTGTGAAGGAGCACCCCTCGTCCAGGTATTTGATGATACTTCCCCCCCACCGGAGCGGGTAACAGAGAAGGGGGAAGTGAGGCCTCATTGCTTGGCCAGTGGTTTGGTAGAGGATGTCGGTTGTCATTGAGCTCCTCTTCCATGAGCTTGACTGCGGGCATGATATTGGGACCAGGCCTGTTACTGTTGTGAAACCCAGTGAGGGGTTTGAACCATCTCTTGATATTAACGTCTATCATAAGGCATGTACTTTTTTCGGAACTCCTTCCGTTTCTCCAGACCTGTCGCCTTAAGTGTATCCAGCTCAGTTTTAATTTTGGCCATTACATCATGTGCATGAGTGCCAAATAATGAATTACCCATAAAAGGCAGATACATAATTCTGTGTTGAGCTTCTGGTTTTAGGCCCGTGAGGCGAAGCCAGATAGACCTTCTGGCTCAGATGCCTTGCGAATATCGATTCACAGCCAGATCTGACGCATCCGTGGCTGCACTAATGACCTGATTGGATACTAATCCACCTTCATGCAGGATTTCCTGAAAATCTTGGTTGTCTTTCTTAGGTAACTTCTCTGTGAATCTGCTAAGAGAATCCCACAATGCTGTGAGTGGGTGTGTGAGTGACTGTATGGGTTTGTACATGGCTGTGTAAGTGGGAGTAGGAGTGCCTGCGTAAATCTGTGAGTGGGTGTGAGTGTCTGAATGGGTCTTTGAGTGGGTGCATGAGTGTCTGAGTGGGTCTGTGACTGGATGTGTGAGTGTCCGAGTGGGTCTGTGACTGGGTGCAGGAGTATTTGAGTGGGTCTGTGAGTTGGTGCATGAGTCTCTCACTGGGTCTGTGAGTGGGTGCATTAGTGTCTTTGAAGGTCAGTGAGTGGGTGTGTGAGTGTCTGAGTGGGTCTGTGGGTGGTTGTGTGAGTGTCTGAGTGGGTCAGTCAGTGGGTGTGAGTCTCTGAGTGGATCTATGAGTGGGTGCATGAGTCTCCGAGTGCATCTGTGAATGAGAACATGAGTGTCTGAGTGGGTCTGTCAATAGAGGATGAGTGTCTGAATGGGTCTATGAGAGCGTGTGAGAGTCTGTGAGTGGATGTGTGAGTATCTGAGTGGATCTGTTAGTGGGTTCATGAGTGTCTGAGTGGGTCTGTGAGTGATCATGTGGGTCTGTGAGTGGGTGAGTGAGTGTCTGAATGGGTCAATCAATGGGTGTGTGAGTCTCAGTGGATCTGTGAGTGTGTGCATGAGTCTCTGAGTGGGTCTGTGAATGGGAACATGAGTGTCTGAGTGGGTCTATGAGTGGGTGGATGAGTGTCTGAATGGGTCTGTGAGAGTGTGCAAGAGTATCTGAGTGGGGCTGTCAGTGGGTGTGCAAGTGTCTAAGTGGATCTGTCAGTGGGTGATTGAGTGTCTGAGTGGGCCTGTGAGTGGGGGTGTGAGTCTCAGAAGTGGGTCTGTGAGTGAGTGTCTGGGTGGGTCACTCAGTGGGTGTGTAAGTCTCAGTTGATCTGTGATTGGATGCATGAGTCTCTGAGTGGGCCTGTGAATGGGTGCAGGAGTATTTGAGTGGGTCTGTGAGTTGGTGCATGAGTCTCTCACTGGGTCTGTGAGTGGGTGCATTAGTGTCTTTGAAGGTCAGTGAGTGGGTGTGTGAGTGTCTGAGTGGGTCTGTGGGTGGTTGTGTGAGTGTCTGAGTGGGTCAGTCAGTGGGTGTGAGTCTCTGAGTGGATCTATGAGTGGGTGCATGAGTCTCCGAGTGCATCTGTGAATGAGAACATGAGTGTCTGAGTGGGTCTGTCAATAGAGGATGAGTGTCTGAATGGGTCTATGAGAGCGTGTGAGAGTCTGTGAGTGGATGTGTGAGTATCTGAGTGGATCTGTTAGTGGGTTCATGAGTGTCTGAGTGGGTCTGTGAGTGATCATGTGGGTCTGTGGGTGGGTGAGTGAGTGTCTGAATGGGTCAATCAATGGGTGTGTGAGTCTCAGTGGATCTGTGAGTGTGTGCATGAGTCTCTGAGTGGGTCTGTGAATGGGAACATGAGTGTCTGAGTGGGTCTATGAGTGGGTGGATGAGTGTCTGAATGGGTCTGTGAGAGTGTGCAAGAGTATCTGAGTGGGGCTGTCAGTGGGTGTGCAAGTGTCTAAGTGGATCTGTCAGTGGGTGATTGAGTGTCTGAGTGGGCCTGTGAGTGGGGGTGTGAGTCTCAGAAGTGGGTCTGTGAGTGAGTGTCTGGGTGGGTCACTCAGTGGGTGTGTAAGTCTCAGTTGATCTGTGATTGGATGCATGAGTCTCTGAGTGGGCCTGTGAATGGGAACATGAGTGCCTGAGTGGGTGGATGAGTGTCTGAATGGGTTTGACAAAGTGTGCGAGAGTCTCTGAGTAGGTCTGTGAGTGGGTGCACGAGTGTCTGAGTAGGTGTGTGAGTCTCTGAGTGGGTCTGTGAGTGGATGAGTGAGTGTCTGAATGGGTCAGTCAGAGGGTGTGTGAGTCTCTCACTGGATCTGTGAGTGGGTGCATGAGTCTCTCAGTGAGTGTGGATTGGAACATGAGTGTCTGAGTGGGTCTGTGAGTGGGTGGATGAGTGTCTGAATGGGCCTGTAAGAGTGTTTGAGAGTCTGTGAGTGGGTGCATGTATCTAAGTGGATCTGTGAGTGGGTGTGTGAGTGACTAGGTGGGTCTGTGAGTGGTTATGTGACTCTCGAAGTGGGTCTGTGAGTGGGTGAGTGATTGTGTGCATGGATGTATGAGTGGGTGAGTGAGCATGTGAGTGGGTGCATGAGTCTCTGAGTGGGTCTATGAATGGAAACATGAATGTCTGAGTTGATTTGTAAGTGGGTGGATGAGTGTCAGAATGGGTCTGTGAGGGTGTATGAGAGTCTCTGAGTGGGTCTTTGAGTGGGTGTGTGAGTGTCTGAGTGGGCCTGTGGGTGTGAGTGTGAGTCTTGGAGTGGGTCTGTGAGTGGGTGCATGAGTGTATGTGGGTGTTTGAGTCTATGAGTGGGTCTGTGAGTGAGTGTGTGAGTCTCTCAGGTCTGTGAGTGGGTGAATGAGTGCTTGAATGGATCTGTGAATGGGTGTATGAGTGTCTGAATGTGTCTGTCAGTGAGTGCATGATGCTCTGAGTAGGTCTGTGAGGGTGTGGGTGAGTGGGTCTGTGAGTGGGTGTGTGAGTATATGAGGGGGTCTGTCAGTGGGTATGCGGTAAAAAGTAGGGGGCACACAGGAACAGGTCCTTGTGCCAGCTCCCGCTGTGATGGTCCTCCTGTCCAGCCTGCCTGTAGTCCGCTACCCTCGGCTGCCTTTGGTTTCTGCCTCCTCCACTCATTTTCTGCTAATTTTTCTGCCTCTTCTTTCCTCGCTCCTGCCCTCTGTTTCGCCTCTTTTTGCTTGTACTGCCCGTTATTTTGCCTCTTTCTGCTCGCTCTTGACCTTTATTCTGTCTCTTGCAGGTTTCTGACCTCTATTTTGCCTCTTTCTGCTCATTTCTGTCTTTTATTCTGCCTCTTTCTGCTCGTTTCTGACCCTTATTCTGCGTCTTACTGCTCCATTCTGACCTTTATTCTGCCTCTTTCTGCTCCCTTCTGACCTTTTTTTGTCTCTTTCTACTCGTTTTGCACCTTTATTTTGCCTCTTTCTGCTCGTTGCTGACCTTTATTTTGCCTCTTTCTGCTTGTTGCTGGCCTTTATACTGCCTCTTTCTGCTCATTTCTAACCTTTATTCTGTCTCTTTGTGCTTGTTTCTCACCTTTATCTTCAATCAATCAATCAGGTGACTTGTAAAGCGTGACTACTCACCAGTGAGAGTCTCAAGGCAGTGACGGTGATTGCCTGAGGTGGAAAGGCAGGGTGTTCCAGGTCTTTGCTGCAAAGTAGGAGAAGGACCTTCCTCCAGCTGCAGTCTTGCAAATACATGGGACGGTGGCTAGATGGGCGGAGCGGAGGTCTCTGGTGGGTGCGTGGAATGAGAGACTGTAGTTGAGGTCCGCAGGTCCAGCATCATGTAGGGCTTTGTAGGCATGTGTGAGGAGCTTGAAGGTGATTCTTTTGTTGACTGGGAGCCAGTGGAGGTCTCTCAGATGGCTGGTAATGTGGCTGTGGTGGAGGATATTGAGGGTGAGTCTGGCGGAGGTGTTCTGAATGTTCTGCAGTTTCTTGAGGAGTTTCTGGGTGATGCCGGCATAGAGTGTGTTGCGGTAATTGAGTCTGCTGCTGATGAGTGCATGGGTGACTGTCTTTCTGGACTCGGTGGAGATCCACTTGAAGATCTTTCGGAGTAGGCGTAGCGTGTGGAAGCAGGATGATGAGACTGCGTTGATCTGGTGGTTCATGGTGAGCAAGGTGTTCAGAATGATTACAAGGTTTCGTGCGTGGTCTGTGGGTGTGGGGAAGATCCAAGATCTGCGGGCCACCAGGAGTCGTCCCAGGCAGAGGGTGTGGAGCCCAGGATGAGGACTTCGGTCTTCTCCAAGTTGAGCTTGAGGCCGCTGTCTTTCATCCAGGTAGAGACAGCCTTCATCCCGTTGTGGAAGTTGTTCTTGGTGACTGTGGGTTCGTTGGTGAGGGAGAGGATCAGCTGGGTGTCGTCGGCATAGGAGACAATGTTGAGTACGTGGTTCCTGATGATGGCTGCGAGCGGGGTCATGTAGATGTTGAAGAGTGTGGGGCTCAGGGAGGAGCCCTGAGGCACTCCGCAGCTGATCTGTGTGGGTTCAGAGTGGAACGGAGATAGTCTGACTCTCTGTGTTCGGCTGGTGAGGAAGGAGCGGATCCATTCCAGGGCTCTGTTGCGGATGCTGGCGTCTTGGAGTCTTGTGCATAAGGTACGGTGGGAGACTGTGTCGAAGGCGGCCGAGAGGTCCATGAGGATGAGGGCTGAAGTTCCACCTTGGTGCTGTGATTGCTTCGGAAGCCGGATTGGGAGAGGTCCAGGATGTGGTTCGCTTCGATGAACTCGGAAAGTTGGGTGTTTTTCGCCTTCTCAATTAACTTGGCTGGGAAGAAGAGCAGGGAGATGGGTCTGAAGTTCTTGAGGTCTGTTGGGTCGGCGAGGGTTTCTTCAGCAAGGGGTTTATCTCCGCGTGTTTCTAGGCTTCTGGGAAGGTGGCGGAGTTGATGGAGCAGTTGATGGTGCGGCAGAGTTCGGAGGCGATAGAGGTGCCGGCTTTGTTGAAGATGTGGTAAGGGCAGGGGTCCGAGGGTGCTCCGGAGTGGATGCTCTTCATGATCTTGAGGGTGTCGTCAGCTGTGAGTAGCAGCTGAGCAGGGTCTGCTGGGGTCCGGTGTTTTTGGGTGCGGTGGTTGCGGGTGGGGTGCGAGGGACTTGGATATCAAGTCTGTTGAAGCTGCTGTAGATCTCCTTAATCTTGCGGTGGAAGAAGGTGCTGAGGTTGTTGCAGAGGTCTTGGAAGGGTGGGATGTCTGCTGTCTCTGTGCTGGTTTTGGCGAATTCTTTGACCATGGCGAAAAGCTCTTTGTGATTGAGTGCGTTGGTGTTGATCCTTTCTCGGAGGGCCGCTTTCTTTGTTGTTCTGATTAGGTGGTGGTGTGCGGTGACAGCAATTTTGAAGGTTGAGTGGTCTGCCTGGGTCTTGCTGCTCCTCTCTCTTCTCGAGCCGACGACAGGTGCGCCTGGACTCATGAAGGGTGGGAGAGAACAAACTGGCTTTTTTGGAGTGTCGCTTGCCTGGGGCTTTCTTGAGGGGAGCCAGTGTGTCCGCGCAGTTGGAGATCCATCGATGGAGGTTGTATGCTGAGGTATTAGCATCTGCGGATGTCAGTGGTGGGGTTTTGCTGAGGGAGGTGGGGAGCAGTACTTCTGTTACCTTGTTCCAATTTCTGTGAAAGTAGCGGTGTGTGGTAGTGTACGGGGGTTTGGTGAAGGAGAAGTGGACGCAGCGGTGGTCGGACCAAGGGAGCTCAGAGGTGTGGCTGAAGGTGATGTTGTTGCTGGTGGAGAAGATGGGGTCGAGCGTGTGTCCTGCTGAGTGGGTTGGGAAGGTGACCCGTTGTTTGAGTCTGACGGTGATGAGGTTTTCCAGCAGGGACATGATGTTCTTCTCGTTGAGGTTGTACAGGTGAAAGTTGAGGTCACCGAGGAGGATGTAGTCTGTGGACGCGAGAGCGTGGGGTGCGATGAAGTCTTTCTGCTCACTGCTGTCCTTTATTCTATCTCTTCCTGCTCATTTCTCACCTTTATCTTGCCTCTTTCTGCACATTTCTGACCTTAATTCTGCCTCTTTCTGCTCCCTTCTGACCTTTTCCCGAGACAGAGGGGGGAGCCCCAAGGCCCCTGTGGTCCCCGCTGGCTCCCCGCCTATTGCGGGACCCGGCATTGCTGCTGCACACAGAGAGCTGCTGGAAATGCAGCTCCCTGCGTGTAGGAGCAATACTTTCATCTCTTTCCCTGCCCGCATGTCTGCGGGCAGGGAAAGAGATGAACCTTCCACTTCCAGTGGGCGGGAGCACTTTAACAGCTTCCACCCACTGGAACCGGAGTGTTTGCTTTTGCTTGGTATGAGCTGTCACAGCACCCACCAAGAAAAAGAAAACAGCTATGTCCCGGGGTGGGCACCCTGGGACATAGCAGGAGCCGGCCCTGGGGCGTGGCGGTCCCCAGGGCCATTATTGGGTCCAGGATTGGGACTGCGCTGCCTCCTCGATCTCTATTCACGGGCAAGCCCCGGGGAGGTGGTGGTCCCGAGCCCAAATATGGCCCGGGAGGGGGCCTTGTGACCCCCCCACATGTATTTTACTTGTTGCCCAAGGGAGGTGGTGGTCCCCGGGACTCTAAAGAGACCATGGAGGGGCGTCTGCATAGCCCCTTTCCTATATGTAAAGAAAGCCCTGGGGAGGTGGTGGTCCTGTGGCCCTAAGAGCCTTAGGAGGGGGGTCCCGTGTGCCCCCTCTTTTTTTTTATAAATGCACTTGGGACCTGACCCGCCAGGGGCTTAATGAAAAACAAGTGCAGGAGCCCATGCTTGTTTTTTAAGAACTTTTGCCGCAGATTTGCGCCTCCGTCCTGTTCCCGCTGAAACATTTTTTTCAAATGTGCTTTTTGGCCTTTTAGTTTTTTTTAATGTTTTTTTGTGGGACTCGGCTGAAGCCGAGTCCCAAGACGGCTGCTACACTTCCTGGTTGAAGTGTTGGCAGCCAATCAGATTTCAGCACAGGGACTTTTGGAACCTCGGAGGATCCGTGTCCCTATATAAAGTTTTTTTTTTTTTATATCTCAAACACTACTTGACAGATTTACATCAAATAACAAAAAGGGTTTTTTCTGGACCAAGAGCTACGCTTCTGTCAAATTTGGTGTAATTCCGTCCAGCGGTTCAGACTAGTTGTGTCTAAAAATCTCCATGGAAATGAACATGGAAAAACCACTTTTTTTTTACCCCCACTTTTTCGCAGCCCCCGCTTGACGGATCGGCTAGAAACTTTCCATGCACAACAAGAATCACCTGCACATGTTTTTGCGAAAAATTTTGTGGAGATTCGTCAACTGGCGCCAAAGATCTAGGCAAGTCAAAAAATGCTTTTCCTAGGGAAACCTGTTCCAAACAATAACTGTCATGCACCCACATGCACGGGGGCAGGGCCCCCTTTGTTTCCCCACCGCCAACCTTTTCATGGCTAGCTCACCTCCATGAAAAGGCTGGCGGTGTCACAACCAGTCAGAGCAACACAGTAAACGCTGTCATTCCGCCTGTCCAAATGAAAGATCATGAAATTAGAACCCCAAACATCTTTGTTTCATTATCTCATGACTTATGGGACTGGTGGTTGTGAGATCATGAGCAACGGAGATTAGAGAAACTACAATTCCCATGAACACTTGCACAGAGTTCCGGGGAAGAACAGCTCCCATTGGAGGCCGAAACGAGCCAGGTAATATCCTTCGGCTTCAAGCGCAAAACCATGCAGATTATTCCTAGGAGTTCGGTGTATGAGGCTTGCCAGAGCTGGTGCGGTAAGCGGGAGGTTTTCTCTGTTTAGAATCGCGTTTTCGGAAAACGCATGGGAGCTTTTAAAAGTACGAGGTAGGCTAACCTCGTAATTGAATGCTATTGTGTGTTTTGGTTCCTGAGTTAAGGAACGTTTGTTGGTTCAAGTCTCTGCAGAGACGTGTTGGACATTCTAAATGATTTACATGGCTCATGGCAGTTGTTGGAGTTGTGTAATGAACTAATTGATCAGGTACATTGATGCAATACAATAAAGGGTATACCTGCAAGCTACGGAAGCAGTTGGATTCCATGGCTTCCTGTGTGGCATAACGTACTTTCTTGGTTATGCCATTACAGCGGAACTTCCTGCCGAATCTTGTGTACATTTGAGTTAACTTTTCGATTGGATTCTTTTCTTCAACGGCTAAAAGGAGGTTAGCCCTGTTACAAATCACAACAACAGAAACTCTGAAAAGTGCTGTGCATTGAATTCTTTTCATTACCTAAAGAAAAGTAGAAGGACCTTCCACATCTCAGAAGCGCCAGTATAATATTGTTTATCTTCATTTGCCGTTAACAGGGGTGTTCGTGTTTTGGGAGAAAGAGTGTGTATGAAGAATTCTCTAGGTTCTCCTACCCCCTGTGATGTATTGGCTTATGTACTACATGGTGGGTATTCCATGATTAGGAGGTGTTTCTAATGGTAAATGTCAATCTAAGCTGAAAAGAACTCTAATGTGGGGCTAACATATAACTGGGTATTATTTCTTGTTGCCACAGTACAAAATCTCTAAAGGTTTGAACAGAGGATATGTTCTTGCTTCCCAGGATTCGCTGAGGAATAGAAACTACTTTATGTTTTGTTAGAGGTATTGTGTTCTGAAAGGTTCTAGATAACTCACATTGGCATTAAATAGGTAAATGTGCGTGTGGTGTATAAATAAGTACCAAACCAACGTTGGCGGTGCCATGTCGTGTAGTTCCTTTAAACCTATATAGGATCTGCGCGTTTAGACAACATAGACTGTGGGATTGTTGTCCAGACTGATTCCAGTCACCCCCATCGGGTATGTTTGCCTGTATACCAGCTAGCTCACAGTGCCACTAGAAACCCCTCTTACCAAGGAGAGAATAGTTCTTGGCAACTATCGAACATGACAACTCTGTCCCATCAGGGATCGTGGAAACAGTACAGTACTTTTCGCTCAGTCACTTGTGCTCACTTTGTCTCAGAGAGATACACAGGATAAACAGTGGGGACGTTTTCCAATAAGCATTTATTGAACCAGCGTCATTCTAGTGTAAAATAGGTGTGCTGAAAAGGATGGTAGATTTCTACCATAGTGCTAAAACAATGAATACAGGCAGGTATTAAAATACATGACAGTAAAAATGTGTACTCCTACAATGCAACCCTAACTAGATGTACCTAAGTGTACCTAGCATGTATGTAGGTGTGTAGCCAAGAATCCCTCTAGGAGAAAGTCAACCCCATTACCTGAAGTGAGAGACTGTGGGACTCAGTCTTGGTCTCGAGATGGACACCCCGCAAGGGATGTCAGACCACTGCGAGCTGGAGTGTCTGTGTGCAGGAACCTCAGCGTCTCGCGTCAGTGTGTCAGCATGGAAGTCCTTTTCTCCTCTGCCTACCTCAGCAAGATATGGTGTTTATATACCCAAAGTGGCACCCTCAGGGGTTCTTCCTTGCTGCATCCTGTCAGACTTAGGATGACGGAAGGAATGACCTGTATACATAGTTATTATGCAGGAGATGGTAGTCCTGCTGAGTTTCCAAGAATCCTCATGCATAATGGATGAGGCTAGTTTTCAGGGAAAATCCCACATCCTGTAAGCAGTACCGTAACTAGGTAAAAGGTCAGTCCCAAGAACCGTTATGTAGTGTAATGGTAGGGGAGAATATAGGTGAAAGGGTAGGTGACTACCTGAGCCTATATTGGGGTACCTATATGAAACATAACACTTGATCTGATCAAACTTCCGTGCTATACTGGCAATTCGGAATTGAGACGATCAAGAGGTAGACTTGTTTTGCATCGCTTCAATCCCGAGGTACCTCAAGGCTCACAGGCAGAGGGGAGAATATAGGTGAAAGGTTAGGTGACTACCTGAGCTTATATTGAGGTACCTATATGAAACATAACACCCACTCCTCATTCGACTGGATGACATATTTGTAGGCGTTGTACGCAAACAACTATTAAATCCATAAAATGAGGGTTTAAAAAATGTAAAAAATTCTTAAAAAATTAATAGTTTAAGTGATAGAAGTCTTTACTAAGATATGTTCGTATATATAGTTCGAACAACTATGAGTGACTGAAAGCCATGCAGCTCAGCAAAAGTGTCTATTGTTTAAAATTCCAAATTTGGTTGTTTTGAAAAAGGCCAAATTTTTCCCAGCACACAATGAGCCAAATGTTTGTTTCCTGGCTGGGAGATGCAACATCACTGTTGCTTGCCAACGCAGACGACGATCCCTGCAACACCTCACAGATTAGGTCAATCGAGCACAGATGATCTACTGCATTATCCACAGCTGATGCTGGGGAAGCCTGTGTGACATCCAAGGCCTGATTATTTGTTGAGGAGCCGGAATCCGTTCCAGCAGGAGCTGAAGCATCCTGTGGTGGCTCTAAGAATGCAGACATCAACATGGGAATACGCTGAGGACACAGCAGAACATGGGCCGTTATCAGGTCCAGTAAAGCATCAACGTTCGGTGGCGCAACCGATGGAAGTGTTAGACAGAGATCCAACACGCATTCTTGTCCGCAGAACAGGCATCGGAGGACAGGCAGAACATAGTGGATCAAGACTGGTCTAAATGACAGGAACCAAGACTCACTCAATTTGCGGAGGCGAGTTGTGCCCAGATGGATTACCATGCGATCACGGTGACTGGGACTTCCATTGCGTAGCAGAAAAATGACAATCAGGATACCTGCTATTATGAACAGGATCAGCGGAAGCCCTTCAAAAATGCTTCTGAATACAGAGTGTCTGAAGTTGGGAAAAACTCAGAAGACTGTCTGAAAGGTGCCTAACAGTCCAAAACCTATGGTCTTAAATAGGTGTACTATACCCGTCGTATCAGACATGTTAAAGATATGTTGTACCATTTCTGTGAAATGGAAAGGGCAGTTTGTTCTTACTAGTGCCTGTATCTCAGCTGAGGACCTTGCGACCTGAAGATCATAAGTCTCTCGGGCGGAGGTTAAGGGCACGGTTTTCTGTAAAAGCAGGGCTTTCATTCAGCTCAGGGTATCAAAACGTATAAAGGAAACATTCAACGAAGGCCATAACGGCGCCTCCCTGACTGTGTGGGTCGGTGGAAACAATACTTGCATACAACAAGTAACCCTGGAGTCTACAGTGACAAGATATGCGATGCCCGGATGCATCCCACAACAACCTTGATCATTCAGCATCAAGTAACTCCCATTTGAGAGCAACCTGAATACCAGATTAATCACGGCAGCCGGGGACCCTTTCAAGTGACAGGATAAGTTAGCAACTGAACCATTACAGGCCCAGTGAAGCATGATATCCTGGCATATGAGAGATCCACTTAAAGAGTTCTCGCAGTTTGTACTGCTTAGAAACACTTCCATTTCCCCACTCCTGCATAGAAATCTGTATGGCAATTCCCAAGATTCCTTGATAAATTCCCTATCCATCGCTTCATATCTGCCTGCCTGTTGTTGTTCTAGGCAATACTGAAACTGGAAAGTTGTGACCGGTAATGTTATATGGCCATGGATTAACCATTCTGTGGATGGTGACTCTGTCACAGTGAAAGGTAACTTGTCCAGTTTTTCAATATGCAGCATTGTATATTTTGCTCCCCTTTGTGCCATTGTTATCTGTTTTTCAGTTAGATTGTATGCAGAGAACAAGGACGTACTGTTGATAAATCTCCAAGGCACATAACCAGTGCGCAATGATTGCAGCGTCCAGCTTAATAACATAATAGAACATAACTGGGATTGTCCGTGCTGTAGTATGGACAGATCCTGTTCTAGTATATCTATAGCAGAAGATACAATGTAGCCCAGTCAGTAAATCCTGGATGTTAATGTATTCATACCATTTTCAACTACAGCTAACGCCTTTTCTAGGTTAATTCTATCTATTTCACGAAGTCTCTCCGCAGCTTCTTGTTGAGAGACTTTCCGGATTTCATTATAGACAGCGTATAAGAAACGTTTCTGACGTGGTTTTCGGGGACCTAATAAAAAATCCCTTAAATCCACCTCATCTGAGAGTAAGGATATGTGCTGTTTCACCTGGGACAATGTCGAGGTTTTTAACCAATCGAGGCATAACTTCCCAACACTGTATGATGTCACCACCCCGGATGTTCTCTTTGTACATATCGTTGGTCTGGCCTATGGATACTACACCCTTTGGTTGTACCACTGAATCTTGTTTGACATCTGTTTGTGTCTGTGGGCCAAACTAACCATCCCTTCCAATTGGGGTCTGATGAATTGTACTGTATGATGTCATCTATTGTATCCCCTCCATGTGATGTAAAGTTTTGCCACCCCTCAAAGTGTGATGGTGTTGGAATCCGAGGTGTGTTCAAATACTTGTTCTTGGCTGTTCCAAGACAGGAAGTCTGCTGCACAGTGGCATTCAGAAATATTATCTGCTGTGGAATGAGGCACGCTCTAAATAGTGCTTCTGTTCCCTGGACTTACCATTCCTTTGAACCCCAGACTGATTTTATGTCTTTAAGTCAAAACCCTGTTCAGACAGTTGGAAAATAAAGGATGCAGAATAAATCTGTTTGGTGTTAGTCAGCATATTTTTCTGTGCAATTGTAGGTGCAACCTTATAGTAATATGAGGTCGGGTCAGAAGTGTTAAACCCTGAAAAATAAGAAACTTTCTGTGCAAACGTTCTCAAACTACTTTTTGGAGTTGTCGGGCAATGTTCCTATTGGTGGTATGTAAAAACATTTTGTGGGATACTGGATTTATGTACAAAGTGATGACCATAATGTTGATAACAGTACATAGTGTCAAAATCAGATGTGTCCTCTAACATTTCAACACTTGAAAATGCAGCGGATTGTTCTAAATCAGACAACATATTATTTACAGTTTCAAAATCCCAATCGTCAGAAAACGTACTGGAGGTAATTATATAATTTAGAGAAATTTTAAATACATGAGGTATTTTTAAAAGTTCAGTGGGACCAAATACATCATAATCAACCCTGTCTCAAACTATACCATCAGGAATTGGAACAGCTGTAATGTTCACGAAGGACAGGTCTCTTAGTTCACGATGAGATGACGTATGAGGTTTTTAGGATCAAGTTCACGTTTGAAACTGCAGAGCGTTCTGGGAGATAGTTTCCATTCATGAGTAAGCAAAAGACAGTCACTAGGCCAATCCAGAACAGAAAAAACAGTTTTCCAATTATTATCCATAGGTGGAGCCAAGGTGATACTAGGTAAGTCTTTTTCAGAAAAATGTAGAAGTCACAAATTTGTTGCTTACAGTACACTGGAGCTGGCATTGTTCCAGGTTCACTGGGATCCAGAGAGAAGGTATCAAAATCGATGAAGTAGCCAGATGCAGTTCGATCTATTTTTGGTAGTTCAGCAGGTTTTGTTGAACTGGCAGACGTCTCTTGTAGAGGCATATTGATGTAGACATCTGTGTTAGGCTGAATTGAAATTTGTCTTTCATTTGTGTTTTGAAGTTCTGTTTCAAGAGGAATGAGTTCCATTTCATTGTTGGAAATTCCATTACTTATTATTAGTGACTCTTCAAATGTTATGAGTCTTTCTGTCTGACCTTCCTGTATGGTAGCGAGAGGAGAGCATCGGCTACCCAGGAGCCCACGAGGCCTACTATTCAGTATTGGCCACATAGTGTGGTTTGATCAGATCAATGGAGATGAATCTCTTTTCTTTTTTGCCGGCAAGAGGCGGAAGAAGTACTGTTCTTGTTTCTTCGACTGCCAGGACAGGTACAGTATTTCTGTATGATGGCCCAAATTCTTTCTTGTCCACAATCTTTTCTCTGACCAGATCCCCGACTTTACGGATCCAGGCAGGTCTTGCTGTGACTGATTTGACTTCCCCAGTGGTGGTGCGTTTTACTTGCACGTTGCTTTGTAGTGCCCGGAATTCATTGAGATCCTGTAAAACAGCCAAACGTTTATTGATGTCAAATGGTTTCTCATCCGCCACTGTGCTTTCATAATCGAGATCAGGTACCCACATTCTCATCCCAAATAGGACTTTGTAAGGAGTGACACCTCCTAGGGAACTTCTTGGCATATTGTTAAGGGTTCTTTAGACCCCGTATAAGTGATTGACCCAACTACCACCCAAACCTAATACTCTTGCTGTTAAAGATTGCCTTAAGTCTCGATTTTTCCTCTCCATGACCAAATTTCCATTGGGATGGTACGGAGAGGAGTACCGCAATGCAACACCCAAACTTCCCATGGCTTCCTTGTAAGCCCTAGAGCTAAACGCGGGGCCATGGTCGGAATGTAATGTGCCAACTGTGTATGTCCTTATGAAGACTCGCAAATCTTTTATAACAGTTCGAGCGTCAGCCGAGCGCTGAGGCCAAACCCACAGGAATCTGGAGCATGAACCCACTGCCACCAAGATATACTTGTAAGCCCCATCCGATTGTAGTGGGCGTAGTGGTTTAAATAGACACAAGCGAGTGGTCTGTCTGATATTAGTAATGGTGTTTGCGCTGGATGCGCCATGGTGGAACCCTTCATCTGCTGACAGATGTCGCACTTTAAGACAAAATTCTTCGTCTGTTTACTTAACCCTGGCCACCAATAGCGTTGTTTCAGTAAAGGAACCGCCGCAGTAATCCCTGCGTGTGCAGAACCTAGACCCTCGTGTGCAGCTAGTATTAAGGCTAATCTGCGATCTATGTTTGGTATTACTCTATCCCCCCACTCCTGGAATTTGAGCATACGTAATGTTATTTGCATCTAACTTGTAGGAGTACTTGAGTGGAAAACCTTTCGGAAAGGCTGTGCTGTTTTTGCGTGAAGCAATGACAGCTACCATTATCTGTCCGTCTATTCTCGTTTTAGAACGAGTGATTGCAGCTACGGAAGCAGTACGTACTGCCCCTTTTGCGGCATCTTTGGTCAATGAATTCCCTTGAATGTGAATGCCATCAAGTTGATGACTCAGCGTGTGTATCACGTGAGCTCTCGGTAGTTCATTTTTCAACTCAGCTACCTGTTCCCATAGCGATTTATGCTTAATTGTGCAACCTTTTGAGTCTTTAAATCCATTCTGACCCCAGTAGTGAAGATATTCCTTGTATGACTGGACACAGTAAAAAGAATCACACACTATCAGTGTGGGGAATTCTCAATCCGTATTTATAAGTACCAGTAACAGGGCTTTTAGTTCTGCCAGCCTCGCTGTGCAGTCTCCTACAGACTGTGTCTTTGTACTGTTAGGATGGAACTTGCCTTCCTGCATAAGACCCTTCACAATCGCACATGCAGCGCTGTATTGTTGTTTACTACCTATGGCCGGCTGAGCAGAACCGTCAGTGTAAATAATGTATTCATACTGATCTAGAGGCATTATTTCATTCAGGAGAGGATATTCTTGTTCATATTGCAGGAATGCTTGTGTTTTTAGAGTAGAGTCAAATTTGTAATCTACATCTGTTGCAGTGAGAGAATTAGCCCTTTGTATCCATCTTGGATATAAGGCTTTAGCATTTGGAACGCTTGCCTTTGTAACAGCCTCTAAGGCTGGTACTGGAGTTACGACAATTATTCGTTTCCACTGAGCCAGTGCTCTTTCTCTCACTACAGCGGTCTGTGCTGCTGTCAGAATGTTTTCTGTAGAAGCAAAACGCATTTCAGCGTTTGTGTACAAGTGTGATTTGTATGCTATGAGTACTGTTTCGCCTTCATTGAAGGCTAGGTAAGTATACCCAGGTTGACCCGCTATAACACGGATCACCAAATTTGTGGTGTTCACACGTGTGTAGGTGTTTTGAAGCTATCATGTCAGCTTGTAAGGAACGATATCTGTGTGTTCCTCTGTCCAATGCCTTACTGAAAAATCAGGTCTTATTAGTTCGTAGAATGTTTTTACTTTTTCTGGGTAATCCAAAATGTATGTTCTGCCAAAATTTAGGAATCCCAATATGGATTGTAAGTTTTTAGATGATTTATGAGGTTGGAGCAGCGCACACACTTTTCTAAAAAGTTAGCTGCCAGGCTTTTCCCTTCACTTGAAAGCTCCTATCCCAAAAATAGGACATTGAGCTGGGCTATTTTTGATTTTTTAAAGTTGATTTTGTAGCCCTCAGAGGCGAACCCCAAAATTATGTTGCTCACCCTGGTCAAGTGATCCTTTAAATCATCATCCGTCAGATAAATATCATCTACATAGGACAATGCCTCTTCATCCCATTTCTGAAGTAACTCTTTACCCTAGCTGAGAACAACCCAGGGCTATTCTTATACCCTTGGGTGAGTCGACAAAATTGACGCTGGGAACATAGCACTGAGAATGCTGTGAAATACCTGCTTTCCGGCGCTATAGTTTGGCAAAACAATCCATTAGAGATATCTAACGTTGTTTTGTATTTTTCCCGCACAATGTTATTCATTAATGCGGCACTGTGTGCATTCTAAACTGCAAATGTTTTAGTGCATGTGTTCAGATGTCTATAGTCTAAAACTAGACGGTATGAATTATCAGGTTTCATTATAGGAAACAAAGGATTATTCATTGAAGAGGTGCAAGTTTCTATTACACCCTGATATTCAAGTTGATCTAAGATTTCTCTGACCTATTTTTTCACTTCTTGTTTTATTGGGTACTGTCTCTGTGGAGTTGGAGTAGTTTTTACTGGGATTACATGGTGAGGTGACTCAGCATCCCACCCAACATGGTTGCGATATAATGCTGGAGCAAGTGCTATCGCCCACTCCTGCGAGTATGTATGTTTTAAGTATATGGGAATGAGGTCAGAAAAAGCCGGTAAAATAACCGTTTCTCCCTTAGGCAATCCATAACAATTGCAGGCAGCCAATCTTTTTCAGCCAAAAGGATGTCATATCCTTGAGTCTGGTTCTACCAAAAGAGACCTTTAATTTTTCTGGGTTTGTCCCCCTCCATCTGGAGTGTTATTTCATGTAACCTATGTGGGACACTTACCCGTTTATCCAGTATCTCCACCGTGATATGTTCATTCAACTCCCCTGTCACCAGAAATTCCATCAGGTTCTGGCGAGCTATTGTTACTTCTGCTGCGCTGTGTAGCATCGTCAGAACCCATTCCCCGTTCAGAAGTTGAGTCCTCAGAATTCTGGGTATGTCTATCTTTAACACCTGCTACTTTCTTCTTTTTAAATTGAGGTTTTGATTTTTGTTTATCTTCTTTTTTGGAAGTATAGACTGAAGTGCATTGCGTGTCTCTGGACTTTGTATGCTCTTTTTGTCTGTGTTCTGACCGTCCTTCCCACTCAGAGTTTTTTGATGAACCCTGAAAGGAACGAGAGGAACGTGTATCAGTATCCTGATACCTGTTAGGTTTTTTAATGTTATCATGTTTTCTAAGGTTGTACCTCCTTTTGGAGGGCTCCTGTTGAGGAGACCCACCCCTGGATTGTGATCTATTCTCTCTGTTCTTTTGCTTTTTATTGTCCCATTTCTTCTTCGAAGAATCAGGTGCTTGCTTGGTGTTTTCCTTTTCAGGACCACCCATGAGTTGAGGTTTTGTTGCTCTAGCTCCCAAATTGTCTCTACCTAATTCAGCATAGGTGTCTTTGATAATTTTAGGTAATTCACGTTCCTGTTGTAAAGGAGTGAAATCCCTCAAGCGTTGGCATATTGCCACTGCTGCTGGCTCCCCTTTTACGTTTGCTAATACGATAGGTGATACCTGGGCAAAATTACCTAATAATTTCATCCCTAAGTTCAGAGCAGGTTCTGCTCCCTACTCATTCTGTATTTGTCTTAATACATCTGGTATTACTGCTAATGATGGGATACCATGAGTTCTGGTATAAATGGCAGCGAAAACTGTACCCCAAGAGGTACAATCCTCTATCTGGGGAGCTATCCCTATTGGCAAGCAGATTGTTAGCATTCTGTGTTTTTCTTGAGGGCTTGTCTGTGGAAATACTGCCTCTAGCTGTGTTATTTTTTGAGCCATCCAGAATGGTATTTGCTCACGTTTAGTGGACATTTTACCCATAACTGCGTATAGCGTTTGTGGTGTTATTTTAGTTGTAGATCCCTGAATTTGTCCTGCTTGTGTAGCCCATGCTGGCTGAAGTGTGAGTGTTCTCATCATGAACTGTGTCAGGTTTCTGTAAAGTTTTATTATTTCTTTATGAAGTGGACGTAAGTCTGCCACTGACATTGTGTCAATGTCTGGATGTGGTGTGTAGGCTGCTAGGACTGGCCAAGTCGCTTCATCTCTTCTGAACGGACCGAGTCTCACTTTTTCTTTTGTGTGTGGGAGGGCGCCTTTAAACCAGTTTATGTGCTCCTGGTAGATGAGCGGAACTTCAATGTCCTCATAGGGACAGTATTCATCTGGTATTTCATCTTCAGTATAAGAATAAAATGTATGTGATTGTGCATCTGCTTGTGGGAACTTAACCAATGAATAGAATACCTCTGTTCTATATGATTCGTGTGCCCCAATCACGAATGTTACTGTCCCACCCCTAGCTGTGTCTCCATAGTCTGCTAGTTTTAGAGTAAGGGCAGTTCTAACATTTTCTGAAATGTTGATTTCCCCTTCCTGTTCTTCCTCACTAGCTGCAGCAAGTTGTGCTGGTGCGATGTCCTGGTCAGCCATTATTTTGAAAAAGGAAAAATTTCAAGGAAACTGAGATAAGGTTTTATGCACAATAGGAACTATTTGTCCGCTTGATAAACCTAGAGACAATACATAGGATATGCCTACTCAGCTGTGGCGGATAGTTCCCTTCCCACTCCAGACGTCTCTGGGGAAATGTGAGTAGGGGTCTCTGAGAATAGCAGAACTGAACTACTCAGATTTGACCGTTAAATAAGTACCAAACCAACTTTGGCGGTGCCATGTCGTGTAGTTCCTTTAAACCTATACAGGATCTGCGCGTTTAGACAACATAGACTGTGGGATTGGTGTCCTGACTGATTCCAGTCACCCCCACCGGGTATGTTTGCCTGTATACCAGCTAGATCACAGTGCCACTAGAAACCCCTCTTACCAAGGAGAGAATAGTTCTTGGCAACTATCGAACATGACAACTCTGTCCCATCAGGGATCGTGGAAACAGGACAGTACTTTTCGCTCAGTCACTAGTGCTCACTTTGTCTCAGAGAGATACACAGAATAAACGGTGGGGACGTTTTCCAATAAGCATTTATTGAACCAGCGTCATTCTAGTGTAAAATAGGTGTGCTGAAACAACCATCAGACAGAAACAGGTATAAATGATTATATGCAACAACAGAGTAAAAGGATGGTAGATTTCTACCATAGTGCTAAAACAATGAATACAGGCAAGTATTAAAATACATGACAGTAAAAATGTGCACTCCTATGATGCAACCCTAACTAGATGTACCTAAGTGTACCTAGCATGTATGTAGGTGTGTAGCCAAGAATCCCTATAGGATAAAGTCAACCCCATTACCTGAAGTGAGAGACTGTGGGACCCCGTCTTGGTCTCGAGATGGACACCCCGCAAGGGATGTCAGATCACTGCGAGCTAGAGTGTCTGCGTGCAGGAACCTCAGCATCTTGCGTCTGTGTGTCAGCATGGAAGTCCTTTTCCCCTCTGCCTACCTCAGCAAGATATGGTGTTTATATACCCAAAGTGGTACCCTCAGGGGTTCTACCTTGCTGTGTCATGTGGGACTTAGGATGACGGAAGGAATGACCCTTATACATAGTTATTATGCAGGAGATGGTGGTCCTGCTGAGTTTCCAAGAATCCTCATGCATAATGGATGAGGCTAGATTTCAGGGAAAACCCCACGTCCTGTAAGCAGTACCGTAACTAGGTAAAAGGTCAGTCCCAAGAACCGTTATGTAGTGTAATGGTAGGGGAGAATATAGGTGAAAGGGTAGGTGACTACCTGAGCCTATATTGGGGTACCTATATGAAACATAACACTTGATCTGATCAAACTTCCGTGCTATACTGGCAATTTGGAATTGAGACGATCAAGAGGTAGACTTGTTTTGCATCGCTTCAATCCCGAGGTACCTCAAGGCTGATAGGCAGAGGGGAAACTCGTAATATGCATGTCGGTGCCGCAGCGGCACAGTCATGCATATTGCATCCTCACCCCCTTCGCCACCGCCAGGAATTGCAGATCCCTGGCGGTTGCGGCAGTCCCAAACCGCTCCAACCGCCGTACTCATACTACGGAGGTCAGACCGCTGGTGAGGCGTTCCTCGACCACCACTGCACCTCCACTGCGAGGTTGGCGGTCCGATGGCCAGTCAAACTTGTATTCAAGCCCTACGTCTTTTTCCATCCAGAGTTATTGTCTGCATCAAGATACACGATGGTCCCACACCAGGTCTGGCGTCAGTGACTGTCCGGGTTGTCCACATATAGGCTCAATTGACATGTCCCCGCTTGATTAATAGATGCTGGTCTTGGCCCCTTATATTTCCTTTTCTAGACTTATATCGCTCTTGCTCTGTCCTGATGATGACCTCAGAATAACAGAGGTCGAAACATCGTCAACAACCTGACAAAAAAATCAGACTGCTTTTTAATTGTTAAAACTCATCATAATAGGAGTTGTTTGTCTTTTTATAAGTTATGCACTGTTTATTACTTCGCCTATCACACCTTACTGCTCCTTCCCTTCACAAAATAGCGTGAGCACTAGTTCTTGTTGATAAAAAGCAAAGATTTCTTAAGTAATAAAAGTATATCTTTTTTCCATGAAAACTTGTGTCCCTGACTCTGTTACATTAAGAACAAAAAAGAATTGTTTTATGTGTGCAATTTGTGTTTCCCTGCTGGTGAAATTCCTAAAGAGATTTAGCTCCATGTGAACCATTGTTTCTATATACATATACAATTTACTTCAAACAATTACATTTAAGTGGAATTAAGCATAACAGGGTTGCCTTGTATCACTCTGAAGCAAAAGGTTTGATGCAACAATGTAATAGAGTAGTTAAAGAATCAATACATTTAGCACTCAAGTCATGTTTGTGTTAGAGGAAAACCTTACAGGCAACTTTGTTGTCATACAGAGCGGCTTCCTTTTTTCTGCAATCATTTTTTATTTACTTTTTCAAATGTAAGAAGGGTACAAAAGAGAAAAGGGGGACAGCCACCTCAGATATACACAGCAAGCAGTATATCAATCAAAGCAAGTTAACCAATATCACACAACAATATCCTTTAAGCAAGGGGGAAGAGGGATAGGGAAGTCGGAGGACGAGGGTGCGGTGGAGCGGAAAAAGAGGGTGGTATCGGGGTGGTGAATGTATAGTGGGAAGGAATAAAGTGTGTATCAGGTACAAGCCAATTGGTGATGTACCGGATCGATCTGGGATGATATAAAGAGGAGAAGCCAGGTCTAGGCGTTGTAGGTGTATGGATGTTCCCCCGAGTGAATCAAATGGTACGCTGTGACAGGGTGAGGGGGAATAAAGCCGATTAGGTATCAGGTGAAGAAAAGATTTTCCAGATGTTATTGAATATCTTATCTTATCTACTCCATCTGGGGACGTCAACCAGAGTGGCACTTGTGAGTGGATGCTTTTTGCTTCATTACTCCCTGACACTTTTGCGCTGCTGCCCATGGCAGGATTTTGCCCGCCTGGGGTTTCTCACTAATTGGTTTACCAGACCACAGCGGACATGAAGGCCAGATTGGGATTTAATCCACATATAACACTAGGATCTTTTTCAATACCGCCCTGTACGTCAATGTGCAAAGGTCCATATTTGTATGGGTTTTTTCCACTTTCGATTAAGTCACCATTGAGTGCTTTGAGTGTCACTCGTCTTGCACTCATTGCCACCCCACCTACTACATGTGACTAATCCTGCGCTCTTACATTCCTTTCCATATTGACTAGTCGGCAACACACATGGCTCCTTGCTTCCCCAAGAAACTCCTGCAGTCCTGATGATGACCCAATAATTGCCCGGGGTCAAAACATTGGCGACTTACATGACAATTGAAGCTAACCTTGGATTTAATCACCTAGTGACATTTTGAACGCTGCATTGACAGCATCACTTATGACGAATAAGTGCTGCAGCCCGTGCACTGTTTGCCCTCCCCAGGCATTGCTCGGTCTCTGGACTTCGGCGCCATCTTCATTGGCTGCCCATAGAGCAGAGAATTCGATTTAAAGCGCTCTGTCTCACTCATAAGATTCTTTCTGGTTCGGGCCCTGCGATTTTGAGTGAGCTTTGCCTTCCCTACATCCCGACGCATGATTTATGCCCGGCCAATCTTCACCTCGTGCAAGTTCCTCGTTTTCTCAGAACCAGAGCCGGAGGGCGCTCCTTCAATGTGCTAGCGCCGGCTCTCTGGAACTCCTTGCCTCTTGCCATCAGAAGCATCCCCAACCATCTGACTTTTAGAAGGGCGGCTAAGACCTGGCTCTTTTGCTGACCCTGCTCCCTCTCCGATCTGCCTCTCTCTTCTGCCAGCGCTGGGACGTCCCTTTGCCGGGACAGCCATGCGCTTTACAAATATTATAACATAACATAACATAACAAATAGTTGCTCCTCTATTGTCCTGTTGCTATTAAACACACTACACTTGTTTGTGTTATGTATCTCCGTGTGAGCACCTAAGAGCACTAAGCACCTTAATACAAAGCAGTAAATGTGTGGACTCTTGCAAAGGGTTTTGTGTTTTCTAGCAACTGTTTTTCAGTGATTCAGAATTATTGCAAATTATCAAATTGATGTGAATTTAATTGTGAATCATTTACAGTTCTACCACATGGGACCATTGTTTTCTATTTGCTAACTGCTCCTGGTTTCAGGTGTTTTATTTTGAAGGGCGGCCACTGTTCTTATATAGCCAAATGCTATTGAAGGTATCCAGTTTGTTGTTGAGCATATAGGGGATCTATTTATGACCCGTCACTCTACGGAGCTCAACAAACTACTCACTGTATGTTGGAAAGGATGGCTTCTGTCAGTGGCAGAGAATACAGATACATAGGTAGTTGAGCGGTGGGGTGTATCCTGAGTGCACCAAAGCTACGCAGCTGTGACCACAGGCTCGTCCAATAGTCAAACTAACCCCGAGAGGACCAAAAGACATGGTAAAAAGTACAGTTACCAGAGTTACATTTCCAACAAAGGTCATGAGACAGTAACTTAGCCCTCTTTCATTTTCAATGGATACTAGTACCAATCATGTAAAATCTTGAAATAAAGTAATTTAAGCCTGGACTCACAGAGTATTTGGTCATAGTCAAGAAGCAGTAATGCCCAATCCTCCGGGGAGTAATCCTTGTTGAGAATCGCCTACCATCTAAGTCTAGTTCAGGAAAGAGTGGGGTCCGAGTGTACTCCATATATATGAGAGACCACCCCACAGAATAGACCTAGAGTTTGAAGATAGCGAAAAACAGGGGGAGGATCACAGGGGGACACTCCCGGTGTCACCTAAAGGCAATGTGTCAGTTGGCGATACTGTCAAAGGTCAGTGGTCTGGAGTCCAAATTCGAGTCTCGGGTCACAAAATGGTTTTAGAGTCCTATCACTATGCAAGTGATCTATACTTTTCAGGCCCAAGACGCCCAATTAAACGGTTTACCTCCATATGTAGTGCCACATTATGCCAGAGTAGTGCCTGATGGTGCAAGAGAGGAAGCAGAGCCATGGGATTATGAGCTTCCTTCCATTTCATGGCAGGGATCTGCAAGATTGGGTTTGCGGTCACTGAGCGAGCTGAGGGATCAAGATACGCAGGTAAGAATGGGGATAGGAGATTCAGGAGATGGCAGTTATGAGGACAGCTGGGACAAATGAAAAGCTAAGTTATAAACCCACAAGTCAGTAGACAATTGTGATTCACTTTGTTTCAGCTGTGCCTCCAGAATCTGTCCAGCCTTTTCACCATGTTCACACCAGCACCACTGAAATTTGACCAAGGCTTTCTCAGCCGCCTTAGTAAAGAACTTGTTTAAACAAAGTTTTGCCACTTCCAGATGCTGCTTCAGGTCGGGTTTCGGGGTTGTAGAATACTGCCACATGAGATCACGAACAGTAGATTCAAGTTGGGCAATATCCACATGGCGCTTGTGTTTGGCCATCCCTGTGTCACACGTCATCTGTCCCCTCCACATCGCCTTACCAGCTGCCTACAGGAACCTACTAGAGTCCATGGAGGCTTTGTTACTAGCGAGATAAGATCCAATGTGGCTACGGTGGTGGTCTTTGTCTGTCAGGAATCTGTATGCAGAAGCCATATTCCGCCACCTGGCTGGGAGGGGGGTGGCAACATCCCGAGATCCAAGTCTCACTGCACTGGGCTATAATCAGAGAGATCAGCCTCTAAGATAGTGCAGCTGGTCACATAAGACACACAAGGCAGTATCCGTGTGCAAAGTCGTAGTCTATGCGGAACTGAGTTCCATGGTGACAAGAGAAAAGGTATAGTCCCTAGCCGTCAGGAGAAGCAGTCACCAGATGTCACTGAGCACATGGTCACCAAAGATGTCTTGGAGAAGGGCCCTGTCATTCCAGTTATGTGTTTCCAGGTGACCTTTTCAATCAAAAATTGAGTCTGGGGCTAAGTTCCAGTACCTCATAGGAGAACTGGAGTCACCCCTAGGGAAAATAGAAGCCTGGAGAGTCTCACCAGAAAGTGAGTCTTGTCGGTTGGTTGGCGTTTATTTGGACTCCAGTATGATTGTTTATTCAAGGATGCATAGCTTAGCCATGGCCTAGTGTCCATCATCATCTATCCAAGTACTTAAGACTTTACAAGGGAGCCTCTTCCTAATAAATATGGCCATACTTCATTTCTTCAAAGAACCTTACAGGGAGGAATACCTCGCCAAGCCCAGAAACTGTCCTCCTGCTGCTAATGACCGTATCCAGCAATTCACGCTTAAGCTTCAGGGATTCCTCTGGCAAGATGTGGGTCTCCTGTAGGAGTCACCAATTCAGGCATCGTAGATTGGCCATACAAAGGAATGTCTAAAGCGGCTGTATGTCCGAACGGCATGGGACCTCTCAAATGGTGGAGGAGAGGCAAGAGTAGTCTCCGTAGCGATTGGGATGAAGCAGTTCCAAGATAGAATGTCCTGTCACACGTGCCAATGGATCGATCCTGGGTCCCAGGTGTGGAGTGATCAGTACCAGTCACAGGCGCCTGGATAAGGAAATGTGCAGCCGCCCTGGTCTAGGTTGGTTTAGCGATTTGTTTTCAAGGGATTGTGGGAATGTGAGCGAGGTATGATACTAGAGCAGTGGAAAGCACAGGCATGGAATGGGGGTAAGGGCAAAAATCAGAAAAACAAGGAAGGCAAAACTCTAAACTTTGAAACGAAAGCTAATTCCTGTGCAAGCCTGCTGGGAAAAGAGAGAAGTGGAGAGAGAAGTGCATAGAAGGGGGGAGGAACAGGGCAACCCTGAGGGACAGGGCTCGTAGAAGTCGTCCATGTGACAGAGCATGGCAATGGGAAAATCATGCAACCAAACAAACAAGAGGATTAATTATCATAGTGATCCCTCATCCTACTAAAGTTGCAGGCCCTGACTACCATGGGATGTGTATAGATTTACAAGCTGGTTTTCCAGCAAACAGCAATGATGGAGAGGTAACAGCAAGTAATGCCAGTTAGGGAGCTTCAGGGGCACATGCAGGTGAGGTCGAGTAGACCATGAAGCATGGTGACTCTGGGTGGAGATGCATGTGCCAGTAGGATCTAGACGGGGAGCGACTTGTACTATGAAATCCAGTAGGGGGACAGGCATAGCAGTCCAGGTTGATGCATAAAGGCCAAACAAAGTACACACCTTCGAGGCACTCCACAACCAGGAACCAGCTTACATCAACCACCAACTGAACTTTCACCTTCCCTCCAGACACCTGCGCTTCGCCTGCCTCTGCCTTGCCCACACCCCAGCATTCACCGCAGCAACAGTGGAGGATGCGCCTCCTCCTACCTCGCTGCGAAATCCTGGAACGACCTCCCACTACACCCTGGACCTTGTCCTCTCTGCTGGAATTCAGAAAAGGACTCAAGACCTGGCTGTTCAACTGACCCCCCCCCCCCCCTACAGTAGCACTCCCAGTGCCTGGATACCCTCAGAAGTTAGTAGCCGTGCTTTACAAATCCTGATCGATTGAAGTATAAAGCTAGTAGTCACCCAACACAGATGTGCCCCAGCCATATAAAAGAAGGAGGCACTGAAATCCCCAATGTCCAGGGGTTTGATATCGATGCACAATGCAAACAGGAGGTGCCAGGTCAACAGGATGCTATGGGGAGTACGACCCAAAGAGGAGACCTAGATGAGTGCTCACCCCTGCCAAATCACAGGGCCCTTCAGATAGTCATAAACGCGATCCTATATGTTGGCTGCCAGTCTCCGGGAAGGAGTGGTCCGGAGTGATAGCCACAAGGCGGTCATGCATTAAAGAATGAGAAACAGGTCAAATCATTGCACACAGGGAGAATCGGTTCCAATATCTCTCACCTCTTTACTTCACCGCCGACTTCATCAACTCATAGAACACTCCGCCACCATTGGTTCATCTGGGCATCTCCTGGCAACTCCTTGACTCCCCATCTCTGCCAGCCAGGCTCCCGCACCCAGCAACATATGTCCCTCACATTGCAGCCAGGGCAAATCTCTGACCCAGGTGCACAGGCACAGGTGCAACTTGAGTGTGGTCAAAAGAGAATAGAGTGTCTGAGAAGGTCCGCCCGCACACCAAGCAGCAAAGTTCCACAGGCAGTAAAAATCCTGAGCCAGGGGAGAGAGACATGGCAGTGAGTCACTGAGGCGGGGGGGGGGGGGGGGGGGGGGGTGCGGGCTGCCCAGGCCCGGTTCTAGCAGGGGTGCCATGCCCTCCCAAGGTAGCCCCCGGCCCTCCCAAGGTCCATATAAAAGTAGAAAAAAAATATATATATATATATATATATTTCTTAATGTTTTTCACGGGCCAGCAGTCTTACTTTCTTAGCTTAATTGACAAACACCAATGCAGTGGACTAATTTAAGTGCCTGAGATAGGGATACACAGTACTTAAAGAGATGACTTTAGCCAGAGCCGCTGGGATTTTGTGATTCTGCGGATGTGGTGATTTCTGCATAACTATGAATTGACCGCTTAGTGCCAATAATTTGCTGATTTTAACAAAAAAATTGTTTCTAGTTCAAACGGATCAAACGTTACTAAAAACACTACCATGTGTGTTGCCACGCAGTGGCTGGTCTTTTCTCATGAACAGGCAGGTCACTTCTCTGTTGCAGATTGCTGTATTTAGTTGTTAAACTGATATTAGTGAGGTAAAATCTTTGCTCACACAGAGTTAACATGTGTAACAAGCATTTGCAATGCAATAGGTCTCGCATTTGCGAGACTTTAAGCTGTTGGCATTGTAAATGACAATGCCTTTTATTTATCTGTTTTGAAAACCAACACATGAATAAAAGGCATTGTCATTTACAATGCCAATAGCTTAAACTCTCGCAAATGCGAGACCTGCTAATGGATGGGAGGGAGAGGAATGAACAAAAACAGATGTGGGAAGGAAGGGGCTAGTTGGAAAAGGCCTTCTAATTGTAATGCTATCCTACTGGGGTAAGAAGGGGAAGCAGAGAAAAATGGACAATTTTTGTCCTAGTTTGGGAGGCCTCACAGCTTGTGCTTTTTGCAATAGCAGTATTTTAAATCCTGGTCAGTATTATAAATATACCTTTTCCCTAGTTTTTTAGCAGCTGTGGGTGCAACGAAGGGCACATGACTGTGCGAACCCAGATATGCCACTTTCGGTTTATGCTGACATCAATAAAGGGAAGCATAGTTATTTTTGTTCAGAAGGAGAGAACGAAATTTATATCCAACTGCCCTGGGAAGGTCCTGGCAAAAATGTGCTTGGTTGAGTTAATTTACACGTGATGGAAAGCAGGAAGAATGTTCCCGAACATGGTCTAGAAAAAAAAAACTTTTGTCACCGAACAAACGGTAACTTTCTAATTAGGCTTTTATGTCCAACTTGGAAGCGTGTTAGTAAAGAAAAAACATCTTATATCCTAATCCTCTGTTTCCATAGTAACACTTTGAGCAGTAGGATGCATTTCGGAGAACTAATGTGGCATGTCTCCTACAATCAGCGAAGAAGGCATAAGTAACTGTACCATTTGCGAGTCTATGCAAGTAAGTTGATATTTTAAAGATATATGTAACAAAACCAATACTCACATGCATCGGGTTCCGGCAGCCACACAACTCGTTCTGGTGTTGTGGGCTGCTGATTAGCTGCTGCAGGGGAGGAGGGGAGCCGGGCAGGTTGGAGCTCGGCACAGTGGCTGATTATTATGGCTGGAAGAGGCTTTTGCCGCTGGTGAAGACGTGGGAGGAGCGTCAAATGGGCAGCCTGTTTTGGGTGGCTGGAGGGGGAGCAGATGAAGCTGCAAATAAAATTAAAGTGCAGGGCTTTTAAAATCAGCACCACGCTAATGCAAATTTGAGCATTTAAAAAAAATGGAGGTTGGCGAGCAATAGTGAAAAAAGCGTATTTACATTTGAGCATTTTTAGGTGGAATAGCAATCTTTAAAAAAAGCGCTTCGCCCGGTACGTGTGTAGCTGCCAGTGAAGCAGGGGCCATGTTAAAACAAGGCGCTCACGTACGCAGTTGCTGCTGTTATTTCAAACAGGAGGGAACTGCGAGCCGCGACCTCGGAGCGAAAGGTGGTGGTGGGGTGGGCTCTAGTGTTGTGACGGGGTCAGGCTGCAAATAACATTAAAGCATGGCGCTTGTTGTAAAATCGGCGCCGCATTGGTTTATATTTGAGCATTTTTAGGTGGAACAGCAATCAGGGAAAAAAGCGCAGCGCTCGCAAATAAAATTAAAGCGCGGCGCTTTAAAGCTGCAAATAACAAAGCATGGCGCTTGTAAAATCGGCTCCGCATTCATTTACATTTGAGCATTTTTAGGTGGAACAGCAATCTTTAAAAAAGCGCTTCGCCCGGTACGTGCGTGGCTGCCAGTGCGGATCACTCCTTAATTTGTGATTTACTAAAGGATTCCCTTCGGTCACTTTTAACTGATTCGTGTTTGCAGTTAATTGATTCGGTTTCGTCACACACGGGTTTCAGTTACACAGTTACGCGGCCGCGCGAAAGTGAAAGTATTTGTGAGCCACAACTGCAACTCAGCATGCTGGGCTGCCAAAAACGCAAAACAAAGTTCCCCTGAAACACGCATCAAACAGAAAAGCGGATTAAAACAGTACTTAGGCTCTGCTGCTTCCAGACTAAACGGAAGTCAGTATCCGATCGACAGCCACTAAAAACACAGCTAACAAAAGGTATGTCAACGTTAAACAAATGGCGAGCAGCAGGACATATTAGCTGCCAATAGGCGGAGTTTCACTCAACATATGGATTACTTTATGTCTCGGAGAGACAGCGCATGCGCTGCCTAGGCAAGACCTAAAAATGAGAAAATGGTGACTACTGATTCAAAATGTGTTGCATAAATTGTCTTTTCTCGTCACATAATTTAGTACACCTTGCTGCATTATTTGCTCCTCCCTTTCTAAGTAATTACAGTTGGCCCTGCATATGGCAGAAACAATCTGAAAGGATTTTGCCTTCCTAAGAAAAGTAATTGAAAATATGCATACAATTCTTCACTTGTGTCGCTACGTGTAAATAAACACTGCAAATGCCACACGTTTAGACTTTTCTGAATTGAAAAGGTTTTGTCAAGTTTCACTAAAGCAACCCAGATGCGGCATGACAGGAGCAGTGCAAGTTCCTGTTATACAAAGAACAATATTGGCAGCAATTCTTGGGCAGCACTGGCATCATGAACTTCCACTGTCCTGGCTACTCCCTACTCCCAATCTCCAAAGGTGCTAGGCGAGTCTAACATAATTAGAAGTACCTTAAGACGGAGACAGCACCCTTTGGGGCACAGGGTACTCTGTATTTATTCTCTTCCAACAAATTCTCTCTTTAAGTCACATGGGGCCAGATGTACGACCCATTTTAGCGGTTGCAAATGGTAAATCGGCACGTTTGCGACCGTTATAAAGGTGTGTGGTATGTACAAACCCTATTTTGTGAGTCGGTAACCTATTACCGACTCGCAAAATAGAGTTTGCGAGTAGCTATTAGGAAGGGGCGTGCCAATGGCGTCCCTTCCTAATAGCGAGTCGCACTGGTATGTATGATTGTTTTGCCACCACAAATGTGGTCGCCAAACAATAGCAGTTAAGCCACTCGCAAACGGGAAGGGGTCCTCAGGGGACCCCTTCCCCTTTGTGTTAAGCAGCGAAAATATTTTTTAAGAGCAGGCAGTGGTCCAACAGACCACTGCCTACTCTTAAAAAATGAAACAGAAACGTTTCATTTTCCTTTTTTAAATGCACCCTGTTTTCCTTTCAGGAAAACAGGATGATTTTTTTTTTTTTAAAACTGCTTTATTTAAAAAGCAGTCACAGACATGGTGGGCTGCTGACCCCAGCAGGCCACCATCCCTGTGAGTGCTGGCCATTACCAATGGGTCGCAAATTGCAACCTTCCTCATGAATATTAATGAGGCAGGTCATTTGCAACCCATTTGGGAATCGCAAACAGTGTCTCAGACACTGTTGTACATTCCATTTTGCAAGTCGCAAATTGCGAGTCGGGAAACATCGCAATTTGCAACTCGCAAAATGAAATGGTCGTACCTCTGGCCCTTGGAGAAAATTGGATTAAAGGGCTGCTGCAACCCCTCTGTCCTAAGCCAATAAGATAATATAGTGGGCTAATGCACTTGCTGCCAAGATGTTCCTACAATCTGTGGGGTTCAAATATTGCTACTCCCCTTTTTCATTTTCGACTTAAGATTATGACAGCAGACACTATAAAAAAGTGTATGCCCTGCCATCGATATAAAAATTCTGACCTTCTAGGGGTCACTGATCCCTAATGAACAGCAGACTTTTTTGAGCTGCAAATAATTGTGTTTTGGTGCATTTTTAAAGGCTGGGCACATTACCCGCTTAGACCTCTAATGTTATTAACTATTAATTAACCCACAGCTGTGGATGTGGTGGTGTCCTTTCGTCAGAAGTCCTGAAAAACCTAGGTTCACAGCTTCCACAACTGTGGCTCTCTTGGGTAGTGACCTTAGTCGAAAATTCAGATTCTTGACAAGAAGAAATGGTGATGGGAATGGTGCAGATATGAGAAACTGAGAATAATTAGAGTAGAGTGTGAGGATAGAAAATATGCGGGTAAGGAAAAAGGAAGGATAACAAAAAAGAATGGTAAGGAAAGAGTTGGATGAAAGAAGAGAAGAGAAAAAATATGACAGAAGGATTGATAGAGAGGAGTAGGAGAGTGATGTGTGTCAAAGTAGAGAATGTAACGAAGATGTGTTAGAGGTGGAAGATTAAGGATATAGCAGGAGAACGAGGAGCAAAGTGGGCGATAGAAATAGGGTGATTGATAGATCTGGAACTGAGAAAGGGACAAGAGGTGAGTAGAGAGAGAAGTAGGTAAGGGTGATGGATGAGACTGATAAAGGATTAGGATGATGAGAAACAACGGTAATCATAGAGGAGCGTTATGAGCAAATGCTAAAGTGTGTTGGGCAGACAAGGAGTGTTAAGAGGAGAGTGGTAGAACAGAAGGGAGAGGAGATTGATGGGTGGGGAGAGTGATGGGGACAGAGAGGATGATGGAATAGAAGAGCCTAGAGGGAAATAAGAAAAGGAGGGAAAATGCCAGTCACAATTTTGGAAAGACTGTCACATAAGAGATATATATATATATATATATATATTGTTGTCCAAATGCCCGAGAGCTTTGAACTCGCACTCCCAGCACGTCACCTTTCGGCATTAATCACGGAAACAAACCTCGGCATGTCAGGAAACTTTTATTTCATTCGCCTACGCGTTTCGAGGCGGCAGCCTCTTCTTCATGGGCAACTGCTAAAAACTGGCTTATGGAGTTTTCTTCATTGCTTGCACCTGTACTGCCCTCAGTGGGCCACGTTCATCACGCTGACTTTGTCTGGTGCATGCAGGGACTTGTGGTCCTTGGAAATACATTGAGACACCCACAGTGGTTTCCGTGCCAGTTTTTAATTTATGCAGCATTGAATTGAATTAAAACACCTTTAGTGGGCTCCACGATGTCAGGTAAGTTGGTTGAATCCACATCTGCTGCGCTGATCGCAACGGGTCACAGTTCAGTCCATAAGCCAGTTTTTAGCAGTTGCCCATGAAGAAGAGGCTGCCGCCTCGAAACGCGTATGGGAGTTCAAATCTATATAACCTTTGGTCTGTTTAATAGATGTATACCAGATAGACTTGTTACCTTCCTGTGCAATGTACTGGATTTGAGCTATGTATTCAAAGCATGATGTTGCACACTGTGTGTCGCTATTGTACCACTGCATATATTGTGATTTTGTTCCTTAATAAATACCAATAAAAAAAAAATATATATATATATATATATATATATATATATATATTATACCACAAGAGTTGCCTCAAAACACGATGTCAGGTAAGTTGGTTGAATCCACATCTGCTGCGCTGATCGCAACGGGTCACAGTTCAGTGTTGCGCAGCCTCTTTAATTCACAAGATGGTGCGAGTTCCACGGCAGGGCGCCGCGTAAATCATTTTGTTGTCCAAATGCCCGAGAGCTTTGAACTCGCACTCCCAGCACGTCACCTTTCGGCATTAATCACGGAAACAAACCTCAGCATGTCAGGAAACTTTTATTTCATTCGCCTACGCGTTTCGAGGCGGCAGCCTCTTCTTCATGGGCAACTGCTAAAAACTGGCTTATGGACTGAACTGTGACCCGTTGCGATCAGCGCAGCAGATGTGGATTCAACCAACTTACCTGACATCGTGGAGCCCACTAAAGGTGTTTTAATTCAATTCAATGCTGCATAAATTAAAAACTGGCACGGAACCCACTGTGGGTGTCTCAATGTATTTCCAAGGACCACAAGTCCCTGCATGCACCAGACAAAGTCAGCGTGATGAACGTGGCCCACTGAGGGCAGTACAGGTGCAAGCAATGAAGAAAACTCCATAAGCCAGTTTTTAGCAGTTGCCCATGAAGAAGAGGCTGCCGCCTCGAAACGCGTAGGCGAATGAAATAAAAGTTTCCTGACATGCCGAGGTTTGTTTCCGTGATTAATGCCGAAAGGTGACGTGCTGGGAGTGTGAGTTCAAAGCTCTCGGGCATTTGGACAACAAAATAATTTACGCGGCGCCCTGCCGTGGAACTCGCACCATCTTGTGAATTAAAGAGGCTGCGCAACACTGAACTGTGACCCGTTGCGATCAGCGCAGCAGATGTGGATTCAACCAACTTACCTGACATCGTGTTTTGAGGCAACTCTTGTGGTATAATATATATATATATATATATATATATATATATATATATATATATATATATATTTTTTTATTGGTATTTATTAAGGAACAAAATCACAATATATGCAGTGGTACAATAGCGACACACAGTGTGCAACATCATGCTTTGAATACATAGCTCAAATCCAGTACATTGCACAGGAAGGTAACAAGTCTATCTGGTATACATCTATTAAACAGACCAAAGGTTATATGGATTTGAACTCCCATCCGCCATACCCTTGGAAAGTTTCAGATCTTAAAAATGAAGGGTGAGGCATTCAATGAACTGGGGGATTGCCCTAGACCGCTAAAAATAAATCATCAGCCAGACTCAAAATTTTGGGCCGGCACTGTGCCCTCTGGCTCTCCCATCTCCTTACCAACTAGATAGCTCTGATAGAGCCCCCAAAAACATTTGGGCCTGCTCTGGGGAGGTAACAGTTCACTATACAGCTCGGACTGCGTATTGCAATATATCATGTCTTTCGACCAATCTGCAACTGATGGCACCGGTCCACGCACCCAGCGCATCACGACCCTCCTCTTCGTGAGCAGGAGTCCCATGCCGACTAGACGGCACACATCCTTTTGCAGCTTCCTAATGAGACCTAACAGGGAAAAGTGTGGATCTGGTGATAGTGCGAGACCTGTAATGTCGCTCAAGGTCTGAAAGATCTGCTCCCAGTATCTGGAAATGCTAGGGCACAGCCAGGCAACATGGACAAAGCTAGCAGAGGGCACCCCACAACGCTCACAGTCTGCAGTGTCCCGGAGGCCAAATCGATGCACTCTCTCCAGGGTATAGTAAACTCTGTTGAGGAACTTAAAATGTATTAGACGGTGTCTGCCATTCAGGGAGACATGCTGCGTCGCCTCACAGCAGTACCGCCATGTAACGTCATCTAGAACTGTTCCCAGGTCATTTTGCCACTCTAATCGCACCTTAGTGTAGCGATTCCGTCTGTATTCTTGGGACAAATCATAGACAATGATCCGGAGATCCAGAGCCCCTAAGCCCCCCATTGAGTATGGCAATGTGAGAATATCCAATTTAACGCGCGGGTGTTTCCGGGCCCAGGCTAGTCTCACCAATAAGGATCAAATGGACTTAAACATATGCCCAGACAGTACCATCGGAATGTTTAGGAACAAGAACAAAAATCGAGGTAGCACCACCATTTTCATGAGGGATATGCGCCCCAGTAGTGACAGAGGTAAGCGAATCCATCAATCAATATCCTCCTCCAGCCTAGCAATCGCTTTGCCATAATTTTCCCTGAAGACCAGCTCCGAGTTTGTATGGACCTGCACTCCTAGATAGCGAACCGGGTCACAGGACCACTGCAAGGGATAATCCAGCTCGATAGCCACCATGGCTGGGGTCAGGGGGAAAATGGTGGACTTAACCCAATTGATCTTAAGGCCGGAGAGTTCCCCATACTGCACTACCTCATTCAAAACTGGGGATAACTTAGATTCCGGGTCCCTGATATACAAAAGCGTATCATCAGCATAGGCTGATATGATAAGGTTGTATTTGGGAAAGCGTATCCCCCTGTGTCCATGCTATTCACGGAGAGTACACGCCAGGGGCTCCACAACTAGGGCAGATAAGAGCGGGGATAGAGGGCAGCCCTGCCGCGTGCCCCTCAAAATCTTAATAGGAGCTGAGACTGCGTCGCCGACCCACACTCTAGCCATCGGTGAATTGTAAAGAAAAGCCACTAAGTTGAGGAATATCTCACCTACCCCCATACGCCTCAGCGCAGATCTCATAAAGACCCAATCAACAGAGTCAAAAGCTTTTTCTGCATCCAGGAAGACCGCAACTGCTTTGATCTCCGGTTTAACATGCTGGATCATCCCGAACACAGTCCTGAGGTTATGTGACAAATTGCACTCTGGCACAGACCCCGACTGCTCTGGGCCCACTAGCAGTGGTACCAGTGGGGAGAGCCGGTTGGCCAGAATTTTCGCAAACAACTTAGTGTGCACATTCAGGAGTGACAGGGGCCTGTAGGACGAGCATTTGATTGAGGGCTTACCCGTTTTTAAAAGCGTTACTATTAAGGCTTCCCTCATTGAGGGGGGCATCATCCCCTCTTCACCCATCTCCTTGAAGAGAGTGATTAGGTGCGGAATAAGCAACTCCTTAAACTCTTTGTAGAAGGCGACGGTGAGACCGTCTTGACCAGGGGCACTTCCCACCCGCATAGTGTTAAGCGCTGCAAGGATAGTCTCCAATGGCTTCATTAGGTGCTCCCTGTGCTCGTTAGTTAACCATGGCATCTGTATGTGTTCCAAATATTCTTGGATTGCTGCAATATCAGATTCCGCCCCAGATCTATACAAGTCAAAATAATATTGGCTAAACCTATCAGCAATTCCCACAGGATCGCTCAGCAGCTCGCCCCCAGAAGTTTGTAGTTCGGTCACAGTACCTGATCCCCTCCTGTCGCGTAGCAACGCAGCAAACACCGCCCCAGGCCTCTCTCCCTCTCCATATGTTTTGGCCACCGCATATTTCCTCATATGCTTTACTTCACTATCTGCGGTTCCGTGATATTCCTACAGTGTTTTTTTTTAGGTCGTCAGCGACCCGGAAGTCACCACCCCCCAAGACTTCTTGTTCCAGGCTCACAAGCCGCTTCTCTAGAAACGCCAGGTGTTCCTGAATCGAGCGGAGAACCCCAGAGTGCTTGCCCATCGTTACCCCCCTTATGAAGACTTTGAAGGTCTCCCCCAAACCGTGGAGAATTGTCGCACAGAGCCAATGTATGTTTCAAAAAAACTCTCAATGGCCTCAGCCATTTCAGATTTAAACATGTTATCCAGCAGAGAAAATGGAGGGAACCTACACGTGAAAGGGGCAGGCTTCCGCCGCAGCACCCCTATGTTTAGCAGGATGGGAGAGTGGTCTGAAAGAGAGCGAGGGAGCGTCGAGCAAGCGCACACCTGTGAAAACAATGATCTAGAGATAAGCCAATAGTCAATCCTTGTGTGCAGGTCCTGTGGGGCCGAGTAATGGGTGAAGCTCCAACTCCTGGAGAACGAGTTCGCCAGACATCCAGCAATCCCAGCTGTACCGCTATGTTTTCAATAGCCCTGGCCACTGCCGAGGGGTGCCACACAGGGACCCCGGAGTGGTCCATTCCCGGATCTAGGACACAGTTGAGGTCCCCACCCCATAGCTGTGGCAAGGCCGCCCTGCCCCGCATGCGCTCAGATAGATCCAGGTAAAACTGTGGGCAGTCGTAATTAGGACCATACATGTTAACTATTTGCAAATCAATTACTCGACCATGACACCTCGATACCACATACCTGCTGCCCAGGTCAGTGTTTAGCGGCTCCATGGCGAGCCCTGTTTTCGAGTTTACCCAGGTGAGCACTCCCCTGGCATGCGTGGTAAATCCCGCCGCATGGAAATGACCATGCAGCCACCTGCGCGTAAGCAAATTACTATCTTTGGGCATATGAGTCTCCTGGAGTAGGGCAACATCGATCCCATGGCATGTAAAATATGCAACTACTTTACGTAGTTTTCGTTAAGACCCCTGATGTTCCAAGTTAAGAATCAAACTGTGTTATCGTGTACCTGAGCCATCCCGGGAGTCAATAAACAAACCTACATTGCTAATGTAAGCACTGTATCCCCATCTCATCCTAGGGAAGCGATGCCATCTTAGAAAGTCATGTATGCACCGTTTGCACACTGCAAAAAACACAATGATAATGCATTCCTCCCCCACCCACGCTATGCAAACCCCAACTAGGCATAGTCGATGTTTCCCCCACCTCCCTACCCCCAATTTAGCTCTAACATGAGCTACAACAGGAATACAAAAATTACGGCATGTCGCCATACAGTGGGCAACACACAGGGGTGGATGTTATGGGCAAAACACTCAAACTCCCACAGGCAATTTGAATAACATAGCCATCTATACAGACATGTATATATGTATCCGATTAGGGATTCCCAAATGGACCCATCAAAAGTCTAGTCCAGCAGTTATACATCACCCGAATAAACCCCTACCCCTCAATCGTATGGAGGACCAGCAAAGGCTGATGAGTCAGGAAAAGTCACAGATCAAATCCCAGCACAACCGGCAGCATCATGAAGAGGCCTTGTACGAATATCTCAACAGGGTGCTGGCTCCATGCCATTCCAGCCCACCTCCTGTGAGCTGTGTCCAACACCCCTTATAGCGCGTACCAGCTGGGTCCTGCACAAAGCGTCACCTCAATCTTGCTCTTCCAAGCCTCCACCAGACGCGCCAGCCTGGTCATCCGGAGCCTGCTTCCGAGTATCATCTTTACCATATTCCTTAAGAGCTTTTTGGAGCAGCTTGGGATCGGTAAATATTCTTGACTTGCCATTCAGCACGACCCTAAGCCTGGCCGGGTACAGCATCACATACTCCAGATTGTGTTCTCGCATTTGGCGCTTCAGAGGCGCGAATTGCCGCCTCGCCTCCTGCACCTTCACAGTAAAATCCGGGAAAAGTGAGAGCGAAGAGCCCTCGAACAAGAGGTCGTGCAGCTCCCTTGCGTGTCTCAATGCAGCATCACGGTCTCTATAATTTAACAACTTTGCAATCACTGGGCGAGGAGGGGCGCCAGAAGGGGATTTAGGGCCCAGGGAGCAGTGTGGGCACTCTACAACAAACATGGCAGAGGACGTGTCCCGACCCAGGAGGTTCACCAATAATTGCTCGACGAACACCTCCATATTCCCTATAGATGTGGTTTCGGGGAGGCCCGTGATGAGTACATTGCAGCGTCTTGATCTGGCCTCCAGATCCTCTGCCTTATCTTGCAGGGCTGTGAGCAACTTCGCCATCTGTCGCTGGGCAATATCAGTTACCACTTGGGCGTCTTCAACTTCTGACACATCTCTCAGCATGCTTATCAATGCGTTCCGACATGCGGTCCATCCGGTAGGCCAGAGAGTCGATCTTCACGTCAATAGTGGACAAGCTCTTCTGCATGGCCGATAATATCTGGCGGCTATCCCCTTCAGGTTCCTCTGCAGTAGCCCCCTGGCCCACTGGGGGTGCGTCAGCGCTCCCCTCCCGATGTCTCAATTTGCGCTGGTCAAACTGCAGCTTGGGCTTCGACCTGTCCACCTTGCCCATGCTGCCACTGAATGAGGCCCGTTCAAAGCTAGCACCAGCGGCACTAGCACGCAGCGAGGGGGAGTCGCTACTCCCAGTCAGCGAAGGCAAATGTCTGGTGCTCAGCCGGGTACTTTCCAACTCTTGTGTAGCGATGCAGGGAGGGCCCACAGGTCACTGACCACAGACCAATGAAAGGCCTAGGGGATCCAGCCACTTTATCCCCATGGTAAGTGTCACTGCTCAACCAAAGATCAGAGGGGGGGGCAGGAGCTCATATATGGTGGCCACCCAGCTGAAGGCCTCCAGGAGCCACCTACTTCGGCGTCACACTATGCGATGGCCCCCCGCTCCTTACCAAACGGTCGCTCTAGGCCTCACCGGTGACCGGACACTGCCTACGGTCCAGAGATACCATCCGCTCCATCACCAGCAGCACGGCTCAATGCTGCGGCAGCGTTTTCCCTCGAGGAACGAGCAGGCCAGCAGCGTGCGCGAGCGCAGATCCACGCTGCAACAAGCCTCGTAGTTGGAGGCCGCAGGCCCAGGGAGAGTCAGGAAGCCCTCACTACCGGGCTCATCAACACGAACCCCAGGGGCATGCCGGACGGCACAGAATGCGGCTCCTCAGCCGTTAGCAGCGCAGGGCGCCTCACCAGCTCCCCGGCGTCTGCCTCCTTCAGGTATTGGAGCTCCCGGGCACCGCTAGAGACGCCGCAGCTTCACCGCACTCGGAGGCCTCGCCCCGTCCCCCAGCAAGGCTGCATGTACGATGGTGCCGCACCACTCCCAATCAGCTCCTTCCTTTTCGATAAATACACGGGCAGGTAGCTCATACAAAGAGGGTCAAGTATCGGCTGGGCTCTGGTCACGTATCCCCACGGATGAGAAGGATTCCTGCAGGATTATATTGATGGCTCGCGGAGCTCACTTAGGCAGCGGCCATCTTGGAGCCAGGCAAGCTCTGCCCCCCCATAAGCTATATATTTCCAAATTGTTCCCCTTAAAATACTTTCTAGTCAAAGGACTGACAGCCGAGTTTTGGTGGAAATACTAACCACCAAATTACAATTTGAGTCATAATCCTCAGAATCAGTGCTCTTTGCACAGTGGGCAGCTAAGAGAAGAAACAAGATTGCATTTGATGTTTGCCCAGTTGCCAACTTTGATTGCTCTTTCAATTGTTATTACATTTATTTGAAGGAAATGAACAGCAGTAAGATCTTCAAAATGTCACACAGACTTTTTACAATCTCTTTAAAATATGCAGGTCCCCCAAGTCTTTGTAGATCTTCTGCATACACACAATGTATAATCCAGGCCTTGGTGCTGCTGCTGTTTGAAATGTTGAGAGCTACCAGTGGTACAGGGCACCGGGATTGCAAAGTCTATTTACACACACCCACACAACCACAACCGTTTGAGCGGAAACAGTTCAAGCTTCTTTACATACACAAAAATTAGCACGTAGGCAGCAGGAATGAAGGTAAGGCTGACAGAAGAGGGTGAGGTGAAGAGAGTCACAGCTGAGATGGAGAGAGAGGAGGTTGTGTTTCAAAGAGGGACTGTTGAGGCAGAGAGAGGGAGATAGGTAAGAGTGTGCGAGAGAGAGGAGGGTCAGGCAAAGAGAGGAAGGATACTGAGGAAGAGAGAGTGAGGCTGGCAAGGTGAAGAGAAGATGTAGGCGGGCGAGGGTGAGAATGAGAGAAAAGCATGGCAGAGAATGAAGAGTGAAGCAAGAGAGAAGAATGAAGTGGAGACAGAAGAAGGAAGTGGAAGTGGAAGCACAGTGAGAGGATAGTGATGTTAAAAAAGAGAGAAGATTGAGGCACAAAAAAAGGAGAATAATGGGAGGAAGAAATGAGGGCAAGGTGGAGAGAGAGAAAGAGGAGGACACTGCAGGGAGACAGGAGGATGAGATGGGTGAGACGGAGAAAGAGGAGGGTGAGGTGAAGAGAGACAACAGTGAGGAAGGAGGATGCAGAGGGTGAGGTGGAGGCAGAAGAGAGTGAGGCATAGAGAAAGGAGGATGAGGTGTAGAGAAAGGATGGTGTGGTGGAGAGAAAGGAGGGTGAGACAGAGAGAAAGGAGAGCAACACTGAGAAAACAAAGGAGATAAAGAAATTAGGTACAAAACGAACACTTCGAAATAAAAGTAAAACTTGTAAGCACTACACCACAGTAGGCAGAGAATGCAGCTCATCCCCCATAACACTATCCACCATACCCAGACTCAGGTCTCAGACACCCGGGAGATGCTACACAAATCCATTCATCATCATGGCCAACCCATGCTTATTTATGGCCCTCCCAGATTCTGAATCCTGGAGTCGGGTCTGCCCCCGCTCACGAGAGAGTGATGGTGTCCGGGACCCAAATGCATCTCAATGCAACACAGTTTGCTCTCTGCCAGGCAGGGGCGCTTCCGACCTCACCCTTCAACCATGTGGCTGGCCTGCACTGGGTCAGGCAGAGTAGGGGAGGCACTTTAGCATGGGTCATTTCAGGGGGCACCCAAAACTGGAAACGTGGTGGCATCAAGGGCCCCTGAGAGAGGCCTTCCGACTTCGCCACAGCCCAGGTGGGAGCCTGCATGCAAGCCTGTGGGGAGAGGGGAGACCCTGGGGTGTCCCACCCTCGACCCACCCCTGGACCCGGCGAGCATCAAACTGGGGGTGGGGGGGTCACACAAGGCGATGCCTGATGATGCCTGACCCTAAAATGCCACTTGGTGGGCCCACATCGAGCTGAGCTGCCCCTCTCTCTGGCTAACTCTGTGGGGGGAGATGACTTGTCCCGGCAGGACCTCGAGGCAAAATGGTGGCAGGTTGGAGGGGGCCCTGCCCTGATCGACATGGCCAAATCACAGAAGCTGGCAGGGGTCCACAGTGAGGGAGCCCTGAATGATGCTACATCGGTACTCGCTGAGGGGATTCTGAGCCCACACTGTCATAGTATTCCTTGTGGACCACACGCCCGTGAAGCTCCCCCTACTACGGGTTGCGATGCCTTAGCTGAGTGCATGTGCTGACTAGGGGCGGCATTGTGCTGACCAAGGCCTTTGCCCATATGCCCCCCAAAAAAGCCCAGACCAACAGTCTCCAGTTATTTTGCTCCAACAGAGCCACGGGTGGAGAAGGAAGTGGAAGCCCACACGGAAGGCAACATGGCGCTCACCAGGGAGGACCTTCTGGCAATTTATTTATTTATTTATTTATTTATAAAGCGCCAGAATCGACCCCCGAAGGGGTATCTCTGCGCTCGGGACGGGCCACCTGTGAAAAAGGCTATCTGCTGGGAATCAGAGGCGGAAGAGGAAGGTCTTGAGCTGTTTCCTGAAATGGGAATGTTCCGTGCACTGTTTGAGTTGCACAGGAAGCTTGTTCCAGTAACAGGGGCCTAGATAAGAAAGAGCCTTCCCACCTTGTCTGGACCGTTTAATTCTAGGCACTTCGAGGAAGGATTTGGATCCTGAGCGGAGAGACCGCCGAGGTGTATAGGGGATAAATTTCTCCGCAAGGTAGCTAGGGCCAGAATTGGACAAGGCCTTATGTATGGTACAGCAGATTTTGAACTGTACTCGTTCCCGTATTGGGAGCCAGTGGAGCTGAAAGAGCAGAGGCCGGGAGGCTGTCCTAGGCGGTGCGTTCAGGATCAGACGTGCCGCCGTGTTCTGGACAACCTGCAGTCTGTTAAGAGCAGCCTCGTTAGCAGACAACAGTAGGCTGTTACAATAAGCGCCTTAAAATAAGCGCCTGGGTTAACGTCTTCCTAGATGAGTCGGGGAGCAAGGGAAGGATGCGACGCAGTAGGCCCTACACATGAAAACAAGAGCCTGCTGTCTGTGCGGCATGCTCCTTCATAGTGAGGGTCTGCTCCAGGCGAACACCTAAGTTTTTTACACAGGTCTTAGGAACGGGGGGGTGCCCAAGTCTGTGGGCCACCAATTGGGGGTCCACAGTAGTTGAGCTTCCCCGAAGAGCATGATCTCCGTCTTTCCCACATTGCACTGAAGAAAGTTACTCCTCATCCACTGTGAGATACTTCTCATTCCCAGAGAGAAAGCGGCCTGCACTGAAGGGGTGAATTTTGCAATGCTGTGGGAGTTCAAGAAGGAACTCAGGGAGGACATCAAAGCAGACATCAGCGCTTCATTTGAGGCGTTCCATTCAGAGGTGGGGTTGAAGTTGATCTTGATTAAGGCTCCCTGTTTTCCGTTTTTACGGATTTTTACAGATAGATACAGACAGAAAACAATGTGTTTTCTGTCTGCATTTATTTTTTAAGGCGGATAAATACAGAAAATGGTGCTTCTTTAAGTGAACTTCCCTGCTGTCTTTCATGAATTATACCCCCAACAGCTGAACAGCTGGACAGCATGGGAAATGAAAAAACAGGATGAAATGTCTTTAAATAATGTCATATGTCAACATACATTTGTGGTATAATGCTAATATTTACCAGTGGATGTATTTTTATGTAATATTTGGCAGCTTAAATAGCTAAAACACGACAGACATTAAAGTATGAGTGCACGTCAGTCAGTTAAATAAATATGGAAATATACAGTTTTACAACTTCATTTTTACGGAAAACACTAAATAAATATGGATAAATACAAATAAAATGGCCAAAAAATAAATATGGATAAATACAGACGGAAATGTTAAAAAAATAAATACCATAAAACCGGGAGCCCTAATCTTGATACAGGCAGATCAGGACTCGGTGGGCACCCGCACTCTGGATTTGGAAACAAAATACCAGGAGCTGGAGGAGCGATTGACAACCCTGGAGGAGAGATCCTCCAACTTTATCAACCAGCTACACTCTGCCCTTCAAAAATGTGAAGATTTGGAGAATCACTACTGTAGAGACAATATAAGAGTGAGAGGCCTGGAGGAGGGAAAGTGAGGGTCAGACCTGGAGGCATTTATGGTGGGCCTCTTCTCCAAGTGTTTGAAAAGTGTCTGAAAAGTATCAGCACTCCATCCATCATCTCCTTGTGTTTGCTTTGTTCACCCTAAGTTGGCAGGGTATGCCCAGACGTGGGTCCCTTGCTCACTTTGCCACTGGATTCAAGCTAGCCTGGCTGATGAGGGCTGTTAGCTCGAAACCGGTCCCAGGATGCTTGTTTCCAGTCCAGGTAGGACCTGGCTTGGCAGTTCGGTCTGGACTGTTCCCATGAGGCACAGGGTCAAGACTGATTTGCATATGGCTGGGTCTGAACTGGGGTAGTGAAGTGAGCTAAAGAACGATGATGGATTCAACTAAGATCTGGGGCTGGGGGTGAGTGTCTGAAAAGTATCAGTGCTCCGTCCATCATCTCCTTGTGTTTGCCCTCTTCTCCAGTGTCCTGGGAAACGACTGTCCGGAGGTCAGGTTGGAACGAGTACACAGGGTGGGTCAGTGTCTAGCTGGTGAGAGATAGCATCCAAGGGATGTCATGGCCAAATTCAACTCCTTCAAAACCAAGGAAGTTGTTCTACAGAAAGCTAGAAACTGTGACTCACCTTCCAGGGGGTCACATGCTCGCTCTTCCAAGATGTAGCTCAAGTCACATTGACCTGTAGGCAGCAGTTTCGACCAATCACCACAACGTTGAGGGAGCGCCAGATCAAATATAGATGGACCTATCCTTTTGGCATCGCCTTCTCGGCAACAAGCAGCAGCAGCAGCAGCTTTGTTCGGCCTAGAAACAACTCCACCGCAACAGACCACGACACAAGCGAGTGCAGAGCAACTGCGTGAGCAATGCCCGCCGAGACCCTGGCAGACGTCCAAGAAGGGGGGATAAATGTTGAAACATTAACAAGCACTGGATCCCTGACAAAAGACTCTATATCTGTGTGGTGTGTAACCCCTAGCCCTATGGGCGATCAAGGAACTTGCGCCCGTTAGAACGTCACCCTGCAGTTGGTACTCTGGTTCAAAGATTGAAGTACAAGACAATGATAAGCTGGGGACTTCGTCTTCCATGTACCTGGGAACTCTCCGCCCACTCTAGTCTGGGTGAGAAAAGGCATGAGACAATTGGTGTCCAGTGATTCCCATAAGCGGGCCCCAGGTTCGGTTCTGGACGCCAATAGTGAGGATTCTTCATCCCCTTGGAGACTTCGTAGTTGTAAGTTTTGTTCATGTTTTGTTGTTTCGTTGTTACCATGTGTAGGTGTCATGTGATCCTACATACTGAGGGGGGGTGGGGGCGGGCGAGGTGGGGGCTTGGAAGGGGCAATGCTGGGGCATGTTGGAAGACTTCATGAGACAGGTAGTGGACTCCCCACAAACGATCTAATGTCATTTAACTGTATGTCCTGGAATGTTAGGGTGCTAAATTCCCCCAATAAGAGACACCGCCTCTGGAAATTTTTAGGGGACCATCATGCCCGTATAATTGCACTACAGGAAACCCATTTAAAGAGAGGCGAAGACCTCCGTTTGTGACACATTGATCTTTAGGTCCTCTGCTACCACTAAACAAAACGGACGACACAAATATGGACAAATCTGGGGGATTTATTATGGTTAAGGGGGTTTTGATAGGCTGTCCATGCACTATTGCCACGGTCTATGCACCTAACTCCGGGCAATCAGACTTTCTCCTCACGTTTCTCACAGCACTAGAGGGTTTTGCTTCAGGGGACATAATTTTAATGGGGGACTTCAATCTTATTTGGGACCCGTCTGTGGACACTACTCATCTACACAGGTCAACTGCAGGAGTTCTTTACTAAGATGCTTAAATGCACACTGCAAAGGATGGGGTTGATAGATATTTGGAAAGCCCTGAACCCCTCGACATGTGATTATTCCTTCTTTTCAAACTCGCATAGATCATATTCTAGGATAGACCACATTTTTTCTGAGTCAGTCGCTCCGCCTGACAATTCTGACAGTTAAATTGCATTCGATTTGCCTTTCGGATCACGCACCAGAAAATATTGGTTGACTGGTTGGCTCCACGTTCTAAACTTAAAAGATGGTATTTCACTAATATTCTTAGTAGGAACCGGCTTCTTCTGGATGAACTGAGGAAGTCAATCAAGGACTTCTTCACCAACAATGATCCTAAAGACACCTCCCACTTAAACAACTGGGACGTCTTTAAAGCTGTTATGCAGGGCAAATGCATCGCTCTAGCCACCACCTTGCAGAAGCAACAAACTTCGGAGCAGTTGTCCTTGGAGGGGGAATTACAGAAAGCTGAGAAATCACACAAGGAGGCCCCGTCTATACAAGCCCAGAGGAAGTTAATGGAGTTAAAAGGGAAACTCCAGGCAATCTATACTAATAGGGCGGAAAAGACCGTTTTACGCCTCCAGGCCCGAGGGTATGATGGCAATGATAAAATCGGCCCCCTGTTGGCGCGACAGCCGCGGCCAAAACAAGAGAAGGAATACATTAGACAGGTAGATGATGAGCTGGACACTACACACCACAGTGAGGAGGGAAGGCGGGTGCCTTTCACCAATAATTCTATAAAACACTCTATAAAGCAGCCCCCCTAGATGAGCGGGACCAATCTCAATACTTGGACTCACTGGAACTCCTGCAGGTCGTGTCTGCCATCAATGAAGCTCTGAGTCAACCCATAACGAGGGACGAGGTCCAGAAGGCGATAGATGCACTAAAACTCCAGAAGGCCCCGGGACCTGATGGTTTCAGTGCCTAGTTTTACAGAACGTTTGGCGCAGAGCTGACTCCCCATCTGACGGATCTCTCCAACGAGATTGCGACCTCTGGTCAGGTGCCTCCATCAATGGGGGAGGTGATAATCATTATGATCACTAAAGCAGGGAAAAGTCACCAACTATGCGCCTCATACAGACCTATAGCTCTTCTAAACCTGGACGCTAAGCTATACTCTAAGATCCTTGCCAGCAGATTGGAAGGGCTCCTTCCAGACTTGATCCATCCGGATCAGTCTGGCTTTATCAAGGGACGTCAGACCCATGACAACCTACGTTTGATAGTGCATTTCATCGATAAGGTCCAGAAAAAACACGTCCCGGCGGCCTTGCTACCATTAGACGCAGAGAAGGCCTACGACCGGGTCGATTGGTCCTTCCTGATGAACACCTTGTGACGCTTTGGATTCTGTGAGACTTTCCTGGGCATGGTGCAAGCAAATAATCACTGTCCGAAGTCTCGAGTCCTTGACAACGGGGTAGCCTCTGACTTTTTTAATTTATCAAGGGGTACAAGACAGGGCTGCCCCCTCTCACCCATGCTTTTTGCACTATGCATAGAACCACTTGCAGTGCATATCAGGGCTAACCCAGAAATCCACAGGATTAAGTTTGGCCCGGACGAACACAAAATCTCTTTATCTGCTGACGATGTTCTGCTACCCATTACAGAACCTCGTACCTCGCTCCCAGCTATACAAGCCGAACTCAGTAACTTTGAGAAAGGAGCAGGTTTTAAGGTTAACCTCTCAAAATCTTTTTTACTTAATCTGTCTGTGTCCCCAGAGAGGATGACCGCCATTGCAGCGGCTTCACCGTTCAGGTGCGTCCACAAAGAAATCACGTATCTGGACATTAAAATTACCCCAACCCATCGTATCTTTATAAAACTAAGTTCCCATCCTTGTTACGACAACTTAAAGCAGATTTCAAGAAGTGGGGCTTCCCATACATTACTTGGATTGGTTGAATAAACGCGATTAAGATGAATGTGTTGCCCGTCTCCTCTATCTATTTCAGGGCCTACCAATTACAGAAGATAGGGAGTTGTTCGCCGAGTTAAAGGCGATGATGATAAAATTCATCAGGCAGGGTCGCAGGGCCCGCTTAGCTCAAAGACTATTGACCAGACCGCGACTTTCAGGGGGGTTGTCCCTTCCAGATTTCCTCCTCTACTATAGAACAGCCCAGCTCCGAGTTCTGGCTGAATGGTCCCTCAAAGCCTCGTACAAACATTTGCTCAATATGGATAGGTTGGTGGAGGGTGGAACCATATGGGACCTTCCTTGGAAACCAAAACAGGATAGACTAACAAATGTTTACCTTAGCACCCCTACAGCTACTACTCTTAAAGCATGGGATATAGCCACCAAGACTCTGCCCTTGATGACCTTCCCATCCCCTATATTCATTCAAACCCGCCTTACACCCTGCCTTGCGGGAGGGTCCCTTTGACCCGCCTTACCCCCTGCCTTGCGGGAGGGTCCCTTTGACAGATGTATGGAGGGCGGCTGCCTAATGTTGTCAGACATGTTTGTCCGAGGGGAAATACGTTCTTTTGATAACTGTGCCTCCATTTTTAAACTCCTACCTACAGAGGAATATCATTATTTTCAGTTGAAACACTGGCTGCGGCAGCCTCGGAGGCACCTCGCCGCGTCAAGGGATCTGCTCCCCATAAAGAGATTTGTGCATACCGGGGGCACGGCTAAGGGCTGCATCTCGTTGCTCTCTTCTCTCCTCCTCACGGCGGGTCCCTCTTGGCCGCTGCCACATACGGCTTTCTGGGACGCCGTTCTGCAGACCCCTATAACAGAGAAACAATGGAGTTCCCTATATAAAGGTATCGCTAAATATAATCGCTCCATGTTTCTAAGGGAAGCCCATTATGAGATTATGTATGACTGGTACTTACACCCCCAAAAACTACACACTCTTTTTCCAAACACTTCAGACAGGTTTTGGCAGGGATGTGGGCTGCTGGGTGATTTCCGCCACATATGGTGGGACTGCCCCACCATTCAACCGTTCTGGAAGGAAATTCTCTCCCAGATCAAAAAGATTCTAGGATACCCAATACCAGACTCTCTGGAGCCTGTCCTTTTGGGGGTGTGCAATCCTAGCTTGAAACACCAAACCCTGGGGGATCGTTCCATCATGTGGCTCTGTTTGGGGGCTGCCAAAATGACAGTGGCAGCAGCATGGAAGAAACCGGAGGCCCCCTCCCTCTCCCAGTGGCACATCCGGCTGTGGCGGGCTCTGGCTCTTGAACGTATGTCTAATATCATGGCGGATGCCCGTAAAGTGTTTGAATATATATGGAGTCCGCTGGTGGGGTACCTATTGGAGGGTCTGCCGCTCTTTGCCTGTGGCCCCAGATTGCGGGCCCTTCATCTCTTTCAAACATAGCAAACCTTGACCTCTGCTGTGATCCCTTCGGGGGCCTTGGGCCTCAGGGCTTTCGCGCCTCCCAGCGCGCATGGCTCCCCCATTCTCCCGGGTCCGAGAGTGGTGGGCCCCCCGTCCTTCCCCTGGAGCGGTCTCTGTCCACTCTTCGCCCTCCTCAGTACTTTATGTCATATGCGATAGTACCATGGGATTGTTTAGTCATTTTTCATTTTGTTCATGTTGTTGGCTCTTGTTCATATTGTAAAGGTGCCTCGAGAGATATGTAGATGGTTTGACAGATGGAAATTGATGGGGGGGGGGAAAGTTGTACCTGAATATATCAAGAGATATGGTGAAAACTTGTGGGAAAGATGTGTTTTGTCTTTAGCTACCTGTCGATCTTGGCTTAAGGTAAAGCTATGTTGAGCCTCATAAGTTGTTAATCTTTGAAAATGCAATAAAAAGATGTTGACAAAAAAACTCAGACACTAGATTGGGTGAATGCATACATGCTAACATTAGAGAAGAGGAAAGTGGGTGATATGAAAAAAAAAAATCATGAGAATGTATTTCCCCCATTGACTTCTATTGAAGCAGAGGCAGTTTCAGGCGGAGACAGACAAAATAAAGCCTTTTTTTGCTTCAAAAATCAGGAGTCTCCCGCCAGAATCGGGTCTATTGGCATGTATGTGAATGGGGTCACAACCCCACTGTAATCCAATTAAGTACCTAATCAGGTTGCCATATCCTTTCTGGCCCCTCGGATCTTGTCGGCTTGCTACCTTCACTGCCACCCTCCACAGATTGTAGGAGGCTGCGGTGGGCCGGGCACAGATCGCAGTCACCATCACAATCATGCTAAGGACAGGTCACAGGGGGCAGCTGGAGAGAGAGCAGCCTCCAGTCATCGAGCAATAGGAATTTGAAGACTCTGCACGCAGCAAGGTAGCAGGGGCAAGGCCGGCACTGAGATAAAGCTCTAACAGTAAACGGCCAGTACAGCCAGCTCCTAGCACCGCAACTCCATATAGAGAAACAGCCAATGCCATAACAGGGAAATCGCGATTTGAGATGTTAAGAGGCCAGAGACTAACAACTAAATTTGTTCCATGGTGGTTGTTGCAGAGGCTGGAAATGAATGTGAGTTTTGGTGCGGATACTAAGAAAGAGTAAAGAAAAATCAGAAGAAAATAGGGCAGTGATAACGTATTCCTTGACGTTGGTGGTATGAATTTAGGTGTGCATGTAAGTGATGTTACTAGTCATGTGGATAATGGAAGTGATCCAGAGAGTGTGCCGATTACTGGAAAACCAATAGTGAAGTAGTGGAGGAATTGTAGAACCTTGCATGAGAAGGGAGTGTGGATTGCCAATTAGATACAAAGACTATGAGCCTGACCTAGATCATAGTGGTCTACCATTGTGGCTCTGCAGCGGAGTTTCCAAGTACTCCATCAAGCTAATGGAATCCTGCCTGCCATATTTAGATGTATGCAGGCTGAATCTCCGTCCGCGTCGACAGAGTGTTTACTGTCATGTTTGCGGCTCACCGCTGCAGACGCAGCAGATACCTTTACTGGCGAATAGTACTCCATCGCAATGAGGGCGGCGGAGTTGCGCCAAACCTATTTAGATTTCACAATTGTGCTAGCAGTGTCCTAGCGGCGGTTTCCCAACGGAGGGATCTTGTCGCGGGATGCTGTCAACAATGTAAAATTCCTGTGGCTATTGGATGGATGCTAGCACCACACACCTGATGTGTTTTGGCTAATTGTTAACACCTGCATACCACACTTTAAAACACACTCCATTTCAGACCATGATCCTTTGCCATTCCAATGCAGCACAACATTTGAAGCTGAACTTTTGTCAGTTAAGGAGGTCTTGTTTTTATTTTTTTGTTTCTCCTCCATTTTTCCTTCTTTCAGTTATTTTATTGTGGGCTATATAGTTTATTTCAAATCTGATAATGGCAAAGAATAAAAATCCCCGTTTTACAGAGAGAGAGTTGTCAGTCATAGTGGATGAAATAATTAGAGTAGAGCCACAATTGTTTGGAGCCCAAGTTCAAAATACAACCATATCTCAGAAAAGGCAAATGTGGGCCAGAACAGTTGACAGAGTGAATGCTGTAACTAACAACATGCACACACACAAGGAAAATAGGAAGAGGTGGAACGATCTGTGGAGAGAGTGCGTTCCATGACCTCCAAGCTTCACCTGGAGGCCCAGAGGACTGGTGGTGGTTGTCCCAGGCCCCCCTCACATTTTTTTCCTTGGGAGGAGAAGGCTTGACAGGAATCCCTGGTGGAGTGGAGACTGGTAAGTTACACTTTTCAATGTGTCACTAAACCTAAAAGTCATAATAACTTTTCATTTAGCTGTTGCTAATGTGTTTTGCACCTTTTGCAAACATAGAAACCTATACATATTTGTATCAATTTATTTTTTGTCTCGTTTGTGTGTTTTAATCTATTATCTTTTTTTTAAGATTCGAGGTTTCGACCTCGATTAGATTTCCCATGATGTAATGGTCCTTGTAAGTGTTTCTACACCAAATAACATATTGCATATCTGTGTCTTATGTAGTAAATGTCTGATATTTTGCACTGCATATTTTCACTAGGCATGTTTAACTTTCAATGTTGCAAGTGTTGTTAATATATAATTGAAATATCTACAACTACCCTGAAGCCTTGTTTGGGTTTTGTGAAAATACGATTGCTGTGTTATCTTGCTCATTCTCTGTTTTAGACAACATTTTCATGTATGTCGATCAATAGTCCATGTTAAGTTTTGAAATGTTGTAAGGTTTAAATATCTATATTGTCCTATCCTTGTTATGCTATAGAATTGATGTCATGTGTTTCACAAAGCAAAGTTTGTTGACTTCAAAATTGTAAGGTAGGTAAATTTGTAGGCTGAATATTAGTGGTGTTTTTTTAAATTTACTCTGCAATATTTATATGATGACTAATACTATACATAATTCTAGGTTGTATAATAGTCAGAGTTTTACCATACTAGGCCTTGGAATGGTTTGTTTCACATTTCTCCTCTCTACTGTGTTGTTTTGAATGTTTGGTATATTTCATGTATACTTTTCAATTCTTTGTTTTCATTTCAGGACATATTTTTACCTGCTTTTCTGATTAACTTATCTGTGTTATTTAAACTGTTTCTGTTATAGATTATAATACCACTGAAACGTACAATCATTATGTTACATTTCTTTTTCCTTTTAGGTTGCTACTTTTTTTTAGCTTCAAACACATTTAATGTATAATCCAGACTTTTAATAATTGATTTTTTCATTCATAATAGGTCCAACACCGAGAGTACGTGGGCAAGAATTGATGTCATGTGTTTCACAAAGCAAAGTTTGTTGACTTCAAAATTGTACGGTAGGTAAATTTGTATGCTGAATATTAGTGGTGTTTTTTTTAAATGTACTCTGCAATATTTATATGATGACTAATACTATACATAATTCTAGGTTGTATAATAGTCAGAGTTTTACCATACTAGGCCTTGGAATGGTTTGTTTCACATTTCTCCTCTCTACTGTGTTGTTTTGAATGTTTGGTATATTTCATGTATACTTTTCAATTCTTTGTTTTCATTTCAGGACATATTTTTACTTGCTTTTCTGATTAACTTATCTGTGTTATTTAAACTGTTTCTGTTATAGATTATAATACCACTGAAACGTACAATCATTATGTTACATTTCTTTTTCCTTTTAGGTTGCTACTTTTTTTTAGCTTCAAACACATTTAATGTATAATCCAGACTTTTTAATAATTGATTTTTTCATTCATAATAGGTCCAACACCGAGAGTACGTGGGCAAACACCTGCCACTGAGGATACCTCTACTCCACACCAGGAAGAAGACTTCAGTGAGGAATCCACTCCTGCAAGTGTGGATGATGAGGTACTGGTTGGCTCATCTGGTCTGGCTGGGCAGACAGCTCCAGTGAATCTCACTCAGCCCACACCTACACCTCCTACCCCAGCTGGTACCACATCTCAGTCCATGGATTCCTCCACTTCCTGTGTCCAAAGCAACATCACTCTAATCTTGTGCCCCCCGGTTCTGGCTGCTGGTCAGCCAACACCACCAACCACTACCTCAAGGTCAGCTAGAAACCAGCGGGATGGGGCACACTGGTCTTGGGATCCCAAGACCAGTGTGCCCCATCCCACTGGAAGTCTTGGGATCCCTCCACCAGTCCCGAGACATGATGGTCCAGGTCCTTACAGAGCTCCAGGAGATGAAGCAGTTGCATAGGGAACTCAATGTTCAGATGGAAAATCACAACTCCAATATGGGCTCCCTGATTGGGGTGCTGCATGACATATTTAACCATATGTGCAGGGCTTTTCTAGCACCATCTTCCCCTTTCTGTGGTCCAACATCATCTGGACCATCTACATCTGCCTCAGCCACAGAAGAGGAGGCCCTGACACAAGAGGAAACACCTGCAGCCACCTCAGTCCCTGTAACTATGGATCCACCAGCACCCCCCAGGAGTACACGTTCCTCCGGACGACCAGAAGAGGATGGCAAGACCACCACTACCAGCAATAGACGCTAAACCTAATTTCCTCCAGTGTGTGACTACCATTTACTCTGTGAACTATTTTCTGGACACATTTACCTTTCTGAAGCAAGTTGTATCTTTTACATTGGACTTCAAACAAATCTGTCTCTTAAACAATAGTTTCATTCACCATGACTAACTTTTTATTTTTTGGTGTGCTTTATTGTTTTCATCCAATTTAAGTTTATTTGGTTTTGTTTAATAAATGCTAAACTAAAAAAGTCACACTAGTGTTGTATTACTTTTCTCAATTACTTTATTTTTTCCTTCCATCAAACATTCTGAAATGTAAACAAAAATAGAATGTTTAATCATAAATAATATCCATGTAGTTGATGTTCCTGACATCTGTCAAAAATGATAAAAAAGAACAGAAACCACAAATTAACAACTAGTATTTTATGAAAATGTAATAGATATTTGTTTGTCATAGTTTACCAAAAACATTACAACACATGCATAACCCAAATGCTCATTGCCATTTTTACATTTACAGTTCCGGGCATTGCCATAATGGATTGACGGGATATATTCCAAAAAATATGCAAATCAATAAGAGAGAGGGGAAAAAGTCAAAAAGAGCTAGTTCGTTCCCCCTGTATGAATCAATGTAATCAAGAAGAACTGGCTTGCAGTTTGAAGCCTCAAGTTTGTGAGAAACCAGTAGGTTTTTTAAGAAAACCCTCACCCATCAACCTAGTTGGTGGCATGCTTCATCATCGGGTCCCACCCAAGGTGCTGAGTGCACCCTGGGTGTGCTGCAATGCCTGAACTACAGAGGAGCGGGATATTTTGTACAGTGTGGTGCAGTGAGTGTGATATTAAAACTATCTATAGGGTCTTTTTGTGAATTAATTTTAATAGTGGGCCCTATGACAGGGTTAAAAATAAAGAGATGCGGATATGTGTAGAGTTTTAAGTTTGGACTCAAATATCCTAAGGCAAATATAGCCATAAAAATTGCCACAATACGGCGTACAGTTAAAATGCAGATTATACAAACAATGCAACCATAAAAACTTTATAAAACACGATAAAATCCTAATAAAATATACGATGTGAGCTGTGCCACTCTTTAAAAAAGAAAAGAAAAAAAATCTCTTAATTCATAGCCAAATAGGGAAAGGGTCACATATACATTAAATATACGTTTCTACATGCATACGGACTTCCAGAGCTCAAAATGTCCTCAAGAGGTGGGTAAAATCGTATTTCTGCCCCATAGCCCGTTCTAGATTATATTACCAATTCATTCAGCGATTCCTGTATTGCAATTAAAAATCTTCCTATTGCACATGTCACATTTAGAAATCTCATATTTATCAATAGACTGAGAGCTTGATCCCTCCTATCAATTTTATAAGCAATAAAAAGAGGTTTTAAAAATTCTTTCCGTTCTTCTAGGAACCATAAACAGTCCAACAAAATATGTGGGCCGCTGCATTTTACTTGTAATCCACATGTACACAGACCCTGTTTATTCGTCATTGCCGTTTTTATCATCCTATCTGCGTTACATGGGTTTAGGCCAACTCTAAATTTCAATACTGTATTTCTAAGCTTCGGGTTGGGCATGGCCTCAATATAGGGGAACATATGATCGTTGGTCCATCCGTTTACCAAAAACTGGGTGGACGATTTGCTCCCCAAGTAACATAAATCTTCTTCTTGGGCCTTAGTGTTGATAATAGCGCGTAGCACCTGCTTGGGGATCTGCTGCCCTGATTTCCATTGATCTGGTTCTAAGGAAAGTTTAGCACATAACTTATCTAACTTATGTCTAACTTGGGACGCCCAGTTAAGTTCACTTCCCTCTATTTCTCTTTTACAAAGGTTTGATATTTGGGGGGGCCCTTCTCTATTCAGTCTCTGCCAGAAGTTCAATGTTGCTTGCACCCCCTGAAAGTCCCAGGCTGTAAGTTGACATTCTACTCGCACGGCCTGTATCATAGTTGATGGAGGGAGAGCAAGGAGCTGTTTCACACATTTACCCTCCTCTAAATTCCAATCCAATTTGCCGCTTAAGAATAGAACCTCCACACCATATTGGAATTGTGGGCAGACCATTGCATTAAAAGCTGATAGAATTGGCCGCAAGGAGGGGCCTCTATACTTCTGCTTAAATTGTTTAAGACCCCGTACTGAGGATAAAGCCTTTGATGTTGATGACTGTGTATAAACCGGTCAAGTTTAAATCTACCTGACCTGATTGCGTAAAAAGTGTTGCACGCGCTAAGGTGCGATTGAAAAAGAGGAGAGAAACCAGTTGTTTCCTCCTAATTGTCCTAAGATTATGCCGTAGTGATCTGCAAAGGAAATGAGACAAAACACAAACACAGAAACATAAAACATATAATTACTTAAACATGAGAGATTCATGCACTCATGTGTGCCACAAGCAGTGTCAGACTCGATCCTTAGTTGATCTATGCAGTGGTGACAGTATGTTACACCTATGCGTGCATCGCATTTTATTATCGGGTTGTATGCACTACAGTGAGAAACGTCGGCAGCGGCTAATTTGCGGCGAGGTGTATGGCTTCAAAGAATTATCAAGTAATGCTTACTATGGTAGAAATGCCATGGACGACATGAATCCCGCAGGAGGGCAGGGCCTGTAGTCACACGCTGGAATTTAGAAAGTGAAAGGTTACTATGCAAAGTCCCGGGTGCCGTTTTGGCCGTCCGCGCTATCTGGTATGTGAGCCCGGGTGCTCCACTTACTACATCAAGGTCCACTGCCCTCTGTTCATACCTGTTGCGGCCTTGGTGCGGGATTCCGTTGGTGTTTGGCCGCTTCGGAGACCCGCATTAAATGCTCAGTCTCCCGCGGGTCATTCTCGGTGTGCGTGCAATCGCGTCATCACGCGGGGGCATGGTCTCTGAGATTGGAAGACAGACTATGCCTCAGAATGCCAATACGTGCCCACAGAGCTATTTAGTATTTGGAGAAAAAAAAATTGTGCAGATCATTAAATAAAATAAAGGTAATGTCCACAATTTATCTAATGGGAGAGCAAGCATTTGTGAACAATAAATGGACTAGTCCAATTTATTGAAGTCGAGTGGCTACAATGGAGAGCACTTTGTGCCTTCGGGCTAGACGACATTGGGAGAGATTGCGTGCACATGGAAGTGAGTTCATATCGGCATAGGCTGATTGTTATATGCTGCTGAGTGTTGTTGTTGGAATTGTGCGCTCCTTTTGTGTCAGTACGCTTTGGGGGGGGTATAGCTACATGAGGATTTTTAAAGATCGGTTTGGTGTTGTTGCGTACTGCTTGCCCCTTTGACTATTATGTCTAGGGGTTGAAGTACTAAGCATCAGGTGTACATTGCTAGGGTGACTCCTAACCATAAGTGGGGTATATTTCAGGTATTAGGTTATTGTCTCTGACATCTACAGTGTCTCCTGTCTGGGTGTGGGTGGCTGCTCCACTTGGAGGATATGGCAGGGAACCAGATATTTTCAGTTTCAAGAGTTATTTAGTGCATTCCATGGAATGTTGTCGTTCAACCCGGTTTTGTGCGTTGAGAGGCGATAGATCCAGCGTTGTTCTTTTTGCAGGAGTAGATTCTCCCCTGTCCCGGATGTTGCCTCGATCTGTTCTATGACGACCCACTGCATATCATTTGGGGTATGTTCTGTTCTGATAAAGTGGTCGGTCATTCTTGTGTTATTTCTGTTGCAGCGGATATTGCTTCTGTGCTCTCCGATTCTGATCTTTATTTTTCTGCTGGTCATGCCGATGTATCGGAGACCACATGGGCACTCAGTCATGTATATAACGTGTGGAGTTGCAGTTGGTGTGTTTCTTTAGGGACCAAGTTTTGCCTTGTTCTAATTCCAACGTTTTCGTAGATGTGGTTAGATGGCATACGCTACAATTTCCACATGGGAAATGGCCTCTCACACTGGGATGGCCCCATGCGTTGAGGACAGTGGTGTCTCTTGGTTTGTTAGTCTGTCTCGGGCATGTGGAAATCAGGCGGTCTCTTAAGCTGTCTGCTCGTTTGAACGAGAATAGTGGCTTCTCCCACTTTAGTTTCCTGGTATTGAGGATTTTCCAATGTTTGCTAATGTTTTTGGTCATTTTATTTGAGACGGTGTTATAGGTTGTTACACAGGTCAGCGGAATTGTCATGTCTGTTCGTTGGTTCTCTTCTAACAGGGCCTCTCTGTTCTGGTTCCGTGCTCTTTTTTTGGATGTACTTATTATTTTTTTGGGGTATCCTCTGTTACCTAGTTTCTCAGCTAGATTTTGTGATTGTTCTTGGTAGTCCTCAATAATGCTACAATTCCTTCTGATACGGAGGAATTGTCCGTATGGTAAGTTCTCCCTGAGTGATCGTGGGTGGAAGCTATCAAATTTGAGAAGAGTGTTTCTGGCTGTAGGTTTATAGAAGGTGGTTGTTTTCAAAAGGCCCTCTTTTGCCTCAATGGTCAAGTCCAGAAACGCGAGTTTCCTTTTGTCCGCCGTGCTGGTGAAGCGCAGAAAAGGGTCACAACTATTTAGCCATGTTAGAAAGGCGATGAGTGTTTCTTCTTGGCCTTCCCATATCATCAAGATGTCATCGATGAAGCGGCGCCAGAATCTGATGAGGTCTTTGAAAGGGTTGTTTGCGTTCTAAATATGTGTTTTTTCGAAGTTGTGCACGTAGATGCCCGCCACACTGGGAGAAAATGTGCTGCCCATGGATGTCCCATTCGTTTGTAGGAAGAAGTCCCCTTCAAATTCAAAATAATTGTCTTTGAGGGCAAGGGTTGCGCACTGCATTACAAATTCTCTGGGGGTGTTGAATTCCCATGTGGTCTCCTCTAGGGTTTGGTTTATGACTCTTAAGGTGTCTTCCTGGGGGAGGCTTGTATATAGGCTTTCTATATCAAGTCACACTAGTAGGTTGTTAAGTGGGTCAAAGGGTATGTCCTTGATGAGGTTCAAGAGATGTTTTGTATCTTGTAGGTAGGTTGTTGATTTTTGCACCAGCGGGTTCAGGAAGAAATTGCAGAATCGCGATGAAGGTTCTAGGAGAGAATTTATTTCGGACACGATAGAGCGGCCTGGTGGTGGTCTTGTGTTTTTGTGTATTTTGGGTACCGTATAAAAGTATGGTATTTTAGCTTTTTTGGTACACAGGAACTCTGGTTCTTGTTTTGAGATATGGTTCCTTATTTCTGCTTCTTCCACTAGAGCGTGGGTGGTATTTTTCAGTGCCTCAGACGGGTCCTCTTTTAGTTTCTTATAGTTTCGGCCGTCGTCGAGTAGACGTCTGCACTCCTTTGTGTAGTCATCTTTGTCTTGTATGACTATTCCTCTCTCTTTATCTGCTGGTTTGATGGTGATGGAGTCATTATTCTTTAGTTTTCGTAGGGCTTCCCATTCCTCCTTGTTCAGGTTGTTGAAGGTCTCATTTTCCTTGGTTTCTTCTATTTCTTTGAAGACAGCCTGTTCGAAGGCAATTAGTTCCACTGGAGTGGTGGATGGTGGGGGGCAGAAAGTAGATTTGGTTCTTAATCCTGTGTCACTTGGGTTCCCTGTGCTGTTCGTTGGTGTCTGATTTTCAAAGAACGCTTTAAGTTTCAGTTTTCTGAAAAATTCCGCTAGTTCACAGATTTTGTGTGAAGAAATGTTGGGGAGCCGGGTGAAACTGAGGGTTCCAACAAAAAAATGGATGTTGGGGTGGTTGGTTAAATGGAGTGGGAATTTGTTTTTGGCCTTGGTTGAAGTATGGTTCCCACTGTTGTGGCCATTGGCGGGGCTTCCCCCTCCCTTGTGGTCTTGGGTTGCTGCCTGCGCTCGACCCGCTACTCATTGAGGTATCGCCCCCCGAGATGTCCGACAGAGTGTCCTGTTTGGTAGGTGGGACATAGTCTTGTTATGCATATCGGTATGTTTTGGAGTACGAGAATCTTCTGAGATCTTTTTGGAATTTAGTGATTTTTGACTGTGTCAAAAATTCTTTGTACTCATTCATCTCTTTGTTGGTCTCATCCAGTTTTTTCTTAAAGGAGGTGATGGTGGTCTTAAATTGGTTCTCTTTGACCTGGATTTCGATGAGCATGGCATCTGACAACCTTTTCGCTGTTTTTATAATTAGGACTATGCAGTCCCTGGTGCAGTGACATGCTATCTGCGCCCAGTCTTTCCTGAAAGAAGGATCTTCCAAAAAGATCCTGGGTGCATTGGTGACCAGTAGCCCTTTAGGGGCTGTGTTGCTGCGTAAATATTCGGTAAGGATCCCTCCATGTAGAATTGTCCGAATTCTGTTTCTCTTTTGCTCTGTGAGCTTCTCCCAGTCAGTGGTTTGTGAAATGGTTTGAGAAATATTAAAATCAGCGAGTAACGGTGGGCCTGAGAGGATTTAATTTATATCCTCTTCTGTGAATGTTAGGCCTGGGTTTTCCGCCATTTTTGCAGAGGAGTAGTATTTTTGCAAAGAAAGAGCTCTCACAGCTGTGCGCTGTCTAATGTATGCAAATCAATAAGAGAGAGAGGAAAAAGTCAAAAAGAGCTAGTTCGTTTCTCCTGTATGAATCAATGTGGGTCTCCGAAGCGGCCAAACACCAACGGAATCCCAGACCAAGGCTGCAACAGGTATTAACAGAGGGCAGTGGACCTTGATGAAGTAAGTGGAGCACCCGGGCTCACATACCAGATAGCGCGGAGGGCCAAAACGGCACCCGGGACTTTGCCTAGTAACCTTTCACTTTCTAAATTCCAGCGTGTGACTACAGGCCCTGCCCCCCTGCGGGATTCATGTTGTCTATGGCGATTCTACCATAGTAAGCATTACTTAAAAATTCTTTGAAGCTATACACCTCGCCGCAAATTAGCCGCTGCGGACATTTCTCACTGTAGCGCATACAACCCGATAATAAAACGCGATGCATGCATGGGTGTAACATACTGTCACCACTGCATAGATCAACTAAGGATCGAGTCTGACACTGCGTGTGGCGCACATGAGTGCATGAATCTCTCATGTTTAAGTAATTATATGTTTTATGTTTCTGTGTTTGTGTTTTGTCTTATTTCCTTTGCAGATCACTACGGCATAATCTAAGGACAATTAGTAGGAAACAACTGGTTTCCCTCCTTTTTCAATCGCACCTTAGCGCGTGCAACACTTTTTACGCAATCAGGTCAGGTAGACTTAAACCTGACGGGTTTATACACTGTTTATACACTTTTTTCACACTGGTGTCCAAACTTAAAACTCTACACATATCCGCATCTCTTTAATTTTAACCCTGTCATAGGGCCCACTATTAAAATTAATTCACAAAAGGGACCCTATAGATAGTTTTAACATCACACTCACTGCACCACACTGCACAAAATACCCGCTCCGCTGTAGTTCAGGCGTCTCAGCACACCCAGGGTGCACTCGGCACCTTGGGTGGGACCCGATGATGAAGCATGCCACCAACTAGGTTGGTGGGTGAGGGTTTTCTTAAGAAACCTACTGGTTTCTCACAAACACAAACATGAGGCTTCAAACTGCGAGCCAGTTCTTCTTGATTACATTGATTATATTCCAAAAAAGTCAGATTAAATCGGCAAACAATGATTGATTTATGTCATCAGCTGGAGCCAGATCTTCAGGCTCACAATAGGAATCCCACATCAATTACACCAATACTTAAAATAATAGCTGAGCTCCGCGCATCCACGCTGGTGATCTGACATAATCCTGTTCCACAATCCTACCCAGTGCTGTTATTCGGAGGCCGGAACGACTGACCTGCCGCTCGCTGCGATATCCGTGGGCCGCGGACCGGAGCAGCTGTAGTGGGCCGTAAATCCTTCGCTGAGGCTCCCGGCGCCCGGCCGGACCTACCGCTGCTGGCCTCCTTCCTGCCCTTGACGGAGTGCCGCTGGGAGTCGTGGGGTCGGATCGGGCCCCGAGGTGAGATGCAATATCCGGCGGGGGTCCTGCTGTATGCGGACGGCTGGCAGGGCTCGCCTCCGGTGTCCCCCTTGTTTGCTGGCTGCTGTGGTATCTGGCTCTGTGCCCCGGCCGGGGCCTGGATTTCGGGTCGGCTCCTCGGTGACGGGCCTCGACCTGGGTGTCGGCCGGCGGTGGTGGGCTCCTGCGGGGCCCCCCCCTGAAGACCGGGAGGCGCTATACGCCAGACCCTCTTCTCCTCCATACTTACGAGGGATTCCCCCCGGCCGGGGGATATGGCAGGGCTGGACCCCTGGTCTGAAGGCGAATCACTACTCAGTTGAGTAGCATAAGGTGGCACTGTCCCATGGGTAGACGCAGCACCTCATAGCCCTCAGCGCTGCATTGGCATGGATACTCCCCTGCCCCGATTGATACCGGGTGGGCCTCAAAGCGCATTGTGAGATCTTGCGCTGGGGCGCAGCGGCCGCCACCCCCTCTCTCCACCTTATTTAGGACTACAGCACAGCTGCCGCTGGCCGCATTAGACGTTCGCCATCAGACCCGCTACTGGGCCTGAACGACGCGGCGGTGGGTGCTGCATGCTGAGACTTGACTCGGAGGCGTGGCCTGGTCGACGGACGGCGGGGCTTGGTGCATGGCGGGCTGGTGGTCTGGCGAGTCTGGTCCCGGTAGGGGGGCCTACTTGGCCGGCCGTCACTGGCTGCAGAAGCGGCAGGGCGAGGCCCAGTGCGGCTTGCGGCTCAGGGACGGCCTGTTTCCATGAGGACCAGCCCGCGGTGCCCCCCCCACGAACCTCCGGCAGTGACGGATCCGTGATACATCTTGGCCTTGGTCGCTATTTCTGGGCTACAGAGAGCCCCCCCCTGAGGTTCATTTGGATTCCTTGATAGATCGTCCTGTGGCCCAACGATGGGGAAGGGTAAACCTGGTGGGGTAACCTCGACCACTATACCACAACGACGGGCAGAGGGGCCACAGGCGCCGCCATCCCGGATAATGCAGTGCTCTTGGCGGCCATCACGGAGGCCAGGGACACTTGATGCAAAAATTGGCGCAGTGGGATCCGAGGTCTCCTTCCTTCGTCAGGACCTACGCAAGGCGGTGGATCGCATCACTGAAGCGGAGACACAGGTCTCATCTGTCGAAGATACAGTTTCTACCTTACAACAGTGCATCAACAAACTAACAGTGATTTTGCAGGAGCTGGCGTCCCGGGTTGAGGACGCGGAGGGCCGCGCTAGACGCAACAACCTCTGTTTTGTTGGTTTTCCGGAGGGTTGTGAGGGCACTTCCATGAACCGTTTCCTCACCCAGTGGCTCAGAGATCTTCTACCAGATGACATGCTGTCCACCTGCTTTGTGGTGGAAAGAGCTCATCGGGCCTTGATGAAGACGCCTCCCCCCGGGGAACACCCACGACCAGTAATCGCCAAATTGCTTAATTATGCTGACAGAGATGCCATACTGCAATTTGCTAGATTACACAGGGACAAGCTCATTTTTGACTCTAGGCAAATAATGATTTTCCCAGATTACACCCGTCTGGTCCAACAGCAACGACAATCCTTCATGGCAGCAAAGCGGCGGTTGAGAGATCTCAACATCCAATATACACTCCTATATCCTGCCAGGCTATGTGTGGTCTACAATTCTAAGTCCAATTTCTTCGATACACCGGAAGCAGTGTTTGCCTGGACTGACGAACGAACCCATTTGAAACCTCGCTCTCTACCGCCGCTGGAGTCCGATTCTTCCCGAGGATCGCAGCGAAATCAACCCAGAAGGACAAAATCAAAGCGGCGATATAGATCTGGATCTGATCGACGCTCCTCCAGCCCGGAGCGGGCATCTTAAGTTGACCCAATGCTGGAAACTTGGGGTCCCGGTCCCCGCCGATTGTGTGCTGTTTTACCTAGATCACTTATGCCTGCACTGGGTCAGCGTGGACAAAACGCTCAGTAACTGTCCTGCCCTTGACATTTCCACCCCATGTTGAGGTTTTAGGGATATTTTGGGAACCATTGGAGAGGGGCCTCTCGGCTCCCCCGTTGGGGGCTGGGGGCGCCCTTCGCTGCGACAGATACTCCTTGGTTTAGGCAGTATTGGGGGGGGGGTGAGGGGGGTTGGAGGGGTTACACAGTTATTGTTCAAGTTACTTTTGGTTCTTATACATACGCAGACACGCAATTCCATTTCAGCTAGATTTGACATCTGTAATTAGCATACACACAATAGATGGCGCCTCAGGCTAGTGTCCCCCCACTGGGAGCTTTGACAGTGGTAACATTGAACGTTAGGGGAGTACTCAATAAGGTCAAGCGGGGTGCCATTCTCCGTCAGGCCAAGCGTTACGACGCTGACATTTTTCTCCTGCAGGAGACTCACTTATTGGGAACCAAGGCTCCTTGCTTGGCCAGGTTTGGATACCAGTGGATTTATCATGCCGGGTTTACGAGGGGTTCCCGGGGGACAGCTATACTCATTAACCGCCGTATCCCGTTCATTCCCGTGAAGCAGTGGGCGGATCCCGGGGGGAGATATATCCTGATATCTGGAACCATTTACGGCGAACCCATTTGCATTGGCAGTATCTACCCCCCATGGGCTCGGCCTTCCTTGACAAAATCACTCGTCTATGGGGTGAGCTTCCGGATGGTTTGTCCCTTCTGGGGGGGGGGCTGGAATGACGTTATGTCCTCATTGGACAGAAGGCGTGGGTCCGGTTATGGACTCTTAACGGAGGCCCCCAAACTGTTCCAGTTAGCCAACACATTGGGATGGTCCGACATATGGCGGGAATACCACCCTGCTGAGGCAGGTTATACCTATGTGTCTGCTGTCCATGGTTCCCTATCCCGGCTGGATTATTTCTTTACACCAAATAGGTACATCCACAGATTCTCGAAGGTATCTCACCTACCCAGGGGGCTGTCAGACCACTCCCCGGTTCTTGTCAAACTCCATCTAAATTTTGTAAGCCTCCCTGTAGGTGGCGAATGTCGCCATGGCACCTTCGGGATCCCGAGTATCAGGAGACAATCGCCGGGACGATCCGGGAATTCCTAGATATGAATGTCGCCTCTGCCCCATCCAAAATAACCCTTTGGGAAGCCTTAAAACCCACTCTCCGGGGGCGATATTAGTTATCGTACAAATGAGAAGCGCAAACAGTCTGCCCAACGAGCTGAACTAGAAGCCCACCGTATTTCCCTTGAAACACAATATAAACAGGATCCTAGTCCTTCCCTCCGGCGTAACTTACTCCAAGCTCAACAGCTGTTACAACAACATCTCATGGAGGAAGCGAAAGACATCTGGTTGGCGTCACAACACCGGATTTATCAATTGGGTGACAAGTCAAGCCAAATGCTTCACAGAATGTGTCAGGCGGGCGGTCCCCGGCCGCTGTTCCAGTCATCCGAGGGCCAAATGGTGTCCTTCACTCCTTCCCTGGGGCGGTCGCCACCGAATTTGCGCGTTACTTCTCGGCATTATACACGTGGCAAGAACAGCTCTCAGAGGCTCTCATCGCAGAGTTCCTTCGAGATATTCCTCCCCCGCGACTCTCGGATCTGATGAGAGACCAACTTGAGGCCCCCATTACAATAGATGAATTAACTACTGCATTGGAGGCAATGCACTCGGGACGGGCCCCTTGCCCCAATGGATTCCCCATGGAATTTCTCCGATCGCATATGACTACCTAGGGCCCGCATCGGTTGGGGGTACTACAAGATGCCCTCGAGCAACGCATATTGCCACAGGATTGGCAGTGTGCGGAGATTGTCCTCTTCTTAAAACCTGGGCGTCCCCCAGAAGACCCCTCCTCCTATCACCCCATTTCCTTGATCAATTTCGAGCCCAAGCTTCTGGGCACGGTTCTAGCCAATCGTCTGCGGACCTGTATACAGGATTTGATCCATTTGGACCAATCGGGCTTTATGCCCAACGGGCCACCCGCCACAACATCCGTCGAGTCTATAATGCCATGGCTTTGGCCCCGGAATTGGGTCGTCCTGCTCGATATTTCTTGCCGACATTGATAAAGCATTTGCGGTATGGGTACGCAGGGACCCAGTGCTTCAGGGTTTTGAATGGCCACGGTCGCAACCTGACCGCATTGCGTTATATGCGGATGATGTTCTTTTCTTTATGACAGACCCATGGATCTCAGGGCCGCGGATTCTACAGATCCTCCGAGTTTTTGGTCAGACCTCGGGGCTCCATACCAATCCCTCGAAATCAGTGTTATTCCCGGTATGCGGTAACCAGGGAAGAAATACTTGGGCAATCCAGTTGAAGCATGTATCGGAAGGATTTAAATATCTGGGTATTTTCATGTCTCCATGTCCACGGATTTCATGGACACATAACATAAACCCACTTCTTGCTGGCCTCCGGGACGAAACGACCATATGGTCAGCGCTTCCCCTTTGGCTCTATGGGCGCGCAGCAATCTTTAAAATGGTTTCCTTACCTAGAATATTGTATCGACTGAGGAATTTCCCATATCATATATCGCGGGCATGGTTTGCACAGATTAACGCCATTCATAATAATTTCCTCTGGAATGGAGGGGCAGTTCGAGTGGCGCTCCAAACCTGTGCACAATCTTCGTATTGCGGTGGCATCGCGGCTGCACATGTGTACGCCTATTACGCTGCGTCACATCTATTAATCATTAATTAATGGTGGTACAGTACGCCAGCAGATCCAGCGTTTGCCTTGGAACATGGAGTGATGGAGGGCATTCCCCTCCTTCGGCTACTATACAGCACCCAAAAACTCGACTTCCTCCCCCATGCCGGCAGAACAGTGATTCGGCTCTGGAGGTATACTGTGGGACAGATGGGGTGGCGTGGGCGTCTGACCCAGGTGACCCCCTTATGGCATGGTACGCATTTGCGCCAGGTGGCTGCTCTACCATGATTTCGTAAGTGGGATTTTATAGGTATTTCCACCCTTGGTGACGTTATGAAAGGCACTACGTTGAAGTCCTTCCAACAGTTGCAGGCGGAATTTCATTTGCATAAAACTCAATTCTATAGGTATCTTCAACTACGCCATGCTCTTACTCCCACGATTCTTACCCTAGACACCCTCCCAGAATTCCATCCATTTGAGGGCCGCCTTCTTATGGGGGACCTAGGGGCTCATAAAATCCGACAAATATATCAGACTTTGACGACACATGCCAAAACGACACTGCACAAGACCAGAGAGGCGTGGCAGGCAGACATTCCAGACTTGACCGATGATGATTGGGCTGAGACAGTGGCTAGCCCTCGGGGTGCGGCCGTGTCCTGTCGATCAAGCCTCATTCAATTCAAATACGTACACCGCGTGTATTATACTAGACTTCGTCTCTGGAGGATGGGGGTCATCCAGTCTCCCCAGTGCTTACGCTGCAGAGGGGAGGAGGGGACATTTATGCATACGGTCTGGGATTGCACGGCGGTTCAGCCATTCTGGCGTAGGGTCTCGTATTGCCTGGGTGAGGTATTGTCCTGGGATCTCCCATATGACCCCAAACTGTTTCTGCTACACAGCACCAATGGGATAGGGGGGAATCGGTATAAGCAGCACTTGCTTTTTCTGGCCCTCACTATTGCCAAGCGTGATATTGCTCAGCTGTGGAAGGGGACCTCCCCCCCAATGATAGGGAAATGACGAACAGAGTTAGACAGATGTATGGGTGCAGAAATTGCGGTTTTCCAAGCGCGAGGATGTCCCCAGAAACACAGGAAAATATGGTCCCGATGGGCAACATATCGGAGCATAGATCTTCCTCCCTTTCCCTCTCAGACCACCTGATGTGTGAACCCCCCCATTCGTTCCTGACCATAACATGTCATGATAAATACCTTCTTACTGCAGGGGTGGGCACTCAAACATACGCACGCACATACACGGATTGCGGGATTGTCTGCGCAAAGTTGTTGTTATTATATATGCAAATTGTTACTATTTTTGTATACAAATGCGGTACTTTTGTATTGTCCTTTATTTCCATATGTATATACAGGGCTGCTGCCCAGATGGTACCTTACAAAGTCAATAAAATGTGTTTTAAAAAAAAATACTCAATCATACCATTACTGCATTTTGAGGCCACAGGATCATTCCTCTACACTGTTGCAGTGTCTGGTGCAATGTCACAACCAACTTGCAGTGGTGCGGTACAAGAACTACTTTCTACAATGATGAGACACATCAACAGCTTCATACACTTAACACAAAACAAGGTTTTTGCCAATGTAAATGGATATTAGTATGCTTTGGCTTGACTACCACATGTGGTTAGAGCAATTTAAACAGCACCTATTGCCTTGGTGGCAACATTCAACAGACAAGTCTAATGCAGTCTTCAAAACTTCCATTCAATCACTGTGCTTGTTGTCTTTCTACAAGATAAGTACACCAAAAGTCTGTGTGCCTTTCACAGGATCAACCCATGTTCCCTTTGTACTTCCCAACAGCACCATATAACAGCAAATGTCACAACTTTGAAATGTCAAAATGAAGATGACATGGTAAAAGAACCTAAACCAGGAACAAAAGCAAAAAAACTTTAAATTACATTAAAAAATAGACACATTACTAATAAAATATTTGGAGGACACATTCCTAAGGACAATCAAAGATAAACAATGTAAATGAACACAGTTGTCAATATTTAACAACTTTGATCAACAAACAGCTTTTCCCTGGATTTTCCTTACCTCGCCCTTTCTACAAAATATCCAGCACAGACTGTCATCCTCATTAGATTAAAAGTTGGATTTAACATTTATTTTCTAAGACTGTAAATATATACTCATGAGAAAAAGTTGTCAATAACTTCTTGCCGTAAGTCAATTCATTCCTCTGCACCACTATCATATCCTTTTGGCATTTCAACATCCTCAGCCGGTGGCTCTTCAAGGTCTCCATCCTCTGCGATGTATGGGATGTTGTGCAACAAGCAGCAGACCATGGTGATTTGGCACACCTTATTGGGTGAGTAGAGGAGGGCTCCACCAGTCTTATCCAGACAGCACAATCTGGCCTTAAGTAGCCCAAAAGCATCTCTACTGACCTCCATGTTCTTCCATGGGCCTCATTGTAGCAGACTTCCCCTCGCGTTGTTGGATTCCTCAGCAATGCCAACAACCATGGTCAGTTAGGATAAACTGAGTCTCCTATATGACAAAAAAAAGAGGCAAACAAATTATTATTATTGTAGATAATGAAACTTGAAATTAGCCAAACAACATATATTGACAGATTATACTTACCAAAAAGCCAGGCCCTCTAAGGTGTAAGTTGTGGCATTTGCAGGGGTATGCTGCTCTTCTGTAGTACAAAGGAATATTGGGCTGATCTGGGGAAACGCTTACAGACACTTTTGATGCACAAATCAGGTAAGCAGACAACTTGCACATTGATTGAATGGAAGTGCTTCCGATTCCGGTAGACTTGTTCCCTGGCGTGTGGTGGCACTAAGGCAATGTGTGCCATCAATTGCTAAACCCTTCGCATTCGCCAATTCCTCATGTTGTGGTAACTGGTTGAAGCTGTTAATGTGTCTCATCATTGAAGAAAGAACGTCTTGTAGCACAACATTGAAAGTTGGTTGTGACATTAAACTAGATACTGCCATGGTTTATGGGAATGATCCTGTGTCCAAAAAACGAAGTACTGCCATGAGTTTGACAATTGGTGTAATAGGTGAGGGATTTCTATTGTGAGGCAGAAGATCTTATTCCAGCTGATGACAATTCCAGTAGAGTTTGCATATTCATTGTGAATTGTTTGATAATATCCCTTTCTTCCATGGTGGCATGATTTGGAATTGGTTGGAACACTTGAGGCTGTCGTCTCCTCACTCTTCCTGGGTTCATATGTCTGCAATAAAAAAGTGTCAACATATTAAAACATTTACAAACTTTTTTATTTTAATGCAACACACATTTAGGGCCTGATTTAGATTTTGGGGACGGGTTACTCCATCACAATGGTGACGGATATCCTTTCCACTGAAATATAAATCACATAGGATATTTTGGGATTTATATTTCGGTGGACGGTTTAACCATCACTGTTGTGACAAAGTAACCCGTCCGCCGAAATCTAAATCAGGCCCTTAATGTTTTCCTAAAAATATATATATTTTCTTAACATAATTTAACACAACATGCAATATTGACATTTATTTTTACAAAAAGATACATTTTACCTGTCTACTGATTACAAAAATAATTTGTAAATAATACATTTAAATATATATGATTTACAACATCTTTTTTTTCTAACCAGAATACCGTCAATGGAAGTGCAAACAATACCACACAACTATCGCATTTAACCTTAGTAACGCACTACTTTATGTTTATTTTCAAATTAGCGAGTGACTTTAGCATTTTGTATATGTAAACAGACTAGCCACCATTTTGAGTCGTGGTGACGCACAAAACATTCACAAACACACTATTTGACTATCTAAAATGGCGGGCGCCTAACCTCGCCATCAGGACATTTGGAATTAGACAGCCGTGGTGAAAGTTACCAGGTAGTAGGTGGGGAAACACCACGACAGACACTGCCATAGGCTAACGTGTGTGAAAGCAAAGCACGAAAGCCAATGGCTGTGTGCGTCTCAGTTGGTGATCGTGTACATCGTGCACATGTACGCAGCGTTTCGAAAAAAGCTCACTTGCCTCCTAGCACTGCAGCCAACAAGACCTCCTCTACTTTTGTTGCTGTTTCCGACCTCTGGGAACCAGGATGAGAAGGTGACAGGACTCCAGCCTTCTAGCCAGTAGAGCTGAAATTGCTCGCAACGGGGGTCCTGTCCCTCTACAGCCAGCTTTACCAGAGGAAAAAGGTGTTTATAATGCATTAGTGAATCTGTCTAACTGTTTTTTTTAAAACACAGGCTAGAATGTCCCTTTGAGTTCCTGAGTGAAGAGTAGTGATTGAAGTGAAGTGTCATTTATTTTTTACATTACATAAAACAATGATGCTGTGAATATTTTAGTATTTTATGATTAGAAAAAACTACAACATTAGTATGTGTTGTGTGTTTTGAGTACTACATTTTATTTGGTATGTATTTTGAAATATATCTATGTATATATATGAATTTCAAGTGAAATGTAGAAATTTCACATCATGTAAAAATTTAAAGCACATGTCTTCTTTACAACTGTACATATATATGTAATTTTTTACATACCAAATTAAAATGATTTTTGCTATGACAAATCACTCAGCCTAGATCAGGTGTCTTCAACCAGTCGTTTAGGAGCTACCAGTAGGTCCCAGACACCTTCAGAGTAGCTCACAGCCTTGATTTCTTTCTCTAACAAGCACAAGGTCGTATGCTCATTTCCAAGTTAAGGGAAGGCTGTGTTCATGTAACATCATGATCATCAGGTTGCAGACAGCAATACCTGACAGTGAGCAGTGCTCAGGGTTGGATTGGGATTAAAAATCGGCCCGGGCAAGCAAAAAAAAATGTGGCCCACATTTGCATATTGCCTTTTGCAAAACACTGCTTCGGCGAAATTTTATTTAAAAAAAAAAGGGGGGGGGGGGTAAAAAATAAATGCACGGATTAGTTTACACTGGTGAAACGCACCTGAAAACAAGTGAGGCCACTTCTGCTCAGGCCCCCTGCCCCCGCTCAGTATGCACACATTATTTGGCCGGCCCAGCAAGAGAAAGGGCGTGACACCTCAGCCCTTTGATAAAAGGGAGGTAATGGATGCCCATCTGCCTCCCGAAAGGCCACTCAGGCACCCACTGGGCCGCTGGCGGTATCCGAACAATGCAGACACCACCCAAAACGGCCCCCCAGACTGCTCAAAAAAGCAGCCCACAGCTGGAACTGGACACCGGCCCCTCGGGCATTGCCCGAGTGCCCACGTTACCAATCCGACCCTGGCAGTGCTCCATTAGATTTGTGGGCCAGGCTGGGGCTTGTCAACTCAGAATTGGAGTTGTGAACAAAATTATGCTTCGGAATGATTTTAAATGGAAGAAAAATGAAATGGAGAGTTATTAATTACATGAACAGTTCAAATTTCACAGGCTCTCAGTCACCCATACAAATATATCCCCTTCATACGCACACATGTTCATACATCCCCAAAGAGCACACTCTCACTGACACACATGGCAGTCCTTTAATAGTGACTTTAGTCTTGGCATTTAGTTCAAACTATAGTAGGCGGCTTCAAGTAAATGTAGGTGGGCATGGGGGTGTCTGGTTCTAATGCACAAGTTGTTTAGCCTTCAGTATTTCCCAGTGATATTCACTGATGAGAAGCAGCTCATGACTGATGTAGTAAAATTGTGTTACATTTATACAGACAAACAAGTCGCAAGAAAAAATCTTTTGTCTTTCATTTCTTGTATCCATACAGGTCAACACCCATCAGAAAAAGGAGATATGGAATGCCATTGCCAAGAAGGCACGCACCCTGGGGGTCTACAAGCGGCGTAGCATTCACTGTCGGAAGAGGTGGGAGGACCTACGACGCTGGACCAAGAAGTCATCAGAAGTCCAGCTCGGCAAGTCCTTACAATGTGGGAAGCGCATGAGCTGCACCCTGATTTCCCTAATGTCCCGCACACTTGCAGTGGCCTATCTGGACCTTGATGGGTAGTTTAGAGGCCAACAGCAACATCAAGGGGGTAAGTCCTAGTGTGAGTTCTACATGTTAAATAACTAATTTGTGTTACAGCAACTAATTTTGCCATCAACATTAGGGTTGACACATGTGCAATGCAGAAGAAGAGTTCTTGAAGGTGTAAGATTTGCACAAGGTGTTTGATGATGTGTTTTGTTTATGAATTTTTAAAAAGGATACCACCTGATTTCTGTTCACTGCCAAAGGACTGGTTTCAGCAGACACATGACGCCCTAAACAACAAATATACATGAGTTTGTTTAATGTTCTAAGAGACAGTTGTACCAAACAGGCCACTAGTCTTTATTGTGTCAGGTGCGATGCTTCTTCACTATTGTAAATGATGTAAGGTTAGCCCTATTACAGGTGACATAGCATCAAATGCACTTATGATGCAGTGGATGTTCCAAACGTCACACTGGTAAGTTGGTTTAACACACAAACAAAAGTGAGCCCTAAATGTTTAGTAACATCAGATTCAATAGCCAAATTTTAGATTCAAAACATATCCCAAATGTGTTTTGATCACAAAAAACTGTTACAGAGAAATATAAATGGATAGGAGACATGCTCATACATGATATAGGAGCGATAATGGGGAAATACACAACTGTGACCAAATGGTTTCTGAAAATGTTGCCTACATGCATGAGTGTATGCTTATGTAGAACCAGAGTTTAAGAGCCTTGAAGCAGGTGAAATATGAAAATGTTTTGTGATCAGAGTTCATGATCAGTTCTAGTTACACAGATACAAAAAAACTATTTGTATATGTCATTTCAGCATCATCAGGAGCAGGTGGAGGAGACATTGGCCAAGTAGGTGGGGATGCAGCTTGCCACTGTAGTTCGGGTGCTGAGACCACTGACACTGAGGGACCCAGTAGCACAGAGGGTGAGGGGCCTGCAATGGAGGCCACCAGCTCAACAACATCATCTTCAGAGGCCTCCACAAGCGAGCAGTCCCTAGTGATGGTGGACCCCACAGGAACGCTACCAACTGCATCTTTGTCAGCCCCCCAGAGAACCATCGCCATCCTCCCTCCTGCTCCCCCCAGTTGGCCAAACCCGCCCACCTAAAAGGGGTGGCATCTCCTTCGCTGCAGGCACCTCACCCCCGTCCCTGTCCTCCCGGCTGCACTGAGTGAGGAGGCTATTGACCTCCTACGGAACATATCTGCAGGCCAGACTCAGGACTGCATTCCTGAATGCCATCCAGGGGCTTAGTTGCCACATGCAACAAATAGTAGCTTACCTGGGGCTGTATCACAGGTACAGCACATTTTCCTTGTTTGCACCAAGCGCACCTTTTAAAAAGGTGCGCCTGGTGCAAACAAGGAAAATGTGATGTATTAGGATGAATGCACTGCCCCCAGGGCAGGCACGAATTCGCGCTACCCCCAGGGCAGCGCCTTCATGTGAAAAAATAGAGCGGCTGCTTTGAATCCGCTCGACGTTTCACTGTGTAGGCGGGAAAATAGCCTGCACTTTGAAGGGGGATTAGAGATCCCTTTGCAGGCGGGTGCAGTGAGTGGATGCATCCGCCTGCAAGGGGATGTCAAAGGGATCTATGGGACCCACTTTCCCCACTCCAGAGGGCTGCCATCAGGGGGTGCACTGACAGTGCGCTTCCTGACAGCTTCTTTGCCTCTGCGCCTGCATCTATAATACAGCACGGGTACAGAGGCAAAGGGATTCCCTCATTTGCATGGGGCCACGTCCCCGTGTAAATGAAGGAACGCCCTTTGAAGATAGCGCTGGCGCGTTATGTGTGCTAGTGCAATCGGTATTACAGAAGGTGACACAGAAGCATATGCAGCCCCTTCTGTAATACCAAAGGGCCCCGGGGTGTACAAAGCGGGCGCAAACGCCTTTTGCGCCCCCGGGGCACTTCTGTAATACGGCCCTAGGAAGGCATTCATAGTGCTATGTCTGGCATGCAGAGAGCATGTACAGGCCTAGCCTCCTCACAGACCACAGCCTACCAACTAGCCTAACCTTGTGCCCCAACTCAGGCCCCCACCCCATCCCAATTCCTTATTCCCAGCCCTGTCCCAAGCACACTCCTTCCTTTGCACACACTCACTCCAAAACACACAAGCAGCACACCCACACAAAAACACAAACACACCAAAAAACATAGGCACACACCCAAACAACATACAGACAGCACACCCACACCAAACACCATCACCACCGCCACCACCAGCACATCCACGCCAACACCCACCACCATACCAACACCCACTACCCCCACCACCAGACCCACCACCACACTCACAATCACCAGCACACCCATAGACACCACCCCATCACCACACCAACATGGAACACCACCAGCACACCCACAGATAGCACCCCCCACCACACCCCCAAGCACCACCACCAGCACACCCACAGGCACCACACCCACATGCACCACCACATCCACAAACACCACAACCACACCCAGCACCTAAACAGCACACTCATCCACACACACAACCATTAGAACCAGCACCCATAAAACACAAACGCCCACACTCACCCGAACAACATACAATTAGGAAGAAACACACACCCAAATGTACACGACATATGCCAGACCCACATGCAACTGAAACCTCAACAGGCACATGCACATCTCTCACTGCCACTCCCTCTACCTCCCAAACCCAACCTGCTCCTAACCATCCTACCCGTTTTCCCCATGAAGATTATTTATTTGCCCTTGCCTTGAACCATTCCAAACCCCAACCTGCCCCTCCCAAACACCAAGCCACCTGTTTCAAAACCCAACCCACCCTTCCAATACCCAAGATCACCCCTCTCAAAGTCAAAACCACCCCTCCCAAAGCCAAAACTACCACTCCCAAACCCAAGAACACCTCTCTCAAACCCCCCTCCCAAGAAAGATCATTGAGGTGCCTGCTCTCTGCCCACTAGAAGTCCCTACCTGAGGAGGTTCCCCTTAGCAGTTATTTAGGAGGCAAGCTTAGTGCTACAGCACAACAGTGCACTGGATATTCTGATCTATTGCACTGCCATTTATTTAACTTTTTTATTTGAGAGACGTATCTCTTTTGTGTAATAAACCAGCATTTTGATTTCCCTACATTTGTCCTGACATTAATTCTCCTTGGCAATTGTTTGATTTCTAGCAATGTTTCTGACTAAAATGTGAAGTACATATTTTTATTTACCATTATGGCAGGAAAAGCAGCATTTTATTTATGTTTACTTTGTAAAGTGCATACACTGGTGAAAATAGTATGTGATGGGCATTTGTATTTTGGTGCAGCCATTCATCATAATAATGGATACTTGCACCAACTAATAGATGTCTGAAACTATTTTTTGAAGTGTTACTACAGATGTGTTTATTTCACCTTGGTTACTGATAGGAATATACACATATGCATTACCCCTTAAAAAATAAATGTGACTAGTTAATTTGGATACAATACAGGACTTGCACTAAACAAGGGGAAATGTTACATGGATGAACATGTTGAATGATTCAAATTTGGGACTGACATTGATTTTACAGGTAATTAATAAGGTAAAGGTTATACCATGTCTAGTGCAATTTCTACATCATATTACATTGTACTTATCCCAATGATGTATAATGCATATGTTTTTTATTTGACAATTTCTGAAATGTATTTAAACCCACCTGTATGGTGACCTTTTGATTTTTTGACTGATATCCTTTTTTGTGTCCATTTTTTTGAAGGCAGCTAGCACTAAAAAATGAAATACAATGTAATCATACAGGTGTGTTTCTTTAAAAGCTTCAACATTACAGACATATGCATTGCACATTGGAATGCTATTGCTTGTAAAAGAGATTTAAAAATGCACGAGTCCAGTGCAAATGTTAACACACAAGTCAAAAGATAACAGGTAAAAGTGAAGCTTACCGGCGAATACCAGTGTGTATCTGGCTGTGCAACCCAACGCTGACCCGCAAACGGCGGGTCACCATTTCTCTGATGAATTCATGTTAAATGCTAAAGGAACGGAGCATTTTTGGGTGATGCACGCCGAATCTGATAAAATTAGAAAGCATTACTACGATTAAAAGTAAAAAGGGTGTGCTCCAGGTCATTGTGTTGTTGTGATGTACATTAAGCCGTTCCAACCCTGGCTAGCAGCCCGATGGAGGAAAATAAGCAAAACTATTTGAGGATTCGTTTCACGTCAAAGGCTGTTCACTAAAGTTGCTGACACGGAGAAACAACGATACAGATAACATGTATTGGACACAATAGGATCACTGGGATTTCAGAATACCCCTGACGAAGGTCAAACGGACCGAAATGCATTGGGTGATGTGATTGGGACTTTTTGGAGGACTCGAAATTCTAAAGTATTTTCGAATAGGCCTGGATGGGCAATTCTGGAATAAGTAACACGCACAAGAAATTTGAATTTCGTGCCTTTGACGTGACTGATGAACTTTGAATAAATCATGGAATAAAAAGCAATAAGTACTGAATACTTTGTTTCAAGTGTATTAAATGGAATACCAGTGTGTATCTGGCTGTGCAACCCAACGCTGACCCGCAAACAGCGGGTCACCATTCCTCTGATGAATTCATGTTAAATGCTAAAGGAACGGAGCATTTTTGGGTGCTGCACGCCGAATCTGATAAAATTAGAAAGCATTACTACGATTAAAAGTAAAAAGGGTGTGCTCCAGGTCATTGTGTTGTTGGAAAAGAAAGTGTGTAAGTGAGAAAAGGTGAGTTTCTGCCTTATGTCCCTTCCAAACCGCTAACTCAGGTGTGGAGGTTTTACCGCCACAGTTACGTCTGCGGGAAGGCACATCATGATTGGTCCGGCGGACAAACCGGCTGTCATACCTCCAACAGCCGCTTTTGCTTATGGCGCCGTCAACACGGGTGAACATACCTAGAGGAGTCGGCGGCATTCCGATGGTCTTTTGTCCGTCAAACTGCCAACATCTAAATAGAGCAGGCAGCCTGCCTAGTAGGTGGACGGGGGATCTGTCAAAATAGTGACGGCGGGCTCATTACCGCCAAAATCTAAATCAGGCCCTATGTTTTGGATTAGATGTTGCAGCAGTACAAATGTTGTATTAGCGCAGTTATTGTGTTTTTATGTATTACATTTAAGGGGAAGATGTGTGGTAGCCTCAGCCGAGTGGTGTATGGAAGGAGCGAAGGATGGAATGAGTAGAAGATGGAATGCGTGTGGGGGGGCACATTAAAAATATTGTGCCTAATTTAGGTTTGCTTTCATTGGCATGATTAGGCTGCATTAGGCTGCAGCATTTAAAAGAGTGCTTGTTTATTTGTTTTCACAAGTCATGCACATTCGTGTTTTCATTCTATTTCAGAAATTCATTTTAAATTGAGCTGCAAACCATGGTCTCTACTTGCATGAGATAAAATAATATTTCACTAGTTTCCTGCTTAAAGGATGTTCTGATGCTGCAGCATTGCATGGCCACTCAGCTGAGCCTCCATTAACATATCAATGTTATTTATGTGCAGAAGAAGTTCATTGTCATTCTCTTGTGTTTTGCAATAATATTTTCTTCTGCAACAAATTATGTGCACCATTGGCCAGTGATGATGATAATGTGCAAGTATGTGTTATTTTAAAATAATAATGTGATTGGTGCTGTGCAAGCAACATTTCACATCTGCCTATTTATGTAATGTCATGCTACGAAAATTGAGTGCTTTCTTCGTCTAAAACATTATAAAAGACGTGCTTGGAGTTTAGATGCAGCAGTTCCTTTACTTAGACTTTGGATAAGACAGACCTTATGTCAGTCTGCTTGACACTTAGACAGGGCTGGCCTCCTCAACAGGAGAATCTTGGTTTGTGGTGTACCATGATGAAGTGTTTCTGTGGTGTTGGAACCTGATGGAGGTGCTCTAGAGGTGTAGGTCAGAAAGTTGGATTGGTGAGTATTTATAGGATAATGTGTCTATTGTGGTATGTTTTGAAACGCATGCTGACAAAGGCATCCGTGTTATGTTATAGTATTGTGTTTGCGCAGGTTGTTGATATTCTTTTTGCTAGTAATGGTGCACATCGAAATGTCATTGTGATTCATTTTTTTAACACCTGTATTTTATGTGAATTTTGGATTTAAGAGGACTCGAGTCAGGTATTAGGTGTCTGTGGTAGATATAATGGTGAGGGGCCAGTATTAAGTATGACTTGAATTTATGATCCTTAATAGTCTTGAAGTGAATGCACTAATTAGGAGTGGAATAGTGATGGATTATTCTGTGCACTAGGATGGACTACACAACTTCTAAGAGTAGGTTGACGCTGGTCTAAAGCCTTTCTCGGTGTGTGCTTGGTAGTACCTTAAAGTACTACTTCCTTAAGGGTAAGTTTGATTTCTGTCCCATTTCCCAGTAAACAGAAATAGGTTTATTTAATTTGTTATGCCGAATTATTGCATTTGAGAAGAGATTGTGTTGAGCTGCATAATGTGTTTGATCACGCATTGTGTTGCGAATAGTGTTTGAATTCTAAAATGAGTGCAAATTTAGTTAAGTCAAAGTGCAAGTCAAAAGGATAGCCTACACCACCAGTCGGAAGTCTGACCCATGAGATGATCATAAATTAAGGTCATGCACACTTGTTTGAGGCCTAAAGAGTGGCACAAGGCTACGGCAAAAGATAAGAAACTACAGTTTCCAGAAAATGGTACTTTTGATGTAAAGAAAATTGTGTATTTAGACGTTGCTTGTTTGATACAAATCAAAGAGACCTGCACAGTTCGAAGCATTGAATGAACGGGATATGAGAGTCAATACAAAAGTTTGTGAGCTGAGCTTGGTAAGATTGTTCATGATTAGATGGATGCTAGGTTGTGAATGAGGAAAAAAAGACGCAGCATATGGAATGCTGGAGACTATTAGTACATTTCCTGTGACTGATGCAGACCAAATAAAGGATAAAACAAAAGAGAATAAAAATAAAAACGAGGAAGAGAATTACAAAGATGATTCTGATGAAGAAGATGAAGTATTGAATGATTTGTTAACAAGACCACTACCACATAATGAAGATGAAGAATTGAAGTCATGTGAAACTAGTAAGAAATAAATAATAGATTTAGAAGTTGGTGAAACATCAAAGAGAGTGAGAGCAGTGGCTAAGATTGGGGGTGCAGCGAGTGAAGAGGGATAGGCTTAAATAAAGCTTAGGAAAATTACTTTATATCCATTTAGCAATGGTGCCTTTATTTGTTGTCATTTATTTCAAATGAATAAGTATAGTAGTCAGGCTGGCCAATTGTCCAGTCAATGCATATACATATTACTATGGCTTGTTCACCCTCTTTAGCTTTCTCTGGTTTCATTCTTCTTTTTTCTTTTTCTGACGTCAGTAAGGAGAGGCCAACCGATGATTTCCTTGGAAGAAAACTAACAAAATAACCCAGGTAAGTCAAAGTAAATCGAAACACCTAAAACCTAGAATCTAAAAACAAAACATTATGTCATTAAGCCTTTTCTTCTCTAGGGTGTTCATCATCTTATGGTCGCTATTTTCCTCAGGTGAGGTTGGGGTAGCGATGGGATGAAAGGGAGAATGAAAAAATACACCTAGTCGTCTGAGTTTGTTACTCCCATTTTTTTGGCTCTGCCCGTGAATCTCACCCTTAAGCGTAAGGGTTGCACAAAGTATCAAGATTATTCACAAAACAATTGTCTATATATAGTGAGAGTAAGCTAGTTCTCTGCCTATGCCTTTATGCTGCATTACGTATACCCAGTTGACTCCAAAAGACAGTCGGAGCCTCTGGCCTCTTTAAGATCAATAGACACTTCTCAACAACCTATTGTCACTGTTTCCCTTTCTAGCCTCTTTTTAACTCACCCAGGTAGCCACAGCCCTCCAGGACTGTGGCACTCTCGTAAGCCTCTGTCAGTAGCATCCACCACTCTTCGGACCAGCAGCCCTGCCAAGTACCACGCATCAGGCGTTAGACTTAAGCATTTCAGTATGGTGGTCCGCATCACCACACTGAAATGCAAAGCCACGCATAATAGCACCTCGTCAGAAGCGCTAAGTAATCATGATGCACCTTACTGACTGAAACTAAAGCTGGTTTTGTCTGGAGTGTCAACACGCCGTGCACTCTGCTTCCGGCAGGCTTGCGGGCGAGTCTGCAGCTATAAGCTGCTACAGGCATTGTCAGCTTCTTCTGTCTCCTCCCGGTTGTTCAGGCACTCATTGGCACTTTCTAATCCTCTCACTTGACCATCCATTTCTGCCTTCTGCAACCGGACCTCTCCCTTCGTGTTTCCTTGTTACTCTCCTTTTCCCCTGTTCGGCGTCCTCCTCTGAGTTTCTCGTTTCTTCGTTCCTCCTCCTCTCCGCTCTGAAAAATCTAGTCCTTTTTCAGTTTCTTTATGTGCGTCTCTAGTAGGCCTGGGCGGTAAATTCCGTTCCGCTCGCGGAATTTGCGGAATTTGGGTAATTTCGCGTTCCGCGGAGAACGCGAAATTGCCGAAAATTCCGCGATCCGCGATTTCGCGGAGTTTTTGCTTGTTCGCGCTTTCAAAATGCGTGTTCGCGAGATATTTCTCCCCGAGCACGCAAACAGCGTTCGCGAACAGGAAAAAGCATCGCGAACGGGCGGAACAAGCAATTCCGCGTGTTCGCGGAACTTTGCGTGCTCGCGGAGATTTTTACCGTTTCGCGGAGCTTTGCGTAGCGCGACTACGCAAATTCCGCCCACCCCTAGTCTCTAGCTTCTCTCTTCCTCGCCTTTTCTTGTATCTGTCTGTCACTTGTTTATATTACACTTACCCTGTCCTGTTTCTATTTCCAATTCCAAGGTTTTCCGGATCCTGTCGGATGTGCAAAGGAAATGCAGACTTTATACTCAGGTAAGTGGCTGACTTTATTATGTCTGTGTCGTATTGGGTCAAGTGAATTTAAAACAATTTCTTGAATCAGATCATGATCATTAGAAGATTCCAAAATTGAGTTTTGATGAGCTAATGTTCCTGAATTTGACATCAGGGAAGTGAGCTCATAGTGCTTATGAAAAGTTGGGGGCATGGCTAAAGAATTGAGAGTGGTTATAAATAAAAATAAAATTTGCAAACCTCACAAAATAAAAATGACAGAATCTGAAATGCTAAAATAATTCATTTTTAGATGAGAAGTCATTTTTAGAGAAATTATAGAATAATTAGAGATTTTGAGAATATGAAAAAGTATAAATAAGATAGTTTGGATTAAAAATCATCTGAAAGCTGAGGTGAAAAGAGTCATGAGTGAGTCTGAATATGATGTTGTAGGAGAATTTTCATTGAGAGAATTACCAGGAAACCTTGGTATGTTCATGTTCCTTGGACCTATGGACCTTTACAAAAGATTTTGCAAAACTTAGGAAAGATACTGAAAAATGGCACACAAAGGTAGAATTTTTTTAAGTTTCTAAGGTGTTGTGGGCGGATTTGGATGCATTGTTTTTTTATTATTGTGCCAAAAGATTTGTGGACTGATTGCATATTGGTAGTGAAGTGGCTGGACAAAGAACCGCATAGGAATATGCTGACTTATGAGCCTTCACTCATGATGATGGAAAAATATACAGCAGTTATTAATCATTAGAAAGCAAAGGTATCAGCGAAACAGGTAAAGTGGTGAAAGATCATGAGACCAACTGAAAGTGCAGAGGAGTCAGTACATGCATACTATGAGAGTTTATTGCAGATTTATAGGCAATACAGTAGAATGGAAGATCCAATGAAAGAAGGTGCTTTGGGCTTTGTTTTGGGTTTTATGTTGGGTTTACGTCCAGAATTAAGTTTGCAGCTTCAGCAGAGTGTGATGTATTGGCAAGCAAAGTCGCTCAATGAAATATTGGCATACTCAAAATATTGCAGTGATTATTGTGACTATAAAAAGAAATTGACAAAGAGAAGTTGATGTTGGCACAGACTGAATTCTTTCAGCAAAGATGGCAGTTTCAGGGTCCTTCGAGAGTTGGAGGAAGTAGTTTTCGAGATAGAGATTTTAATAACAATGCTAATAATAGACGAGATCTGGAACGTGTCACAGTTGTGGTAAAGAAGGACACTGGAAGAAAAACTGTAGATTTAACGTGAAATAATATGCTAATGGGACACAAATGGTGCCACAAATGAAAGCTATGCAAGAGAATATGATTCCCATGGCACAGAATGGGGTGAGTAAGTCAGTGATCCCAAACATACTAACATCTGTGCAGAATATGCAGAATACATGGCAACTTAATTGAACTATGCCTTCAGCTTCAGTTCTACAACCTCATATGCAGAATAGTACAGACGGATTTTCACAGAATTTCCAATTTCAGCAAAATTTGGTTCAACCCCAAGTGAGGCCATCAGTGATTAGTTATTCGTATCCCAAATATGCAGCTACCCTCAAAGTTCCTCAAGGACCGAATGAAGTGTCTGACTCGACACAGTGATGGTGCCTGAGTGGGGAGGAGGACTGTATGCATAGTGCAGTTCTAGAGGTAAATGAGAATGGCCCATTTATAGAAGGAGAAGTTAATGGCTACTCCATATCATATTTGGTTGACACTGGTGCTACCTGTTGTAGGAAGCTGGCTTTTTATGTAGTATACCAATGTAGGGATACACCATGCAAAAAGTCCAGGCAACCCTTATTGGTTTACAGGGGCTTACTTTAATAATCCCAAGTGCTCTATTTGTGGTAGTGTGGTCGAGCAGCCTAGGCTTGTCAGGGGGAGGGGTGTTGAGCATTTATTGTACACACAGAGCCAATAAATGAGACACACACTCAAAATGAAATCCGAGACCAATTTAGAACAATAACACAGATTTTTATATAATTTTGACCACCAAGATCATCGGAATCAGGTAAGTACTTTCGGAGATAGGATTTCTACAGTAAAACAGTAAAATACTCAAATAACGGTTTTGGAGGCATGAGCCTCCAACGCAGTAATGTTATCCGATGGGAGAAACACACACTGCATACAAATACTTGCAAGTGTTTCTTGAGGGTACCTTTTAGGACTTAAGGTGCTTAGGGGCCAAGGTCCAAGAAACCACCAGCAGTTCAGTTTTTGATGCCCTGGTGAGTACGGGTGCAGAGGTGCTAGTCGTGTTGGAAGCCTTTAGCACAGTGATACTCAAAGTATGGCCCCGGGCCGCATGTGGCCCTTCTGACCTTTAGATGCCCCCCTCATTCACAGAAGCACTGGGCTGCTGTTTACTGGACTCCACTAAACTTTAAAAAGATGTGGGCAAGCAGTTATTTAAATGTTAATTGAATCTTTCAGCAAATGTGGGAAATATGATAAATTCAAAAACTATATTTCATTAACCTGCAGAACCGTTTCACCTTAGTTCATCAGGTTATATCAGTGCATTGAGAAGTATTTTTTAAAAGTGACAGTTTTCAAACATGAATTTAGAAACATTCGTGCTTCCACCCACCCTGACAAATATACCAGTAGTGAACTAAGAGGTAAGTCAGTTGCTATGTGCACCCTTTGGCCAGCCTGGGTTGCTATTATACAGAAACAACCTTATAGTTTATTAAATCAAACACAGAAGGTTTTGTACAGCGCAAATCCTGAAGTCTTGTATTTGGAGGTCCTCTTATATGTGATAATGAAGCAAAAGGAGGGAACATGAAATAAAACAATTGCCTAGGATCCCACAATTTAATTGGGTGGGGAAGCTGGGATTGATCCAGATTTTCGGTTTTCGCATTGTGCAATTCAGCCACTAGATGTACATGCTCTGCCTCTCCTACACCCACCTTACCTCCCCCTCCACCCTCGGCAGCCACCCTGCTGGCTTCAATGCGGCCCTCGGTCACATCACAGACCAAACTTTTTGGCCCCTGGGAAAATGTTTGCGAGTACCAATGCTCTAGCGCTATGTGATAAAGTCAATGGCAGGATACCTGTAAAAGAAAGGCTGTAAGGTGGGGACTTGGGGACCAGTCCGGCAGAACCCAAAGGGGAGCTCAGCTCTTGAGGGCCTCTGGGGTGAGAGGACGCTGTCGGTTTACGTGAACTCGGGCTGTGAGGCGCGGGTGCAGAGGCATTTTGTCTGGTGGGTCGCATGCGTTGGAGGCTTTCACTTCACTTGTGTGACTTTTGGTGTAGGCCTCATTGATCCTGAAGTCCCTCATCGGCAGGTCAGCTTTGATGATAGTGGTGTCTGGGTTGGACACTCAACAAGCCTTGGTTGCAGCAAATGCTCCGGTACCCAGGGATTTGGTGATGTGAGGTTCCTGGAGTATCTAGCATCTCAAAACTCGCTGGAGAGATGGGTTGATGCTCCCTCGGTGGATCCGGTGTACCAGGCAAGTGCGGTTGGTGTCTGCAGCTGGAGGGGAGTGGTTCCTCCACCCTAATGGAGATGCTGCTTGACTGTTGGGTAGTCCTCCAAGCTTTTGGATGATTAGTGTCTTTGCAGTTGCCGATACAGCAGCAGACAGGCATGGTTTGGTGCCAGTTTCAGAGCTGGTCCACAGTTCTTACGATCGCGGCTCTTCTTAGTCCTTCTTTGTTCCCCAGGTAGATGAATCTGTTTCCTGATGTCAGGGGGACCCCTGAATACTGAATTAAGGGGCCCTTAGGGGAGTGTAGGGTAGTAGCCAATGGGCTACTAACCCCTGGGGTGACTACATCGGCTACATGACCACTTCCTGTGGAGAGTGGGCATAATCCTGACCAAGAGTTGCTAGTTTAACCAAATTCAAAATGGTGAAACCCTTTCTTGCCTGTCCACTTCAGATGGCCACCTTAGGTGTGTGCCTAGCATGAAAGTGCAACACGCCCACTGACTATCTAATTTCCCACCTGTTCTGGTGCCAAATGCACCCCCGGGTGAGTTGGGGAGGCTCTAGTGAGCCCAAAGCAAGATGGCTGCGCTTTAGTGTGGCTCCGCTGGCCGGGGCAATAAATCCGACAAAAATCCTGCATTACGACTGCAATCGATAACTCAGAAACACATCAGTCATGAAACAGACCCGCGAAAATACTGCGACGAGCCACAGCGGTAAAATCGGAGCACAGGAAGCAAAGAATCAACTCAGATGCAGCCCAGATCCGAACAACATGGCGGCTGTGGCCTAAATACGACCGCGACCCGCAACACGGCCACAGAGCCAGGACTGGCTGCTGAGGCACTGCGGCAAAGCCTACTGGCCAGATGCTCAAAAGTAAGGATTGCACAAAGCATTGAACAGCGCAAGCGGCGTGTGCTGTGGAGCTGTAAAACGGGCTTTGGAGGCGGCTGCGAACTGCAGCGAAGCGTCTGCGCCCTTGTGATGCCGGTTTACGGAACGGGAGGTGGGTCGGACCACCCAGGTGGCTGTGGCGGACTCAGGAGGGGGCCCTGCCTCTGAGAATGTGCACCCCATGAATAGACATTTGGGGCGGGCTGGAGTCGCGCAAGAGGCCTGGAAGCATTCAAATAGCTGCCCTGAGCGGCTGTAGAGGATAACTCGGCTGCGGGGAAACGCAGACCCTACGTGGAGTCCAAGAGAGCGGGTGCGGGCCACGTGCCTAAAGGACAACGCGGGTGGGGACGCGAGGCTGGCGGCCTGAGCCTACCTCCAGTGTTGACCATATTTGCCACCACGATAACGGCGGGGGACAGCTTGGCGGCGAGAATTGCCCAGTGCCCACTGGCCAACTAGACCGGAAGAGAAACACAACAGGGCAGAGATAATATGGGCAAAGCGGATAAGCAACAATCGACCTCTCCTTCGAATCGCGACGCTCCACTAAAACTCAATCCCACATGCAGTCAGACCCACAGCAGGACATGGCGGAATGGAATGGCACCATTTTGGAAAAACACTACAGGCAATGCAGCAGAGTCTGCAATCTATAGATGGCAAAAAAGATGCACTGAACTTGAGACTGGACCACAGGGCAAGTAAACTAGACAAGCATGGCGCCCGTATCCAAGAGGCGGAGCAGCAAATCTCTACGGCGGAAGATGGGCTGACAACTGTGGCTGACAAATGTTCAGACATCAATCATCCAAGCTAAAAATGAGGACCTGGGGGCCCGCTCAAGGAGGAATAACTTACGCATCACGGGCTTTCCAGGGTCCACGAACACGGGCAAACTAGAACATTATGTGGAATCTCTGCTCAAGGAAATGTTGGGAGCTGAGCATTTTTCTTCTGTGCTAATTGTGGAGCGTCCGCACATATCCCTGGCCCCCCGCCCTATACCGGGTGTGCCGCCTCGCCCCATCATCGCTAAGCTATTGAATGAAAGGGATCGCGACACAGCCCTACACCTAGCACGTGAAAGGGGGAACACAATCTATCAAGGAAACGAGGTAGCACTATACCCGGACTTCACCGCGATGGTCCAGGCAGCGCGCCGGTAATTTCAGAAAGTGAAGCGGAAATTGCAAGCCATGAAATCGCAATATGCTATGCTATACCCAGCCAGACTGAAGATTCAACATGATGGCAGATCGAAAATTTTCACAGCCCCAAAGGATGCAATGGCGTACCTAAAAAAGCTAGAGCACACAGAACGAGTCCAGAAGGGCGCAGAAAATGAACACGACTCAGATTAAGTTCTAACCCGATGAATGATGGCGGCGAACAGGAGGCCGCAGTAAGCTGGACGGTGAGAATACATGGTAATGGATTGGAATCAAGGATAGCCCCACTCCCTGAGAAGGTATGCTACGCATGGAAACTGAGGGCTTCACCTGGGAGTGGTGTGGCTCCTACTGACTGCATCATTACGTGGCGCAGTCCACTTTGTAAAGAACTCACGCAGGTAGAGATGAGAAAAAACAGAAGTGTCTGGCCATGCTAAGTATTACATGCATTTTGATTGCAAGTTGTCTACATACTATCCCCCCGGCCACCCCTGCCTAGCGGGGGAAACGGGCCACTGTCAGCCCCATAGAGGGTGTGCCCCATATGTCTATAGAATCTCTAAATTAGGATAGATATTGGAACAAATGTTATGATAATTATGTTCTTGTTCTCCAGTTAACAAGGTAAGGGAAACTCTTTGGCAAGTTTGGGTTAGCGAGGTGGGAGGGTTTAGGGGGTGTATGCCATGTATAATGCCAGTGATCACAAATGCTATTTGATTGTGACCTCATTCAAACATTATTTGTTGACACATACTGACACATCGTGGAGTAGGTAACACAGCACGATCAGCCGCTGGGAACATATCTTGGGTAACATGAAATGTTAGGGGCCTAAACAACTCAAAGAAAACTAGGCAAGTACTAGCATATCTAGACCGACATAACATCCAGATCGCACTTCTTCAAGAGACCCATTTACACGCCACTACGAAACTCATGTAGCAACACGCTGTGCAGGGGTAAAAGTTGCTGCCTCATACTCTCGAAGGGGGTTGATTCTTATAAAGTGGCAGGTACCCGTGTGATAATGGATGATGTAGGACGGTACATCATACTACAAGGGACATTGTATAATACACTACTAACGATAGCCAATGTGCACGGTCCTAATATAGATGATCCATAATTCTTCACGACTGTCTGGAACCACTTACATACATTGCAATCATCCACAGTCATATGGGGGGACTTTAATACTCCTCTACTCCCGCAGCAGGATCGCTCATCAGCGTCATGCAGGAGTGGTGGATGTGCGGCGGCAGTGCTTCAGGAGGGAATGCGGGAATACGGCCTTTTAGATGTTTGGAGGGTGAGGAACCCCGACGGAAGAGAGGGGACATACCACTCATATATCCATAACCCCTGGTCTAGACTTGACTTCTGGTTACCAGGGATGTGAACGCATGGGTACACAGTGTCAAACACCTTCCCAAATCACTTTCTGATCACGCACCAGTCAAGTTGGTGATGCATATCTCTGGGCAGGAGCGACCACAATTTCAGTGGAGACTGCAAGCATCTGCTTTGATAGACCAGGTCTTCCATGAGGGGGTCAGAGAAGCTATAGTCAGTTACTTCGATACTAATAGAGGCTCGGTGGACAGTGCGGCCACACTATGGGAGGCATTCAAAGTAACAATCCAAGGGGCATGTATGGGGCTCCAGGCTGGGGTTCTGAAATCAATACGCAACTGCTTGAAAACGATAGAATCAATGCTCTCAGATATGGAGAGGTCATACAAATGTACCCCCGATCCTAGTGTGCTAGCGCAGATACGTAGTGGGATTACTGAATATAATGAAACGGCAGAACAGGAGGTTAAACATATGTCACGCAGATGGACAGCGTGGAATTACGGTGAGGGAGGTAGGTCTAACCTTGGGTGAGAACCCACATTGTGGAGGTGATAACGGATGAGGGCACCTCTTGCCATGACACGCCGAACATCCTGAAAACGTTTAAGTTCTATGAACGTATGTATGCTGACCAGGCCTCCGCCACGGATGCCGAAACACAAAATTACCTGGAGGATATCACACTGGTCTGGATTTCCCAGGGGCAAAAAGAGTTCTTGTCACAACCACTTACCATTGATGAAATAAAAGAGGCAATAAACAAACTCCCAAGTCACAAAGCTTCTGGGAGTGATGGGCTACCGGGTGAATTTTATAAAGAGTATGCACATTTATTTTTCCCAAATCTTAATGCAATGTATGAGGAAGCATATCAAAAACAAATCCTACCACTGACACTCCGTGAGGCCCTTATGGTCACGCTGTTGAAACCCGATAAGCCGACTCAACGGTGCGAATCATACTGGCCGCTAGCCCTCATAAACACAGATGCTAAAATTCTTGCGCGACAGAAACTCCTACTGCCGGTCATGATCCTCCTGGACCAAACTGGTTTCCTAACAGAGCGCTCAACCGCACATAACCTGCAGACTCTGTTCGCAGTCCTGCACCAGCTGGACCTGGCACTGCCTGCTGCGAAAGTCATATTGGACACCGCTAAGGCATTTGACTCCATTCAATGGCGCTTTCTATAAAAAAATACTCCACTGTATGGGAGTTCCCGCGACCTTCACGCGCTGAATACAATTGCTATATACCGCACCGGTACGCGTGAATGGCCACACATCTGAAGCCTTTGCGATATGTAGAGGCACAAGGCAAGGATGTCCGCTGTCACCGCTGCTATTCACCATTGCATTAGAACCCCTGGCATGCATTCTGCGACAACGACATGCGGCAACTGCATTGTGATTTCGCCAACATCCCTTGGCGATTTCACTGTACGCAGATGACATGGTACTATAAGTGAGGGACCCCAGGACTAATCTGGAACGCTTAATTAGGGAATATATACGCTACGAAACGCACTCAGGTTTGGGGATAAACTGGTCGAAATCAACTATACTTCCTCTAACCAAGTGCACGAATCCGGTGGCACTAGAATTTCCCCTGGAGTGGTGTGACGAGCCAATTAAGTACCTTGGTATATGGATCCATAGACACCCGAGCTTAGTTCTACAGTATAACTAAGGAAAAATGGTGTCCCGTCTTGAAGAGCAGGTATCGAGGTGGAAACGTCTTCCTTTGTCGCTAGCGGACAGCATAGCGTTAATGAAAATGATAATACTCCTGAAATTTTTGTACCTGTTCACAAATATCCCAATATGCCTACCCCAAACATTCTTCTCAACTGTATGCTCACACCTGATCAGGTTGGCATGGACAGGGAAGCAACCCAGATTAAAATGGGATATTTAACACTACCTTACACACGGAGAGGGTTTACAGCACCAGACCTAAAACTCTATTATCTATGCACACAGGCGCACTTTGCGCACTATTGGCTGCAACCCCCAAAATATCTGCCACACACAGCAGTCAAAGCAGATGCGGCATATTCTGTACCGCTCGAGGCTATGATTCCATATGAATGCAAGGAGGTTATAAAAGACAAAATAAACACTATACACTGTACCACGTAAGCCTTAAAGCCCTAGGACAAAGAGCACAGGTAGCGCCAATCTATGCACCAGCTTTACCACTTGCACATCATCCGAGGATCTCGATATCATCAGAAACAGGCTCACTGGCTATCCTAGGCGTGGCAGGGATACACACGCTGGGAGATGCATACCGAGGAGACAAGTTCATAAATCGGACTGATATACATTGCGAGGGAGATAGATCCCACATGCTCACCTTCCTATACTGCATCTTAGAGCTGCACTCTGCGATTTGTATCCACAGTTCCCTACGGAACCGCCTACGGTAGGAGCGCTCTAGCTGCTTCTGACGACCGACACTCGTTAGCACTTAGTCACGTGATTATATAATGCATCCCAAACTGATGCTCTTCCAACACAAGACGCCTCATTCACTAAATGGAATGAAATACTCCCTGCACCAATCACAACGGCAGACTGGCACGCATGCTGCGCACTTACCTGTCAACATATACCAAACTGCAACCTGAGGATCATACATTTCAAATTCCTACACCAAATGTGTTATACCCCACTCCGACTCAACAGATATGGCCTCAGAGAGCATGCGAATTGTGCTAGACGCTGACTTTATGCACCTGGCGTGGGGCTGCTTGAAGGTACACCACTTCTGGATACAGGTTACGCACACGATATCCGAAATGGTGGGAGAGGTGGTGGAATGGTCCCCGGTGGAATGCCTCCTTGGTTTGACCAAACTCATCCAACCTATGAGCCTCAAACTGATGGCGATTGCCCTGCTATTGGCCAAAAGGAGGGTGTTGATGCACTGGGGAGGGAAAGGAAGTCCTAAACACAAACGCTGGATACTTGACCTGGTGTACTGTCGGGACCAATTGGAATATTATGCTAAGGAGCTCCCTCAGGCCTCATGACCCAAAGATATGTGGGAACCTCTCTCTACATATCTACGGAACCAGCAGAAAGACTAGACCATATGAGATGGGTTGTCCCGCCCTTTGATGTGAATAGGTCACCATCTGTAATGTATACCTGTATGATGTGATAGATTAATTATTTGTGATGAGATGCTGAGATCGAAATACATGGCATTTTGTTATGTTGTATTGTATTTTAAAATGCATAAATAAAAAAAAATTAAAAATCCACCCCCGGGCAGGGCGTGGCATTACCCGGGTCTAGAGGGAAGCTGTTGCTGCATATCAAAGGTGGCAGAGGCTTTGAAGCCTCTGGCCTTGACATGCTAATTCACTAGCCATCCCGCTGGAGGAGTTGTGATCACCTTCCCCCCAGAGCAGGCATTGTTTCTGAGCTCTGAGAGTGCAGGCTCTAACCTACCGGGGGTCAGAAACTCGTCTGTTGTTGCAGGCTGGGAGATACCTGTCAGTCAGCACATTAGAGGACTAGTAGGTTTTCAGGGGGGACCTCTAAGGTTCCCTCTGGCTACATGTCATAATAAATCTAGCACTGACATCAGTACAGATTTATTAAGACAATATGTTTGATACCAAACATCATTAGTTTCAGTGAAACCATCATGTGGCTGGGTAACTCGTAATAACCAGTGCCCAGTACATGCCCTTAAGATGACTGCCTGATCAATTCAAATATCTAGCAATGGAACTAGACATCACAGGGGCCCATCTGCTCATGCAGATGTGCCCTCACATATCATAATATAATGCACCCTGTCTTAGGGCTCTAAGGCCTGACTTACAAATAGTATATGCAGTGTACATTGACATGGCACACAGGGAGTGTGCCATGTCGTGTTTCCAGAATGGTTTGCACCATTTCACACAGCCTGCATGCTGTTTGGGTGCAGGTCTCTTAGGGTGGCATAATACATGCTGCAGCCCTTGGAGACCCTCTTCAGTACCCATGCCCTTGGTACCAGGGCAACATTTACTAGGGACTTACAGGGGTGCTAATGTCCTTGCCAATTGGGTTATAATTAGACATTTACCATGTTTTAAGGAAAAGAGCACTGGCACTGGTGCCTGGTTAGCAGAGACTGTGGAGGTTTTAGAAGGCTGGGTCGGAGGTAAAAGCCAGGAGGCTTAGTTGATTGGTCAATGTTGCCTCTTTATTAAAGATAAAATACAGATTTTTTTATTTCTTAAATAAAGATTGATAGCTCCTCTATAAGACAGTTTAACCAAACGTTGCCTCTTCTTCAGGGTTTTGGACTAGGCTGGGTGACCCCGGAGTCTCGAAAGAAAAAAAGAACTGAAGGCAAGCGAGCGGTAAGTATTGATCCGTATTCTAAATCTTTTTCACCACGTCCCAACACCTTGAGTAATAATAGCGAAGGAGCGAAGAGTAAAGAATTGAATTAGCTCCTTAGGGTGAAATGAGTTCAGGTTCAAAAGCTTTCTGTGTCAGCCAAAGGAAAGGAATAAATAAATAAATAAATAAATAGTTGAAAGAGGAATTTTGTTTGGGGTTTTTATTAGGTATTAATAGGGAATAATTCGTGTGACCTCTTTTCCTATATTGATATGAGGAAGTGCTCTCGAGTAGAAGTAGTTTTGATAGCAATCAGGGTTGGTGCTTGTGAGGGCATTCAGGGGAAAATGCTATCAAAGTGCTTCCCGTTTACCAATCCTGTGTGCCTCTCGTAGTTCCCCTCCCTCTTTCTGCTGAGACCTGAACCACCAACACTCACCCACCTAGCCTCAACTCTCCCGAGTTGCGGCGGTTAGAAGGTGTCCTCTGGGGCCAGCCACCACTCGCCTGGACCGGCCTCAGCATCTTCTTCCTTCTGACAGGGCTGGTGGCTTCGCTCCGCGTTGGCGACTTTGTCATCGCCCTGGCTTCCCAGGTGGTTCTTCTTTGCTTCAGTGACGTCTGCTGAGGGGTCAGGTCGCGACTCTTCCTCTCTCCACATCCTTGGTACAGTTGATGTCAGGTCCTGTGTTTTGCCTCCAATTCCGTCCGTCCCACTCCTTCCTAATTTCTCCTTATTGTCGACTTCCTCTGACACACCCTCCCTCAGGGTCCACGCTTCCTTCTTCTCCTCCGCGCTGTGGGCTGATTGCAGTCGCGGCCCATGCAGGTAAGAGCGGTGGGGCGGTAGGTCCGGGGGGGGGGATTTCGACAGACGATGACGAGGGGAAATTAATTATTTATTTAATTTTCCCTCGTGGTCGTCTGTTGAAATCCCTCCCACCCGGCCCTACCGCCCCACCGCTCTTACCTGCACGGGCCGCGGCTGGCTGATTGGCTGACTTCCTTTGTCTTCTTAAAGAAACAGGCTCTTTTATTTATCGTGTTCAGGGAGTTAATAATTTTTATATTTTCTTTCCAGGTGCCTCTCGGAATCGCATGGGTGTGGCGTCTCGACCCGGTGCAGGTAAGAGAATCCCCACAGGTACCCAGTGCATTTTCAGTCAAAAAGCATCAGTACTATGGCAAAAAGCAGGGGTGTAGCTTGGTCAGTAAGATTGGGGAGAGTGTGACCTTCAGATTTCCCAACAGTCATGCTGGCATATAATGTTAAAATACATTATGTGACAAGCAGGGTGCGCGAGAGGGGCCTAACTGGCAGTGGAAATGGAATGGCGGATTGGTAGGAGTGCCAAGTGATAGAAAACATAATATTTTGTAAAATAACTTAAATATTTTCGGACTTTCAAAACAGAGAAAGGGAGAGTGTTTGTTAGTTTTTGTTTCTGTGTATGTAAACATTCCTTGAGAAATCTGACAGACACCTCACCATACCCCACTGAAAGCCCCTTCACCCAACTATTTATCAGAAAATACATTTATTAGGGGGGTGAACACCCCAAACACCCCCTCTAAAGATACACCTCTGGCAAAAAGTGGGAGTGACCATGGTAAAAACTGCACTTTCCTCCACCTCTTCCATAGTGAGACCATTGGAAGTTCGTAGCCTACTCCTCTTGGGGGAAAGAAGTCCAAGTAGAAGGCATTTCAAATAAGCAAGTGGTAAAATAAGTTGTCAGCAAATGTCCCAGTAAAAATAAGTTCAGCAATAAATAAACCTGAATTCATGGATTAGTGAAACTAGTCCAATAAATTTGTTGGGACGTTACCTACTGTGTAAAATGAATTGTTTGATTTATTCTACATCGGATGGTGTCTACATTAAGATAAGGGATCCAGTCTCGGAATTTAAAGTGAAATCACAAGAAGTGAAAAGTGGTATATTTCCAGAACTCACAGAAGAGAACATACTCCTAGACTTAAAACAGACAGTGAAAAGAGAGTTGTGGGATTTTACTGGAAAAGAGATTGCGCTAGTTAAAAGTGCAAGGCCAGTGCAAATTACAGTGAAACCAGATGCAGTTTTTCCACGAGTTCCTAAATATAGACTTTCTCAGGAAGCAAAGGAGGGGATTAAACATGTGATTGAAAAGATGGTGCAGCAAGGCATTTTAAAAGAGGTTTTGGAGAGTCTGTGTAATTCATCCATAATGGCCTTCGGAAAACCTAATGGAAAATGGAGGATAGTTCATGACCTTCACAAAATTACTGAATTGTGAGTTCCATGTTATCTCGTGGTACCGAATCCAGCAGTGATTTTGTTTCAGATTCCAGAAGATACAGAGTGGTTTATGGTGATTGATTTGTGTACTGTAGTTTTCTCCATTGCTCTACATGAGGTTAGTCAGTATCTTTTTGCAGTCAGATTTAAAATAAAGCTGTTATTTGGGCAAGGATCCCATCAGAGTATCCAGAGTGCCTGTTTACGAGTTGAAGGGTTATATATTGCCTGTGATAAATAACAATACTACGGGGAACGATATTTATTGAGTGTGATAAATAACACCTATTACGAGTTAGTGGGGAATAGCATGCAGATTTTGGTGTTTAACGCACCAAAATCTGCATGATAAGGTAAATACTGTATGTTTTCCCCTCTTAAATTTCTGCAAGTCAAACCTGCTGAAATTTAATGAAGGTTGAGTTATTTAACACATCCGATAATTATCTGATGCGTTTAATACCTTCAAACTCGTAATTACGTCCTATTCGTAAATAGGGGTTTACGCATGGGTTGGAATATAACAAGCAACTCGTATTCAGATAGTTCTTCTGTGTTCTCCCAAGTCCTTCAAAAAGATTTGGAAACCTTAAAGTTGCCTTGTGAGTCAGTGTTGGTGCAATAAATTGATGATTTGATGATTGCAGCATAACCAAAAGAAGGTTGTAAACTGAATACCATTGTATTGTTGAATCATTTAGCTGATAATGTGCATGCGGTTTCACGCACAAAGCCACAATACTGCCGGACAGAAGTTATTCATCTGGAACATCGCATGAAAAAAGGAGTTAGGAAACTGTCCAGAGATCATATTTTTGCAATTTTGAAAATTAATCCACCAACAACACAGAGAGAATTGAGAATGTTTCTAGACATGGTGGCCTACTGTTGTCATTGGATTCCCAACTTTTCCTTAATTCCAAAACCATTAGAGATTGACACATAGTGACATCACAGACCCACTACCATGGAATGATGAGTGCATAAAAGCCTTCCTGCAGCTAAAACACTCTTTGCGTTCAGCTTCCGCTTTAGGAATGTCTGATTACGATTTTTTTTTTTTTTCATGAAAAAGAAGGGTGCTAAATTTCTGTTTTGGCACAAAAGCACAGTATTATTAATAGACCTTAGATTACTGTAGCAAGGTTATGTGCTAGCGCAAACCCGGAGTATTCACAACATAATCTCAAATGGTACGGTGCTCCAAGGGAAAGAGAACGACCACAAACACTCTCAACTTGATGAGGACAACCTCAGTAACTTTAGATAAGTGCAACCCCTGAGCAGCCAATCTATTCAAAATAGTGATATGAGTCCAAACAAGGCTTCTTCGTTTTTTATTTTTTATTTTCTTTCTTCTTCATATTTCATTTGATGTTTTTAACATAATTCGTAGTCACTCAGGTAACTTCTGTAGCCAACACGTGTTTCGTCAGTTAGGTACATAAACCTCTGACTTCATCAGGGCTGTTATCATCTCAAAAATCTAAATCATATGGTTGTGTGTAAAGGATCGAAAAATCTTCTGGGAATCTGTCTCTCGGTCTTGCACTTCATAGGAGAGTACTCCATTCATGCATGTGCATTGGCGTTGTAACCTTATTATTAGACCTATTGCATATTTTTCTGGAACTCTAGATCCAGTTGTCGTGGCTTTGTCTGGGTGCATGAGATCAGTTGCTTCCTTTACCCAAAGCGATTCAATAGTCATGGGTCACGTGTTAAACATGTTAGTGCCTCACTCAGTAGAGGCACTTTTAACCCACACAAAAACTCAACATATGACCTATTCTAGATTGATTAAATATGAATTGGTGATACTCGCAGGATCGAATGTATCATTAAAGATGTAACATATTGAATCCTGCAAGACTTGTATTGGTTCCAAGTGATTTAAAAAATGAGGATGATGTACAAGACATCGACTTGAGACCCTAACAGTGTTGCAGGGATTCTGCACATACACAGAACTATGCGCAGGAAAACAGGACCTCAGTGAATAGGGGTGTACCAACCTACCACATTAGTACCCAAAATCCCAAACCGACTAGCTATAGTGTCTCATTCGTTCTCCTCCAAATATCACGGAGCTACAAATGATTAGACAACCCAGAACACGACACTACCGACTCTCTCAGGAATCGCGGGAGCAAGACGTACTCTTTCGCTCACTCACTCATACTTATCCACAATGAGAATAGGCAGAGCTACTGAAATAGTTCAAAATGTTTATTTTAACTATTGTGCTCTACAATACAGTATACGTGCCACTACTAGCAGCAAAATGCATAAACTCAGCACAGTTAGCATTGTTACAATTCCATAGAATACAAAGGGAGAAGTCATTTTGTAAAGACTGTGGAAATGCGGGCCTATAGGCCTGACCACCCTTCCCTTGACTAGAAGAAGTTTATTTTATAAAAAGGACGATCTCTAGGCTTTGACAGCAGACCCCATACCTTAAAGCCTAGATGTAAGGTTTACATCATAGGAACAGTGGAGCTCTTCTCCATGGAACGGCTTTCTCCAAGTGTGTTAAAATAACATGCAACAGTGTAATATCAAAGCACGAGTCTTCAGTACTGCAGCTGTGTGTAGCATGTTATGTCTAGGTGCTAGGGACTGATCAGAACAGAATAACAAGGGGCATTGTTTATCGACCTTGCACATCGTGTTCAGACTAAACTCCAGGAAAGGCAGAGAACGCGAAAGCAGCCCGTTCTCATGTGAAAGGCACAAACAGATTCTTGCAAAAACAAAGTCATGTAGTAACGTGCGCAAAAGCAGCATCATGGCAGCGAAGCTCATGCTAACTTAGCAATGTCGACAATGTCCCTAAGGGGCCATATAATACCCTAAGAACCATATAACACCCTCCCCTTGGTAAGGTCATAGGACATAGACAATGGACCAAAACAGAGTTCAAAAGTCAAGCAGAGTTCAAAGCTTTTGAGAAAAAAAAAAACTCAAATTGGAAAAAAATCGAAATTTGCCCCCCCAAAAAATCGGTTCAATGTTATTATCATTGCATATTGAAATAGAGCTGTCTCCGGGATAACAAAGTTATTATGAGAGAGTTATTATGAAGGAGGTGGGAAGTCCATCAAGGTGTGTGAACCGAGGAATGCAATTCCCTCCAAAAGATCATCCCTATCGTTGGTAGAAAAAAGGGATGCCATCCATTTAAGTAAGTCGAAGGAACAAACGTGCTCCTCATAATCAGACGCCTCTAAAAGCATAAGTGGGCAACTTGCGTGATATTCGATGAAACTCCGTTGCAGGAAGTTCTGCGCAGCCGCACAGACATCCCATTCAGCCAATACTCTAAGTGCAGCCGCACGCGCCAAACGGCCATCCCCAGAACAAGCCTGGTCATGAGCGTCTAAGGGGCCCATCAACTGGATATAATCCGGGACTGGATGCGACGTGTTGGAGAGGCATACATCCATTGCCCAATTGAAGGGGCATCGCTGACAGTAGAATACTGGTTGCACGCAAGTAAAGTAGGCAAAGCGAAAAGTTAATCCATAACTGACACCAAGCGTAGCTAATGGCAAGCATCCAAAAACCTGTTGCATGCGATCACGGTACAGCTGCAACTGGCCTGGTCTGTGCATTACCACAAGATGAGCAGCCATTGCGCAGCAGGAACAGGAGAAGCAGGGTTCCAGCGCCTAACGCCAAAATTAAGGGGAACCCTCCGAAGACGCTGGAAAAGATAGAATGAATAAAACCTGGTATTATTCCAAATACCGTCTGAAATGAAGTCACAAGGCCGGATCCCACACGTTTAAAAAAATGTGCAAGGCCTTTCGTGTCAGACGCATTAAATATTTGGTGTATAAGGTCCCCAAAATGTTGTGGGAGGTTCGTGTTCAAAAGGGACTGTATCTCACTAGAAGTCCTAGCCACCTGTAGCTCGAAGGTCTCTCGGGCCGAAGTGAGAGACACTTCTTGTTGGAATAGTAGCGCTTTGAGCCTGCTCAACTTGTTGAAATCTGTTTTCAAAGTTGCAATGGAAGGCCAAATTAAACTATCTAGACTCCCATGCGGGGGCGGAAAAAGCACATTGCTACAACAAGTTACGCGCTGGGAGACTGTTACTAAATACGGGACTGCTGCCCGTAAACCACAGCAGTCTTGGTTGTCCAAAATAAGATAACTGCCATTTGTAAGCAATGTAAAAGCGGGAATTATTGATGGCACTGGGGTCCCTTTTAAAAAACAGACCAGATTAGGCGCCGAAACGTTACAAGCGCTGTGCAACTTAACGTGTTTGTAAACAAGGGAATGTCCTACTGTGGAATCGCAGTCCTCCCCTGTTAGAAAAACTTCCTTACCCTCCCTCTGACATCTGTAAGTGAAAGGCAGGGACCACAATTCATGTAGAAATGCACTACTCAGTGGTTCAAAACGGCCAATCGGAAAATGTTGCATGCATGACTTAAATTGAAATAGCGAAAAAGGGAGAGATAACCCCATGAATTAACCAAACAGCAGAGTCTGTTTCCGCTACTTAGAACGGCAAGGGCTCTAATTGTTCAATATGCAATAGTGTATATGCAGCATCTTTCATGGACATAAATCTTTATTTATCAGTCAGATTAAACGGCAAAAACAAAGCAGTGGCATTCAAATAATCCCAAGGTACTTTTCCCATTTTAAGACTCTGCAATGTCCAAGCAAATTGCATAACAGATCGTAATTGATTTTGACCATGATATAACACAGAAACATCACTTTGAACAATATCAATAACCCGATGAAACAATATTATCCAACGTATAAATGCGTGAGGAAAGTGTGTTAACGCTGTTGTCTACTACAGCAAGGACTTTTTTCTAAATTGGCTTGATCAATTTGGCGCAGACGAAAAGCAGCTTCAATCTGCGAAAGCTTCCAGATTTCATTGTATGCTGCATAAAGAAATCGTTTAGCTCTAGGATTTCTAGGTCCTAAGATGAAATCAGCCAGATTGATGTCATGCGACAGCAGAGAAAGATGTTGTTTCACTGATGTCAGCGTGGAATGTTCCAACCATTGTTGGCATAACTTACCCACCGAATATATGGTGACCGAGTGTGTAACGGTATACCGAGGATCAGGTCTAGTCTGAATGAAACCGGACGTAACATTATAAAAACGCATTTGACATGCATTTGTATTCGTTTGCCACACCAACCACCCGGAAGAATCAACTTCAGAGACATTGAAAGTGTCGTTTTGCAACAAAGCCTGCAATGCCTCAATGGTATAATTTGTGTGAGTGCGCCAATCATCATATTCCGCTAAACACGGAATGGATGGTGTATTCAAATTTTTGACAGTTGCCAGGCCAAAACAAGTTGTTTGGTACACTGTATCATTTAAAAACAAAATTTGAGCTGGGATCAGGCAGGCACGATGTAAAGCTTCAGTTCCCTGAACCTGCCAAGGCTTCTTGCCCCAGATTGACTTTAAATCAACAGTCTCTTTCCAATGATCATAACCCTGCGTAGCCAACCTGTTTCTAAACAGGTTGGCGTAAATCAATTTAGTGTGGGTCAACATAAATTTGGATCGTGAAGATGGTCGAAGTTTAAAGTAATATGATTCCGGATTGGATATGTCATAATCTGTTAAATAAGTGAACTTATCCCTAAGAGTTTTAGAACTCCCCTCACCCGAATGTATGTCCCGTGTCACCACATCTCCTAAAGAGACGCGAAACACGATGGTACCCTAAGAACCTCCGTCGGGCCGTGGATTTTGTAGGCTACTTTGTCCCAAACGATGCCATCTGCAACCGGGAATGCTGAAATGTTAACATGAGACTGATCACGTTTCATGATATGGGACGATGTGTGAGGGGCCAGAATTCCATCGACCAAGTTTACAGCAGAGCGTTCTGGCAAGTAATGACCATTGATGAGCAAAAAGAACACTGTCACAAATCCAATTGACATGAAGAGGAAAACCAGGATAAGCACCAACCAAATGTATGTCCAAGGAGGGACCAGGTAAGTCTTTTTGAACCAAGAGAAAAAAATACTTAATTTAGTCGGTGTGTCTGCCAAACTGGATGTTGAGGAAGACGAGCTGGAAGAGAGGCTGGAATGATCTCCATAGTAGCCACTCGTAGGTTGAGTAATCAGAGGTGGAAGCGTCGGGTCCGTTTGATGTTCTCCAGGACTGTTCGGCACCTCACTCACGGACTCATCAGGATGATATATATACTCGACATCCATAGTAGAAGATAAAGCGGACGGGTGAAAGATCAATAATAGTGTCCATCACTTTCTTAGCCCTACGAGGACCAGTGGAAGATGATGAAGTCAGTGGAGCCAATGAAATTGCGTTGCACGAAACTGCAGGTGTGACACTATTCAGAATCGGCCACATGGTGTAGCTTGACATTGTCCACTGAAATATATCTGTTGTCTTTGCGACCAGGTAAAGGTGGTAAAATAACGGTACGAGTACCCTTCAGTCCAAGCACTGGAACCGGTGCACGATAAGAGGGACCAAAATCTTTTTTGTTCTCCAACTTTTCTCGTACCAGATCTCCGACTTTTGGAAGCCAATCGGCAACTGGAATCAGCAGTGCTGCATCAGTGGAAGAGGGTAAATGTTCAGTTGCATAGCTGTCACGTGTCTTTTGTATATCCTGTAACACAGCAGAATGATTATCTACGTCAAAGGTTGCGGCGGCCGCCACAACGTCTAGACCATCAAGGTCTGGCACAAACATTTTAATGCCAAAGAGCATTTCGTATGGGGTCTGCCCACCCAGAGATCGTCTAGGGAGGTTATTAAGTGCACGTTGAACCCCATACAAGTTGGCCAGCCAGTTCCTAAGACTCTAGCTGTCAAGGATTGCTTTAAGTCACGGTTCATTTGCTCCACAATTGAATTGCCCTCAGGCCTGTATGGAAACGAAAACTGCACCAGCACCCCCATTGACTTCATCGCATCCTTGTACACCTTAGAGGCGAACGCTGGACCTTGGTCTGAATGGAAGGTGCCACAGGCAAACATCCCGACAAAGACACGCAAATCCCTGATGACACTTCGAGCGTCAGTACTGCGTTGTGGCCAAACCCAAAGTAATCTAGTGCACGAATCAACTGCAACAAATATATATTTATATGCAGTATCAGAAGAGAGAGGACCGCAGTGATCAAGATAGATACAGCCAAAAGGTTGATTAGAAATACACAGCTGTGTTTGCGGTGGGCATGTGACCGTAGACGGCTTGATTTGCTGACAGATGTCACAAGATAGTACATAATTACGGGTCTGTTTATATAAACCACGCCACCAGTAATGTTGCTGTAATATAGAGACTGTCGCCGACACACCAGCATGTGCAGACGCCATGCCTTCGTGTGCGGCTTTGATCAAAGCAGGTTTGCGGTCCGAGTTGGGACTCATCCGATCCCCAACCGAAGGAATCAAAGCATAAGGAACCTGTTCCGGAGTTATATGATAAGAGTATTTCGAAGGGAAACCCTGAGGATAAGCAGTTCCCTCCCTCGTTGCAGCTACCGCTGCCAGAATCTCATTATCTATTTTTGTCATGGATCTTGTAAATGCTGCTACTGAACACGTGGCTACTGCAGACTTGGCCGCTTCATCAGCCAAAGAATTACCAAGAGCATGTGCTCCCACACGCTGATGGTCAAGAGTATGTATAACATGTGTGAGGGGCAGACATTGTTTAAGATCTGCCACTCGAACCCAAAGCGTTTTATGCTTAATTGCGCTGCCTTTAGAATCTCGATAGTCATTCCGAGACCAAAAGAATAAGTTGTCATTCAAAGACTGGACACAGTAATAGGAATCGGACACGATAAGAGTATTCATATTTGGATCAGCAAACTCGAGAGCAAGAACAAGAGCAGGCAGCTCCGCCAATTGCGCCATACAGTCTCCAAGTGCCTGAGTGTCCACAATGGAAGACTTAAACTCTCCATTAACAATCGAGCCAGCAACAATTGCACAAGCCGCTGAATAAGCGTGTTTGAAACTCGTGGCCGGTTGAGCCGAGCCATCGGTGTAAATGATGCAGGTGTACTCATGTAAAGGTAGCAGAGACAAGGGAGGAGGATGAACGTGTTCATACTGTAAAAACTCCTGTGTCTTTAAGGAAGGGTCAAAGATAAACGTGATATCAGCCGATGTCAATGAAGTAGCCCATTGTATCCAACGGGGATGTAATGCTTTCGAGTTAGGTACACTCGCCTTAGCCACGGCTGCCAAAGCAGGGAAGGGCGTGACCATAAGAATGCGTTTGCCTTGCGCCAGTGAGCGTTCTTTCAGAATCGCCATCTGTACCGCCGTCAAGTTTTTTTCAACAGAAGAAAAACGCATTTCTGCAGCAGTGTATAAGTGTGATTTGTATGCAATAGGAACTGTGTCTCCCTCATTGAACGTCAAGTAAGTGAAATCCACTGCCCCTGAAACGATATGTATCACCAGGTTTGTGGTGTTATCACGCTTCAACAAGTGGTTAGTTGCAAGCAAGTCAGATTGCAAAGAATTCAAAATAGAGGTATGTTCCGGAAGCCAGCTGGCAGAAGAAAAAGTGCGTTGTATCAATGCATCAAGCGGTTAAATACGCTGGGCATAATCGGGAATGTTTTTCCTCCCGAAATTCAAAAATCCCAGCAAGGACTGAAGTTTCTTCAGTGTAGAAGGTGGTTGCAATTGTGCACATTTCTCCAAGAAGTGAGGGGCTAAGCCCTTTCCTTCATTATTGAGCTCATAGCCCAAAAAGAGCACCGCCAAATGGGCAATGTGTGACTTAGCAAAATTGAATTTATATCCATAGTCGGCAAAGAACAGAATAATTCTGTCGACTCGGACAAGATGCGGCATAAGCTCATCGTCCGTCAGATAAATGTCATCTACGTACGAGAACGCATCAGGAGCTATGTCATTCAACAAAGACACAATCTGTGCCGCAAATGCCCCGAGGCTATTCTTATACCCCATAGGCAATCGTGTACATTTTTTCTGATTCCCGACAGCAGTGAATGCTGTCAAGTCACGGCTCTCAGGAGCGAGATTGTGACTGTAGAAACCATTAGAAATATCAAGTGTAGTTTTGTATTTTTTACGAACAAGATTGTTCACCAGCGCAGAGCTGTGAGTGTTTTGCACCACAAAAGTGCGACAATGACTGTTCAGATTTCGGTAATCCAATACAATCCGATATGAACCATCAGGTTTTGATACCGTAAAGAGAGGATTATTCATTGGTGATGTACATGATTCAATCACTCCTTGATACTCCAACTGTGTTAGAATATCACAAACGAAAGCTTTTGCTTCACGTCTGATTGGATATTGCGGTTGTGGCTGTGGCATAGAGCGTAAAGGTATTTCATGAGCTGGTGAAACAACATCCCAACCCACCTGGTTACGATACACCGCCGGGGCTCGGGCCAGGGCCCACTCAGCTGCGAAAGCCTGTGCATGCTCCTCAGGGACATAACGCGAAAAACTCAGAAGTATCACGTCTTCCCCTCTAGAAGCGGCTAACACAAATGGTGGAGGCCAATCCGCCTCCGCTAACAAAATGTCATACGAGGAGGTTAGATTCTCCCAGAACACCACCTTGATCGGACGAGGTATATCACCTTCAATTTGGAAAATTATTTCATAGAGCCTATTGGGGGGGGGGGGCAACTTGGGTATCTGCAGTCTCTACTGTAATGAACGTATCAGTTGCTGTCGCCTCCAGACAGGGACTCAGAGCCTCCCGCACTATGGTAACCTCCGCTGCGCTGTCGAGCAGAGTCACTGCCCACGTCCAATCCAGGAGTCGCGTTCTCACCGTCTGAGGCATATCTCGCTGTTAAAGCGGCAACTTTTTTCTTTTGAAACGGGGGTCGAAAACGAGGTAGATCCTCTTGCTTTCCTTTGACTTCAAACTGTCGAGGCTGATCTCGTCCCTGTGGCGCAGGTTGACTCTTGCCCCGATCTTGGCATCCCCCACCACCGACTTGAGAGCCAGTTGTGTCCTGTGAAGAACGAGGAGAACGCTGATCAGGTACTTGAAATCTATCTGGAGACTTAATTCTAGCGCGGTCGCGCAAGTCATAAGTACTCTCAGAAGCCTCAGGTGTTGGTGAACCAGCATGCGAACCTTGCTGGTCTTATAAGCCTTTGCAATAATTTTTGGTAATTCGCGTGGCTTGTCTGCATCAGGGACAGCCTCCAAGTTATTTGCCAATTGAAAGCTTACCGCATCACCCTTGACGTTAGCAAGGATCATATCAGCAACCACGTCGAACACCCCCACCAGTCTCATCCCCAGCTCTACAGCCACTTCAGCTCTGTGTTCATCTTGAACACGCTTAATCACGGAGGGGAGTACGGTCATGGAGGGAGTGCCGAAACACTTCGAATATACCACTGCAAACACCTTGCCCCAGGTGTTACAATCAGCCAACTCGGGAAGTAAGTAATTAGGCAAACTAATAGTCAATATCTTGTGTTTCTCCACAGGAGAGGTATTTGGAAAAACAGCCTCTAGTTGTCCAAATTTTTCAGCAAGCCAATAAGGTAATTCATCCTTATTCTGTGGTCGCTTGCCCATTACTGAATTAACCATGACGGGACTGATAGTTACAGCACCAGGTCCAGCAGGTTGCGCAGCAATGCCAGGAGGTCCCACCTGAAAGTTGCGTGACATGAACTGTATAACAGCTCTATGCACGCGTATTAGAGACGTATGTAACACGCGCAGTTCTGCAAGCGTCGCTGTCGTCAGCCGACGTGGGTGAGGGGTATACCCAGCCAAAACGGGCCATGTGGCCCCATCTATCGATAAAGGACCTAAACGGACCGGCGTTATTGGGTGAGGAAGGGCGCCATTAAACCAAATCTGGTGTTGCCAAGCTGGAAGCGGAAGTTCAAGAGCCCGATAGGGCTGATAAGCATTAGGAAGGGCCGTAGGCGTATATTCGTGGAACAAGTTATCCGTTCCATCCACCGCCGGAAAGGTGACCTAAGAATAAAACACTTCGAAGCGGGAAGCAGCATCCGCCTCTACTACAAAAATTAGCGCAACACCAGCATTAGGGACTCCATTTTGAGTCAAATAAGCCGTGCGTGCTGCCCTACTAGGCGGAGCAATTACGACCGCCATAACTGATAATAAAGAATAACAACCTAGAGCGCGGCAGCGCAATAACGGGTCAAGAAGAAAGAGATAAAACCTTTTAACACTTCAAGCTTGAAAGAACCTATAAAAAAATCAATATAGGAGGTTACACCGTCACAGCTGTCTCCGGAAACAGAAGTGAGGGTATTGTGGACAGGCACAAGCACTACTCAAGCGTCTCGCAGATAAGAACCAGACCAAACGTTGGCGGCACCATGTTGCAGGGATTCTGCACATACACAGAACTATGTGCAGGAAAACAGGACCTCAGTGAATAGGGGTGTACCAACCTACCACATTAGTACCCAAAATCCCAAACCGACTAGCTATAGTGTCTCATTCATTCTCCTCCAAATATCACGGAGCTACAAATGATTAGACAACCCAGAACACGACACTCCCGACTCTCTCAGGAATTGCGGGAGCAAGACGTACTCTTTCACTCACTCACTCATACTTGTCCACAATGAGAATAGGCAGAGCTACTGAAATAGTTTGGCTGGGTATACCCCTCACCCACACAGAGCTGAAGCGGCTGTAGAGCTGGGGATGAGACTGGTGGGGGTGTTCAACGTGGTTGCTGATATGATCCTTGCTAACGTCAAGGGCGATGGGGTAAGCTTTCAAGTGGCAAATAACGTGGAGGCTGTCCCTGATGCAGACAAGCCACGCGAATTACCAAACATTATTGCAAAGGCTTATAAGACCATAGGCCGCAATAGTTTGGGAGTTAAGCCTTTTACTCAAACGCAAACGCAATCTCAGACTCAACAAAAAGCCCAGACTGATAAAGATGGGCGTCTGTTCTTTCCTAAAAAGAACTGGAAAAATAAAAAACAGGGGCAGCAACAACAGAAGCAAGGTTTGCGTGCTGGTTCACCGACACCTGAGGCTTCTGAGCGTACTTATGACTTTATGAATTAAGTCTCCTGATAGATTTCAAGTCCCTGATCAGTGTTCTCCTCGTTCTTCACAGGACACAACTGGCTTTCAAGTCGGTGGTGGGGAACGCCAAGATCGTGGCAAGAGTCAACCTGCGCCACAGGGACGAGATCAGCCTCTTTAAAGTTGCCGCTTTAATAGTGAGATATGCCTCAGACGGTGAGAACGCAACTCCTGTATTGGACGTGGGCAGTGACTCTACTCGACAGCGCAGCGGAGGTTGCCATAGTGCGGGAGGCTCTGCGTCCCTGTCTGGAGGCGGCAGCAACTGATAGGTTCATTACAGTAGAGACTGCAGATACCCGGGTTGCCCCCCCCCCCGATAGGCTGTATGAAATAATTTTCCAAATTGAAGGTGATATACCTCGTCCGATCAAGGCGGTGTTCTGGGAGAATCTAACCTCCTCGTATGACATTTTGTTAGCGGAGGCGGATTGGCCTCCACCATTTGTGTTAGCCGCTTCTAGAGGGGAAGACGTGATACTTCTGAGTTTTTTGCGTTATGTCCCTGAGGAGCATGCACAGGCTTTCGCAGCTGAGTGGGCCCTGGCCCTAGCCCCGGCGGTGTATCGTAATCAGGTGGGTTGGGATGTTGATTCACCGGCTCATGAAATACCTTTACGCTCTATGCCACAACCACAACCGCAATATCCAATCAGACGTGAAGCGAAAGCTTCCGTTTGTGATATTCTAACACAGTTGGAGTATCAAGGAGTGATTGAATTATGTACATCACCAATGAATAATCCTCTCTTTACGGTATCAAAACCTGATGGTTCATATCGGATTGTATTGAATTACCGAAATCTGTACAGTCATTGTCGCACTTTTGCGGTGCAGAACACTCACAGCTCTGCGCTGGTGAACAATCTTGTAAAAAATACAAAACTTCAGTTCATATTTCTAATGGTTTCTACAGTCACAATCTCGCTCCTGAGAGCCGTGACTTGACAGCATTCACTGCCGTCGGGAATACGAAAAAAAATTCACGATTGCCTATAGGGTATAAGAATAGCCCCGGGGCATTTGCGGCATGGATTGTGTCTTTGTTGAATGACATAGACCCTGATGCGTTCTCGTACGTAGATGACATTTATCCGACGGGTGTTGAGCTTATGCCGCATCTTGTCCGAGTCGACAGGATTATTCTGTCCTTTGCCGACTATGGATATAAATTCAATTTTGCTAAGTCACACATCGCCCATTTGGCGGTGCTCTTTTTGGGCTATGAGCTCAATAATGAAGGAAGGGGCTTAGCCCCTCACTTCTTGGAGAAATGTGCACAATTGCAACCGCCTTCTACACTAAAGAAACTTCAGTCCTTGCTGGGATTTTTGAATTTCGGGAGGACATACATTCCCGATTATGCCCAGCGTATTTAACCGCTTGATGCATTGATACAACCCACTTTTTCTTCTGCCAGCTGGCTTCCGGAACATACCTCTATTTTGAATTCTTTGCAATCTGACTTGCTTGCAACTAACCACTTGTTGATGCGTGATAACACCACAAACCTGGTGATACGTATCGTTTCAGGGGCAGAGGGTTTCACTTACTTGACGTTCAATGAGGGAGACACAGTTCCAATTGCATACAAATCCCACTTAAACACTGCTGCAGAAATGCGTTTTTCAACTGTTGAAAAAAACTTGACGGCGGTACAGATGGCGATTCTGAAAGAACGCTCACTGGCGCAAGGCAAAAGTATTCTTATGGTCACGCCCTTCCCTGCTTTGGAAGCCATGACTAAGGCGAGTGTACCTTACTCGAAAGCATTACATCCCCGTTGGATACAATGGGCTACTTCATTGACATTGGCACGTTCATCCTCCTCCCTTGTCTCTGCTACCTTTACATGAGTACACCTGCATCATTTACACCGATGGCTCGGCTCAACCGGCCATGGGTTCCAAACACGCTTATTCAGCGGCTTGTGCAATTGTTGCTGGCTCGATTGTTAATGGAGAGTTTAAGTCTTCCATTGTGCACACTCAGGCACTGGGAGACTGTACAGCCCAATTGGTGGCGCTGCGTGCTCTTGTTCTTGCTCTCGAGTTTGCTGATCCAAATGTGAATACTCTTATTGTGTGCGATTCCTATTACTGTGTCCAGTCTTTTAATGACAACTTATTCTTTGGGTCTCGGAATGACTATCGAGATTCTAAAGGCAGCGCAATTAAGCATAAAACGCTTTGGGTTCGAGTGGCAGATCTTAAACAACGTCTGCCCCTCATACATGTTATACATACTCTTGGCCATCAGCGTGTGGGAGCACATGCTCTTGGTAATGATTTGGCTGATGAAGCGGCCAAGTCTGCAGTAGCCACGTATTCAGTAGCAGCAGTTACAAGATCCATGACAAAAATAGATAATGAGATTCTGGCAGCGGTAGCTGCAACGAGGGAGGGAACTGCTTATCCTCAGGGTTTCCCTTCGAAATATTCTCATCATATAACTCCGGAACAGGTTCCTTATTCTTTGATTCCTTCGGTTGGGGATCGGATGATTCCCAACTCGGACCGCAGACCTGCTTTGATCAAAGCCGCACACGAAGGCATGGCGTCTGCACATGCCGGTGTGTCGGCGACAGTCTCTATATTACAGCAACGTTACTGGTGGCGTGGTTTATATAAACAGACCCGTAATTATGTACTATCTTGTGACATCTGTCAGCAAATCAAGCCGTCTACAGTCACACGCCCACCGCAAACACAGCTGTGTATTTCTAATCAACCTTTTGGCTGTATCTATCTTGATCACTGCGGTCCTCTCTCTTCTGATACTGGGTATAAATATATATTTGTTGGAGTTGATTCGTGCACTAGATTCCTTTGGTTTTGGCCACAACGCAGTGCTGACGCTCGAAGTGTCATCAGGGATTCGCGTGTCTTTGTCGGGATGTTTGCCTGTGGCACCTTCCATTCAGACTAAGGTCCAGCGTTCGCCTCTAAGGCGTACAAGGATGCGATGAAGTAAATGGGGGTGCTGGTGCAGTTTTCGTCTCCATACAGGCCTGAGGGCAATTCAACTGTAGAGCGAATGAACCGTGACTTAAAGCAATCCTTGACAGCTAGAGTCTTCGGTACTGACAGGAACTGGCTGGCCCACTATGGGGTTCAACATGCACTTAATAACCTCCCTAGACGATCTCTGGGTGGGCGGACCACATACGAAATGCTCTTTGGCATTAAAATGTTTGTGCCAGACCTTGATGGTCTAGACGTTGTGGCGGCAGCCGCAACCTTTGATGTAGATAATCATTCTGCTGTGTTACAGGATCTACAAAAGACACGTGACAGCTATGCAACTGAACATTTACCCTTTTCCACTGATGCAGCACTGCTGATTACAGTTGCCGGTTGGCTTCTAAAAGTCGGAGATCTGGTACGAGAAAAGTTGGAGAACAAAAAAGAATTTGGTCCCTCCTATCGTGCACCGGTTCCAATGCTTGGACTGAAGGGTACTCGTACAGTTATTTTACCATCTTTACCTGCTTGCAAAGACAACAGATATATTTCAGTGGACAATGTCAAGCTACACCATGTGGCCGATTCTGAATAGTAACAGATATATGTGGGTAGCACACCTAATAACGATAACGAATGCAGTTAAAAGGAGTGAAATGAGAAATAAGAGACAAATAATAAAGTGGAATTGCAAATGCAATTAAAAAGGCTGTGCCACAGGTTTGGGGCCTGAAGGGGTCCCATTATGATGCGATTCTGAATAGTGTCACACCTGCAGTTTCGTGCAACGCAATTTCATTGGCTCCACTGACTTCATCATCTTCCACTGGTCCTCATAGGGCTAAGAAAGTGATGGACACTATTATTGATCTTTCACCCGTCCGACCTCTATCTTCTACTATGGATGTCGAGTATATATATCATCCTGATGAGTCCGTGAGTGAGGTGCCGAACAGTCCTGGAGAACATCAAACGGACCCGACGCTTCCACCTCTGATTACTCAACCTGCGAGTGGCTACTATGGAGTTCATGCCAGCCTCTCTTCTGGCTCGTCTTCCTCGACATCCAGTTTGGCAGACACACCGACTAAATTAAGTATTTTTTTCTCTCGGTTCAAAAAGACTTACCTGTTCCCTCCTTGGACATATATTTGGTTGGTGCTTATCCTGGTTTACCTCTTCATGTCAATTGGATTTGTGACAGTGTTCTTTTTGCTCATCAATGGTCATTACTTGCAAGAACGCTCTGCTGTAAACTTGGTCGATGGAATTCTGGCCCCTCACACATCGTCCCATATCATGAAACGTGATCAGTCTCATGTTAACATTTCAGCATTCCCGGTTGCAGATGGCATCGTTTGGGACAAAGTAGCCTACGAAATCCACGGCCCGACCGAGGTTCTTAGGGTACCATACGTGTTTCGCGTCTCTTTAGGAGATGTGGTGACACGGGACATACATTCGGGTGAATGGGATGTGGAAGCAGTACATGCACTGTTTTCAGATTTAAAATATTATGCTGCTTTTGATGCTGAAGATTTGTATTTAAATTCTGCCAATTATGGGGATTTATTTTGTTATCAGCATTATGGGCATCATTTTTAACACAAAACAAACACGATAAGACCTGTTTTTAATTATACACAATGGGAACATTGTCCTACTCCCCGTAGAGGGAGTTCTAAAACTCTTAGGGATAAGTTCACTGATTTTACAGATTATGACATATCCAATCTGGAATCATATTACTTTAAACTTCGACCATCTTCACGATCCAAATGTATGTTGACCCACACTAAATTGATTTATGCCAACCTGTTTAGAAATAGGTTGGCTACGCAGGGTTATGATCATTGGAAAGAGACTGTTGATTTAAAATCAACCTGGGGCACAAAGCCTTGGCAGGTTCAGGGAACTGAAGCTTTACATCGTGCCTGCCTGATCCCAGCTCAAATTTTGTTTTTAAATGATACAGTGTACCAAACAACTTGTTTTGGCCTGGCAACTGTCAAAAATTTGAATACACCATCCATTCCGTGTTTGACGGAATATGATGATTGGCGCACAAATTATACCATTGAGGCATTGCAGGCTTTGTTGCGAAACGACACTTTCAATGTCTCTGAAGTTGATTCTTCCGGGCGGTTGGTGTGGCAAACTAATACAAACTAATACAAATGCATGTCAAATGTGTTTTTATAATGTTACGCCCGGTTTCATTCAGACTGGACCGGATCCTCGGTATACCGTTACACACTCGGTCACCACATATTCGGTGGGTAAGTTATGCAAACAATGGTTGGAACATTCCACGCTGACATCAGTGAAACAACATCTTTCTCTGTTGTCGCATGACATCAATCTGGCTGATTTAATCTTAGGATCTAGAAATCCTAGAGCTAAATGATTTCTTTATGCAGCATACAATGAAATGTGGAAGATTTCGCAACTTGAAGCTGCTTTTCATCTGCGCCAAATTGATCAAGCCTATTTAGAAAAAGTCCTTGCTGTAGTAGACAACAGCATTAACACTTTCCTCCCGCATTTATACGTTGGATAATGATGTTTCATCTGTTATTGATATTGTTCAAAGTGATGTTTCTGTGTTATATCATGGTCAAAATCAGTTACGATCTGTTATGCAATTTGCTTGGACATTGCAGACTCTTAAAATGGGAAAAGTACCCTGGGATTATTTGAATGCCACTACTTTGTTTTTGCCGTTTAATCTGACTGATAAACAAAGATTTATGTCCATGAAAGATGCTGCATATACACTATTGCATATTGAACAATTAGAGCCCTTGCCGTTCTCGGTAGCGGAAACAGACTCTGCTGTTTGGTTAATTCATGGGGTTATCTCTCTCCCTTTTTCGCTATTTCAATTTAAGTCATGCATGCAACATTTTCTGATTGGCCGTTTTGGACCACTGGGTAGTGCATTTCTACATGAATTGTGGTCCCTGCCTTTCACTTACAGATGTCAGAGGGAGGGTAAGGAAGTTTTTTCTAGCAGGGGAGGACTGCGATTCCACAGTAGGACATTCCCTTGTTTACAAACACGTTAAGTTGCACAGCGCTTGTAACGTTTCGGCGCCTAACCTGGCCTGTTTTTTAAAAGGGACCCCAGTACCATCTATAATTCCAGCTTTTACATTGCTTACAAATGGCAGTTATCTTATTTTGGACAACCAAGACTGCTGTGGTTTACAGGCAGGAGTCCCGTATTTAGTAACAGTCTCCCAGCGCGTAACTTGTTGTAGCAATGTGCTTTTTCCGCCCCCGCATGGGAGTCTAGATAGTTCAATTTGGCCTTCCATTCCGACTTTGAAAACAGATTTCAACAAGTTGAGCAGGCTCAAAGCGCTACTATTCCAACAAGAAGTGTCTCTCACTTCGGCCCGAGAGACCTTCGAGTTACAGGTGGCTAGGACTTCTAGTGAGATACAGTCCCTTTTGAACACGAACCTCCCACAACATTTTGGGGAGCATATACACCAAATATTCAATGCGTCTGACACGAAAGGCCTTGCACATTTTTTTAAACGTGTGGGATCCGGCCTTGTGACTTCATTTCAGACGGTATTTGGAATAATACCGGGTTTTATTCATTCTATCTTTTCCAGCATCTTCGGAGGGTTCCCCTTAATTTTGGCGTTAGGCGCTGGAATCCTGCTTCTCCTGTTCCCGCTGCGCAATGGCTGCTCATCTTGTGGTAATGCACAGGCCAGGCCAGTTGCAGCTGTACCGTGATCGCATGCAACAGGTTTTTGGATGCTTGCCATTAGCAATGCTTGGCGTCAGTTATGGATTTACTTTTTGCTTTGCCTACTTTACTTGCGTGCAACCAGTATTCTACTGTCAGTGATGCCCCTTCAATTGGGCAATGGATGTATGCCTCTCCAACACGTCGCGTCCAGTCCCGGATTATATCCAGTTATGGGCTCCTTAGACGCTCATGACCAGGCTTGTTCTGGGGATGGCCGTTTGGCGCGTGCGGCTGCACTTGGAGTATTGGCTGAATGGGATGTCTGTGCGGCTGCGCAGAACTTCCTGCAACGGAGTTTCATCGAATATCACGCAAGTTGCCCACTTATGCTTTTAGAGGCGTCTGATTATGAGGAGCATGTTTGTTCCTTCGACTTACTTAATTGGATGGCATCCCTTTTTTTATACCAACGATAGGGATGATCTTTTGGAGGGAATTGCATTCCTCGGTTCACACACCTTGATGGACTTCCCACCTCCTTCATAATAACTCTCTCATAATAACTTTGTTATCCCGGAGCCAGCCCTATTTCAATAAGCAATGATAATAACATTGAACCGATTTGTTTTGGGCAAATTTCGATTTTTTCCAATTTTTTTCTTTTTCCAAAACACGTTGGGCGCCATGTTGCAGGGATTCTGCACATACACAGAACTATGCGCAGGAAAACAGGACCTCAGTGAATAGGGGTGTACCAACCTACCACATTAGTACTCAAAATCCCAAACCGACTAGCTATAGTGTCTCATTCGTTCTCCTCCAAATATCACGGAGCTACAAATGATTAGACAACCCAGAACACGACACTCCCGACTCTCTCAGGAATCGCGGGAGCAAGACGTACTCTTTCGCTCACTCACTCATACTTGTCCACAATGAGACTAGGCAGAGCTACTGAAATAGTTCAAAATGTTTATTTTAACTATCGTGCTCTACAATACAGTATACGTGCCACTACTAGCAGCAAAATGCATAAACTCAGCACAGTTAGCATTGTTACAATTCCATAGAATACAAAGGGAGAAGTCATTTTGTAAAGACTGTGGAAATGCGGGCCTATAGGCCTGACCACCCTCCCCTTGACTAGAAGAAGTTTATTTTATAAAAAGGACGATCTCTGGGCTTTGACAGCAGCCCCCAAACCTTAAAGCCTGGATGTAAGGTTTACATCATAGGAACAGCGGAGCTCTTCTCCATGGAACGGCTTTCTCCAAGTGTGTTAAAACAACATGCAACAACGTAATATCAAAGCACGAGTCTTCAGTACTGCAGCTGTGTGTAGCATGTTATGTCTAGGTGCTAGGGACTGACCAGAACAGAATAACAAGGGGCATTGTTTATCGACCTTGCACATCGTGTTCAGACTAAACTCCAGGAAAGGCAGAGAACGCGAAAGCAGCCCGTTCTCATGTGAAAGGCAGAAACAGATTCTTGCAAAAACAAAGTCATGTAGTAACGTGCTCAAAAGCAGCATCATGGCAGCGAAGCTCATGCTAACTTAGCAATGTCGACAATGTCCCTATGGGCCATATAACACCCTAAGAACCATATAACAACAGGTGAGTAGTCGTGCTTTAAAAGAAACTTGATGGATTGATTGATTAGATGAACATGATTGTGTAGATGTGACAGACTAGATTGCTATTACAAGAGCTTGCTGCATTGCCAATTAATTGAGTTTTCAATCTACACTGATTGCCAGTATTGTTTTAGTGTGGTTCACGACTTTGGACAATTGTGGTCACCGAGTGGGTTCATGAACTCAGCTGGGGCCCCAATTCGCGATGGAACTCGAATTTTGCATTTGTTATATGCTCTGAAATTGCCATTGAGAATTGCAGTGGTGAAATGTGTGAAACATTGGTATGGTGTTGCCATCGTAACTTTTGGCAATAATTTTGCAGACAGAGTTGCAAAGTGTCATGCAATGACTGGCACCCCAATATCCATGGAAATAGATGAACAATCAGAGAACAAAGTTGAACACGTTTTTCCTTGTGTGACAATACAAACATTAGAAGTGTTAAAAGATGTACAAAATTAAATGTAGGATGAGGAAAACAAAAAGTGGGAAAATGCAGGATGCAAGCAAGAAGTGGCGGCTGCTGAAGTTTCAAAGTTGTGGGGTGTCAGATGTGAGCACAATCGTCCCAAAGAAGGGGGTTTATACCTGCACAGACTACTTAAGTTAAAGGCCTTCTTTCATGGATAGGCTTTTTCCTCACGTTTTCACTGCTAAATATGCCTGCTCCAGTAAAACCACCTCCTGTATGAGTACAGCTGAAGACAGATAGCACCGTAAACAAGGCATCAAGAAGGGTTGTAATCCAAACACAGCAATGTAACATAATTATATGAAAAGAGATTGCTTGTTGCACTCAATCTTTTAGACTACAAGAAAAGAAAGGCTGACCCCGGGCCTTCGAAGTGGAATTAAATAGAACTACCTGCTCCACAGCTCGCTTCTCCCGAGAATGACACATTGGCTGTGCAAGTGTCCTGCAGCTATGACAATGCATTTAATGTACATTGCGGAATCATGGCACTGGAGCCTGCACACAAAATAAGCTATTTGGATAAAAACTCAAGGAGATAAACTGCTGCGCAGGCTTCAATACACAACGACTGCCTACTGTCTCTATCCGGCCCTTTCACAGATCGTCACATGGGGTGGGGTCAGTGAGGCTTGCTCACCCTATCTCACTCTGTGACGAGCAGTGAAAGGGTGGAGTGCCTTAGCGCTAGTGTTTTATTGACACCCAGCCCTTGGTGCTACAGGGATGCAGACTGAAGCGCCCGGGGCTAGGTGTACTTCTTTGTTAGGAGGGGCCCAGGGGAGGTCCATACACTGTGTCTTTGCCAGGCTAATGACCTCACAAACTCAGGGCTGTGAGATCGTCAGCCCGGTAAATGTTGGTTGAAAGTAACCTACAATGTCTTTTTACTTGCACTAAAGCATGTAAAAAGACAGCAACCTGACATGGGGTGAGCGTTTTCTGCACTGCCCTTGGCTAGCATCCTTGTAATCTTTATTTTTAATATAATCAAATCACACAATAATTAACCTTAATGAAAAAAAGCTATTTGGATAAGAAATGAAAGGGGGTGGCGTCCCAACACTCTCATGAAGGAGCCACAGCTGCAAGCAAGATAAAAAATGATTTGTTGAAATGTGATGATGGGTCGTTTGTCTTGCCGAATTAATTGATACTGCAAATGGTATGACTTATTATATAGACCTACTCATGTGGGACGTGATGCAATGGTGAGATATTTTAAAACTCATTGGTTTAATCCTCATTTCATAACATTTGCAGACGACTTCTGTTAGAGATGAATAGTGTGTCAACAAAACAATGTGGGAAAGAAAACGTATGTAAAAATGAGCCATGTGGGGGGCATGGCTAACCGCCGAGGACGATGGCTGCACTCTAGCTTGGCTCCGGTGAATCACCCCCGATATCCCCCATTAATCCGATAAATTATCCGTACGTAACGGCAACAAGTTGCAGGGGAAGGTCTCCCCTCACCTGTGGGTGACAACTAAGAAGCTTGGACATTGGGCAGGCGTAGAAAGCCCTCCGCACATACTGTGGCCTAGGAAAAGCAAAGAGGCCTAGTAGCTGGGATGAAGTACGTGCAGCGGCCAGGAGGAAAGTCCGTAATCATCCAACACGACGGCAGGAGGCTCTGTGACAGCGGTGGCCTCCGTGGTAAGCGACCACGATCACCAAGGAACAGATTACCGGCGGAGGGATCCGGGGCTGACCAAGACGCTCGCAGTCCTCCCGGAGGTAGGAGGGCGGGCCCGGAGCGGCCCGACTTGACTCTGCGGAGCCCCCGCTGCAAGATAAGATCTGCAGGCGCAGCAGAGCGCCGAATTAGGACACGGGCGGAACTTGGACCCCCGGTAAAATACCAGGGGCCAATGAGGACGCCGACATAGAGCCCTGAAGCAGGAGTGCAGAGACCGGGACGCAAGACGGGACACTCGGGCCCTGGGGAGTACGTAAACAGGTGACTGGGCTGGAATCAGGCCCCGGGAACAAGACAAGGGTGCTCCTGGCAGGGGCCAGACAAGGTGGAAGAAGAGGAGCCGCCGCATCAACCGAAACAGGCAAGTGGAAGTAGTGCAAAGCACAGTGCGAGCCCGACTCAGAGGAGGAATAAGCGCTCAGGACCGCAGCACTGAAGTCCTGCATCCCCACAAGATTGGCCCCACGAGACCTCAGGGGCACTGTTAATGCGGGATAGAGGAGCTGGTAACCCGCATTGCTAACTTGCTACACCAGGAGCGGAACAGCGACCCCCTTGGTCCACAACAAACTGCCCCACCCAGAGCGCATTAAACCCAGAAAGAAGCCTCTACTAACTTTGGGAGGAAACCGGGGAAACCCGACAGGCCAATCAGGGAGCCCTCCCTGGAAAAGTGGGCCCCAGAGCAGGCGGCGGAGAATACCCGGCAGACTTCAGTTTAGGACCTCACAACTTCGGCGGCGCACCACCCCTTGAGGATGGCGGGGGGAGAACCAATAAAGCCACGCTGCAGGCAAAACTGGACAAATATTCATGGCAAAAAGATGTGGAAACAGAAAAAGTGACAGACACGACACAGGCGCAAACACCACAGGTGGAGGGTCAGGCGGACCTCACCCTACAGGATATAATGACGGCGATCAACACTGTATGTACTTCACTAGAATCGAGACTGGACATGGTATCTACAAAAGTCTCCCTGATCAGGGCGGACATTCGCAGTATGGACTCAAGAGTAAAAGAAGTTGAGGTTAGGACAAAAGAGCTGGTCAGTGAGACAGCCCAATTTAAACAGCAGCTTAAAGACCTCCAAATTAAAAGCGAGATAATGGAACAACAACTGGATGGCTAGGAGCGAAGGGCAAGACGAAACAATGTGCGCTTCCTAGGAGTACCTGAGCGGGCGGAGGGTCAGACGGCAGACCTGTTTGTTGAGAACTTGATAACCAACTTCCTACACCCACGTGGTTTATCTAATTATTTCTCCATTGAAAGGGCACACAGAGTCCTGGGGGAAGACCAAAACCAGGCCCCCCCCAGACCCATACCTAGCCAGAGTGTTGAATTTTCGGGACAGGGATGTTATCCTGCACACCGCCCGATGTGCACCCCCTGTCAGCTACGAGAACAGCAAAGTAACATTCTTTTCTGACTTTACACTCAAAGTCCAAAGGCAATGACGTAATTTCCTTGACGTCAAACGGGCGCTGAGAGAGAAGGAACTCAAATATGCCATGCTGTTCCCGGCCAAATTAAGAGTAGAGGCAGAAGGTAAAACATTGTTTTTCACTAACCCCCAGGAAACATGGGAATGGCTGGACGGCTGGCATAGGGTCGGACCCCGCACACAGACCGGGAGGTGGGAAAGGAACACCGGGAACAGAATCAAACAGGCATCACCTTCTGAGGACACTACCAGTCTGACATCTGCTGATGTGGTCAAGGATCGTAGCGAGAAGGGATCAGTAAATGGAGGGAGCAGGAACAAAACTAACTCGAGTCACTAGACGGAGCTCCGGGAGTAACAAAAGGACAGTAAGAGGGAACTATACTGCATGGCCCTAGGGGATTCGATGGGACAGTCCCTGAACAATGTGCTGGAGGTCACTACTTCGCCAGAAGAGGAATGTATTTGTCACAGACAAGTTGGATGTTTACAATCGTTTGATTCTGGGAGGGGGGTGGGTCAGGGCACAGGCTCCACTAGTTGTTGAAGGGGGGGCGACAGGCACTCTGCAATGTTGGGGAGGCAGGAAGTTCTAACACCACCCAGCAGGGAGGGGGTAGGGATACTTCAGTTAAGGGGGGGAAGTTTTAAGTCAGTCTTCAGGGCATGGGAAGGGGGGGATACACAATCTCAAACATGCACCTCACAACCGGTCACCAAACTAGTGATATAGGCCTTCCAAGTGGCAAAGAATTATCAGGAACCCTTCCACACAGTCCAAAACCTACCATACATCTCACACAATAGATAACAAAACAGCGACTTCACTCCAAGCCCTTACTTGGAATGTGAATGGTCTAGGGGATAAACGTAAGCAAGGTATTGTATCACAATACTTGAAACAACACGCTCCAGGAATAGTACTGCTACAAGAAACGCACTTGGTGGGCAATGCTTGCAAGGCTCTGGATAGATGGGGATATAAGTTAATAGCACACGCAGGTTTCACCTCAGGCTCCAGGGGAACGGGCATACTAATACGCAAAGGATGCCCATTACTGATACAGAAAACTTGGATCGATACACAGGGGATATATGTGGCGGTGTCAGGAATGTGGGAAGGGAAAGCAATCAACGTACTGTTGGTCTACATTCCCCCAGCACTGCAAAAAACAACACTACAGGACATATGTAAACTTATTCTGGACCTTCCGACGGATCTAGTCTTGATAGGGGGAGACTTAAATATGATAGTGGATAATCAATTAGATAGACACCCCCCACAGCAGAACTTGCGGACACGATCACAACTTGCAGACTTCCTATCTGCTGTAGGTCTGGTAGACATTTGGCATCATCTTAACCCCTAGGGGCACCAATTAACATTTCACTCAGGTGCTCACAATAGTCAATCTCGTATAGACCATATACTGATGCTCTCCAAGGACGCCCACTATTATAGGGAGGCTGAATGTTTGGCGCTGGGTATCTCGGACCATTCCCCAATTCTCACTAAGATAGTGCTCGATACCTCACTCAGACAAGCGGTACTTACACTCACCCCAGGATACCTGAAAATACCACAGCTAAAAAAGGAACAACTGAAAAACACTGACCAGTAATTCAGTGAAAACGTAGGCTCGGTGAAGTCATCGCAATCCCTATGGGAAGCATTCGAAACAGTGATTAAGGGTCAGGCCCTGGCACTCATAGTAGGGCATAAAAGAGAACAAAAGGCAAGGATAGAAACACTGGAAAGAGAAATCCTGGAGGAAGAAGCGAGGCTAATAGATACAGACAATGAGGCAGTTAGACATATACTAAACATCAAGAGACAAGACTATCTGCAGTTAGTGGTGGGGGCAGCCAGGGCCACACAGAAAACGACGGACCACAAAATATATGAACTGGGTGACGGCAGGCAAGCTGCTGGCCTGGCTGGAAAGGCGGGACCCGGCTCAACGCTGGGTACCGTTGCGGAAGGGGAATCAGGGAGAAGAGATTAGGGACCATCAGGAGATAGCGGAGGCCTTCGCAACATACTTCGTTAAGATATACACTCCCGCAGCTACGGCAGCCGATTCACAGGACCTATTAGTATATATCCCTCTACCCACCATGACCCCGGAAGACAGGGATTCGCTGGATAGCGAACTCACCGACGAAGAAATACAGGCGGCAATGAGGAGTGTGCAGTCAGGGAAGGCAATGGGGCCGACGTGGCCTACCTATAGAATTTTTCAAACTAACCGCTTCTAGAATAACTCCCTTCCTTCGTGTTATGTACCTAGAAAGCTATCAGAAGGGCTCTCTGCCCAGTGATCAAAGACTCGCCACATTGGTGATGATACAGAAACAGGGCAAACCAGAGGGGGACTGTAGTTCATACAGACCCATATCACTACTAAACCCGAAAGCTAAAATCCTGGCAAAAGTATCGGCATCCCGCTTGACTCCCATCATTTCCAAAATAGTTCACCCGGATCAGTCAAGATTCATCCCAGGGCGTAACACGTCCCTTAATATCCGTCGACTACGGGGAGTGATAGGTAGAATAGGGACAGTACAAGACGATGCAGCTATAATGTCCCTAGATGCCACAATGGCATTTGGCACTATAGAATGGCCCTATCTGTTTGCCGTACTAGAAAGGATGGGCTTCGGCCCTAACTAAATAAAATGGATCAAACTTCTCTATGCTGGCCCAATGGCACAGGTGACCGTTAATCGTCATACGTCCCGTCGATTCCAGATGGGGAGAGGAACCAGGCAGGGATGCCCCCTGTCGCCACTAATATTTGCACTGATGTTGGAGCTCCTGGCGACGTGGGTTAGAGGGGACCCCATGATCAGAGGGCTAAAGTGGTCCGAGGAACATGAGGACAAAATATTGCTGTACGCAGATGGTGTTTTGTTATATGTGGCGAAGCCAGCTGCCTACATCAGTAGAGTCCTTCACATCTTTTCCATCTACGGCCAACACTCAGGCTACACTATTAACTGGTCCAAAAGCATAATTTACGTTATTCATGGTCCTGCCCCGAAACTGCCGTAAGACTGTAAAGCGGCGGTGAAGAGGGAGGGTTTCCGCTATTTAAGGATCTTTACAATACCAGACCCGCTCCTATTCTATAACAATAACCTTCTGGGGCCCCTGACCCGCCTACAAAAGGACATACACCATTGGAAAACACTACCTCTGACACTACTGGATCGTGCAGCCCTATTTAAGATGCTAGCCCTTCCTCCGTTTTTATACGCACTACAAAATACACCTTATAAGATTTCCAACTCATATTTCAATAACATCAAGAGCATGGTGAGAGCCCTATTATGGGAGGGGAAAACCCCCACGAATAGCGATGAGCAAGCTAATGAGGGGTTGGTACGACGGGGGATTGCTCTACCCAACAACAAACTATATTACTGGGCCTCTCAGCTGGTGGTGGTAAACCAATGGGTATATGGCAGTACAGCTGAACCGGATACCTGATGGACAGATGGCTAATGGTTCCGGTTGGATATAAAAGAGCCCTCTACACGAATCCCATCCGGCAAAACCTGATGGGCCCCACAGCCCACACAATAGCAATATGGCACCAAGTGACCAAGAAACTAGGCTGGCATAAAACAATAACACAAGCAATGCCTCTCTGGGAAGCACAACAATTAGGCAGACTAAGTCTTTGCCCGGGCTTCGATAAGTGGGACATAATCGGCATCTCAACAGTAGGGGATCTCTGGACTCTGGAGGGAGTGGTTCCGTTTGCCAGGCTGCAATCTGAATATAATGTAGCACACACCAAACAATTTTGTTATTTACAAATACGACATGTCTTGATGTCTACGATCCCCGACGGAGAGACCCTTCCTGAAGGGTCCCCACTAGAGGAAAGACTCCTGACAGAACCACTGAATCACAAGGCCATATCCATGACCTACCAGAAGCTTGTAAATAATCTACCGGACCCACTTCTGCGACTGAGTGGACTCTGGCAGGCGGATGTGGGTATCTTGGAGGATGAGGAGTGGCAGGAGGCCCTGGCCTCCCCACGGGAAGTATCTATCCTACTGAAACTTAGACTTGTATAACTCCGAATACTACACAGATCCTATTTGGCCGCAGGATTGTTAGTTAAAATGGGCAAAAGGGAGGGTTCTGAGTGCCTCCGCTGCTGTACCCAAGAGGGCACGTTCCACCACATAATCTGGGAGTGCCCGGCAATCAGGTCATACTGGGAAGATATCGCAGCAAAATTGCAAGGAGTGTGCACCAAGGAAATAGTCCCAACCCCGAAACTCTACCTACTGAACATTTGGGAGGCCACAGACTTAACCCGCACAGAACAATCTTGGGTCTCCTTGGGGTTGATGTTAGCAAAGCGTAATATATTCCAGAAAGGGGGAGCATAAGATACACCAACACTGGGAGGGCAGGTCAAAGACATGGATCGATTTATGATAGCTGAAAAAGATGTATTTAAAAACAGAGGGTGCCCGGGAAAATGGGACCATAAGTGGGTGAAGAGGAATGCATACAGGGGTGGGATTTGCATCTCCCCCACTGAAGAACCACAAAGGGTGGAGGGAGGGAATGATCCACTAAGTGCAGGCCATTGATTCTATGTACAGACTGGTACTGAATGGTTTGATCCCAGCAGATTGTGGGGAAATGTATTTTCACAAAATGTATTCATATGCGCCCTGTTAAAAAGTTGGTGCAAGACTCACAACATTTTCAATAAAAAGAATTAAAAAAAGAGCCATGTAGGAAAAACAAAGGTCCCTTTGCAAGATTGCAGATTGATTTTGTAGAGATGCCACCCTGTAATAACCTGAGATATATATTGATTATTGTGTACTTGTTTTTGAAGTGGATTAAAGCATATCCAACAATGAGATGTGACGCACTAACTGTTGTAACTGTTGCAAAATTGCTATTGAGGGGATTGATCTCAAGGTTTGGAATGCCATATTTGATCGAGTCAGACAATGGAACACATTTCAAGAATGAAATCATGAAAAGAGACCAGATGGTTCATTGCAATTGTCACCCAGAAGCCTTGGGTGTGGTGGAGAGGCACAGCAGCACAATTAAAAATAAACTGGCAAAGGTGTGTGCATACACTTCACTGACATGGCCAGATGCACTTCCATTGGTTTTATTAAGCATGAGATGTACTCCGAACAAATCAACAGGAGTGAGTCCCCATGATGTGGTCATGGAAAGGCCTATGAGACTACCAGGAATGCCGTCAGCAGCTTTGATAAATTTTACTGCTTAATTTATCTTGGATTAATACAAGCGTCTTGCTCATACAGTTTTTTCTATCTTTCATCAGGTGCAACTTGCTACACCTATTGCAGTTACAGCACAATGTCACGATCTGCAACCAGGTGATCTAGTGCTGGTGAAGAAGCATGTGCGAAAATCTTGCCTCAAGTCTCCTTGACATGGACCTCATCAGGTGACTTTGGTGAGCAATAGAGGAGTGAGGAGGTTTTCTGTATTGGATTCACTCATCTTACACAAGAAGAGTGTGCACTGCTAATGAAGAGATATTGGCACAAGCCATTGAATCACAAAGACAAAGTTAGGTTTGATACATGAATCCAAAGGAGGGAGGCAAACAAGGAGAAAAAGAAGAAAGAAAAAATCAAGACAATAAAACTCGAGCAATTCAAACAAAACAAAGTTGAGGAGAAGATGAAAGTTTGAGAGAAAGAAGCAGAGCAGTACGAGACTATTCTGAAAAAGTTGTTGAAACATTATCCAAAGAAGAAAAAGATAGTGCAGGGAAAGAATCTGATGTAAACACTGCATAAACATCAGAAGACAAGAGTGCACACAGTCCTGCAACAAAAAGATCAACAAGAAAGAAGGCTTCAGTTTTTGTTTGAAGCTTCCCAAGAGCCACTGGGAAGGAGTAAAAGGGGTTATGAAATAATGAACAATGACACATTGTCCCAAATTTCGAAAAAATTGCATTTTCTTAGAATTTTTGCATTTTGTAGGTCTGAACTACTATGAATTTTTTATTGCCTGAATTACTTTTGGAATATTTTTGTACTTTGCTATTTTTGCTTTGAAGAGTGACCTTAAAGGACTAATAACAAAAAGAATAAAATACCTCCAAGAAAAGAGCGGATTTGCATGGCTTTCTAGTTAATTTCTATACTTCTTATTATTTTATTGGTTTCTTAGTGCATACATTTTCTCCGGCTGGATATTTTCCAAACACTACTAATGGTTCAATTAATAATTCAATCTTTTTATATATTACTAAGAATCATAGGTTAGAACATAGAAATAGTTATGATGAAGGATTTGAAGAAAACTCATAGATCTGTGGAAGAATTATAGAGAAAAAATTAATTTGTCTGATTGTTACATTTGTATTCATTTACCTGCTTCTGTTTCAGGAGGCATGATTTATGTTAAATTACCGCTGTCATCTGGCCTCTCTGACTCTACATATTATGGCTTGATTAGACATCAGGATTACCTGGAAGACGCTACTGTAGATTATGATGTTCCTATAGACTATTTACCTAATATTAAGAAATGTAGGTGCAACTGAAATTTTTAAAAGTCTTTTAATGTTTTATAGTACTAACACTAGAAGTACTAAAATAAAAAAAGTGTGTAAGATGACTGAAGTTGAACTTGATTTTATTAGAGAATATAACAAGAAGAGATCAAGAGAGAGAAATATTTAGAGAGAGAGAGAGAGATTTAAAGAGAGAGATTTAGAGAGATTTAGAGAGATTTAGAGAGAGATTTAGAGAGAGATTTAGAGAGATTTAGAGAGAGATTTAGAGAGAGAGATTTAGAGAGAGAGAGAGATTAAGAGAGAGAGAGAGAGAGAGAGATTAAGAGAGATTTAGAGAGATTTAGAGAGAGATTTAGAGAGATTTAGAGAGATTTAGAGAGAGAGCTTTGGAGAGAGAGATTTGGAGAGAGAGCTTTGGAGAGAGAGCTTTGGAGAGAGCTTTGGAGAGAGCTTTGGAGAGAGATTTGGAGAGAGAGATTTGGAGAGAGTGATTTGGAGAGAGAGATTTGGATGTGCATAAGCAATGCTTTGTCTCCTGTGTTTTACATTATTATTTTCTTCTGCAACAAATTATGTGCACATGATGAGGATAATGTGCAAGTATGTGTTATTTTAAAATAATAATGTGATTGGCGCTGTGCAAGTAATATTTCAGTACTGGCTATTTACGTAATATCATGGTATGAAAATTGTGTGCTTTCTTTGCCTAAAACATTATAAAAGACACACTATTTGGGGGAACAGCCAAGATTTTATGTATTTTACATTTAGCTTCAGAGTAGTGAGCATTGGAGTTTAAATGCAGCAGTTACTTTGCTTGGACTTTGAGGATGAGAAAGACCTTATGTCAGTCTGCTTGACACTTAGGGGCCGATTCCGATTCGGGCCGGAAAACGTACCGACCGACTCGGATCGTGAAATCATTCCGACCGACACGGACCGGTGCAGCCCGAACCGCGAAGTACTATGTAATGCATGCGATTTGCGACCGACTCGCACGGAACCCAAGACGAACGACCGAACCGCACAAAAAACAGCCATCCGGGCCGGAAGAAACGGCGAATCGAACTGACCGACACGCATCAGGAAGGAACCCGAACGAAACAACCCGCGAACTCCGACCCGCACAGTACGATGCAATGCCTGGAAAACCCGAACGAGTCGCACGGAGCTCAAGCCATACGACCGACACGCATACAAAACAGCGAGCCGAAGCAAGCCAATACACCGCGACCGACGCGTACGCCGCACATAAAACACAGCAGAAATACAGCGTGAACGAGCCGGAGAAGCCCGCACGAGACCAACTGCAGCGTCCTACTCGGTCAGAAGAACGTCTCCTACATGCACAAAAAGTACAAAGGAAAAAACACAAAAAAAAGGGACAAACAAGCAATTACAAAGCCAATAAATACTGGGGGGGCATGGAACAAAGACACACCCACAACTCAATCAATCAATCAATCATGTCACTTATAAAGCGCACTACATACCCGCGAGGGTCTCAAGGCGCTGGGGGAGAGGGGGTGGTGCTGCTACTGATCGAAGAGCCAGGTCTTGAGGAGTCTTCTGAAGGCCAGTAGGTCTTGGGTCTGTCGGAGGTTGGTGGGGAGGGTGTTCCAGGTCTTGGCGGCGAGGTGGGAGAAGGATCTGCCGCCGGCGGTCGTTTTCCGGATGCGGGGGACTGTGGCGAGGGCGAGGCTGGTCGAGCGGAGCTGGCGGGTGGGGGTGTAGAAGCTGAGTCGTCTGTTGAGGTAGGCTGGTCCGGAGTTGTGGAGTGCTTTGTGTGCGTGGGTGAGGAGTTTGAAGGTTATCCTCTTGTTGACAGGGAGCCAGTGCAGGTCTCTCAGGTGGGGTGTGATGTGGCTGCGTCGGGGGATGTCGAGGATAAGACGTGCAGAGGCGTTCTGGATGCGTTGCAGCCGTCTCAGGAGCTTAGCCGTCGTTCCTGCGTAGAGGGCGTTTCCGTAGTCCAGCCTGCTGGTGACGAGGGCCTGGGTGACTGTTTTTCTTGTTTCGGTGGGGATCCACTTGAAGATCCTGCGGAGCATTCGGAGGATGTTGAAGCAGGATGAGGAAACGGCGTTGACCTGCTTAGTCATGGAGAGGGTGGGGTCGAGGATGACCCCTAGGTTGCGTATGTGGTCGGTGGGTGGCGGGGCTGTTCCCAGTGATGTTGGCCACCAGGAGTCGTCCCAGGCTGAAGGGTTGGAACCAAGGATGAGGACCTCCGTCTTGTCCGAGTTCAGCTTCAGGCGGCTGGTCCTCATCCATTCGGCGACGGCCTTCATTCCTTCGTGGAGGTGGGCTTTGGCGGTGTGAGGGTCATTGGTGAGGGAGAGGATCAGCTGGGTGTCGTCGGCGTAGGAGATGATGTTGAGGTTGTGCTGTCGGGCGATGTGGGCGAGGGGTGCCATGTAGATGTTGAACAGCGTTGGGCTGAGGGAGGAGCCTTGGGGTACGCCGCAGATGATCTTGGTGGCCTTGGATCGGAAGGGGGCGAGGCGGACGCTTTGTGTTCTGCCGGAAAGGAAGGATGTGGTCCAGTCCAGGGCCTTCTCTTGGATCCCGGCGTCGTGAAGGCGTGTTCGTAGTGTGTGGTGGCAGACCGTGTCGAAGGCGGCTGATAGGTCCAGGAGGATGAGGGCTGCTGTTTCTCCGTTGTCTAGCAGGGTCCTGATGTCATCGGTGGCGGCGATGAGGGCGGTTTCGGTGCTGTGGTTGCTGCGGAAGCCGGACTGGGAAGGGTCCAGGATGTTGTTCTCCTCGAGGTAGCGGGTCAGTTGTTTGTTGACGATTTTCTCGGTGACCTTCGCGGGGAACGGGAGCAGAGAGATGGGTCGGAAGTTCTTGAGGTCCTTGGGGTCTGCCTTGGGTTTCTTGAGTAAGGCGGTGATCTCGGCGTGCTTCCCTTTTAAGGTTGCTGTCTCGAAGGAGATGTTGATTATTTTCCGGAGATGGGGCGCGATGGCTGTACTGGCTTTGTTGAAGATGTGGTGAGGGCACGGGTCTAGCGGTGAACCGGAGTGGATGGTGTTCATGATCTCGCTGGTGTCCTCGTCGTTGATGTTGATCCAGGAGAGCAGGCGGTTGGTGGTTGTGGGGGCAGTGGTCTCGGTGGTTGCCGGGGCGGTCGTGGTGTTGAAGCTGTCGTGGATGTCGGCGATTTTGCGGTGGAAGAAGGTGGCCAGTGAGTTGCACAGGTCTCGCGACGGCTGGATGTCGTTGGTGTTGGAGCTGGGGTTGGAGAGTTCCTTCACGATGTTGAAGAGCTCTTTGCTGTTGTGTGCGTTGTTGTCTAGGCGGTCTTTGAGTGAGGCCCTTTTGGCGGATCTGATGAGGTGATGGTGACTGCGGGTGGCGCTCTTGTGGGCGGCGTAGCTGTCCGCTGTCCGTTCGTGGAGCCAGATCTTCTCCAGTTTTCGGCATGTTCGCTTGGAGGCCTGGAGGTCTTCGGTGAACCAGGTGGCTTTCTTGCTGGTGTGGCTGTTGGGCGGATTCTTGAGCGGGGCGAGGGTGTTGGCGCAGTCGTCGATCCACTGTCTGAGGTTGCGGGCGGCGGTGTCGGGGTCGGAGGGTTCGGCGGGTGGGCTCAGGGCGAGGGTTGTGGTTAGCTGGTCTTCCGTGACTCTGCTCCAGCAGCGGCGAGGCATTTGTTCTGTGCGGTGGTGCGTGGTGGGCTTCCTGTAGGTGAAGTGGATGCAGTGGTGGTCAGTCCAGTGGGGTTCGGAGGTGTGGTTGAAGGAGACGTGTGGGCTTGCGGAAAAGATGGAGTCGAGCGTGTGGCCGGCGGCGTGGGTGGGTGTAGTCACGAGCTGTCTGAGTCCGAGGGTGGCGAGGTTGTCGATCAGGGTGGTGGAGTTGGTGTCCTTGTTGTTCTCGAGGTGGAAGTTCAGGTCCCCGAGGAGGATGTAGTCCGTGGAGGCGATGGCGTGTGTGCTGACGAAGTCAGCGATGGAATCGCTGAACTGTGGTCGGGGTCCGGGGGTCTGTAGATGAGGGTTCCTCTGAGGGTGGTGTTGGGATCGGTGTGGATCTGGAAGTGCATGTGTTCGGCGGTGCTGAGGGTGTCGTCGGTGTTGGTTGAGACTCTGAGGGTGTTCCTGTGGACGATGGCGATGCCTCCTCCGACTCCGTTGGTGCGGTCCCTGCGGGTGATCTTGTATCCGTCCGGGATGGCAATGGCGATGTCGGGGGCTGAAGCGGGATTCAGCCAGGTCTCCGTCAGGAATGCGACGTCTGGGGAGGTTGAGTCGAGAAGGTCCCAGAGTTCGATGGCGTGTTTGCGGGCGGAGCGGGTGTTGAGGAGGATGCATCTGAGGTAGTTGGGTTCTTTCCTGGGCGGTGGTTTGGCGGGGCGGGTGCTGGCGAAGCTGCAGTTCCGGCAGGTGAAGGGCCCTTGGGTGCGCTTCGGGGTGGCCTGGTAGCAGGCGTGATCTTTTCCGGGGTTGAGTGCGTGGAGGGTGCTGGCGTCGTATCGGGCGTCTGTTGATGTGGCGGGCGCGGGGGATGCCCGGACCAGGGGGTCTGGCGCTGGGCGCGGTCACGGCGCGGACGGGCGCAGACGGGCTTGCCTTAGGCGCGCCTTCGGCGCGCCAGTGCGCGGCCGCCATAAATGGGGAGGTGGGAGGGAGGAGCAGGGAATGGGGCAGCGAATGGGCAGTGAGGGGGCGGGGCCGCAGGGCGCAGCGGCGGGAAACAGGCACAGAAGGGAAAACGAGCACAATCAGGGCATCAAGGGGGCACAGAAAGGAAAAAAACGAGCACAATCAGGGGCAGCAAGGGGGCACAGAAAGGAAAAAACTAGCACAATGAGGAGCAGCAAGGGGGCACAGAAAGGAAAAAACTAGCACAATGAGGGGCAGCAAGGGGGCACAGAAAGGAAAAACGAGCACAATCAGGGGCAGCAAGGGGGCACAGAAAGGAAAAACGAGCACAATCAGGGGCAGCAAGGGGGCACAGAAAGGAAAACGAGCACAATCAGGGGCAGCAAGGGGGCACAGAAAGGAAAAACGAGCACAATCAGGGGCAGCAAGGGGGCACAGAAAGGAAA